>JARHVA010004373.1:0-1230000 GCA_037957365.1 Torreya grandis | reverse complement strand
GGGAATATATAATATTTCCTCAAAATACACATTTTTTAATATTATTTCATGATCTCCAATATCTATAACACTTATAATATCTTCTTATATGGAGGTAATTGTTGTATTTTTCATTTCTCATGAACATGTGTAATAACAAATCCTATATGTTGATATTATTTACCAATAGGCGTATGAGTAGTTTCTATTAATTATCATTCTTTACCAATAGGTGAAATGGTTTTTTATACAAGTTTATTTTCTTTATCAAGAAGTTAAATAATATTTATTGTATTTTTACCTTCCTTAAAATTATGTACAAATGTTTTTGTAAGAGCAAATGTTACAGGTTGGCATTCTTCATCAACATGTGTAGGAGTTTTTAAAAGAGAAATTATTTCATGTGGTCTTTCTTCATTAATTTATACAAAAATGTATGTAATATTAATTACTTCAGGTTTATATTCACCAATAAGTGTAGGCATGGATGCTTGAATTTATTCATTAATATGTCCTACATCCTCATCTAATTATCTAGTTGTGGCATCCATCACGTTTTTTCTTCCTTCCATCTCCATAATACTATATTTTAGGGCTTGTAGTTCTTGATATAAATCAACTAAATTTACAATTTTTTCATCATTACCAACATTTACAACTAGATCTTACTCAAAAATTTACTTGGCCATACTTCACATGCATAAGATTAGTCTATTTTGGGGGGAGTTTTTTAAATATTTTTTATTAATTAATGTTATATCACACAAAGATAAATCATGCAGTATGAACTTCCCAAGTTTTCCCTACAATGAAATCTCAACTTGAATTTTTAATATTTTATTACTTTGACACCTATCCCTAATAATAATAACAAAAGTATAGGTGAAATACAGCCTACTACTATCTATAAGCTCAAATATTTATCCTCTGACCTAAGGGGAGAACCTAAATAGGTAGTTTTTTAACATATAAATTATATGATCCTTCATTTTATTTTTGAACTTTGAATGTATAAATTTTTAATAGGTCTACATTGTCTATGCATCACTAAACCACTTTGAACAATTAAGTGAACTAGTTGTTAATTTATTATATATAAGGAATTTAAACTAAACTAACCCACACTTATAGAAATTAAATGATAGGAAAGTAAATAATACTTGCTAAAGTAAATTTTATAAAAGTAAATGAGAGGAAAGTAAATTATAATGGTTATTTCAGGATTCCCACACAATGAAATTGAAATATAGAAACACTTACATAAATGAAATTTAATTAAAATTCACATATAACATAAATAATCAAATCAACATATGTGAAAGTAGATTTCAAAATATTAGTCAGTGGATCCTACCTTAGTTGGACTAGGGTTTGAATCCCCTCCTCTTTAGGATATAATTTTAATTAAGGAAAGTAATATTAATTAAATTTTAGCTTTGAAGGAATTATCATAGGTATGATTACAATATTATCTTCTACACTTTCTATCAATACAAAATATTACAATGCTTTATTCTAATCTCTGCTTGTTTAATTATTATATCTACATCATACAACTCTTATATTTATATAAATATAAGACACAAATTTTATTAGTTGATTTAGAACCCTAGAGGTTATAATAATACGAACCATAAAATGTTGGAAATAGTATAAAGGTAACACAATAGAATCATGGTGGAATATACATAGTGCAACCATGTGAGATATATAGAAATTAAATGATCTAATGAGGGATGGTGTAGAATATTTTTGTTTGGAGTCAATCATTCCATCCCTGATTTCAAGGAACCATTTATTTTCAACAAACCATGGAGTATTTTTAATTAAAATGTCTAAATAACTATCGTATCTAGCAATGTGCACCTATAATAGTTGTTGTGGGTGTACTATAGTTAGTTGTTATAGGTACACTATGATAAGATAGTGGTTGTGGGTGCTAAAATTTAGTTTTTACAAGCTATAAATAAACTCAAATTTTGTTTTCTCCTTTATGTTTCTGTGTATAAAACATCTCATAGTAGGAGTCATGATAATTACATACTTTTCATTCACCATTATAAATAAAAACAATAACCAAGACATTAAAATATATTATTTTATATAAATATAAATATTTTTAACAAAAAAAAATATGCATTTGCATCATTCATATAATGTGTACATATATCAACATAGTATGGGCTAAAAGGTTGTGCATAGTCACATAGGGAGGTGTTTTAAGAAAGACCAAGTTACAAGATGAGGACCATTTATAGGCCTCATCACATAGTTTGATGGATTCAATGTAAAGAAAAAATAGGGATTTTTATATAGACTAATTATGTCCTTGTATGTCTTGAAGTAATCACCTAGAATGTGGAATCATAAGTTCAATAGTTATGTGGTTGGACTTGGAAATATGCACAATAATGTTGGTCCTTAAATTTACTACAAGGAAGAGATTGATTAATTTATTATCATAGTTATATATGTGGATGGAATGTTATTTATTGGAAACAGCATGGTCACGATCAAGTAGTAAAATTATCATATATATATATATATATAGATATATACATATATATATATATATATATATATATATATATACATATATATATACATACATATATATATATATATATATATATATATATGACATGAAGGATCTTGGTATTAAAATATTTATCTCAGGTATGGAAATCAAAGGGGATCATATAAAAAATAATATTTAGATATATCAAAGGACGTACATTGAGATGCTCTTGGAAAGGTTCTAAATGTAGGATAACAAGTTACTGTGTACCCATTTCCTAGTTGGTTAGAAGATATTAACTTAACAATGTCTAATTACCTAGTATGAATTGGAAGACATATCTAAGGTTCTATATGTAATAATGGTGGGAATCATGATGTATATAATTTTATACACAAGACTTTATAATTCAAAAGTAGGGAGTAGTCAATAGATACATTTCCAATTTGGGAAGGGTGCATTGGAAAATAGTGAATATGATCTTCAAGCATCTCTGAAGAGCATTTGGTCATGTAATTTTTTATGAAGAGACACTTGATGGAAGAAATAATTTGAGTCTACAAGGATTTATAGATTTTGATTGGGATAGAGATCTTATTTTTGTAGCTATAATATGGGATATGTCTTCAAATTGTTTAGTGGAGTTGTAAGTGTAGACACTATTTTTGAATTATATATTACTTCAGTATTGTACACTTAGAAAATACATATCATGGATGTGCCTTCAATTTTTAGACCTTTTCTACTACTAAATATCTTGCATACACTATCTATTTGTGCCTAATTATTTATATCTTAGTCTAACCAATGTTATTCTAATGACCCAGCCTGTTATCTTGGATAGATTATTGTAAATGTGCTTATCTTCAATATTTGTAATTTATATACCTATAACTATTTTCCAACTCCATGGACACTTGCATCCCAGTTAGACACCTACAGTGATGTAAGTGTCATATTCCAACATAAGTGTCAAGTTCCTTAAAGTCAACTAATTTTAAAATGAAACATCATCTAAAGGTCAGCATGAGTAATTTAATGTGATATATTCTCCAAAATATTGGTATAAATATAAGATCAATCCTCATTCATTCTTCACCTAGCACAGACATAGAAAAGACCAAGGCAACTTACCAAAATCACTCAATCAAACACTCAATTGGGAAAATATTCCCTATTTTATCCCATTTCTATATAAGTCATAGGGATAACACATCCACATATTTGAATTACTGAAGGAGCATTTCATGATCCACATTTGCCAAATTACAAGCTAGGTCACTATTGTACTTATCACACATACATGATTCACAATCAAGATAAGACATAGGGGATAACTATATAAGTTTAAGGCCCTATTTAGAGTATTGGCTATGTATGTAGTACTCATTAACAAAGGTATATTTGGGGTATCTCAACATTGTGTGCCCGTTAACCTAGATTTCTCATATCCATTATGAAGATAAAGAGGTAGGGTTCTATTATTTAGCAAGGAATCATAGTCCATAACCCAAATTTGAATGCACTAGATTGAAGGAAACACAAAACCTAGAAGCATATAGGTGGTCACATCTAGTATTAGTAGGTATTTTATACTAGACACCTACATCTAAGTCAAATAGTAACATCGATGTAAATGTCATAGGTCAATGCAAGTGTCTACAACTATAGAGGTACAATTTATAGAATTAGGTCACTGATCAAGAATATAGATGCAGTCTAATTTATACTTATTCTAGATCTAGATCTATATTAACATCAATACCAACTAACTATATTATTTTCATTATAATTATAATATCTATCATAGTTGTATTTTCTATTTTTAACATATATCAACATAATAAATTTAATATATATTCTATCTAAGTTTCACAAATAACTTCCCTACTTTAGAATTAGTCTACCATCTTTGTGCCATGGACTATATTTACCCTTTTAACTCTAGATTCCCCATATCTATATTTTAGGGTTAAAAATTTGGTGAACTTGATTCATAAGAATGTATTTTTTTATTCTTAGGGTTTTTAGTCAACCAGGGTTTCAAATTGCTCTACTTTTTCATTTCTTGCTTATATCACTTTACATCAAACCTAAGTGTAGCCCTAGATTTGGACATGTGCCTATTAGACACATTTGGATTCCCCTCATACCACCTAATATGTATAAAACCAATTAGAAACCTAATATTATGGATCGTGATGATATCAATGTTGAGAATTATAAAGATACTGATGAGGTTATTATAAAAGAATATTCTGATAATGGAATCCATTATTCTAATAAAACTTATGAAAATGAGAAAATAGACCATGATCAATGCAATCAATTGCATTTTTTCATGAGTGTATTCATCAAAACCCTAAATATCTTGAGAAATATTAATAACAATATTATAAACTAAAAAATAAAAAAGCATATATGAACAATTAGGTCCATCTATTGATCATGTTACTCGAGATATGGGTGATCTCCATATACCAAAAAACATCCCCTTGAGCACATTGTCACTTCATACTTATAATGGGGGCATAAGATATATATTTAAACCTTTGTTTCCTAAGACTACTATTGCTACATCTACCATGGGAAACCTTAATGCTTTAACTCAAATACTAATTTGAATGCCTATATCTACCCAAACTATGGATAAAAATTATTTAGTGACCTCTAAAATATCCAACCTAAAATACCAAGAGATGCAAGATCTTATCCAAACTATAAAACTTTTACAAACTAAGTTTATAAATATTTAAAAAAAATTATGAAATATTCTTACGATATTGATTCAAAAGAGGTATTGTATAATCCTCTTACACCAGAGATATCTTTGCACCCCTTTCTAACCTTTTTTGTTACACCTAAGTTCATATTTTATGATGGCATGGGTGATCCTAAACAACATCTTTGATGTTTTTACATGGAATGCATTGATTATGCCTTCAATGATAATATTTTGACCAAATTATTTCTAAGGAGCTTAAAAGACTATGCCTTAAGTGGGTTCTAAGATTTAATAATGCAATAAATAAATTCCTTCAAACCCCTCTCTGATCAATTTTTTTCACACTTATCTATTAACATTACTGAAATTTTTTCTTATGCCCAAATTACAAAGATCAAACAAGGAACTAATGAACTTATTAATGAGTATGTCTTGAGGTACAAGAA
Source organism: Torreya grandis (assembly GCA_037957365.1). Lineage (NCBI taxonomy): Eukaryota > Viridiplantae > Streptophyta > Pinopsida > Cupressales > Taxaceae > Torreya > Torreya grandis. The sequence goes on along the minus strand of JARHVA010004373.1, from coordinate 1,224,332 downwards.
ATGTTGTCTAAAATGACCAATCCTGTGGTAGATACATAGATTCATGACATCTTCAAGCAAATTTTTATTGCTCCTTTACATGAGTCAATTGTATTTTAAAATTTCAAATATTTCAATGACTTATGCCATATTATTCTTGATCATGAAATGAAACTTATCTCATTGAACAAACTTAAATATGTATCAAATACACTAACTACATATATATCTAATACTAATTTTATTTTAAAGGTAAGTTATAAGGTTAAACCCCCTAATCCTAAAAAATAAACAACCACCATGGTTAATGTGGTGTCACAACCACCTAATCAACTTGTGTTATCCAATCCACCATGAAGACAATTTTCATGCTTACCCAAGTCTCTTTATTCATTACTCTCATGACTTGTAAAGTGTCATCTCATATCTCTCCCTCATCCTATAGAGGTTGATATGAGTATACCTCTACCCAAATATTGTGATGAAAATTCTTATGGTGACTATCACCAAGGCCTTGGGCACTCTACAAACATATCTATTACTTTGAATCATAAGATCCAAGAGCTCATTGATGAAAAAAATATTTAATTTGATGATCCTTCAAAGGAATGAAGTTCACAACTTGGTGATCACCAAAAATATAAATATTTAGCAATCATTTGAAAAACCATCCTAAGAATTATTTGAAAGTCTAGATGGCATATAATGCACATCCTCCTCCATATCATTATGAACACCCATTGGATGGGATTATTGGTACCTATAAACCATATACCTCCTATGGTTTAGAGACCTTCTATTACTTTCAATGATAGTGAAATTAGGGATGATGACTCATATATTCATTCCTTATTCATTTGAGCATACCTTAACAACTAGAATATACAAAATGTTATGATTTACGATGGTGAAAGTGAGAACATTTGTACTATGACATTACTTACACATTTGGATTATAAAAATTATGATTTACATCCTTCGACCGTATCCATTAGAAGATTTTATAGGACCTCACAACAGGTTCTTAGTGAGATTGACTTACCTTTATAGGTGGGTCCCACCCATGTGGTTACTAAATTCTTAGTTATACCTTCCATAGGTGACTTTGATATGTTATTGGGACTACCTTGGATATATACAATTAGAAAAATACCTTCTATAGTGCATGGGTGTGTTAAATACATTCATGCCAATCGAGTATTTACAAATTATGTAATTCCATATTAACATCTTATTGAACAATAGAAATTTATACCCATGAAAATAATTATTAGACCTCCTAAGTTTAATCTTTTGAAAAATGGTAAGCAAAAAAAATTCTATTTACCAGGTGACCAATACTTGAGACACCATTACATCATAGATCTATAGTGGGATCCATTGAATCCTTATCTACTACACACCATATTTCTATATCTAGAACACCTACACATGTTCCTATTATTATTATTATTCTAAAGAAAATGTAGACCACTCAACAATGGGTTCCAAGAACCCATACTCTTATTGTTTTTTATGTCCATATAGTCATATTTTACATATGTAGAGCATTACAAATACCACAATGACATTTATTAAACATGTGCACACTCTTAAGAAATATTACCAATTTATTACACTAGGTTCATAGTGGGGAGATATATATGAGCATCCTTTAGATGAGATAAAAGGATAGTCTTTTCCTTTTAAATATTCCAAAAATATTAGAAAAAACACAAAAACTTCAAAAATCCAAAAATATGTTCAACATTTACATCTCTTATTAGTTCGATCGCATATATGTTGTTGGTTCCATGTTGGTAGATGTCATATCAATATTTTCTATAGACATGTGTTTAACACATATTTTGAGTGTGATATAAGCATATATAAAAATATGATCTATGCACTTTTGGATCTTGGGTTTCCCTCTAGTCACATCACTAGGATGTTGGGGGTATTCACCTTTATGATCATAATATATCTAGGTTATATCATTGTATGGTAATTTTACATTATCATGTTTGAGGTCATATATGTACTTACACATGCCTTTATCCATGATTATATCCTTCATAGTGTACTTGATATGCTATGTACTTCACATTTTTTTCTAACACATATATCCATGGACTAGTATGATATGTTTATGTTGGTTGCCTGTGTTTTCATTTATGCACTTCTTTGAGTGTCTTGCCTTGATATTATATTGCTTGTTATAACATTTGAATATGCTCCATTGTTTTCATCCCATATGCCTTTATTTACCTCTTTTAAATTTAAATATGTCATTGTTTATTGTATGTTGACATTTGAATATGTCATTATGGATTTTGTGGACATTTGACTAAGTCATGTCCCTTTGATTGTACATCATTTGAATATGCCACTTGTTTTCAGTCTCCTTGGACCTTTATCTCTTGATTTTATTTTGAGTGATCTTTTATGTGTGTTTGATTTCTTGTTGATCTTGTGAAATTATTATCTATATGTTTTCATGATCTACATCATGTGTCTTAGGACTTGGTGTGAACCTATTCTTCATGGTTCAATGATATATCTACATAGACATGTTCTTTCTATATGCTACATGGTACAGTCATAGTTTACATGGTTATCTTATCCTTTTGAGGCAAGGTAACTATCATTTACTACTTTACCTCACCTAAAATGGGAGTCATATCAGTGGGATCAATCCATAGAGTCATGAATTCCACATTGCTTCACATATTAAAATTATAGTGGGGGGCATGTTTTGGAAACATGTTCTCCACAATTATTCAATATTTATCATACATAGATTATAATGGGTGTATGTTTTAGAAACATGTTGTCCACACATACACTATTTTTAGTATCAAATTATAGTAGGGGAATAATTTGAAAATGTACTCCACACTTACACTAGTTTTAGTCTTAGATTATATTGGGGGCATGTTTTAGAAATATGTTCACGTTTACATGGTTTCAAATTGGCAAAATTAAAATTTATATGATTTAGATAAACATTTATGTTGGAATTTTATAAATTTATACCACTTTTATACAAATTTTTAGCACAAAACATATCTAAGATGCATATTATATGCAATGTGTGCCCGATATTGTAAAAAAAAATTAGTTTTAGATTTCAAACACTTTTTGGGACTATCATCACCCACCAGGTTGGAATTTTACAAACTCTATTGAGGAAATCTAATGAAGTAATTAGTTCATTTTTATATATGGTTAAGGTTATTAAATAAATCAATATTACCAAGTTTATAGGTTGGAATTGATTTTATCATCTAACCTCGTCAGTTTTATTGTGTGAGTTGACTTGGTTCACTCATGCTCACTAGGTTATAAGTATAATTAGATTACACGATTGAGCTAATATCAAATACCACATGGAAAATCATATTTTATCTAATTTTGGGGGCATGCACCCTCCAATATATCTATATCTCTTTAAATATATGCACTTTATATATTTTATTTTTGTCGTAATCCTAGTTTCAGTTATTCATAATGATACATTTTTCAAATCAAATTTATAAAATGCAATAGTGTTGCATCGATACCCATGTTTACTCTTAAACCTTAATCACTTTTAATTTAAATTATTTTAATTTCAAATTATATGCACTGATTATATATTATAACATGCTCTTAATTTCAGTTCAGTCACTAGTAAAGCACTTAAGTTGGACTCAAGCAAAGACAAGGTGTCTTATACACATGCAAGTATGCATTTATTCTCCTTTTAAAAAAAAATTAATTACTAAATTAAAGGGAGGAAAATTTAAAAACTATTTTTGAATTATATAACACCTTAGTCTTGTACACATGGAAAATAAATATCATGGATGTAAATTCAACTTTCAGACCTTTCCCACTACTACAAGGCTTGCATACACTATCTCTTTATGCCTAATTATTTATATTTTAGATTGAAATATGTTTTTGATAATATAAGGTGGCTAAACCAGGGGTTGAACACTTACAAACATCAAAGAAACCACAAAGGCAATAAGTACAAAAGATGCCTTACGACAAGAATGTCATAATCAGTAATTCAACTGACATGGAAAAACCATAATTATAAACTAATATAGGAATAAAAGAGAGGCAAAGTATCAAGAAAGAAATAACTAAGTAATCAAGATCTCTCCTTAATTAAACATATATTTAATGAGGTCATCCAATTTCTCAGTGTTCTCCACTTTGTTAGCAGATGCAGTAGTACCCAAGTCCTATAGCACAGACATGTTCAAGACAATAGAATTCTAGAGCACAGTAGAAAAGTTATATTATAGTTTCTAATTTTGACCCTTCAAGATTGAAATTTAAGCTCCCAATCTAACCTTAGTAACATTTTCATCATCAACTTCTTCCATAATCATCTTTTCCACTTTATCAGCATTTTCTACAAAGTCAGCAGCATCCTCAATAGTAGCCTCTAATTCTTTGGTCTCCTACTTACCTTCAATATCCTCAAAGATTTATTGAACATCCAAGTCCTTAGTATCATCATCTTGAGTGGCTTCATCTGAGGCACTCTCAGAGTAGTTGATAAGCCTAGCCTTGGGAGCAGGTTTGCTAGTAATTCTCCTCGACGACCTAACTCCTAAGGACAGACCCTCCTTAATAGCCTTAGTAGACAAATGGGATTTACTTCCTTGACCCCCAGGGGTCTTACAAGGATTTTTATGGATCCCCATAGTAGTCCTCATAGTGCCCACTTCACCAACATATGTCTTCCTCTTTTACACTTTGTACTCAGAAAAGAGCCCAGAGTGTCTATGGGAGTCTCCTCAGGAGTATAAAAGGAAACTTCTTTAGTTTTAGTAGAGATAGGGGAAGGATAGGGCTCTTCGACAACATCAATAGCAATAGGGTTAGAAGAGATTTCTCCACTATCAATTTGAATGCTCTTGGATGGCTTAAGGGCATGGTGGAAATTATATAGATAGAAAATGAGGCCTTGATGAAGGCGGATAGGATTCTTATCAGGTTTTTTAGCTAATTTAGCTCTCACCCTAAGGACAAAATGCTTAAGGGAAGAAAGTAGATAAAAAGGAAAGCTAATGTGCATATTTCACCTAAAATAATTCAAAATGGGAAGATGATAATTGTAAAACTTGGTGAAACATCCCTCCAAAGTGAAATACTTCATGAGGATAAAACACACGCCGTCCCAAGGCTCAGGCAACTTGGCTCGATAAAATCCCCCTTGGTAAGATGCTAGTTCTTCACCTTCTCCAAGAAAGAGCTTCTGACTGGAAATATGTTATGTTATTTTGATGATCCAAGCCTATTATTTTTCATATAATGATGTAAACCTAATTATCTTCCATATCTACAAGTTATGGATTTGCACCTATTATCTAATTACTTGAACACTTGCATCCTAGTTAGATGACTACATCAATGCAAGTGTCTTATCCTAACACAAGTGTTCAGTGCCCTAAATGCATCTAATTTTAAAATGAAACATATTCTAAAGGTAAACCTAATTGATTTAATGTGATATATTCTCCAAATGGATTTGTATAAATATAATATTAATCATCATTCATTCCTTACCTAGTACAAACCTAGAAAAGACCAAGGCAACCTACCAAAAGCACTCAATCAAGAACTCAAGAGAAAATATTCCATATTTTCTCTTATTTTCATATCAATCATAAGGAAAACATATATATAGGTCTGAATTACTAAAGGTTCATTCCATGAGCCACATTTTCTAAGTTATAATCTAGGTAACTATTGTACTTGCATATCACACATTGCATGATTCACACACAATCTAAAACATAGGGGAGGACTACATAAGTATGAGGCCCTATTCAGAGTATTAGTTATGTAGGTAGTGATAATTATAAGAGGGTAATTTAGGTACTCTCAAAATTGTGTTCCCACTAACCCATTTTTACCACAACCACTATGAAGATGAATAATTAGGGTTTTATCATTTGACAAAGAGTGATAGTCCATGATCCAAATATAAATGCACCAAATTGAAGGTGACACAAAAACCAAAATCAACTAGGTGGTGATTTCCATATTTAACAAGTATTTTGTACTAGACACTTACATCCAAGTTAGATAATAACATTGAATCAAATGTCCTAGTTGATGCAAGTGTTTATGGCTATAGAGGTATAATTTCTAGAATCAGGCAACTGATATAGAATCCATATGCATGTTGTAGATCTATTTTTTTATTATAATTAGAACCAAATAAGTATCTTACTTTCATTATAATTGAAATATCTATCATAGTTTTACTTTTTTCACATATCTCAACATAATAAATTTAGTATATATGCTATTTAAGTTTTCTAAATAATTGACCTAATTTAGAGATAGTCTACCATGCTTTTGCCATAAGTTATCTCTACCCCTTTAACCTTAGGTTACCCATATATAGATGTTAGGGTTAAATATTAAGTTGGATGAGTAAATGATAAGATAGTTTTATGGTATTTAGTACTAAATCTGAATATATCATAAAAAATCATGCAAGCAAGGAATAAATTTGGATTCAAATTTTGTGTTCTACCATTGGGTTATCAAATAATGATTTAAATTTAGGTTACGATAGTCAAAGATAATTTCTTCTATAAAATAACCATGAGTTTCATTCTTGGACAAATCACATTTATATGTGTATCATTTTGTTAAGGAAATGGTGGGAAAAAAAAAGATAACTCTTGATAAAGTAGACACAAAGCAAATTTTTTTATATACATTGATGAAGGAAATAAATGGTGATAAATTATTTTGGTGCCAAAATAAAATATGCATAGTTTCCTAAAGTTATTAATGAATGAATTGTTACTACTTATGTACAATTTTCATCAAGTGAGATATTGTTGTTAATGTTTAAACTTTGCATTATTTACACATTACACAAGCTATGTTTATGTAAGGTGTTATGTAGGTGAACTACACAAGATAATATGGTTGAACAATGTTGCATGGAGATTGTAATTAATAGTTGCATGAGGTTTTCAACATGTGAAATGGTATTTCACAATGTTAGATTTGTATTAAGGTGTTACAAGGATTTGTGTAACATGTTGAGATATGAAAGGTTATTTAAAGGTGAACTTACACTTTTGTAACTAAAGATATCAGATTGAAGAGGCATTAGTAAATAATTTATGGTGTTATGACATGGACTTGTTGAGGAGCATTACATATTCATCACCTGTTACAGCAATGGTTACATCAAATATTCATTTTCATGCAAAGAATTACAAGTAAAGTAAACGGATAGTTATAAACACAAATCTTCTCATGAAGATTTATCATCTCATATAGAAGATTGAACTGGAGTTTTCAATATATATGTGTAACAAAGGTTGTTATAGGATAAAGATATATGATTAAGTGTGTTCATGTATAATATTTAGTAAAACACCATATGAATCTCAAAAAATATTGTAAATTATATTTACATTGTAAGAAAGTTCATTTGTGTGAATAACAAGTAGATTTTTGTTCTAGGTTTTTTACCCAAAAGGGTTTTCCTAGGATAAATATGTCTCTATGTATATATGTATTTTGATATTAGCTTTATGTTGTTAATATTTTAATTTCAACTATATACCTTATGAAACTAAGTGTTATGTATTATTTATTCCTTATAGTTATCATAAAAATATAAAAATCCTATTTTGAGCTAATATCCCTAAAATATAGAATCCTTCAACCCATAAACCTCCTTAATTATCTATTACAAACATCCTTAATTATATAATAAGTTGGAGAGTATGATGAAGGTGACTTAGTGTAGAGATACTTTTTAATCTATTATGTAATCCATAGTATTCCATTGTATTTTTATTCCTTACGTGAGGAGAGCCATTTTCCCTCCTACACATGAGAGTTCATTTCATTATTATAGAAAATACAAAAAATAGATAACTTTGCTACCCATCATAAAAATTATGTATTTTCCTGTATGCATGTGGTTTTTAGTATTATGTCTAGTTTATGGTGATCTTGATTACCATTCTTATAACAATATTAAATTAAAGTAATAGAAAAAAATTATGAAATTATACTGTTAATTGGACATAAAAACAATTCCATAATTTTTATTTCAAAGAAGAATACACTGATGAAATCAATTCTTGGTTTATTTAGCTAAATATGTTTAGATTTTTATTCATTATATCAACCTTTTTTTGGCCATCTAATCACTTTTATTAATATCTCACATGTAGGTGGATACCCATTATGGATTATGTGATGATCCATATTGAGGATGGTTGTACATGATCATGTCAATTTATTCTTGATAAATTTATGAGAAATTACAAACACATTATAGATTTAATGTACTCTTACATATAATATAATATAAAATATTCAAAGCTTAAGTGTGCTTAATTTATATGTTGAAATCCCTATAATTTCAAAGATATCCTCATATTTTGCACCATTTCCTTCTTGACTTAATGGTTGTAGTAAATTCAAACCCATGTATATTGGTAGGATAGAATGGCATCTACAATGACCTTAACATAATTTGGTATATGTTGAAATGCATACATGTTTTAACATCATTTTTCAATTTAGTCATTCTCATTCTCATTATATTAGTTATACTCAAATGTGCATGGGTACCTAACAAGGATTATATTTCATGACCCATATCTATTTTTTCCCTCATTTTATCAATTATCATAAGTTTTTATTTTTGTGGGGGTTGGTTTCACATTGTCTATGAGCACCAATGTTTTATTGATATATTTTCAACATATTTTATAATATTTCATAGTTTAGTGTAACTTATTTTGTCCACTCATTTTATAGACTACATTTTAAGGAGGGATGCTATTGCATATTATGACATACACTCTTGTATTTTATAAGATACACTCTTTATGGATATGCAAAAATTACTTGTCCATCTTATTTGTATAACTTATGTACAATAATAATAATAATAATAATAATAATAATAATAATAATAATTATTATTATTATTATTATTATTATTATTATTATTATTATTATTATTATTATTATTATTATTTAGTGGTTATCCTCAAAATATCCAAATCCTATTTTTAACAAATATCCCTAAAAATAGAGATTTTTTCAAACTCTATACCTCCTTACTTAGCTATATAATATTTTGGCGGGTATGGATGAAGGTGGATCATTATAGAGTTATTTTGTAATCTATTATGGAATCCTTAATATTCCATTTTATTTCACTCCTCATGTGAGTAGATCCATTTAGCCTCTTCCACATGAGAGATGCTAGAGATTAATATTTATTTGGGTTTAATTTTTATCCTAAGCTTATATATGTGTGTGTAGGTTTTCTTATTATGTGAAAATTTAATTCACATAATCTAGTTATTATGAGGTGTCACACCTATTTGGTATATGTAGAAGTGAATATTGGAGTTCCATTTCAAATATAACTCCTTCAAAAGTTATCACACACTTTTTCCTCATATCATGGGGATTAGTGACACTAGGTACATCTTAGAATTTTGTGAAAGGCTATTATGTAAATTATTTATAAATCATATTGGCTTCCTTAGTTTATTTAAAGATATCTCTCATCTCTTTATTCATTGTAGAATAACACTTGAAGCTCATTATTAATTTATATTATCTTTTCTTTTATTAATATTGTAAGCCATATAATATTATTTTATAATCCTTCCTTATTAATGTGTATGGGGTTTTCTTCTATTGATTCAATATCCCCACTTAACAATTTATGTAACACATTTTATGGTTTGACCTACTTTGAGGTAATATTTTACTTTTTTTTTCATTCATTCATGTTTCAATGTTACTTTGTAAATATCATGGCATATATTATTTCATGGCACAAGATCAAGTCATTTTTAACATTGAACTTTAAATGTTTGTAGGCATTTGGGTGGATAAATACAATATATATCTGCAAAGAATTTATTATGTCTTATTCCTTTATCCTAGCACCTTGCACATGGAACATTAGAAATCATTTAATTTAACTTAATGTGTTGTTAATGAAGTTTAAATTGGTTTTTATTTTGTCATATTAATTGAAATTTTTGGCACACTTTTCATCTCTTATCATTTTTGAGTTAAATCTTGTCATGTGTTTACAAAGACATGTTCATTTTTCTTCAAAACCAACATATATTATTTCATATGAAATTAATAGATTCATAATTAGAATTTTGTTTCATTTCTCTTCCTTTTTAAAAACATAAAACCCAAATAATTTACTTTCTTTCTTATTAAAAAAAAACTATTTTCATTTAAGATTAAGCTTACTTTTCCACTTGTGTTCAATTTTTTCAATCTAAATAAAATTTGTTTTGGTTTTTAGGTGTCTCATTTTTTCATTTTTTTATTCAAAACTATTTTTCATAAAATTATTTAAATATTATCATATATAAGTTATTTTTGGTTTTTGGATTCATTTTCCCTCTTTTACACATTTTCAAGTGCATATGTGTTCTTTGCATTTTTTTTATTTTTGTGGTATTTAAATTCTTTGTAACACCATGATATAATTATTACCAGAATTTAAACTCACCTCAAATAAATACCACTTATGGAAATCCCATATGCAATAAATTTTCACCTTTAGACACTTAGTACAAATTGCAAAAGGTAAGGAAACCAAAGTCAATGAAAAGACCTACAAAAAAATGGCAAGATAAAAAATGTAGAGGCCTTAGGTTTAATCAGTATGTCAATGTCCCTTGAACTTCATGTTCACATTGATGGTTTTTCTCTTTATTCTATTGCTTGTTCAAAACTTAAATCAATTTATGATGTTGTGAATGAACTTATAAAAAATCAAATTCAAGATCAACTTTCAGATTTACAGTTTAATGATATTAAAATAATGGATGATTTTTTGAAAAAAATCATTTCTTAAATTCATAATTATCTAGTTTAGGTGTCAAAATTTTATATTTTCATTCAATTCATATTGTTATGATGATGTGATTGCCTAGAACTTTCCAACAATTTATTACAAATTTTCATTCTCAACTAACTATTCTTACTTTAAAATCTTAGTTTCCATTTGATTTATTTGTTACTTTGTTGCATCAAGAAGAATAAAATTTACTTAAATTTTTTAGTCTTAAGGTAAATTAGCATGCATTTGTATCTAAAAACCAACTCAAGAACAATAAAGATAATTATAAGTCTCACAAGCAAATGGAAAAAAACCACAAGTCTAACTCAAAACCAAATAAATTGTTAGAATGTAAGTATTGTAATAAAGATAATCATAATGAAGAACCTTGATTTTAAAAATAATGAGAACTTATGAATGGTAAGCTAAAAGCAAACATTGTTAATACTATTTACTTCACATTTTGATTTGAAGCTTTGGAGAAGTTTCTAACTTTGAATTATTTTTTTCCTTGATTGTGTGCTTGCTTATTGTGTTGTAAGTTGTCAAGAACAAATGTCTTTTTTTATCTTTTTCATGAACACAAAAAAATTTACATAATATTTTTGAAGATAGGATTATGTCTATGTTTTTAATAACTTCCTTTTTACAATGTATGATTAAAAACTTTAGAAATTGTCTCTTTGATCCTATTAGATCTAGTTTTATTACATTAAATGTATATAAATGCTATTTTTATAGCACTCTTGTTTTTTAACTCAAAGATTGGTTTTGACTTTTGTGTTTTGTAGGTTATGTTGGATGTTTTTTTTCCATATCTTTTTTGTTAGTCTTGGTTCCAAAGTAGATTCTTGGGAGACTTTTGATGATCACTCCTAAAATTTACAATATTATTGGCAATATCTATTCTCTTTTGGGATATTTTTAATGATCACAAATACACCATTACAATATTATTGGTGACATATATTCTCTTCTTATTTATTTTCTCAAATAATTAGAATTTGTAACTTTGTAATTCATCTCTAAGGAAGTTGTCATTAAGAGGGATTATTATGTAATGTCACATACCTTATTTGTTCAAGGTTTTATTCTCTTTTGTAACCCCAAATTAATCTTAGGGGGGAGTGTTGGAGAGTAATATTTATTTGGGTTCACATTTTATACTAAGTTTAGTATGTGTAGGTTTTCTTATTATGTGAAAGTTTAATTCACATAGTTTAAATTTTATGAGGTGTCACACCTCTTTTGACATTTTAAGGTAATATTTTAGTGACATGTCACATGTAACTCCTTCCACACTTGTCACGTATTTCCCTTTCACCTTATGGGGAATAGTGACAATAGGAACACACTAAGAAGGTTTTGCAAGGCTATGATGGAGATTTTTTGTTACTATTTTGAGCTTCCTCACTCTATTTAAATATTTATCTTTTTAGACACCCAATCCTAGCCACAACTAGTTTTAGACCAGACTTTAGACTAATTCCTACCAAAGATTGCAAATTAAGCCTAGGAATCATTGAATGTCTTAATTTTAACCGTGCATCATTCATTAATATTCAGAATCATGTTGAGGCATCCCTATTTGACGTATTATACCATATACAATAATAACCTCTCATAGATTCATCCTCAATCACCTTCTGACCTAAAAACTCATAATTTGGTCTATGGACCCATCAAGAGGGGCACTTGATCAAATATTAAAAGAGATAAAATGTTAATCAAATTAAATTAAATAATTAAATAAGATTAAAATGCTTAGTTGAACTATCCATTTGTAATTAATGAATATCTAGAAAAGGAAATTCCAAAATTTAAAATATCAAGCCTTTTCATCATTGCCTTTATGAGTTGTCAAGCTCTTCCAAAATATCTAATTTGAGAGCCATGCCTAGTAATTGAAAATCATAATTATATGACAAGTTTTAACTTAACTGGAGTTAGTCTCAACTCACCTAGGGTTAGTTTAAACCCATTCCATGTTTAAATTCAACCTTAACTCGCCTTGGGTGAGAGTTAATTCTTGAGACTATGAATATAAGGCCATGCCTATTGATTTCTAAGCTATTTTGGTGCAAAGTTATTATGCACAAATATCTTCAACAAGCTCTCTTAGTGTAAATTTATTATGCCTAAATGTATTCAAAGCTTTGATAGTGTAGTGTTATAATGCTAATTTAAAGAGAGACAAGCCTTTAAAGTAGTTTTACCATGCCAAAATCATAAGTCAAACAACCAAGACAAGGTGCTAAGGAAAGGTGAAGCCAAAAAAGCTCTATTGATGAAGATTTATTAATGCACAAACCGAGTAAGCCATTTTAACAAGTTATTTGAATCTCTAAAGAAGGTAAAAGAGTGTTTTATTTTATGTTTTAATTGTGTTTTCATATGCATGCTTATTACCTATGCTATCCCTAGTGTATAGGCTAAAGGTGTTAAGATTTTAGTGTGTAAATTTGATTTATTTTATTGGAATAACATAAGACTAACCTCCCCTCTACATATTCCTTATTTATATCATGGCATGCCCAATAGGACTTAAATATCCCATATGGACAAGGATGTTGATATGATGGTTTTAGGTTTTCTAATGGATGCATATAAATCTTCAAGTTTCAAGTTTTAACTTTATTTTTCACATCTTTTTTTAAGCAAGTCATAGGTTGTTGGGATTGATGTTGACTTTCCAAATCAATGTTGATTACAAGAATCAAGCATGATATCTATGTAAAAAATATAATGAGGTAGAGAATATGGCTAACAATGATTTTTACTTGATTTGTATTTCCTTCATTTTGTGTTTAATGATCTAGATGTTATTTGTATAAATCATTTCTTCAAAATCCAAAAGATGTTTAGGTTTTAAAGCTCATTTATTAATCATTTTTTTGTCAAAAGAGACTCTATTTGTATGTGTTTTATAGAAAATGTCAATGATCTTCCTTAAATAAATGTCAATCTATGTAATTGATATCATCTTTATGGATCGATGGTGATTGGTCTCTAAGACAAGAAATTAGAAACCTAAAAGCTAAATTCAAAATGTTGTTTTCTCACTTGATTTTGGGCTTCTAACTAGGCAAAGCCTCTAACAATTTATATTCCTAAAGTGGAAAGATCAAATTTTAATCATGGTTAAATATTACACACATTGTATTTGGTGCTTAAAATGTACTTAGTTCTTTTCATCTCTTAGTTGTTTTTAAAGTTTTTTCATTTATCAAAAACAAAAGCCAAGGGGCTCAAACTTCCTAACATATTTAATTTTGGTGTTATAAAACTAAACTCTCACTTTAGTTACATAATCATAAGAGTTTCATTTTTATGCTTGTTTGTTGAAGTGTTTATTTAAGAAAATGAGTGTTGCATGTATGCTCTCCCCTTGTCCCCTTTAGGGAACTTGGATTATCAAAACTGCTCACTCTTTGCATTTGTTGCTTTGGTCTAAAAATATGGAAGTAAAGTTTCTAAGGCCTTCCCCAATATTTGTATTGTTTGGGTAACCCAAAAATGACCCTAAAGTCCTTCCACTTGTCTTTATTTCATGCATTTTGGCTTATGGGAAGGAGTTCATTGCCTCACCATGAGTTCTCTAGGGAAGCATTAACTCAAGAATTCATCTCTTGACATTGTTTTAAACCCACTCCATGGTGGGATATATAAATTGAGGGTGACTGATTATGATGCTTGTTTTGAGTGGTTAAAATAAGATCTATTAGTGGTACTTGACCTTCAAATGTAGGGGTAACTCGAACATTACACTATACTGATAAATTTATAGATGTAGTGGTTGTGAATAGGACTAGAATTTTTCACAAGTTAGTTGATGTAGATCCAAATGACATGATTGTTCCCTAATATTTTCCACACATATGGGACCATTTATAAATGACCAAAAAATGATAGTTTTACAACCCCACTTGTCATGGATATAATTTTGATGCAAGGTGAGTAGCTCAAAGTTCCATGTCACTGTACTAACTCTTGAGAGAAAGGGAGGTCTAAAAACCCTAATTTCATGCACTTTTACTTTTTAGATTAACAACTTAAAATCCTTTGAAGAGAAAGTATATAGATATAATTCAATATTACAATGCAACCTTGTTAGTTTTAGGATTTAGGACATCACACTTAGGTGTTTTTGTCATTTTTGTCCTTTTTACTTGCATGTTCTTATGTCAAAGCTATTTTTTATCCAAAATGAGTCTTTTTTACACATCACTCCTTTGTTTGAAAAGGTGTTGTGGCATCCATATGACATCACATGTTTTCCTTAGTCATTTTTAAACCTTTGTTTATGTGTGTCATTTTTTTTGAAAATGGTGTCATTATGCTACCTAATTCATTTCAAATATTGTGCCTTAGAATCTTTGAAACAAATCATTTTTAATATATTTATAGCATGATAACATCATTATGTTACTCAAATCATTTCTAAGATGTGTTTTATTATGTCCAAAATTACAGAATCAAAACCACGTGTACCTTTTGGATCTATGCCTAATACCAACATACCATTCATTTTTTACCTAGTTTGTTGTCTATTTTGAGAAGCCTATTATTTTAAATCAATTTTAAAGTTAGCCTTGACAAGTTTAGACTTAAATATTGATTAGTTTATAGCTATTCCTTATGTAATTTTGGCCTAGACATTTACCTTTAATTTTTAGGTTTTGTAACTTAGGTTAACTCCTTGCTCAATTTAAATACTATTTTTGTGCCTTAAGTTAGGGAAGTGGTCTATATTCCATATGCCTAAAATTCAATGACTTTTGCCAAATGATCAAGTTTATGTTTAAATTACAAATGCCTAGTTTGTGTCAAAGTGTTTCAAATTTGTTAGATTAAATCTCTTTCTTTTTAGACCTCATTTTATTTAAAGTCTAGATTTTGTGCCTTGTTCCCAAAATACCTAGAAATACTTGTTTTTAGACTAGATTTTGTGCCTTGTTTTCCAAATGACCTAGCAACCTTTTTTTCCTTAGACCTAATTTAACATTGTTTCAAACACTTTGTACCTAAATTTGGCATTCTAGTTTTTATTCATCCACTTGACCTTTTTATGTAAGACATTTGATGTTAAACATTCGATGTTAGATTATTTTAGCCCAATTTTTATCATTGACCATTTTGAAGATACATCTCCATCCTTAGACCAAGTTAGACCAAGTTTGGACCATTTGTCCTTAGATATTGTTTTTAACTTTTTGTATAACTCTAAGACTTTTCCATGAAATATTCATCATTGATTTGGATATGTCTCTTTACACTCATAGTAGAGCCATGGACAATCTAGGTTATGTTAATGTGGTCACACAAGATGAGTTTGTTCAAAACCCCTATGGTAATAATGTAGTTTATGAGATAGATCCTTATCCTCCTTACATTGATCATTTTGGGGTATAATACCAATATCCCTTAGGCCATTATTTGGTTAACAACCTCCATATTCAGATCAAGACTAGGAGAAAAATGTGTAGTACCTTACTAGCATACCATCAGTTATATAAAAAGTTCAAAAACAACTATATTACATTACTATGCCATCAACATATAATCCTTATTTGTTTGATTTTCAATTTCTTTAAAATAAGGATAAAGTTTTAGTCAGAGCTACAGAGGTAGGGGATAAGTTTACAATAGAATTCCCCCATTGAACAAACCTCTACTATAAATCCTCAAGCACTCATGTTGATGTGATATTAAAACCCAAATATGCCTATGATAGGAAAGGGACTCATGGAGGACCACTTTATATAGATACAAACAACATATCAAACCTATTTAAATCTAGCTCATAACTTTAATACCATTTCCATGTCAAACACTCCACTCATAGACCTATATCCTTTAATAGGGGTATTAATCAAATTAATGGGCTAAGATAATTAAGGTATAGACCCATTTATGTAAATAAATTCAGTTGGTGACATGTATAATGTCCCATTTATTGAAGAAGTGACTATGGCTTCTATGCAAATGAATATGCCAAACATAGTGGATAACATGAAAGTGTCATCCAATCAAGGACAAAGTGATTTGACTACACCAACAACTATATTTCAATAATTTCCTTTAGTTAATACCATGAGTGGTTCGTAATAGTAGGGAGTAGGAACTCTTACATCCTAATCATAACAAATTATCTCTAATCCTTAACTATTTGCTTCTTCAAGCATGTAACTAGAAGGATTAAATAATCAAGAATCAACTGGTGAATTACCTTAATAAAACATGATGAATGTTATTCCACCTCAATAGGTGATGAATTACACTACAAAACAAAAAGAATAATATAATATACCATTATAATAAAGGTCAAACACTTTGTCACCTCAATAAGGGCCAATAAATGTTCCACTTTAATAGGTAGTGACAAATGTACCTCTATAGTCATAGACCAATATACCTATACAATCATAAATGTTGTCTAATCAAAAACATATATCCATTCATCAAAGATAAATTCCAAATATACAACAAATTCCTAGTTTACAACTAATGTTTGCATAACCAAGAGGTATTACTATCCAACAAGTACCAATTAGGTAGCAATTGCCTTTTGTTCAAAATGTGCCAAAAATCCAATGATAGGGCCTTGGTTCACAAGTTTCCATTATTCAGCTAGGTTTGACTAGTCAATATCAAGTCCTTATTCAAATTCAATAGGTATAGTATTTTACCTCAAGCCATATCCTTCCAAAGCAACTATAATTCCCTCAAAATTAGGCCTACATCTAGATCTAAACTAGAATATTGCACAACAACATGTGTAATTCTAGAAACTACATCCCAATATATGAATGCATCTTCTTATTTAGTTTACTTATCAAACCACTATTACACAACAAACCATCCCTTAATTATACCCCATTCAAGGTAATCCACCTTTGACTGCCCATCCTTCACCTTTGGCCAATGTTCCATCTAGTTTCTTGGCACAAGAACTTTAAAAAATGAAGGATGCAATTATTGCCATTCAAGTAGGGAAATAGACCAACAAGTCTAAGTTAGATGATATGTTTTCTTTTTCATTCAACATAGAGTATTTTTAGATATCATTTCCTCCAAGGTATGAACCACTAAAGTTTGACAAATACAAGGGTAAAGGAGACCCTAAGGCCCATTTGACAAAATTCTTTGTTGCTTGCCAGCCAATGGCTTATAGTGAAATATATTTACTCATTTTGTTTCCCTAAAGTCTAGTAGGACAACCTTTGGATTGATTCCTAAAATTTCCAAAGAATTTTGTATTTGATTTTAACGACCTCTTAGACAAATTTATGTAATATTTCTCTTATAATCATGAACATGAGATTTCATTGGTAGATTTGACTCAATAAAAGTATATATTTGGTGTAATATTTGCAATATATCAATAAAGATGGAGATCACTTGTCAGTCACTTCACCCATAGCTTACTAGACAAATAACTGACCATTGCTTTCACTAAAAATTTGCACAGTGAGATATACTATCACCTAGAGTTGCAGTGTGCACATACCTTGAAAGAGATCATTGATAAAGGTTTGTTAATTAAAAATAAAATTATTAAAAAATGTATTATCAAGTTAACCTCATTGAACCAAACTTAGAATCAAAGTCAAGGAACAAGCCAAAATCAAAACCAAAACCAAGTCTAAGCACAAGTGTCAACACTAGCCTAGGCTAGTAATTATGAAAAATCCACATAATTCAATGGTAATAATAATGTTCTTAGAAATGGAGTAATCAAGTTGTCTTATTTCTAAATAATGTAAACACCATATACTCAACCTACATCATAAATACAACTTACTCCTCATTAGTAACCCATTTAATAAGTGTAACCTTCATAACAACCTAGACTAGCTCAATAAACACATCAACCATTACCTTTGCAAACCCATCCTCCAAGGATAAATGTCCCTACTTGTCTAGTATTCAATGACCTTAGAAAACCTATTAAATCCATATTTCAAAATCTAGTCATAGCTAACATGATTAGTTAGCCAATTCTAAATCAATATCCTTAGGGTATTCCATATCTAGACTGATATAGAGAGTGTGAGTTCTATGAATACCATCACATTCATAGGCATCATATATGTCATTATGTGTAGATCAAACACCTCATTGAAAATATGTTGTAAACTAGAGAGATTAAATTGGATAATAGAGTGTCTACATCTAATAAGAATCTATCAAAACCCTTTTCTGCAACATAACACTAATAACCAATAACAATAATAAAAAAGGATAGAATAATAATAATAATAATAATAATAATAATAATAATAATAATAATAATAGTATCAATAGTTCTAAAAACAATATTAATTTTATTATTAATAACAACAACATCAATCGAATGGGAGGAACCAAGGCTAGAATAATTCTAATATCCAACAAACTTACCATGTAGTTGCACATGACTACACCAAAGTTTTAGGTCATATTGTGAGAGGTCATGTTTCCACCATTACCATTAATCCTAGACCAAGTTATAATATAATAGGACCATTGACAAACAATTATAATCAACCCATCTATGTCATTAATTCTTCCTTGACCTAGGACTAAAAATAGGTGCACTAGCGACTAGAGATTACTTTTTTTGGACCTTATCCCAATAACTTGTCATTGCCCTATGACCATAAACAAGTGCACTGATAATTAAGACTTATCCTATTTGGACCCCCTCTACCATAATTTTTTATAAATAATGGTCTTGTATATAAACCTAATTATGCAATCATAACTCGATAGTCAAAGATTAGAATTCTCAACCTAAAACCACTTGCCAATGAATTAATCCAACCCATCATCCTGGATAAGAACAATCCATTTACCATTGTTAAGGAAATGACATTTGACATTGTGGAATAACTTCAAAAGACACCCACACAAATATCCATTTTTTATTTATTGCGTACATCTACTATCCATAGAAACATCCTAATAGAGTTCTTAAGCCAATCCCAAGTTCTTCTAAATGACATAACCCCAAACAAGTTACAAGATTTAGTTGGAAATTTAGCCCCATGCCAACAGTTAACCTTTAACCAAAGTGATATGTCATTCCTTATCCCTCTCCATAATAATCCATTATACATTGAAGTTTTCATAATATGACACAAAGTCAAATTTATCCTCATAGATAATGGATCAATCCTAAATATTGTGTCTCTAAAGCTCATCAAGAATCTAGGATATACAACAACTGATATATATTTAGAAACAACTATTATCAAGGCCTATGATAATGAAGAGAGGGAATCATAATGCACTATAAAATTACTAGTTATCATTAGGCCCTTAACCCACAATATATTTTGTCTTGTATTAGACCTAGACTTGTCATACAATTTGCTCTTGGGTAGACCTTGGATAGATGAAATTTGTGCAATCCCATCAACATTGCACCAGTGTCTCAAGTTCTCACACTTAGTCATTGAGGTCACTATCAATGGAGATTTATATCCCTATGAACATTGTCAATATTTGAAGGTTGAATATGAGAGTTATAATTATCACTTTGGCCTAGATCTAGTTCCAAAAAAGGAAAAAGGAAAATAAATACTTGTTGAGTTACTAGAGGCTAATTTCATAGACCCATATAGCCTTGATTCATCTTCAAATATGCCTCCACTTAAAATGTCTAATCATTTTACTATCTCATCCAATGTCTTAGGAGAGTAACTAACCCATGACACATTTCATATTTCCAATATTCCATAAAATACCAAGTCCTAGGGAAGACTAAAAGCCAAGCCACCTTACATGGAATGGAAACAAAAAGGAAAGGGTAAACTCCATAGCCCAACTCCTATCATTTTCACACTAGCCACTGGACACGAAGAGGACCCCCTTACTAATGATGAAACCTGGTTATACAATGACAAGTTGGTTGATTGTTACAAAAATGTCAAATACTCTATCCCTAATAGGATCATGGAGAACCAAGACTATGAAGGAGGAGGCTTCAGGCCAAATCAGTAGACTACTTTTGAGCCAATATCTATAACATGGTATAAAGGAACTTATGGTCTTGGATTTAAACTACCTAGGGGTGACCCCATATAATTTATTCATGATCCAACACTAAGTGGCAATGATGTCAATAGTGAAGTAGAGTCTAATCATAGCTTTTATAAATACCTTACCAGTACCAATATATTTGACACCCATGCCATTTGTACCCTTATCCTAATTATTCATCATAATATTCTTCCTCTATATCACCCTCATCTTATAACTTGGGACCAATAAGAATCCATAGTTCTTATAGATGAGATTGAGAATGATGAGGCCTTTTGCAATTTTCTAGGCCTAAGAGATAATGTTCCATTGGGATACCACAAACAAGGGTTCTCTATCAAACTGGATCTGGTAGCTTATTTTGGAGAATGGTTGAACATCTTTAGCCACAAATAAATAAATAGAACATTGAGTTCCCAAAGTGAAAACCTTTTTTATGCACTTTTTGACCAAGGTAAAATTAAAGAAAAAGGCTAGTCTTCTAGTGAAACCTATTTTAGGTGCCATTATATGGGGGTGTTTAACTTTTTTCAAACATAGCTCAGGAGATCACCAATAATGAACTTATTTTTGGGTCTGAGTTTATTTTTAAAGAACAACATGCCTTTGATCGAATTATTCAAGAATTTTTAATGGTATTTATGACATGGCCATCCCTACCATTGGGAGATTTAGATTCATCTTGTTTAGGATAGATTAAAGAACCAATCCAAATAGAGGAATTTACAATTTTAGGCTAATTTATATCATTGCCAACCATTATCGAATATGGATAAACTCTCCTTATAGAAGACACTACAAAAGTCAACATCAGGACTCCACACGACCCAAAATGGATCAAATTAAACACATCCTCACTGAGGAGGAACTTAAAATCTTTGAAACCTTTTTGAATTAATTTATTAACATCTTTTATTGGGCCTATTTAGGCATTCTATGTTTGGAATCTGCCTTGGTTATACACCACCTTGTTGTACATCTTGATGCCAAACCTATAAAGCTTAAATTACATAAGATGAATCCTCTCATTATTGTATTAGTAAATAAAGAGTTGAAAAAAATCTTAGAATAGATATGCATCTAACCAATTAACTAATCATAGTCAAATGTTGTGCTAGTTAGCAAGAATCTAGAAGGAATCAAAATCTGCACTAATTTTAGAGATATAAACAAGGCCTATCCCAAGGATGACTTTCCTCTCCCAAACATTGACATGATAGTTGACTCCAAAACAAGGTATGAAATGTTTTCACTTATGGATAGACTTTTAGGATACAACCATATCTAGATCGCATAAGAAGACCAACCTAAGATAGTGTTCACCACTCCATGGGGAACATTTTGTTATCAGGTTATGCCATTTGGTCTCAAGAAATCTAGGGCCATATACCAAAGAGCCATGACCTTCATATTTCATGATATGATGTTGACATTGTTAAAGACTATATCGATGACATATTGGGTAAATAAAAGATCCATGCTAATCATCTAACTTCACTATGATAAATATTTGAGATACTTCATGAATACAAGGTCAAACTCAATATTGAGAAGTGAATCTTTGGTGTCACTTCAAGCAAAGTTCTAGGCTTCATCATCTCTCATAGAGGCATTGAAGTTGATATTTCCAAAGAATAAGCCATTATTGAAATGCCACCACCTTCTAATTTGAATCAACTCCATAGTTTGCAGGGTAAGATCCAATTTATTATATGCTTCATTTATTAGTTGGCCAAAAAATTCCATCCATTTACACACTTACTAAAGAAGGGTGTCACATTTCATTGGGATGAAGAATGCTAGAAATATTTCCAATAACTAAAAGAATATTTTGTCAATCTACATATTTTGTTACCTCCAATGCTAGGAAAGTCATTCCTACTATACCTATCTACCATGGGCAAAGCCCTGATATAAATTCTAACTCAACATGATGATAAAGGAAAATAAAATGTCATGTAAAATTTAATCCATACACTGGTCATATATGAAGATAATTATACACCCATAGAAAAAGCATGTTTATCTATAGTCTTTGTAGCACATAAACTATAGTATTGCATACTAAACAAGACTATGGTTATTTCCAAAGTATATTCACTCAAGTATCTACTATCTAAGATATCTTTACAAAGCTGAATGACTAAATGGATCATGCTTCTGAGTGAGTTCAAGATAGAATACATCAACCAAAAGGCCATAAAGGGACAAGCACTTATAGATCAGTTTGCTCAATATCCCCTTGAAGATATTGAACCCCTTACTTTTCAATTCCTAGATGATTTCACTATGAACATTATTAAAACACCTCCTTGAGAAGAACACTGGAAGTTGTATTTATATGGATCATTCACATCACATGGATTGGGGGTAAGTCTACTATTTATTACACCATAGGAGGATCTTATCTCTAAATCATTTTATATCAACTTTCTTTATACTAACAAAATGGTTGAATATGAAGTACTTAATTTAAGGTTTCATAAAGTAGTACATTGGAATATTTATCATCTAAAGGTTTATGGTGATTCTCATTTAATCATCAATCATATAACAAACTAGTTTTAAAGATGACAAACTAGTGCCATACAAGGCCATGATTAACACTCTAAAACATAATATCAATGATATATAGTTTGAACACATACCAAGGGTTAGTAACTTGAGAGTATATACTATTTCCACCATTGGCTCTTTGATCCACCATATAGACAAGGAAAAAGAATATCAATCCCTCATTGAAAATATTTTCATGTCAGCTCATGAACCTTTAACTATTGCAATTATCTGTGATATTATGAGTCCCACCTATATATGGTATTTAGACCTATTTACCTACCTTTATGACCATTTCATGCCACCAGACCTATTACACAAATAACAAAAGGCCTTTACCCATCAAGTCTCATGCTACACCTTAATTGGACTAACCCTTTATCAGTGTAGCTTTGATGGAACTCTAATTCATTATTTAACTTTGATAGAATTAACATTAGCATTATGAGAAGTTCATGAAGGATTATGTGGATCCCACACTAGTGGGTTCATCCTATCCAAAAATATCTTACATAATAGTTATTATTGGCCAACTATGGATGTAGATGCCGTTGCTTATGTTTGAAAGTGTGACAAATGTCAAAGGCATGCCAATTTGATTGATGTCCAAGTTAAAACACTAAAAATAATTCTTACATCTTATCCATTTGAAACATGGGTACTCGATCTCATTGGGAAGATTAACCTACTTCATTTGATGGCCATAAACATATCCTTACCACTACCAAATATTTCACTAAATGGGTTGAAGTTGTACCCCTCACTTACATAAGTAGAAAACATATTTCCAAGTTCATCTTCAATCATCTCATTTGTCACTATGGTATACCATCTGAAAATATATCTGATAATGGTATATCATTTAATAATAAGGATGTTAAAACATTTTGTTTTTTGTATAACATTACTCAACATTTTTCTATCACATATTACCCACAAGATAATGACCAAGAAGAGGCATTCAATAAAACCATTGTTAACATACTTTAAAATATTTTCAATGGTGTTGGCCATGATTGGGACCTCTAAATCTTTTATGCCCTTTGGACATACCTTAATTATTATTGTACCCCAATAGAATCCACTCCATATTTCTTAGTTTATGGTACTGAGCCCATTCTTCCCATTGAGGTTGAGTTACCTTCTTTATGCATCTCATTGAAACATGTCCTAGGTGATTAAGATTAATGAGTATCTCACCTACAAGAGTTAGATTTACTTGATAAAAAATTCATGGCTACTATCAATAACCTTCAATCATCCTAGAAATAACTTTGTGGCCATTATATTTGACAATTCAAACACAAAGAGTTTGATCTTGGGGATCTTGTTCTTAAAAAAAAAAAAGAACACCATGGTTAAGAAGAATAAGAAGGGCAAGTTTAAACCCAATTTGATATGCCCCTATATCATTATTTCAAATTATGGATCCATAACATATAGGCTTGCTATACCAGATAAAGATGAACTTAATGAATTGATGGACATCATACACCTCGAGCATTATTTCACTTGAGAAACTTAAAATATTATCTATGAGGCTCATTTCCATTGTCCCATAATATTGACACTCTTCTTTGTACCATACCCTATACAATTCTACCATATATTCCCTATCGACCAAGGTTTTTTTTACCCTCCATACCTAACCTTTTGACCTTGGTTCCATTACATTAGCTATTTAGGAACCTTTAACAAGGGGATTCAGATCAATTTTTAGTAGTTGATTTAGTATTATAGATAGAGGCACTATTTTAGACTAGTATGACATTGGTTTAGTAGTTATATCCTTCATTTATTGTATTATTTCATTATGAATGTTCCTGATTATAACCTCCTTTGGAAAAATTAATGTTACACTCAATGCTTCTAATTATAACCACCTTTGGGAAAATTAGTACTATTAACATATGCCATTGTTTTATAATTATAACTTCTTATGGGTAAATTAGGAACAACATCTTTATCATGCCATGAAATCCCACCTTGCCATTCTTATAACATACTATGCCATTTGCCTACTTTGAGAACATGTTTCTACCTAGTTTGATTCCTCTACTATAAGGTATAAATACAATGACTTGAGGTCCTAATGGGATTATGTAGGCAGCACTCAATTCATTTTGAGTTTAGCTTAGTCACCCTTTTCCATGCTCTCACTATTTTACAAGCAATTTCAAGTTTAAACACTCTCATCATTTTTTGAGTTGGACTATTTCGTATCTCATAATTCTCTATTGAGTTGAGATACTTCAAAAATTACAAAAAAAATTTAAAATGATCTATAAATTTCTAAAAATCACCACATTGACTATTTCTTTACCTTAAAGATTCTAGGACCCCTAGCTATTTCATAAGAAACCAATTGTCATTTAGTTTCCCCATATTTATTGGCCTTCTCTTTTACACTCATCATTTTTTGAGAAATCATTTAAACACTCTCTCCATTTTTTGAGACCATTCTTATTTTCCTCTACAATTTAATCTCATTTTCTTCTATCCCATATCCTGGGGTACTACATTTGGCCTAAATTTTATGTTGGATCTTGCATCCATAGAACTATGTAGGTAACATCTATTTGCCTAGTGCATCTAGAGTCAGCTCAACTACCCCTTCCTTTTCTTTTAGTCCTCCATTTTGTTTGTTTGTGACATTGTCTCTTATAGAGAATGGGTAATTTTTATCATCTTGTTTGTTCTCTGTTTGTGCTAACATTGTGATAAACCATTGATGTGTTTATTTCATTTTGTTCTTATTTTTTTTTTACCTTTTATTTATTAGTGTTTTGTCTTTCTATTTATTTTCCTATTTATTTTATTTTAGTGGTGTGCCTTGATTTAGTCTATGTGCATTCATTGGGTGATTCTTTGTGCATTATTATTGAATCCATCAATATTCATATGTCAACATTGTCATCATGGTTGTTATAATTAGTTCTTTGTTTTAAATTATTTATTGGATCATGTGTGAGTCCTTATGAATATTTCATCTAAGTTATCATGGTGTATTATATCATGGTCCCTACCATTACATGCTACGGAAAAAATCATCTCAAGAAATCTTAAAAGCAATGAGGCCATGGTAATTCTCCCTGGCACTTGAAAAAAACACAATCCACCCAAATCATTTCTCAAATATCAAGTAATTTAATCACATAATAATTTTAATACTTGATAGTTAAAATGTGCATATCCATACTAGAAATTTACCCAAATTCATATTACCATCTCACTCTTACTCTGTGAGTATGGATACATTCATAAGCCCCCTTTTTCAATTTGACATATTAATCCTATCATTCTACCAATGATTCTAACCACCTTTGGTAAAATCATTGTGTATCATCTCACCCACAAAGCCAATGATTATAATCTCCTATGGGAAAATCATTGTGTTTTAATTCCAGCCTAATATGATAATGATTATAACTACCTTTATGAAAATCATTGTGTTTTAATCCACATAGCCATGCTAATGATTATAACCACCTTTAGGCAAATCATTGTGTTTTGATTTATCTGGATGATACTAATTATAACCTCCTTTGGGAAAATCATTATCTCTATCTACCCAACCAGGGCATATTTTCATTATGCTAATGATTATAACCACCTTTGGGTAAATCATTATCTCTATCTACTTAACTGGAGCATGTTTTCATCCTACCAATGATTATAAATACCTATGTGAAAATTACTATTTTTTATTTTAATGATTATAACCACCTTTGGGAAAATCATTCTCTTGATACCTTTTCATTTGGCTAATGATTATAACTACCTTTGGTCAAATCACTATCCTTTTACCTTGTTATGCTAATGATTTCTTTTTATCTGCCCAACTGGGGTATCTCAACATGCCACTAATTATAACTACCTATGGGTAAATTATTCTTTTCCACACCTTTTTACCTTTTAGTCCCATCATTTTCCTTCTTTAGAGGGACTGATCATTGAGCTTCTTTGTTGACCGCTCCCTCAAGGGGGTATCCAGGGATTATCCATCAATTGTTGGGATATTAGGCATACATGAATTTTTCATTATTTGATAAGGTGTTACTATGCCTATATCTTGTAACATCTTCCCAAACAAATAAAAATTATAGATATCCAATTCTAGCCAAAATTGGCTTTGGATCAGACTTTAGATTTATTCCTACCAAACATTACAAATTAAGCTTAGAAATCATTAAATGTCTTGATTTTGGTTGTGAATCATTCATCAATGCTAATAATCATGTTGATGCATTCCTATCTATGGTATTATATTTATGCAAAAATAACCTCTTCTAGATTCAACCTCAATCACCTTGTGACCTAACAATTGGTAATTTGGCCTATGAACCCATTAAGCGAGGCACTTGATCAAATCTTAGAAGAGATAAAATTCTAATCAAATTGAAATAAATAATTAAATAAGATTAAAATACCTATTTGAATTATCCATTTTAAATTAATGAATATCTAAAAATAGAAATTCCAAAATTCAAAATATCAAGCCTTTTCATCATTGTCTTTATGAGTTGTCAAGCTCTTCCAAAATATCTAATTTGAGAGTCATGCCTAGTAATTAAAAATCATAATTACATGACAAGTTTTAACTAAAATGGAGTTACCCTCAACTCACCTAAGGATATTTTTAAGCCATTCCATTTTTAAACTCAACCTTAACTCACTTTGGGTGAGAGTTAATTCTTTGGGCTATAAATATAAGGCCATGCCTATTGATTTCTAAGCTATTTTGGTGCAAAGTTATTATGCACAAATATATAAAACAAGATTTATTGGTGTAAAGTTAGTATACCTAAATATCTTCAAATATTTGATAATGTAGTGTTATAATGCTAATTTTAAGAGAGACAAATCTTAAAAGTAGTGTTACCATGCCAAAATCATAAGCCAAACAACCAAGCCAAGGTGCTAGGGAAAGGTGAAGCCAATAAAGCTTCATTAATTAATATTTATTGATTCACAAATTGAGCAAGCCACTTTAAAAATCCATTTAAAGCTCCAAATATGGTAAAAGAGTGTTTTATTTTATGTTTAGTTGTGTTTTTATACGCATGCTTGTTAACTATGCTCTCCCTAGTGTCTAGGATAGAGTTGTTAAGATTTTAGTCTGTTAATTTGATTTTTTTAATGGACTAACACAAGACAAAACTCCCCTCTGTGTATTCCTTGTTCACAATATGCTACCCTTATTCATTGTATAAAAAATTGAATCTCATTCTTCTTATCTAATATATTTTATTCTATTAATATTGTAATCTAGAAAATATTGTTTGGTAATCCTTCCTTATTAATGCATGTGTTTTCTTCCATTGATTGATTTCCCCACTTAAAAACTTGTGTCTCACATTTTATGATTTTTAATAATTTGAGGTAACATTTTACCTTTTTTCATAAATTAATTTATGTTTTCAAAATTATTTTGTAAATATCTTGGCATATACTATTTCAAGAGATTGATTTAAACATTACATAAAATACTAAAAAAAGATAGTTTGAATACCCATCATAAATATTGTGTGTTTTCATGTATGCATGTGGTTATGAGTATTATTCCTAGTTAACGATGATATTAGTTTGCATTCTTATAATAATATAACATTTTAAATAATCATCTCATAATTTTAACTAGGAATGTCAAGTAGGGGTGCTTTGGTACCTCATTCAATATTTCTAAGTCCTAGGTGGTAGATATTTTCAATTAGTTTATTGTAAATTAACAATTGTTTAAAGTGAGAAGATAGTTTTTTAATATAATTTCCAAGATTATCATCATATTTATATTGAGGATGAAAAAATCATTTAAGTCTAGTGAAAATGTTGGTGACATTATTCATTAAGATGATTGGATCATTATTGTATACTATAGAGGCTTAAAACATGTCCCAACATCAAAAATAATGATAGATGGATAAAACACATCAAATCATGTCTAACCTATGTGGTATCATATTATTCATTATGAAACCTCATGGACACTTTTACAAAGATGAGGCATGTGCTAGAGACATGTCCTTTGATTGTTTTAATGTACATAGGTGATACTTATACCATGGAATTATAATATAAAATGTATACATACAAGAAAGATTAAGATGTACTTGCAAAGGGTGTAAGAGTGAGACATAAGATATATAATGAGTGAGATATAGTAAATATTATAAGTAAAATATAAGGATTATAGATATCAAGAGTATATTGGCATTGTTATAGATATTTATCTAATAAAATAAAGAAAAAATAGATTAGAAGATACTATGTTATATGTTTTTTGTATGGAATATAAGACCCATTTCTTAAATTTTTAATTATTGATTGAGTTTATTTTAACTAAGAGTTAAAAAATTAAGGAAATGATGTACACATTTGAATTATGTAAAACATATCACTAAATGCATTGATATGAATTGAGATGTATTGTTAGATATTAATCAATCTTAATTTAGAGAGAAAAATGAAAATTAGATGATATATGTATACACCGTAATTTGGTTAAGCAACCATAAGTACTATGTCTTTTTTTACTCTTTTGCATGAAGGTCATAGTGATGAATATGGACCTTGTTCACATTGATCATTTTGGGTCTTTGGTTCTTTCTTTTGTCTTATCTTCCCTATTTATTGTGCCCCCAATGGTCTTGCGTCACTTACTCCTAATCACAAGCACCCTAAGCCTATCCTACCTAGTCTTAACTCTATTTTTAGTCCTTAGGACACTAGTGCCATTATCAATACCGTTGCTCCATGTGGTGCTTGTGTCCAATTATGTCTCTAGTATCCAATAACCATTTTATCCCATGTTTTGGGTCCTAACCCTACCTTGAGCCTTCTCTTATATTTTTATCCCTTTTTTATGACTTGTCGGACAATAAACAAGGTCTTATATTCAAATAAAATTTCATTATATATAAAGAGCCTCACAAGGAATTTTATATCTATTACTTACTATTTTGAAACATAATTACAAAAAATTAGTAAATAGTACAACTCAATACTTTTCATACTACTCAATTATTACATTTAGGCATTGCATGCTTGATCAAATAAGGGACTAATAAAAATTCATTCTAGCATATCATGTGCATTAATTATGTACATTCCCTAATAGATAATTACATGTAATATGAGACCCTTAGCATTGGGGTTAATATAGGTAGTGACTAGGACAACATGGGTTTTGCTCCACATGATCGTAATATCCCATAACCTAGTTCTTCCCTTTATTTTGCATTTTATCCCATTTTTGTTTCATGTGTGTAGGTGTTCATTAGATTTTTTGAAGATATTTAGTGAAAATAGTGACACAATTGAGTTTATAGAAGACACAAAACCACCTATAGGTCCCCCAAAACCTCCCACAACTTCCCTAAAAGTTATAGGTAGTTCTTCCAATAGGGAAACTAGGGCCATCATTGGACACTAACGCCACATGGCACTACTGTCCACATAAAGGTGTTATTGTCTAAAGTCATATTTTAGCTATAGTCATAGAATTAAAGGTGTCTGGCTATTTCTCTACCCTATTTTAGCCTCCTTAGTTATAAAAGTCCCTATTTTACTCTAGATTAGTGTTCTTTCTCTATATCCTTGTTATTTTGGGAAAGGCATATCAAATAAATTATTTAATGTTTTCTTTCTAAGTTATTTTTATACTTGGCCCTTTCATAGGATTTACATGTACTAAGTATTAAATATTTAAAACATTTGGTGAACTTGTCTTACTTTGAATATTACTTAAAACCCTATTTTTGCTTAGGGTTTACCTTCTTCCAATTTTTGTGCACTAAATTAAGGTTACAAACTTCTATTTTTTATTTATTTTAAGGAACAACCTATCTCACTCAAATTAAACCTATATTAGGGTTTCATTAATTTAAATGAATTTAATTTTTCTCAAAACCCTAGATCCACATACTAGGTCCTTATACATCCAAATACTAGTAAATATGGTTTCAATTAAAATCATAATTAATTCTACATTTTGGGTTAAATATTTATCACGTTTTCACATATACCTGTGTTATATTACATTATACCTATTGTGTGCTTGATATTCATTATTTACATTATATTATTTGACAAGTTTATAATAGCATCCAAGAAGCCTCCTACCCCTCACCTAGTTGAGGAATTTCTAAATTTTTCTCATAATTATAATAATAAATGGACAAATTTTCAAGATTGTTAATTATAACATGATAATGATTTCATTTATAATTATGATGATGATGACTATTGTTGTAATGATGGATATGAGTATTAAGATGAGCATGAAAATGAAAATGTTGATGATGATCGACTAGATACATGTTCTTCTCTTTACTCTCCCTCTTCTCTTACACCTCAAAATCAAACTAAAAATATAATACCAAAATAACATCTTATTGGTAATTATTTATTCCGATGTGATCCTAGATTATCAACTACTTTCGTTACCTCCTCATTCAAGTTAAATCAATATAAGTGAAATAAATGAAATCCACTTTTGCATGATTTAAGTAAATTAGAAAAGAGAAATGAATCTTCTTTAACCTTCTTAGTTAAATTTGAAAAATCATGTACTAATGATATTAAACCTTTTACCAATTCACAAACTAAGGTACACAAAATTATTTTATCACCTTCTTTTACATTCCAAGATCAATGTAATGACTTCTTTGCAACATATTTATAATGAAAATGTCTCTAACTCTTCTCCTAAATGTCATAATATGTGAAATGAAAAAATTATCTCTACTTTTCCACCCTTGAATCCAATATTAAAAGTAATAATCATTCATGCACTCCAAACATAGCTAGGGAAGAAATGCTTTACATTACACCCACACATGATGGCCCATTGCATAGTAGTAAAAAGTTAAAATATTATCTTACTCTCTTTCTTAATGAGGATGTGAATGATAATTCTTCCACTCTTACTTATATAAGTGAATTAAACTCTAATTTTGATTAACTTTGGAATAATGATGATTATTATGGTTATGGTGAATAATACATGGAGTCTAGACCTTCTAGTGTTCCTCCTACTTCACATATTTCTCTTGTTCAAATAAATGAGAGGTCACATGTTAAAAAACACATACACACTTATTATTATGTTCATAGTTTACATATATTACATTCACATGATAATAAAGTACCTTCTCATCCATTAGAATGTGATACTTCTTTACAAAATAACAAAATAAGAGATACCAATGAATCTCCTTCAATTCCCCTTACTATAGTATAACTTATTTGTCAACCTAACCTAAATGAGGGTGATAGCTCATTTCCATCTAACCTATAAGCTATCACACCTCCAAAGGTTACAAAGAGAAAACCAATCCTCCCTAAAAGGGTTCCCAATGCAATATACCAATGGCTAATATAAATAACAAAATTCAATAATTAAACAAACCTCTTGATGATGCTAATATAGATTCAAAAGAGGTAATCCCATTAATTCATGTTGTGGGTGATTTACAATAATAAGTACAACATCTCAAATTGGAAAGTAAATCTTATTACTCATGGGAAGATTCCAATGCCATCTATAATAATCCCATCTTGCATAGAATTTTCAATGCAACATTGCTATCAAAGTTATAGATACTAACATTACCAAAGTTCAATAGACATGGAAATCCATACTTTCATCTCTAAGCTTACAAGAAAACTATGACAAATGTCACTAGAAATTTTATTCTCTTATAGTTATTTCTTCAGACTCTAGAGGATCAAATAATAGATTGGTTTCATAATGCACTCCATAGTGGTTCACTATACACATACGATGAATTAGAAAAAGTATTTCTCATGTATTATATTTAGACCAAGGGACCTCAAGTCACATATGATAGGTTGCCTTCACTACACTAGGGCCAATAAAAAATTATAAATGAATACATTTTAATATTCAAAACATGTATGCATCAATTGATATACTAGCCAGTAGATTTAGAGTTATAGTACATTTTTTCTAGAGGCCTTATTCTTCTTCTTAAAAATAAATTACTATATGATACATCCAAATCATTTAGACATCTATGTTACATAGCTATAAAATTAGAAATAAAATTGGGAATAGTTGAGACACATTCAAAGATAGATTTGGATTTATATATCTCACAATCATAGTCATCTAACATGGTATATGAACCTACCCCACTCATAATTAATAAACTAGTGGAATAGAAACAACCAATTAAAATACTCAACAAGGGCAAAGAGACACCTCACAAATCACCTCCTACAATGAGTAGACCATAGGACACATAGAGAAGGATTATACAATTTTCAAATAGAGATAGGCCTCATCAAATCTTATTTATGTTATTAGATAAGGAGATGATCAAATTTCCTCCTACTAATCACCATCCAACACACCATCACATAGGGTAAAAAATAAACCAGATTGTAATTTTCATAAGATAAATGGTCATTCAGCCAATCATTGTTATGCACTTTAAGACCAAATTAATGAGTATGCCAATAAATGCATTATAACACTCACATAGGGGGCATCAAGATCTCAATCCCCATAATGTCTTAGATCACACTTCTTTATGATAGAGTTATCCTAGGATGTTCCCTTTAATGAGCCATTGTTTACTCATAGTATGGGACATGTGGTTTATAGGACACATGTTTATGATTGATCTTGTGCACCACATATTTATTATATATGGTAGCTAGTTCATAGAGAATAAAGCATAGTATCAATTCACATGCCAATCTAGATATTTGGAAATAATCATAAAGATCAGAGCATATCCTCAGTTTTCATGCTAATAAATATATTTGGAAATAATCATAATGTTTAGATCATAGTTTCAGTTCACACTGTAATCAAGATATTTGGAAATAATTACAAAAATTAGAGCACAATCTCAGTTTAACCACCAATCAAGTTATTTTCTATAGATCATATATCTCATAGCATAATTTCTAAATGGCATATAATCAAGCTCTTTACTATAGATTTTCTCTTTGCTATAGATTTTAAACACCTAGCCACTAATAGTGTATCACACATAGTATCTCTAGAGTTTACTTATACACTAACACATCATGAGCAGTATGGTCATTTGTTCAGCATGACATTCAAGTTTAGATAGTGCATACCTCAGTTACATGATCTACGTACAAATATCATGTGAAACTCTTGTAAAACTTATACTAAAAAATAGCATTCTTAGTATACTACACATGTCTACTTAAACATTTGTAAATAGATAAAAAAAATCATTACCATTACTCTGACAACTATCATATACCAATATAACCATTTAACACTAAAAATAATTTAACACATGTAAACATGCATAATATAACTATATCAAGATATCAATATACACAGTGCCCAAATAACAACAAACATCCATATATATATATATATATATATATAAATCAAAACATAGTTTTGATACAAATATTATACATCACTCAATAATATGGACATGGTCACTAGGACTAGCCCACTCACTCTCACTCTCAGACATATCCATACTAGAACTAGAGGCTCCATTATCCCTTCATGACCTTGATCAATGCCTACACTACTCTCTCTTATATAAAACATACCCAACTCGAACATACACTATTTATGTTCCTACTATAGACATGTGTCATAATCCACTATCTAGAAACTTGCCCCACCCATAAAATTAGGTGTGGGCATGGTTCATCTCTTCAACTCCATATGTGCCTCATTCCTATCTACAACCATTCACCTATATGCTGGAATAATTATGGTAGCTTGATAAAAAAAATGGGCATGAACACCATCAAAATATATGGCCCTTTCCATTAATCCATTATCCACAACATCATTAGGAACATGTAGTTTTAGTATATGGAGTATAGATTTGATGGTAGTCTCTCAATACCCATCATCACTTAAAACTTAACATACCCACACAATGCATTAAATATTTTACCAAGTTAATAAGTGACTAAATACATAAAATATGCATACATACAATAAAAAATAGCCATTGACAACCCTAAGGGGATCCACATCTAGTACATCTTCTGTAACAATCCCACATCTCATAAATAAAGGTGCCCATATATGCTCTCTCCACCAAATTTTATAGGAATCAATAGCTCCTACATTGTCCACATCTGGTATGTTAATCACTAGATCCTACTATGTTAATGGAATTAGGAATAAATCTATAGCCAATGGTCTAGGCCTATTACCTAGCCTCACTAGAGCTTGAGAACTCCTCAACCACACCACTGGCATTGGGGACACATCTTTAGTAACACCAAACTATCATGTCACCACTCATATTGTAACCTCTCATATACATTGACCCAATGGTCATGCAGCCAAAAAAATTCTTGAACTTGTCTCAACCAATCATCATCCTCAAGACATCCCTCATAGCTCCTATAAGGCCTCCAAATAATGTCTCCATCTATCAACCTAGCTATCACCTATTGACACTACATCATTATCCTCTTTGGCATGTAGGTCATCCCAATCCACCTCTCTACAAATGATTGTGGGTGGGCCAAATCACCTCATAGAGGAACCACTAGTCTAATCACTACTATACACTCATATTCATAATAGTGTAATAGTGTACAATACCTCTTTCACAAATCTCTTATGTAAAATGGTAAAAATATTGATATAGGTGGGATAACATAGTTAGACCCCATGAGTATATACTATTGTGATCCTCTATGTTTTGTACTATCTCATGCATCAAGTAAGATATTGATACCCTACTTCCATCTATAGGAACAAAATAAGACAATAAAATCACTAAAAACTTCCACAATCATGAAACATTCACTATGATAATTAGTGAAAATAATATATGTGGCTCCCTACATGATGAGTCCCTACAGACATAGCATAAAAATACCTAGTGGCTTGTTGTATAGCTCAATCATGAATATCCTCCTATGCTACTACTCTTTGCCTAATAATAGGTAATGTCAAGATCCTATACACATCCTCCAGGATGAGAGTCATCTCCCTAGTAGGTAACTAGAATGTGAAGGTATCTGCATTCCACCTCTCACACAGTGTACTCATCATGTGTTTATCCTAGGGCATCAAATATAAGGATGCCACATTACTCAGACCAGCTATCTCTACCATGTCCATCTCAATATTTGTTAGGGTAAGACTCCATAAGGTATCCATCATCCATCCACTCCATAACTCTCTCATGCACACATCAACTTGCAAACATCCTTCCAAATTTGGTATTAGTAATACATAATATAAGATCAATAGACAATAATAGTCATTGAACACTAGTAAGTAATAACAAGCAATAACTATCAACTCAACTAACTTAAATGAATGGTCAAACTAATAAATTATCCTATTTAATTCATATTTATAAAATGCCACCTTGCTAAGGTTGACCTTGTGCACCAATTTCACTAACTAATACCAACTTATTACTAGTGTGATATCTAGAGAACAGTAACTCTAATTTTTAATCCATTTCTTACACATGGGACTTGACCTCAATGTACCTAGACCTAGATTGTTTAAACCAATATCTTGATTACATTTAACTTTGAAAAATGAAAAAAATGATATTAACATAATAAACTCAATATAGACCAAAAATCTATCCCATTACCAACTTCAATAATTGACTCTATCATAATATATAAAATATTTAAACTTAAAACATCATCACCCCTACCAATTAACATAACACATTAGGTCATTACCACTCTTTAGTTAGAGACCCTTACCTCAATCTTAGTTATCTGACCAGAAGGGGGAAATATACATAGATTACTTCAAATATTCACATATTTAGACACACAAGTTAGCACAAATACATATATTTAGACACATAGGTTCACTCAAATAAAGATATTCAGACACATAGTGATGTCAACTCAGATATATATATTTAAGAACATAGGTTTGACACATATATATAAATTCAATTAGATATATAGGTTCACTTAAATATATATTTTGACACATATATACTATTTGATGTAGATATATAGGTTCACTCGATATACATGTTCATTCAAATATACTATTTGACTCAAACATATAACTAACTTAGATATACAATTGAAACATATATAGAATTTGATTTAGATATATAATTCGAATTAGATATACAAATATTCAAACAAATAGGGATATTTTGATAAAAATATTCAAGCACACACGTTTAACTTAGATAAAATTTTGACTCAAATATACAAATGTTCAAATATACAACTCCATTACTCAAATATCAGGATGGGGGCATGATGAAGAGCATATGTCCTTGATATCTATTTTTAAATTTCTAGGTTATACTTAGATCATCACTAAGATGTCACTAGGATGCCACTAAGGTTTCCCCAGTTTGGGTCACATGACTGTCTATAGTAATTGATCCATATCCTTCCACCAGACTCAATTTACTTACTCAAATTTAGTACACACATTAGAATAAGGGAAATCATTCCTAATTTCTCCACATATTTAGTTTACATACTCATATTTAGTACACACATTAGAATGGGGGAAAATAGGTTTTGTTTCTCTACATATTTAGTTTACATAATCAGATTTAGTACACATATCGGAGTGGGGGAAAATAGGCCGTATTTATCCACATATTCATTTTACATAATAAAATTTAGTACACACATCATATTGGGGGTAAGTAGGCTTTGTTTCTCCACATATCAAATTTACTTAAATTTAGTATAGATATCAGGGTGGGGAAAAATAAGGTTTTATTCCTTATGATTTAGTTTAATGTCTATTTTGGTATAAAGGACACCCACATTATGGATTTCCTCTTCACGTATTTTACTCTGACTCCTATCCACTTCTTTGGCCAAGAAGTGAGATAATTATAGAACACATCCCCATAATTAAACATAGGTACACGTTCATATTTTTCTTTTACTCTAGTACTTTCATTGCATTGCATTATTAGAATAAAAGGGGGGAAAGTATACACCCTAATTTGGTCAAGCAACCACAAGTACTATATCTTTTATTTCTCTTTCACATGAAGGTCTTAGTGATGAATATAGATATTGTTTGCATTGGTCATTTTGGGTCTTTTGATATTTATTATGTCATATCTTCCCTATTTGTTTCACCCTTGGTGGTCTTGAGTCACCTCCTCCCAATCACAAGGGTCCCTAGCCTATCTTACCTGGTCTTAACTATGTTTTTAGGCCTCAAAACACTAGTGTCATTATCAGGATAGTATCACCATGTGGAACTAGTGTCCAATTATGGATCTAGTGTTAGATGGTCATTTTCTCCTATGTTTTGGGTTCTAACCCTACCTTAAGCCTTCTCTTATGTTTTTATCCCTATTTTATGACTTGTCAACTAGATAACAAGTTATTACATTTAAATTAAATTTATTTCTAGGTAAAGAGCCTCAAGAAGCATTTTACTTCTAGCACTTACTATTTTGGCACATAATTACATAACATTAGTCAATGGTACAACCAAATATTATGCATACTACTCAGCTATGACATTTAAAACATTGCATGCTTGATCAAAGAAGGGCCTAAGAAAAAGTCATTATAGCATATTATGCATGTTGATTA
This sequence comes from Torreya grandis, assembly GCA_037957365.1. Taxonomy (NCBI): domain Eukaryota; kingdom Viridiplantae; phylum Streptophyta; class Pinopsida; order Cupressales; family Taxaceae; genus Torreya; species Torreya grandis. Next base: position 1,185,349 of record JARHVA010004373.1, on the reverse strand, counting down.
TGCACATTCCCTAATGGAGAACTACATGTGATCTAAGACCCCTAGCATTGGGGTTAATGAAGGTAGTGATTGGGATAATAAGAAACCTACTCTGTGTGATCATAATATCTAATAGCCTAGTTTTTTCCTTTCTTTTGCATTTGATCTATTTGTTGTTTCATGTGTGCAGGTTCTCATTAGGGTTTTTGAACATATTTAGTGAAAATAGTGGTATGGGCAAGTTTTTAGAAGAAACATAACCACATATGGGTCCCCTAAAACCTCTCATAACTTCCCTAAAATTTATATATAGTTCCTCTAAGAGGGACACTAATGCCATAATTAGACACTAGAGCCACATAATGCTACTGTCCACATAAGGGTGCTATTGCCTTAAGCCATATTTCAGCTACAGTCATAGAAAAAAAGATTTATTACTATTTATCTAGCTTATTTTATCCTCTTGAGTCACATAAGTACCTATTTTACTATAGATAAGCATTCTTTTTCTATATCCTTGCTATTTTGGGAAAAGCTTGTCAAATCAATTATTTATTGTTTTCATTCTAAGTTATTTTTATATTCATCCATTTAACAACATAGGATTTATATTCACTAATTATTAAATAGTTAAAATAATATAATTAGATATGTTTTCATATATGCTACTCATTAAATTCATCACTGAATCTTAAATTCATTATACATGCTTCATCAAATGCACAAATTAGAAAAAAGGGGTTAAAAACATGATAGGACACTGCTATTAAATATAGACATTGATGACAAATAGAATCATTAGGGTTTATCAATAGTTTCCATGTGTATAATAGAATCTAATATCTATATGAACCTTGTACATGCACCTAAAATGAGATACTATGGTGTGAACTTATCTGATCCTACACTAAAATTTCATGTATTGTCTCTTTCTATAAAAAGCATAATTATTCTTTCAACCACAAGATGTCCTTAAAAAGGGTTAGTATTTTTATTTGGGTAGGAGTGACCCCAACAACTCCTCACTAAATTAATTATAATCACTTATGTTCTAATACTCTAAAAATTCTCACCCAAGTCATAGTTATCCCAATTGTGTGTTGTTGTAAACTTTTAAACAATCTATATTGCAGTGTAATCTTTTGACCTTTGATACTTAGCACCATGCAAATTTAACTTATTTTATTCATAGTTCAATTTATGGGCTAATCCTTTAAGTTTTTAGATATGTGTATGCATTTTTTATGATATATGAAGAGATTACTAGATGTTTTTCCAATGTTCCTCAATTATGCAAAGTGATGCTCCAATATATAATACCCTTAGTTGAGATTTTTATTTATAGATGAGTATTTTTTATTTCTCACTATAATTTAAAAATGAAATGTGTCTATGTTGACTTGATGGATACCATTGAAAAAAATAGTTTTTTGAGGGTCCATGGACACTAGTGGAAGAAGGTGACACCTATGATAACTAACACTATCTAAGTTTGCCAATATTGTCGTGGAAGTGTAAAATAATGCATTGAACTATGGAGATGATCTGATTAGGATTATAAAAATTTGTTTATACTCAATTGATCCTAAATAATTTTATTTAGAGAATAAAGGTGGATAAGAAGACAAATGGGTAGACATATAGAGGGAAATTATGCTCATGATTAAAATGTATATGTAATGTCAAAGTGTGCTTTATTTTCTTTTCAACAAATTCTAATTTTATTTGAGAAAATCAATCATGATCTTAACAGATTTAGTTTTCTTCTAATAACTTGATGTTGAGATATTCATAGTAGTTAAAATACTATAAACTTCTTGCATTATTTATAAATATATATTTTTATAAATGCTATAAATATATTTTAGAAATAATTTTTAAAAATAGGTTGTAATCATCTCTAGAGCTCTTTACTTTCATGTTTTTGAGCCTACAGATTCCCATTGATGTCCCTTTTTAGAAATTTAGGTGTATATATATGACCCCATTTTAATTTATAATTGTAAATTATAATTAAAAGGATAAAATAAGTGAATTTGGCACCTACAATAATAGTGTTCAATGTTAATAGGTACAACCCAAAATCTATCATTTGTTCCATGTAAAACCTACATGAAATAAGTAAAGATTAATGTGTTTTCATTATAATAAATCTAAAATAATTTAAATTATTGAAAAATTTAAATAAAAAATCTAAGGATCTAATACTCCGGATAGTATGCAAACCAAGTTGTTACTTGTTGAAATTTACTAAATAAAACCATAGGTTAATGATGCCATAATGAAATACAACTAATACCATATATTTTTAAAAGGTTGTGCTAAAACTATAGTGACCTATAACCTCAACCAAATTATGTCAGATAATAAGATACCATTTTTTAAAACCTTAAAATCAGGTTTATATGTAAAAGTATCAATTGTTGTAGAAATATATAGACCCAAAGTGCTTACATAGTTACCATCATTCTACCATTCCTCAATATATCAAACACATAAAATATTTTAATGAAAACAATTCATGCCCCATATAATCCATCTATCCCTAAATAATGTAGAATTAAAAAATCTATCCCAAAACATCATAAAATGACAAAATCTATCCCAAAATATCATATAATGTCCCAATTATTACTCAAAATCACATAGAATATTTATCAATTTTCTCAATCTGACCCATCTAAGCATATAACATGTCTCTAAATATGAAATTGTCTTATTTGACACATCTTAATACATGTTTTTATATTCAAATAACCTATCTTAAAATAAAGAATTGTGTGTTTCATGTGTTATAAAGAAAAGTATAATCATATAAAGAATATGTATAAGCATGATGATATATTTCCTGATAAATTTTAAAAAAAAATTGTGAGCACGTATGAAACATGTAATCCAATGCAAAGGTGATTGTTTGTTATTTGCATGAAAGATATGATCATGATAATTAACTTGCAAATAGTTATTAGATACATCTATATATTTCAAATAATTTAGTAATTAGAATCATATTAGATGCATGATGTAAATCATGGAAACATCAAGTATAAAAAGATAGCACAAATTAAAAAAGTGCTTTATAAAAATCATAACACCAATCACATAACAATAATCAATTTGTTCTGTAGAAAAATATGTAAATATTCACATGAATGAAACATAATAGTGAATAATTCATAACCACACAAGTGTGAAACATGTAAATTGACCCTCAATTTACACAACATCACCATGACATGGACTAGAATATCCTCTGACACAACTGACACACAACTTGACAAGATATAGTCAAAGTACCCTAAAAAAAGAACAATCAAGAAATTTCACAATCATTATCCTAAAATAAGCATGGGAAAATAAATATCAATCCACATAATCAATCAATGTTACCATCTAGTATATAAAATCACAATATTCATTGTAAATAACACTCTAATAAATGTATGAACAAGATAAAGTCATGTATAAAAAATCTAATTATCTCAATAAAATCAATGGAAAAACATATAAATATATAATTTGAAAAGTTCATGAATATTTACCCAACACACACATGCACCAAAATGTGGAAAGGTGTCTCATGGGTGTGATAAGTGTCACACATCTATATGTTCATGTCTTATTTATAATCTATATGTCTTGTGTCTAACTCATGTATGCCACAAAAAACATTTGTATATAAAATGGATATGTAACTCACTATATATATGAAAAATAACATCAAATAAATTTATGTATCAACAAATCAAGTCATGTATAGGTTCTAGTTTCTATTTTATTTTTAATGTTTTTTTTTTCTTTTTTCAAAAAAAATCCCTATGTATAGAATCAACATAAATGCATAATCTTCTTAGGATTATTGAAAGGTTTTCATTCAATTATGGATAATTGATATGTTCTTGTGCCTATATTATCTATAATAACAAATGGTCCTATCTAATTGGGTTTAAATTTATTTAGTTTTCATTATTTGATTGGTGTTTTTATTTTTTATTATAGGACCATGTCACTAATCTCAAATTATCTTTCTCAAATCTTCTTATTGTATGCTTTCTTAATTTGGTTTTTGTAAACTTGTATATTTTTGAGAGCATGGATACACAGTTCATCCAACATATCTAACTAGTGTAATCTATTTTATTAATATTCATTTTCTTTGATAATATTTTTAAGAAATACACACAAGGATTATATCTTTAGCTTTGAAGGCTATACAACTTTAATACCATAGACAAGGCAATAAGTAATGGCGCTTGTGAGTGTGTGAAAACTTGTATAAATTCCATATAACACAAAATTAATCTATTTATTCTAATATTCTCCATGTTTTCTAGTCATTTTATTTAAGATTTTCACAAATGTTTTATTTGTTGCATTTATTTTTCCATTCTTTTATGGATAATAAGGGGTATAAAATGAGTTTCAAATTTTATTTTTTACACAAAAAAATTGACCGCCTTATTTTTTAAGGATGACCCATTACCTATAATTATGGTGAGTGGAATCCCAAATCATGCTAAATGTTATTGGTCATCAAGAATCTACAAATTTCTTCTCATATAGTGGATTCTAAAGGGATTGCCTTGACCCAATTTTTAAAATAATCAGTACTTGTGATGATGAACTTGTGGCCTTATAATGATACCAAATTTATTTTACCTACTAGATCAAATCCCCAAATGGAAAATGGATAGGGTGAAATAATAGGTTGTAATTATTTTGAAGGTACATGGGTTAAGTTGTGTTCCTAAAATCAGATATATATTTTTATATATTATTGAAATTATTGGTCCATTGTACGCCCATATTAACCTATTTGTAATAACACATATGATATGTATTTTTTACTATAATTCCCACCACATTCACTATCATGTACCTTATGTAAATCAATTTTTTCCTCTTCACATCTAATGCATAAAAGTAACTATCCCTCAAATGATCTCTTAAAAATATATTCTTTAATTATAACATATTAAATTATATCATGTTATAGATTTATTTTGCCATTCTATGAAAAGTCATCGAGGTGACTAATTTTTATATGAAATTATAAATGTCATTGTATCATTATGGATTATATACACTACACATAACTATGAATACTGCTAAGTTGTCCAAATATACTACTTTAATGGAAGGCAATTGTAATTTTATAATGGTAATAATGGAATAATTGTTAGTGATACCTATAAGAACAAGATAAGTTGCATTTCTATGGCATCTATACAGAATTTATTTTTGTAAGTTATGCTTTTGATTTTAATCTTAGCAAAATAGGTAATTAAATGGTTTACCATATCTCTATAGGGAAATATCATATCTTAATTTTTCTAATAAAAATTATTGAACCAGTTTAATAAAAGTTGAGAGTATCCATATACCTAAAAAAAATTATTTGTGAAGTGCCAATAATGCACAATCCTAAAATCAATGCCTCATATTTGGATATGTTCTTTTTGTATGAAAAACTTAGACAGTATGCCAATGGAAAAATCTAACCTTGAATATTTATTAAAACTATCACTACTATGTCCCCTGAGGTGAATTTGAATCCATGAAAATACATAGTCCATATATCATCCTTAACATGTTGTATATGGTAAAATCATCTTAAAATTTATCATTGATGGGCATTATATCAACTATATACTCTACCACTAATTGATCTAAAATTACTTGTCCTTTTATTGACCTTTGGGTTATAAAATTTAAATAAAATTCCATGAGAAACATTACCCACTTAGTTACACACTCTAATAAATAGGATATATTTGAGTGGGACCACTCTTGCAATGACACCTATTTCATTAATAAACACATAATGTCAAAGGTTTTGTGTGACAAAGACAATGGCCAAAAAAAAATTCCATTGCATTATAAATTTTTTTGTAGTATATTAGTGTACAACTAATATAATATATTTCACATTCCTATTGTGTATCATTTATTATGCCAATAAATCTCCCAGTGTATGTTATATGTGGGATAGGTGGCATCATGATTTGTGGATTAATAATATATTATTTGATTTCATTGAAAGTCTTCTGATGACATTCATCCCATTCAAATTTCATATATTTTTGAATTAAATGATTAAATGGTTTATTTTTATCAACTAATTGAGAAAAATAATTTCATTGATTGAATTATTCCTTATAATCATCTTAAATATTTGAGAATTTTGGGTGGAAGAACATTGACTATATATTTGACCTTTTTAGGATTGACCTCTATGTTATGCCTGGATATGATATGGCCTAAAAATACCTAGAAGTTACTCTAAATGAACATTTCTTTGGTTTTAAGTGAATATTGTATTTTTGTAAGCATTCAAATATTTTACATAAGTATTTAGCGTGATCAAGTTGATATTTTGATTCTACAAATAAGTAATCCACATAGTCTTCCATAGTTTTTTTATGAGATAATGAAATATTTATGTCATAGCTTTGATGGGTGGATATACTACTCTTTAACCCAAAAGGAATGAACACATAAAAACATTTCCCATATGGAATTTTAAAGTTACTTTTAATTTTGTCTTTATGATTAATCTTTATTTGGTTTTAGCCTAAAAATCCATTCATAAATGAGAGCATTTCAAAACTAGCCATGGAATCAACAATCATGTAAATATTGGGGTACAAAAATCCATCCTTATGATGGACCTTATCTAAATTTTATAAGTATATAAATATCCTAATTTTTTTGTTAGTATTACTAACCAGAACAATATTAAATATCCATTTTGAGCAATCCATGGGTTTAAAAAACCCTGCATCTAGCAATTTATGAATCTATTTAACTAGAAATGCAATTTTAAAATGCATTTTCCTATTTTTTTGTTTAATTAATTTCTCATCAATGTGGAATAAATGATATTGAAAGACCTATACTAGGCATATCAGTACAGGACCAAGTGAATAATTCATGTAAATCACACAAAATATCTCTAAAGGATTTTAGATCTTATGATCTTAACATTACTACATGTAGGAATGATTATGGATATTTATCAGTGTCATGATTAAATTCATTTATTTATTCATTTAATAGTTTTGAGTGGTATAATACTTATTATTTGTTAGGAATAACATTAGGTTTGTTCAACCAAACATATTCATAATATAATGAGTCATCCTCTCCAAAGTATGTGTGGGTATTTATTTCATAAGGATACATTTTATTATGATAGAAGGAAGGGAGATATTTATATACCCACAAACATTATAGGAGAGGCTCATAATTTATAAATTCATTCAATGTCTATATTTCTAGTGTGATTGTATCATCAGTAAAATTAAGGTGTACTAACTCAATAATTGATATTTGATTGACTTATTGCTCAAGGTTTGGCTCATATTTATGGAAATGTGTACAAATAGAAGCTCTCTTTATCTCAATTTATTCATTATGGTTATTAAAGTATTTATGATCTATCATAAAATGAATAAACAAATCACTCCTATACCCTATCCTTGTTTACCTGTATCCTTTGATTTATTGATGGGTTCCATAAACCCATTTTCTTGCTTTCCCAATACCTATCCATTACACCCCAATAAATGCAAATTTTTAATCCCAAAAGCATAATTATTTAAAACTAATATCTACATGGGAGAAATAGTTGTATAGTGAATTATCAAAGGTGTTATCATTACAACCTTAGTAGGCCTAACTGACATTATTAGGTGATATGTTTGAAGAATGTAGTCTTATTCTTGAGAAGTCCAATGTAATTGTGCTAGATTAAATTTATTTGGCTTGCATTGTATACACTTAAGTTTAGATGAAGGAGATGTATGATCTATATATTATTTATATTCTTATTAATATCATGTATTTATTTTAATGATACAATTCATATTGGAAATGTCACTAAAGGTTGCAACATACATACATACATACATACATACATACATACATACATACATACATACATACATACATACATATATATATATATATATATATATATATATATATATATATATATATATATATATATATATATATATATATATATATATATGAGGTATGTAATTATCAGTTGGTTGAATCATTACATAATGTATGAAATATTCATGGTCCATAGGGAAAGTGTAAATGTTTCCTTCGTGGATAAATTTAACACATGCATGAAATTTAGAAGAAACTAAATTCACATCATGAACCCAAGGTCTTCCTAATATAAAATTATAGTTAAGATCATTAGACATGACTTGACATAATAATGGTATCATTTTTGGGCCCACAATGATATTTAATGTAATTTTACCTAATATTTTTCATGGTATGTTATAAAAGCCTTATATGTTCATATCATAATAAGTAAGGTCTTGTACTCTCATAGAGATTATATTAAGAATGGATATGTTTCATATGTTGATCCCTAATTCATTATCTATCAAAACATGTTTGACCCCCTTTCTTAAGATTCAAACTTGAATATAGGGGGAGGTGTTGGTTAATAACATGTTTAGGAGCTAAACTATATTTATCAAAATAAATATTATATTTACTACACCATAATGTATTAATAATAAATTTAAAATAGGTTGGCTTAGTATCACTTAGAACAATTGTATCATGTAAGGCCATATGAAAGATATGCTTATATATAATTTTTTTTTTCACAATTCTAGCAAAAAAAAATGCATGATCATTATTATGTTAATTTATAATGTCATAATATTTTTTACAATAGCTAGTAATTTAGGTGGTGGAGGAAGATTAATGGGGATATTTTTATTTTCCCCACTTTGCACTATATAATTTTGTATCTTACCTTTACATGTTGTAATAATAACAACATCTCTATACAATATAAGAATACTTAAAATAATAGGTGAGAGGTATTAGTTATTCCCACCATAATATTTTGAAAAGGGAGTAAAATAAGTCATACAGACCTACTTCTTTCGAGTAGTAATTGGAAAAAATTTAGATATGACATTCCTGAAAGATGTGTTATAAATGGAAGCTAAAAATTCTTTCTGTATAATATTGTCCCTAATTTAATTTCATTTTGATTCATCCATTTTCATTATCTTAAATTTAAATGCATGATATAATAATTAAAATAAATAAACAATTGCCAACACCATAGATATAAATACTAGATAAAAATAATTTAGACCCATGGGAAATCAAAAATTTTAATCAAAAATCTTAAGAATTTTTTAAAAACCTTAATGTAAAAGGAAACCTAGGGTTTTTTAATTCAAAGTAATGATTCGTTTCACCAAAAAAAAATTACACTTAAGTGATATGAAATTAATAAAAATATGTGCACTTTCAAATTATGTAAAATATAACATTTAAAATACTAACTAGAATGTAAATAGATTGATAGATATTACACTTAATTTAGAAAGGAAAATTTTAAAAAAGGATGATATATTGAGTTATTTTTGCATGTACATTGCTCACAAAAATTATAACTAAATCTAAATGTTGACAAATCTTCCATGAGTCAGATTTTTTGCCACATGGAAAGTTATTGTCTCTAGCCAAGGAAGGAAGAATGCATTGTTTTCTTTGGCAGGTTCTCAAAAGAACAAGTTTCCAGCACTCAGTCATTTTCAGGTTTGGTTCATCTTCAAGGTTCAACTTTTGGTTCATTTTCTTGGTTCAACGTCAAGGTTCAACGTAAAGGTTCAACATTTTGGTTCAACGTTTGGTTCAAAGCAAAGGTTCGAAGTAAAAGTTCAACGTTTGGTTCAAAGCCAAGGTTCAACGGTGGGTTCAAAGGGAGCGGTTCAATCACTTGGTCGGCCAAGATAGCCAAAGGATACATAGATAGCCACACTAACACCTTGCCACTTGGAGGTCCACGTAGACTAACTACTGGTTGACACGTGGACTGTTGACTAAACACTTTGATACTGCTATTGAAGGCCATGTAGACTACTGCTGGCGGAAGACACGTTGGCTGCCAAAGGCACATTAAAAGCAAAGGGAAAAAAATGAATTCTTTGGACTTTTTGTCTAAATGAATTCCTTCAGACAAAAAGTCCAAAGGAATTTGTCAAGTTTAAAGAAAAAAGAGACCACAAGCTTTAGCAAAAAATTTGGGTCCTTCAAAATTCTTCCGAAAGACTGCTCGAGGCCACACAAACAGCCACCTAGACTGCCTGTGAATGATACGTGGGTTTGATACATGGACTGACCGAACACATAGACCTAGCAGAGGGCACAAATAAGTTTCAAGGCAAAACCACGGACTGGAATCCTTCGAACTTTTTGTTTGAAGGAATTCCTTCGGACAAAAAGTCTGAAGGAATTCGGAAAAGGAAGGAGCAAATATCAAAGCCCGCAGTTATATGACTCAGCGACACAGCCAACAAAGCTGATGAATAAGATAAATAGGAGAAAAGAAATTTAGAAGCCACAAAGGGAAATAACATAGGAATAAGCCCATGGATTTTCTGAATAAGATGTGACAGTTCTGATGACGTCCCGCAGGCCGTCAAAATTTTGACAGTGGGAAGTAACTGTTGGAAGCAAAATAGCAGAAAAATCCAAAAATAAATGAGGCCGACTGTACAAAGGAATAAAAAATAGATAATCTGATGAATGAGTTGAATATGGAATGCTCTGTAAATGGACACGATCAAAATTAGAAAATTTACATGCAAACGCTGGGTCTATTTTCGAATAAACAGTCTAAATTTTAGTTGACTAGACATTAAAGCCCTGTTTGTCTTCTTACAGCGCATGCATCCGAAGGTCAAAATTAGCTTGAATATAAGTTCCTAGTCCATATTTGGAGTTAACTGATTAATCAAATGCCACATCTAGAATTAGTAGTGTACTTTCAAATTTTCATACAAGGATGAGTGTGCTTCATCAAACATAGAGAATTCATGCAAAGACAAGGAAAATATTTTTTATTGAGTTAACCAAAGTGAATTTTTCTCTTTAGTTTATATGCCTATCTTTGGCCTATTGTAATTTCCTATATAATGGCTTTTCAGCCTTGTTAACTTGTTAAAAAAAAGAAAATCCAATCTCTCTTGGTTAGACCAGACTCTGCCATTAAGATTTGTGTAACCTTTTCGAGTAATAAGCAAGAGTGTACTTTCAAATTTCAAGCTTGGCATAGTGTATATTTTTTAGCAATTTCCATAAGTGGTAGAGTTTTCTCCCTTCCCAAATTTTGTTTGTACCTAGTTGCTATATTGTCCTTGTGCAAGTCATGTTAAAGTCTTCTTTATTATATTTTGCTAAAATTGTAAGTGGATGTAGGTGACTGTAAAGTGTCTTTTATCATACCTCTCTCCACCATTTCCCTTAGGCTTTAGTTATTGGACCGAACCTCTGCATAAAATACTTATGCACAAGTGATTAATTAAAGTCCCAGGTCTTCCTTCTCTGTTGTTTGCTTAGTGTTTAAGGTTCTGAGTCGAGTAGGATCATAGTTCTGGTGTATCACCCCCTTTTAGGTAGGATTTCCCTTTAAGTTTCTCCTTCACCCTTTTTATGGCAGTCAGCAGTGTAGAGTAGGAATCCTAATTGATACATCATATAGGAACTAGCCTTCTCTAGAGTTTCTCCTCACTGTTAAGGCACCCACCCTCGTGAGAAGATCCCATTGTTTTAGCCGAATAGAGGACTGGCCGTTTCCCGCACGTCCTCGAATTGGGGTGCAGCTCCAGGTTGACAACAATTTTTGGCATGCCTGATGGGACTCATTTTTCCTAGTTTTTATGAAATCATAGTTAATTGAAGTTACAACAATGTTCTTCAAGAGGTATTCGGTGATGCTCAAGCAATTATTTCTAACAGTTCAGGTCAGCTTCCATGTAAGTCTATTTTTTATTATTGCGATTGAATTTTGATGGCTATGTATAGAGAGAATTCCTATGATGTGTTTCCTTATCAGCCTAATGATGGATCATACCAGCCTGGTCATGATATCTATGAGCCTAATCAAGGTTATTATCAAAGCTATGTGGAGCCTTATCAAGTTTTTCATGGTCCTTATTATCAAGAACATGACTCTTACCTTCCTGGTAATCCATATCAGTCTCAGGATCAGATTTCATCTTCCCCATATGGTTATGATGTCACATATGAGCAGTATCACCTTCAAGAAAAAATGAATGAAATAGAGCTTAGAATACTAGCATATGCAAGAAAGGTTTGTTCTAACTCTCAGTATGAGGAAATAAATGGTCTATTTCGAAACGTGTCTAATGATCTAGAAGAGATAAATGGACTATGTATCCTTACACTGGAAAAGATAGAGGTTTGGGAAAGGCAGAAAATTGAGTTAAACCATGTAATATCCCCTTCAAATAGGGAATATATAAAAACAAAAGCTTTAAACAAAGATACAATTTTGTAGAATAAATTCAAATAACAAATAAACCACAATAAATCTATTAACTGCCAAATCACTAATCTTATTATTCATCCAGATGATTACAATAGATATCTTTTGTCATGCATATAAAATAATATTCAAATACGGTCTTAAAAACCTGAGTATTCCATAAACTAGGAATAAAAACCTGAATCTGGCACATCTCAGCTTGCTGTGTCAAAAACACAGTCGCCGACGTTAGTTATACTGTCATCGTCGGTCAATTGGGGTCATTAACCTATCGACGTCGGTGATAGGTCGATCGATGTCAGTTGTTATGGGTCTCTACCTATCGATGTCGATCTCTATGCGAATTTGTACAGATCTGTATGGACTTCATATGGCTGCCAATAAAGTACACCCTATTTTTTGGACCCCTGATCTCAAGATATATGGCTCTAATACAGAAGATCTCTATCTGTATAATTTATTAATTCAAAGCTTATGAAATAAATACCTAAAATACTATGATAACTTCTGTGTGAAGTTATCTCTCAAAATACCTAAAATACTGTGATAACTTCTATATGAAGCTATCCCTCAAACTGGCAATAGATCGGCTGGTATCTCACAACTTTTGAATCGCACACACTGAAGAGTGAACGTTCTCCAATGCAAATGGAATCCTGGAACCCTTGGCTCAGTCTTCACAGAAGAATTCTTAGCAACAATCAATATCAATAATCAAATCATAATCTAATTCTCTCCCATGAGAAACCCTTATACCCTCAAAAAGATATACTTGCCCTAATTAGGGTTTTCTTAAATTAGAATTAGGGTTTCTAAATTAAAATTAGACCAAATAATTAATATTTGATCAAATCAATCAAATATTAATATCTCCCTCAATACATGTCGGATTCTCGAACCGTCTAAAGCTGGAGAACCAGGGAATAATTCTGCACATGACCATACAAAAATAAGGGTGCTCCATTACATGTCAAATATCCCTAAATAATAGGAGCTCAGACAAACATCTTTGAAATAGCCCAAGTGAAAGCCAACTGTAGAAATTTTGCTAATCAAAGCCAAGCCAAGCTCCATCAAGACCCTCTATCCATCCTCTTAGCCTACGAGGCTCGCATAATAGGCTAATCATTAAGTTTGAAGATGTCCACTAAAAAGGGGACATGACAATCCGCCCCTCTTAAAATTGCTTATCCCTAAGCAATCTCGAAACAACAAACCAATCAATCCACCTGGATCCCATATGTAGTTATGATCTACACTGCTATTAATCAATGTAAGCTCCTACAATATCCTCAGGAATATAGCCCAAAGGAATCCACAATCAAACTGGCAGATGCAACTTAACCAAACTCTAAAAGCACAACTGTCATAGTTAAGAACCCATAAGAAATAAACTCTCAAAGTATCATAACCCGAATAGAATGGACAACTCAAACTGCCAATTCCATCTACAAAAGATGGTGCCAATCCATCCCATAACTGATCCCTCTGTAAAGGTGGTACAACCAACTGTACCACACTGTCATCGGTGTCAGAAGAATCAATCTGAAAACTCAACTCCACTGGTATGCCAAACTCATCAAGACCAGGTACTCCCAAATCTTGAACATGTGTGTCAGCTCCAACATGTTCCTCAGCAACCACTGTAGGAATGTACTCACCAATAACACTCAATGCACTAACCTTTGAGTATACCTCCACACTCTGAATGCCAGCATCAGACTCATCCTCATCTAAATTTGAAGAAGTTGCTGTTGAAACTACCTCATCATCACAATCTCTAGCTTCCTTGTCCTCTGCAACTAACTGAGAGTCCAAATCCTCATGATTAGGCTCATCCACATGCCTCTCAAAATCCTGGTGAGCCACCTTCATTGCCTCTACCTTAGGTTCTGAAGCCTCTACCTCTGACTCCTCAGAATGATCCTGCTATTTGAAATCTTCTGATTTTGAATCCTCACAATATGCCCATATTACACAATTTGCCTTGCCCTTAGGCCTCAAATGACAATTGTGATTGGCATCATATGGACATTTGCAGTATAAGCAAAGCTTTTTCCTAGACCCTTTAACAATGGATGCAATAATTCATGTTAATTTGTCTTCAAATGTAGGGTCTAAAAATAATTCATTTAACCTCTTCAAACTTTGTTTCAGCTTCTCCATATCCTTGTCCCACTATTTTTGAGTACTTGAAGTAATCATGATTTACTAACTGATTCACTGTTTAGGCTCTGATACCACTGTAATAGAGCTATCCCTGTACAGATCAATCTACCCAACAGGATGGCAAGAATTTGGCTCTGATGTACCCAATAGGATGGTAGAAATTTGGCTCTGATACCACTGTATCAGAGCTATCACTGTACAGATCAATCTACCCAACAGGATGGCAGGAATTTGGCTCTGATACCACTGTAATATCCCCTTCAAATAGGGAATATATAAAAACAAAATCTCTGAACAAAGATATAATTTTGTAGAATAAATTCAAATAACAAATAAACCACAGTAAATCTCTTAACTGCCAAATCACTAATCTTATTATTCATCCAGATGATTACAATAGATATCTTTTGTCAAGCATATAAAATAATATTCAAATATGGTCTTAAAAACTTGAGTATTCTGCAAACTGGGAATAAAAACCTGAATCTAGAACGTCTCAGCTTGCTGTGTCAAAAACATAGTCACCGATGTCGGTTATACTATCATCGTCGATCAACTGGGGTCATTAACCTATCGACGTCGGTGATAGGTCAGACGATGTCGGTCACTGTGGGTCTCTACCTGCCAATGTCGGTCTCTGTGTGAATCTGTATAGATCTATATGGACTTCGTATGGCCACCAATAAATTACACCCTATTTGTTGGACCCCTGATCTCAAGATATATGGCTCTAATACAGAAGATCTCTATCTGTATAATTTATTAAATCAAAGCTTATGAAATAAATACCTAAAATACTATGATAACTTTTGTGTGAAGTTATCTCTCAAAATACCTAAAATACTGTGATAACTTCTGTATGAAGCTATCCCTCGAACTGGCAATAGATCGGCTGGTATCTCACAACTTCTAAATCACACACACTGAAGAGTGGACGTTCTCCAATGCAAATGGAATCCTAGAACCCTTGGCTTAGTCTTCACAAAAGAATTCTTAGCAACAATGAATATCAATAATCAAATCATAATCCAATTCTCTCCCATGAGAAACCCTTATACCTTCAAAAAGATATACTTGCCCTAATTAGGGTTTTCTTAAATTAGAATTAGGGTTTCTAAATTAAAATTAGACCAAATAATTAATATTTGATTAAATCAATCAAATATTAATATCTCCCTCAATACATGTTAGATTCTCAAACTATCTGAAACTGGAGAACCAGGGAATAATTCTGCACATGACCATACCAAAATAAGGGTACTCCATTGCATGTCAAATATTCCTAAATAATAGGAGCTCAGACAAACATCTCTGAAATAGCTCGAATGAAAGCCAACTATAGAAATTTTGCTAATTGAAGCCAAGCCAAGCTCCATCAAGACCCTCTATCCATCCTCTCAGCCTATGAGGGTCTCATAATAGGCTAATCA
This sequence comes from Torreya grandis, assembly GCA_037957365.1. Taxonomy (NCBI): domain Eukaryota; kingdom Viridiplantae; phylum Streptophyta; class Pinopsida; order Cupressales; family Taxaceae; genus Torreya; species Torreya grandis. Next base: position 1,169,428 of record JARHVA010004373.1, on the reverse strand, counting down.
TCAAGTCTGAAGATGTCCACTAAAAAGGGGACATGACAATCCACCCCTCCTGAAATTGCTTGTCCCCAAGCAATCTCGAAACAACAAACCAATCAATCCACCTGGATCCCATATGTAGTTATGATCTACACTACTATTAATTAATGTAAGCTCCTATAATATCCTTAGGAATATAACCCAAAGGAATCCACAATCAAATTGGCAGATGCAACTTAACCAAACTCTAAAAGCACAACTGTCATAGTTAAGAACCCATGAGAAACACTCTTGAAGTATCATAACCCAAATAGAATGGACAACTCAAACTGCCAATTCCATCTACAAAAGATGGTGCCAATTCATCCCATAACTGATCCCTCTATAAAGGTGGCACGACCAACTATACCACACTATCATCAGTGTGAGAAGAATCAATCTGGAAACTCAACTCCACTGGTATGCCAAACTCATCAGGACTAGGTACTCCCAAATCCTGAACATGTGTGTCAGCTCCAACAACATGTTCCTCAGCAACCACTGTAGGAATGTACTCACCAACAACACTCAATGCACTAACCTCTGAGTATACCTCCACACTCTGAATGCCAGCATCAAACTCATCCTCATCTAACTCTGAAGAAGCTACTGCTGAAACTACCTCATCATCACAATCTCCAGCTCCCTCATCCTCTACAACTAACTGAGAGTCCAAATCCTCATGATTAAGCTCATCCACATGTCTCTCAGAATCCTAGTGAGCCACCTTCATTACCTCTACCTTAGGTTCTGAAGCCTCTACCTCTGACTCCTTAGAATGATCCTGTTGTTCGAAATCTTCTGATTTTGAATCCTCACAATATGCCCATATTACACGATTTGCCTTGCCCTTAGGCCTCAAATGACAATCGTGATTGGCATCATATGGACATTTGTAGTATAAGCAAAGCTTTTTCCTAGACCCTTTAACAACGGATGCAATACTCTGTGTTAATTTGTCTTCAAATGTAGGGTCTGAAAAAAATTCATTTAACCTCTTCAAACTTTGTTTTAGCTTCTCCATATCCTTGTCCCACTATTTTTGAGTACTTGAAGTAATCATGATTTACTAACTGATTCACTGTTTAGGCTCTGATACCACTGTAATAGAGTTGTCACTGTATAGATCAATCTACCCAATAAGATGGCAGGAATTTGGCTCTGATCTACCCAATAGGATGGCAGGAATTTGGCTCTGATACCACTGTATCAGAGCTATCACTATATAGATTAATCTACCCAACAAAATGGCAAGAATTTGGCTCTGATACCACTGTAATATCCCCTTCAAATAGGGAATATATAAAAATAAAAGCTCTAAACAAAGATACAATTTTGAAAAATAAATTCAAATAATAAATAAACCACAGTAAATCTCTTAACTATCAAATCACTAATTTTATTATTCATCCAGATGATTACAATAGATATCCTCTGTCATGCATATAAAATAATATTCAAATACGGTCTTAAAAACCTAAGTATTTTGCAAACTGGGAATAAAAACTTGAATCTGGCATGTCTCAGCCTGTTGTGTCAAAAACACAGTCGCCGATGTCGGTTATACTGCCATCATCAGTCAACTGGGGTCATTAACCTACTGACATCGGTGATAGGTCGGCCGATGTCGGTCGTTGTGGGTCTCTGCCTGTCAATGTCAGTCTCTGTGTGAATCTATACAAATCTATATGGACTTTGTACGGATGCCAATAAAGTACACCCTATTTGTTGGACCCCTGATCTCAAGATATATGGCTCTAATATAGAAGATCTCTATCTGTATAATTTATTAAATCAAAGCTTATGAAATAAATATCTGAAATACTATGATAACTTCTGTGTGAAGTTATCTCTCAAAATACCTGAAATACTATGATAACTTCTATATGAAGCTATCCCTCGAACTGGCAATAGATCAGCTGGTATCTCACAACCTCTGAATTGCACACACTAAAGAGTGGACGTTCTCCAATGCAAATGAAATCCTAGAACCCTTGGCTCAGTCTTCATAGAAGAATTCTTAACAACAATCAATACCAATAATCAAATCATAATCTAATTTTCTCCCATGAGAAACCCTTATACCCTCAAAAAGATATACTTGCCCTAATTAGGGTTTCTAAATTAAAATTAGACCAAATAATTAATATTTGATTAAATCAATCAAATATTAATATCTCCCTCAATACATGTTAGATTCTCGAACCGTCTGAAGCTAGAGAACCAGAGAATAATTTTGCACATGACCATACCAAAATAAGGGCACTCCATTGCATGTCAAATATCCCTAAATAATAGGAGCTCAGACAAACATCTCTAAAATAGCCCAAATGAAAGCCAACTATAGAAATTTTGCTAATCAAAGCCAAGCCAAGCTCCATCAAGACCCTCTATCCATCCTCTCAGCCTACGAGGGTCACATAATAGGCTAATCATCAAGTCTGAAGATGTCCACTAAAAAGGGGACATGACAAACCAATTGTCTACAAAAGGCTATGGTGATTCTTATTCTCATGAAGTTCTAAATCATCCCCAGTATGCGCCAAGGGAGCTTCCTAGTTGGAATCAAAAGCCTATTCAAGTGGCTATTTATGAGGCTAGACCTTCCTATAGTCCCATCATTACTTCACCAATCATCTCTCAAGCTCAAGTTGTCCAGGAGGACAAATAGGTTCCAAACTTTGATGAGGTAATGGCCAGGTGGAAGGAATAAAATACAGAGGTTTTTAAGAATTTCTCTTTCCCAACCCCCTAGATGATTCCTTTTCCTTCAAGACTCCAAAATCTAATCATGATCAATCTCCCATGCTTCATTTTCCCTCTCAAACAAGTGAATTTCATCACCCTCCTTCCATCACCCTTCCTTAAGAAGACCCTATTCTTTGGAGTATTGAGAAAGAGGTTGCAACTACAGGTCAAGTTCTTGCAGAACGTGTGGAGGATGCTTCAGAAATATTTGAGGAAATTCCTATTGATACTTCTCTTGAGGTTGTGATTGAGCATCCAATTATAACTGAGAGATGTGGATGAAGTTCAAAAGGCACTGGTACAAATGGAAGTCATACATGAGTTATAGGTATCTCCTATTGAGAAAGATTCAGATAGTGTGACAATGGATTCAATTCAAATAGACCAAAATGAGGAACAAAAATATGATTGGCAGCTGAACCTTGAGCCTCTACCAGAGATGGAAGAACTTTATATAGATGTGTTCGCTATTGAAGAGCACGTTTATGAGAAGCTTGATCAAGAAACACCTATTCAAGGTCACAATATGAATGGAGTTGCATATTCAAAGCTCCTTGAAGAGCTGGATGAACTGGCAACAGTCCATAAGAAGGATGCGGTCACTCAAAAGGCATGCATGGATGGGGTATCACTTGACATGGTGATAGATGACAAGCAATCCAAGGACAATCAGGGAATACTTGGTGAGTTTATCTTTATTGGTGACTGGTTTGATGTTGATGACTCATTCATGAAGGTGCTAATATAGTTGATCGACAAGGCAATTGACTTATCAAAGGTTATGACTAATATACAACTTGCCTTGCAAATTATATCATCTCTCAAAAGGAGCAAGTTCAAGAATTTTCCAATTGATCAAGGTGGATCGTACCTTATCGTGGTTAACTAGGTTATTGTAGCTATTTCTACTTTCCTCTAAGTGTTGTAAAAGCATAGTAGTTTGCTTCAGTTTTGTTTAATAAGTGCTTGTTTGCATATTTGCTTTAGTTAGTTTTTTGCTTTCATGTGTTTTAATTCTTATTTTAAAGGAAAAGGTTACTACAACAATGATCAAAGTAGTTTTTCAATCAAAGATCAGATTCACCATTTGGGATTTTTATAGCATTTATACATGACTGGGTCCTCAAGCATAGCAGGCATGCTTCCCAGCTGGGTTGCCAGAATGTTGACAAATCTTCCACGAGTCAGATTTTTTTCCACATGGAAAGTTATCGTCTCTAGCCAAGGAAGGAAGAATGCACTATTTTCCTTTGGCAGGCTCTCAAAAGAATAAGTTTCCAGCACTCAGTCATTTTCAGGTTTGGTTCATCTTCAAGGTTCAATTTTTGGTTCATTTCCTTGGTTCAACATCAAGGTTCAACGTAAAGGTTCAACATTTTGGTTCAATGTTTGGTTCAAAGCAAAGGTTCAACGTAAAGGTTCAATGTTTGGTTCAAATCCAAGGTTCAACGTAAAAGGTTCAACGTCTTGGTTCAACGGTGGGTTCAAAGGGAGCGGTTCAATCACTTGGTTGGCCAAGATAGCTGAAGGATACATAGACAGCCACACTGACACCTTGCCACTTGGAGGTCCACGTAGACTAACTACTGATTGACATGTGGACTGCTGACTAAACACTTTGATACTACTATTGAAGGCCATGTAGACTACTACTGGCAGAAGACACGTTGGCTGCCAAAGGCACATAAAAAGCAAAGGGAAAAAAATGAATTCTTCAGACTTTTTGTCTGAAGGAATTCCTTCGGACAAAAAGTCTGAAGGAATTTGGTAGGTTTAAAGTGAAAAGAGACCACAAGCTTTAGCAAAAAATTTGGGTCCTTCAAAATTCTTCTGAAAGACTGCTTGAGGCCACACAGACAGCCACCTAGACTGCCTGTGAATGATATGTGGGTTTGATCCATGGATTGATCAGACACATATACCTGTCAGAGGGCACAAATAAGTTTCAAGGCAAAACCAAGGACTGGAATCCTTCGGACTTTTTGTCTGAAGGAATTCCTTCAGACAAAAAGTCTGAAGGAATTCGAAAAAGGAAGAAGCAAATATCAAAGCCCACAGTTATATGACTCAGTGACACAGCCAACAAAGCTGATGAATAAGCTAAACAAGAGAAAAGAAATTTGGAAGCCACAAATGGAAATAACATAGGAATAAGCCTTCAAATTTTTTAAATAAGACGTGATAGTTTTGATGACGTCCCGCAGGCCATCAAAATTTTGACAGCAGTAACTGTTGGAAGCAAAATAGCAGAAAAATCCAAAAATAAATGAGGCCGACTGTGCAAAGGAATAAAAAATAGATAATCCGATGAATGATTTGAACATGGAATGCTCTGGAAATGGACACGATCAAAATTAGAAAATTTACATGCAAACACTGGGTCTATTTTCAAATAAACAGTGTAAATTTTAGTTGACTGGACATTAAAGGCATGTTTGTCTTCTTACAATGCATGCATCCGAAGGTCAAAATTAGCTTGAATAGAAGTTCCTAGTCCATATTTGGAGTTAATTGATTGATCAAATGCCACATCTAGAATTAGTAGTGTACTTTTAGATTTTCATACAAGGATGAGTGCGCTTCATCAAACAAAGAGAATTCATGCAAAGACAGGGAAAATATATTTTATTGAGTTAACTAAAGTGAATTTTTCTCTTCAATTTATATGCCTATCTTTGGCCTATTGTAATTTCCTATATAATGGCTTTTCAGCCTTGTTAAAAGAAAAATCCAATCTCTCTTGGTTAGACCAGACTCTGCCATTAAGAGTTGTGTAACCTTTTTGAGTAATAAGCAGGAGTGTACTTTCAGATTTCAAGCTTGGCATAGTGTATATTTTTCAGCAATTTGCATAAGTGGTAGAGTTTCCTCCCTTCCCAAATTCTATTCGTACCTAGTTGCTATATTGTCCTTGTGCAGGTCATGTTAAAGTGTTCTTTATTGTCTTTTGCTAAAATTGTAAGTGGATGTAGGCAGCTGTAAAGTGTCTTTTATCAGACCTCTCTCCACCATTTCCCTTAGGTTTTAGTTATTGGACCAAACCTCTGCATGAAATACTTATGCACAAGTGATTAATTGAAGTCCCAAGTCTTCCTTCTCTATTGTTCGCTCAGTGTTCAAGGTTCCGAGCCAAGTAGGATCATAGTTCTGGTGTATCACCCCCATTTAGGTAGGATTTCCCTTTAAGTTTCTCCTTCTCCCTTTTCCATGGTAGTCAGCAGCGTAGATTAGGTATCCTAATTGATACATCATATAGGAACCAGCCTTCTCTAGAGGTTCTCCTCACTGTTGAGGCACCCACCCTCATGAGGAGATCCCATTGTTTCAGCCGGATAGAGGACTGGCTGTTTCCTACACGTCCTCGAACTAGGGTGCATCTCTAGGTTGACAACACTAAAAATGATATGTATATAATTTTTCAACCACTCATATCATAAATAGGGATTGAAAACCTATATGGACACTACCAACAAAGTCAAACACTTGTAGCAGCTAAAACTATCAGGGTTTACCAACAATATCCCTATACAAAGTTGGGATTTGATATCTCATGTAACCATATGCTTATTCCTTTAATTATATATAATTATGTTTAGAACCTCTTTAATAATATTTTGAAATTTATATATTGTGTCACTTACCATCCAAATCCTAATTGTGATGTTCACCATAAGATGCTCTAAAAAGGGGATATTATTTCAGGTTAGACTGACCCAAACACTTCCTTTTGAATCATTGAGTGTTACCTATGTTTTTACATTATAAATATACCTCAAACCACATGTAGTTATCCTAATTATGTGTGTGTGTGTTTGTGAAACATCATGAATAATCTAGAATACAATGCAATATTTTGACCTTTGGTACTTGGCACCATGCAACTTTCACTTCATGTATTTATATTTTTCTCTATGGGATACTTTAGGGGTGATACTTGAATGGTTTAGATAAGTGTATGAATTTTTTATAATGTCTTAAGAGATTGATATGTGTTTTGTTAATGTTTCTCAACTATGCTAGGTGATGTCATAGTGTAGAATGACCTTAGGGATGATTTATATTTATAGATGACTCTTTGTTATTTTTTGCTATGATTGACATATGAAACATGCTTATAAAACTATAATAGAGACTTCCTAATTTTAAAAATATTCAATGAGAGCCCCTAGAAATTTTTGGTAGACTGAAAAATCTATGGTAACAAACATTATTCGAGTTTATCATTACCATCCTAAAAGTGTCAAATAGGGATCTAAAATATGGAGACGACTTAATTATGATTCTAAAAAGTTATTGTATAGACTCAAATAATCCTCGATAAATGTAATCAGTGAATAGATGTGGTAAATAATACAAATGGGTATATAGATAGAGGTTAAGTATGCTTAAGATTTAAATATATCTGCAATGTCCAAATATGTCAAAGTATGTCAAAGTTTATGTTTCAAAAGTTCCAAACAAGAAATTTAGGTGTCTAAAAGTATCACATAGAATTTTTTTTAAAGTCTGTTTTATTTTTATTCATTATATAATATCAATTCTAGTTAATATCACTCAATCCTATAATATAATAAATCATATCTAATCTATGCCAACAAATAAGTGCTAATCTTGATGATATTTCAATGAAAATTTTATATCCTTAAAATTAAGTTCAATAAAATATTTTTAACACCTTCAATTCATGGAACACAAGTGATTTATTTCATCAAGACTTCTTTGTGCCCATTATGAAATTCATCAGACATAAAGATAAACTCATAACAATTACTATAACGCATAGATGGTCAAAGAACATTAACAATTAGAATACTATTATTTAGTTTATACCCATTTCTAATTTAAGGTATCTTTGATAATTAAAAAAAAAACAATTTGTTAAAGGAGATACACATATATTACCTTAATAGAAATGTGCTTGATATAGAACACTTAGTTTTAATATGTGAAATTATATTAAAAAAGGTGATCATATTTATACACTCATTATTATATTCATCTAAATATTATTTAAATAACATAAAATCTATTCTCTATTTATTATTTTTTCTTAAAACGTGCACTTATCTTCAAGAGAATAAGAAATGAATACACTTTATATACTGAACCCTAAAATACAATAGGTGTGATGCATATTTAGTAAAGTGTGATTATAACATACTATACTACATTTCATGATTAAAACATAAGCATTTAGAATATAAATACTCTTTGTGCATTAAGAACGACAATGCTTGTTTAAAATCAAAGAATACAAAATATAAATACTTTGTTTGCATTAAGAATGATAATGATTGATTCAAAGAAAACATGTTTCTTCCAAATAGGTATAGTTTCACTTCACTAGCACAAATTCATCTCAACTAATCATAAATCCATTTCCAATTAAATATAGTTTGGATTAGATAACCCCACATTTAATAATTGGTGTGGAAACTAGCCCCAAATATATCAGGAGGTCTGGATCTCCCCCTAGTCAGAAATAATTGACTAGGATAATTAAATATATCCCAACAAAATAAATCAGAGGAGGCCTAGGATTCCTCCTGACTAGAAAAAATTGACCAAGAGAACAACGAGATCCCAGCTTAAAGACGAAGCCACCAATTTTGATTAGATCAAGTAATAGTGGAGGAAGAGTCAATACTACATTTGATTGGTGTGACAACCAGTGAGTTTTGACTAGGCCAAAAACCATCCTAAAAAAAAGAGGCCTAAGATTTAGGATACCATTAGGGTCCCCAAGGGACTAGAAAAATTATTTTGGCTAGATTGAGAACTAGCCTAGACATAAAAGGAGGTCCAGGTCTCCATACTAGTGCCAAATGAATATGAAGAACCCTTATGAAGTCTCTATTGGGAATCAACATAAATAATACAACCATAAGTTATAATGGACTGAAAACCATCCTGGTAAAAATAAGCATGAAGTCTAGGGCTCTAAAGAACCTTTTATGATCCCTACTTTTCCATAAAAGTCTTGATTTTAATTGGATTGTGAACTACCCTAGACACAAAAAGAGGTCTAGGTCTCCATTTATTAATTTTAAGATGGTACAACAACCACCCTAAACATAAGGTAGGATAGATGTAGGTCTAGGTCTATAGAATCAAATGTAGGGAAAGAAACACTACAAAATCCCTAATAAAACCCAACAAAAACAAAGCATAAGAGTCCCAGTTTTGACTATTATATCTAAATTCTAAAAAGAATCCACAAAAATTTCCATCATCATATAATAATATATCATGTGAGACTTGACTTTACCAATCCCATAATTATGAAAGCATTCCAAAGCACCCTTGATCAAGGGCTAATGGTAAAATAATATAGATAACAACCAGTCTAATGAACCCAAGAGTAACAAGTCCAAGATTTGAACTTTGAATTTAGCAAATATTGGGTGTACCTCCCAATGATTATCAAAATTTGACACCTTCAAAAATAGGTAAACCTAGAATTGATACCAAAAATTGTAGGAACTAAGCCAAAATACAGCCAACAAGTTCCAAAAATAAACATGGTCTATTACAAATCTATTGCCAATTTCCATGAAAAGGGTGAGCCTTAATACTATAAATTACCATATATTTTAAGTGGCACTCATTCACCATTCCATGAACCACTCATTTTTTAATGTAAAACTTATGGATAAAACAATTCTCTTTAAAACCCAATGATCAGCCACCAAATATCTAACTGAGATATTATAGATAATCAAACATTGGTCATCACATAAATATTTAGATCAATCAAACAAAAAATCTCAATTTTAATTTTCTCCTCACTATCAATGAAGCCAAAAGAGGTAAAGTTCATCATTAATAGGGCTGATAATAGTTTCAAAGGTCAAGGAGATAATTGGACCTTAATACCCAAAAATCCAAGCCAACCTTCCTTGAAAAGAGACCAGACTTGGCCCTCTCCCAAGAACAATAATAGATCAGTAGCCAAAAATAAGTACTCCAAGACCAAAACACCACTTTTGTCTCATCTAGAAGGGGTTAAAACATGGAAACATAGAACATTTGATCCCACCCAAATGTGGAGTTGGAAACCATTCTTCTAGTGGAAGCACCTCATCACCATAATAAGGTGTTCTACCATCCAACCAATGGTGATCTATTAGCCAAAGAGAGGTGTGAGATCCTCTAGCTAAGTCTTTCCCTTCAATATATTCATAGGTCTATTAAAAAGAACCTTTGGCATTGTAATCCAAAAAAAAACTTTGAAAAATAGTTATGAGATTGATAGTCAAATTGTTAGGAACAGACCTTACCCTTAGTTAAACAACACAATTCCATCCACATTCGAGGTAAAGTGTAACCAATCCCAAATGATGAGCTAAAAAAATATAACCAACTTCTTGCTGCCAAGTGGCTAGCCATACCCAACAACATGGGGAAATAGGGAACCATCAACCAAGAGAATGAATATCATCCTTTGAAATCACCCTCAGCCATTACCACCAAAAATTCCATTTTTTCCATGTCATCCCCATCCACCTCTCCATCCCCATTTGCTTCCCCTACACCCTTGTTCAAAGGCCCTACCTTGACAAGCTTCTTTAAGGATATCACAAGGTGGAATCGGGAGTACAAGATTATCATCCTATCCCACAGGTCAAGCTAAACAAGGACCTTCTCAAGGCTATGTCATCACCCAGTCTATAAGCTTCCAATAATTCATTGTTCAACCATTGACACATAAACATGTTCTCCTAGTTTTTGCCATGACTAGTCTAAGCCTTAGCAATCCCCTTACTACCCAAATCTAGTTCATCCCCATCATCTTCCTCACTCCCCTACTCCCCTAGCCTTTGTACCCATGGCTAGTTTTAATTTTTTGACCATTTCCTCCACTCTATTCTACCATTTTATATTATTTATTTAATGTAAAAATTTGGGGGTAATAGCTAGGGATTTCTTATTCAAGTGTGGCATGTGGGTGGACCTGGGCTTGTAATGTTCACCAATTTGCACCTAGAGTCACCTCATTATGATATGTATGGAACATATGGATAAGTGAAACCCCTAATTCAAGGTGCCCATACGTCCACTTCTAGAAGAACTACACCATAGATGCACCATGAGAATTTCCAATTAAACATAATTGCATTTGAACCAAAATTAAAATCTTAAATTATATAATTACACTTTAAATTTTTTAAAAAAATATTATTCTTTTTTCTATAAAAAAAATGACTAATTTATATAAGATTCATTTCCTATTCGCATAAGACAATATAATTAAAAAAAAAAAAAATCGATTCCATTTCATATTATAATAAAGTAAACTATACAATAGTAATGTGTATTTTTTAAATACATTGTTATAGTAAGAGGTATATACACTCATTTGAATAAGACTACAATATTTACAATAAAAACTCATTCCACTTCACATTTCATTACATAACATAACTTTAGTCCACTATAATTTATTTGTCACTTGAATTTTTAAATCAAATAATTACAATAGTGATGGTAAAGAGTGGGTTGGATGACTCCATTCATGATGATCGCATTCCATCCCAACCATCGACTCCAAAATTAATAATTTTATTCAAAACATAATACAACATCAAAGATAAAGGATTTTATATTGAAAAAAATACACCTCTCTTTTCAAAATTACTCTTCTTCTCATATGTCATCCTTATAATCACTTATTGTTTTATTGGGATAACTTCTAGTTTTACTTTGGTTGTTTGTTTTAGATTTTTCAATTAAATTTTAATATATAATTTTATTTCAAAAAAATATTTATTGATGAATGTCAATTAAAGTTTTGATTTTGCTGTTTACATCTATATCTATGACTTTAACTATGTGTTTTGGACATTTATTTTTACATATATTTTTGTCGTATTGTGCAACACATGATGATTAGAATCAAGTCTGGTATCACTCCTTGAATTTATTGCATATAAATTGAGAACTTTAATAAAATATTAATAATGAAAATACAAGGGTTATGATAAGGTATGTTTCATATTCAAATAATATAAGGTTGTGGTGAATGATTTTTTAGGGTCGTATAGTTTAAGGAAATAAACCATAAAATAATCTAGAGTGAATGTGTTTTATTTTGAAACATTTAAATTAATTAATACAACTTAAACACTTTAAGTATTAACTAGGTACTTATCACACCATTTATGGAGGTTTATGATATGTTTTTTTAGCTTAGATTATATGACATGTAAAAAGTATTAAATTTAGAAAAAAAAAAATTAGCTTTTGTTTAGGCACACATTGATATTGAGAAAGTAATGTCCATTGAAACTTAGTATAATGAATATGCCTATAAATTTATTTATTTTACCTCTTGAAAACATCAAATATTCTTGATTAAGATATCATTTTAAAATATTTATATAATTTCCTTATCCTCATTTAATTTGGTCTTGAGAAGTCAACAAAGCTCTTACAAATTATTTTCTCAAATCCTAGTTACAAGTTTTCATAAGTTGATCTCACATCATATTTATTGTAGTATTTAAATATTTTGGAGAGTTTACAAACAACTATGTTTTAAATTTTTATGATATTTCAAAAGTATGTTTGGTAAACTTAATATTTGTTTTAATAAAAAAATGGGGATATTTTTTAGTTAATGGTCAAGTGTTATTTTTGGATTTTTTTTATGAATATCAAAAACATCTCTTTTCATATATCAAACAAAAAAATCATTTATTAATGTCAATTTGAGTGGTGAATGGAATGGTGACTCATAGAAGCATCCATGTTCACATTTTAGTTGATTTTGTTTCTCTTTTTGTTAATTATGCATTTACGGTCACCTATTAAAAATAAATGGAAGGAAATTTATCATGGGTTGCCCTTTTATTTTGAAATGTAGAGTATCAATATGTCAAAATATATTCTTGTATAGTGAAATTAAAGTGATTATAATATATTATTTTTAAAAAATTGACTTGGAGATATTTTTTTCTAGTTTAAATTTGGGTTTTGAGTTATTTCATGTTGTTTAATGTAGATATTTTGGTGGCATTTTTGTGAACTTTGAAAAGGCCAAATGTTGGTTTAGTCTTTCATGTAGATAATTATGATTGAATTTTTGGGTTTTCACTTATGTAATTATGGTTTAATGTAGCCAATTTTTTTTTAATCTCAAGTAGGTTATTTGCATTTATGTTTTATCTTATTGTCTATGGGAGTTGTTTCAACTTTTCTTTAACTTTTCTTTTTGACTTCAAAGGTCCTGCATGTGAAATAGTTCATTATTTTTGGTATAGTGGGTAGTGTTTTGTTGTTATTATCTATTCAAAATGTCAATTTTATATCATAAAGTGATTATATAATTCAAATGTGGTTTTTATTTACCTTAGAAATGTTGATAATGTATTTATGATTTGTAAAAGAATTAGGCTATAAACTGGTGTTTTTTCTTTAAATGTTAAGGTAGATTTAAATATAATTATATTCAAACATTATTTTGAATCATATGTCTTTATAATAATTGTAAAATATATTTAATTATTTTTCCTTAAATTTGAATTGAGAATATTTAATATATCAATATGTTTTCTTGTATGGTAAGATTGATGAATGGAAATTTTTTGAGCAGAGAACTCAATAATTTGATATCAACTACATTATTTTTATTTTGAGTTATATTTAAAAGATATACCAAATTTAAAAATACATAAGGATTTTTGGTTGTTTTTATAGTTTAAAAAATGTATATTATTTTTGGTTGTATGTCTTTTATTTTTATTCTAATGTATAGAACATGTCAACACTATTCAAATCTTGTTTTTTCTTTTAAGGCATATAAGAAAGTGATTGAGGTGAATGTTTATACTATTTTAAATTAAATGATTTTTATAATATGTTTTAGTTACATATAAATTAATTTTTAATCCATATAAAATCAAATTTTTAGTTTACATTTTATATTTTTACATTTGGTCTTACTTTGCAAGATTGGTTTAGGAGGGACTGTCGACAATGTTTTTTAATGAGTGGGCATGTTTGAATGATTATGTCAATACTTTATTTATTTTTCAACATGGATTTTATTTTTAAAAAATTTAAAAATGATATAGATGCACCTTTTTGATATGGTTAATATTTCTAAATTATCAATAAGATAATGAAAATATTTTTGTTGATTTGGTGTCTTACCATCCACTGAACATCATTTAAAAAAAAAAAATCAATGGTAGCATGTAGGGTTGGGGTAGTGATCGTTTGGGTTCACCAAAACCAAATATTATAAATTTATGGGGTAATGATTCACCAATTCATGTACCTATTAATTTTTGAAGTGAAATTGCACATCATGGTGAAGGAGATACTTATAGACATTTATATATGGTATTAGATACTTGAAAATTTTATATTTGGCCAATATTTAACATACTTGACTTACATGTGTATACATGACTCTTATTCATATTTATCCTTAGCCATTCATCCATATGTGGGATCAAACTTCTTGAGTTGTCATTATTATTACATATGATTTCCCTAGTCTCTGCCTGAACAACATAATATCATTCCTAAAATATATCTTAATATTAGATCATTATTTATGTTCTTTGGATAGCTTTGTGCTTATTTTAAAAGTGCCACACTACATACCTATTTGATTAGGATATATCTATCTTTATTCCATTTAATGTTAATTTTCCTAAATTAATATTCTTCACATTGTGTATCACTGGAAATCACTCTGCACATTGAAAGGAACTATCATAAAGTTTTCAAATCTTAAATCCTTCAAAGAAAAAATTATTGAGATAAGTATGAATACATCTACAAGGTCAAATCACATGTTGTCAAGTGTTGAAATTCATACATAGGATTATACTACATGGTAATATTACACTAATTACACACACTCAACTAGGTCAGAGAGCTATGTTTAGTTTGACATCCCTCTTCAGAGTATTAGATACATAATTATTTCTTAACCATAAGTGGTGGCTAAGGTCAGCTCAACACATCCATTTATCTTGGTTTCCCTATTCACAATGATTTCATCATAAAGTGAGAAGATATAGGGTTTCAAATCAAGGATAAGGAAAATAAATTAGTTAATTTTATATCATAAGCATATAAATATATATTCCAATAACTAGAGCACATAGGTACAATATTTGAAATAATTACATAATCAATGTGGGCATGTTGGATAATTTTTCACCTTAACAAATGGTGTCACACTATGTAGGTGTCAATAAAGTGTGGCTTATCCTAGCTCACACAAACATCTATGTTTCCAAATCTAAGTATTTACAAACCCCTTCTTGGTCTCTGATAGTGGTTTTACCCTACCATATGCGTGCACATTTCATAAAAAATCTAAGTACCAAATTCCTTTAATGTTTCCATAAATAACAAGTTGCAATAAATAAATAAAATTTTACTAGTTACACTTAGATATATTTAATCTATTATACATATTAATTAATATGAATGTTCTATAGTTTTATCCTATTAAATTCATTTGATCTAAAAATAGATAAAACATATTAGTGAACCTAGTCCTTGACTTCAACACACAAAAAATTATACTCCTTAGGGTTTTCATTTTTTTCCTCCAATATTTTTGAATTTATTTATAATTTTTAGTCATGATTTATAATTTCTCCATATATCATGGTAATTTATGCTTGATCCTAAGCCATTTTGATGTTTTCCATGCTCATGTTCTATGTTATCTAAAAAGGCTAGTTCTCTTATTTTTCTAAGGTGAAGTGCTAGAAAAAGTGGCATTGAAATTGAATATAATAATATTTATTTAGATTAATCATGTGTCTAAAATTCCTAAATTTGATGAAGTCCAAATTCCTACTTCTCTTGATGTAAATGTTGACAATGAACACATAGAAATACAAAATGGTTTTAATGACAATATGCCAAATCTTGAAATTGTTTATCAGCATGAAGATGAAGATAATTTTGAATATAATGATCAAATACATCCTAATTACCTTGGTGGTGTAGACCTTAGCATAGTTGCATCTATTTCCACATTTTGAGAATGAATCCATTTGAAAACTTGAGACCTACATAAGGTCCTAAAAACAATTCTATAATTTAAAAAAACATAAAATGCTAAGATTGTCACATCTAAAGAATAATAACATGAAATATTTCCTAATACTAATACACCTTTTAGAAGTAATGATTATAAAATAAGTTCTCAAAATACTAATATTTATACTATTCCTATGTATATACCTTCAACTACACATGTAATGATTTCCCATGGTATGGGGGAAACTCAAAGTTTTCTTTAGTTTACCATGACTATCCCTACACAAGATACTATCATACCTTATATGGTTACCACTCATGTCATAACATCTATCGATACATAAATTTCTATGCCATGTTCTCAAATCCTTGTTTAAATAGTTATTTATATACAAAATAAGTTTTTACATGTATAACAAAATTATTCTAAAGTAGGGCATACTAGTGATTCTCATGTGTTATTAAATAATCCAATATATAGTGAAATCTTAGCTTATCCCTTACTAAAAGGTTTTTTTAGTCTAATCTTACATTGTATGATGGTAAAGGTGATCCAAGATGGCATTTCACATAACACATTTGGACTATACATCCAACAATAAGTTATTGAGCAAGTTGTATCCATAGTCTTAAAGACTAGGCCTTATGATGGTATTATGATCTCCCTTTTCAGTTATTTCATACATTTAATCATTTGGAAACTAAATTTATATCACATTTTTAGATCAACATAAATGAGAAAATGTCATGTGCTCATATTGAAAAACTTAAACAAGGATCTAATGAGCCTATTACTAATTATGGGTTTTGTTACAAGACTATGATTTCAAAACTAAAAAATATAATGGCCAATAATGAATTACAAAATATATTTAAGCAAATGTTTCTTTATCCTTTACATGAGTATATTATGTTCTATAAATTATATCCATTTGATGAGCTATGTGACATAATTAAAGATAGAAAACTTGAAATTATTGAAATGAATAAGGTAAAGTATGGTTTCAACCCTTCAACCACTTTTGATGATTTTTTTTTATTAAACCAAATTTAAAATCAAAGGTGAATGATAATAATGATGATGAAAATCAATAGTTAACATAGTATCTCATAACAAAATAATTGATTTGTTCTCTTAATTTCACCAAGGAGGAAATTTTCACATTTACTAGAACCTCATCACAAATTATTACAAAAGTTACTTGATTGTAATCTTATATCTCTCCCTCCCAATTTTTTTTTGATATGAGTAATCCTTGATCTGAGGGATTCAAAATTATAAATAATGTGATTATCATATATTCACATGACATTAACATAATAGATGAATTATTTTGTGACATAAGATACAAGATTAAAAATATGGTAACATAATATATCTTAACATTTATAGATGATTCAAAATTACATCCTAATAGGAATGTTAGGTTTAAAATATTGTTTCGTCCCTTTCTCAATAATGTATCATAAGAGACTAATACTAATATTTAAGTGCATATGACATATAATGCACATCATCCTCTATATTATTATATTTATAGAACCAAGGAAGAGCATCCTATAAATGGTATTATTGGAAACCTTATATTATTCAAACATATAGACCTAATATCACATTTGATAAGCATGATAATATTGACAATGAGTATTTTGATGAGGCAATATTTATATGTACATACATTGATTCATAGCCTATACATAATGTCATGATATATAATGGTTTAAGTTAAAATATTTTCACCATGACACTCCATACTAATCTTGGATATACACAAGTAGATTTGATGGATACAAAAAAAATGGTTAGGAGATTTGATGGATAGAAATAGAACCCACTTGGGAGGATTGTACTACCACTTCAAGTGGGTCCTATCATAGTTTCTACTTTATTATTATTTTTATCAAGTACAAGCACATTTGACATGTTATTAGGACATCCTTAGATAAATAAGATATGTGAAGTACTATATTTAGTACACAAAAGTGTGAATTATGTGTATGGTAATAGGGTGGTTATAGTTTTAGGTTTTTCATACAATATCCTCTTTAGAAGGAGATTATTCCTCCTCCACCCCCACCACCACTGCACTCAAGTAAATAACCTAATAAGTTTCATCATATTTAGATAGTTTAGAGGAAGATAATAGATTTTCCTAGATGACCAATACTTCAACACCATTATATCAAAGGATTATTCAAGATTCACAGGAGTCACTATCTACTCCATCACATCCTATACTAGTATTATATACTCTTTTATGGGTTCCATAGTGAACATAGGCACATTATTATATTATATATCACACTCCACATATTATTAAGGTTCATATAACTATGCAATGTACACAATATTATATGTTAAATGATAATCATGATGGGTATATCACAACATGAGATTATTTTCCATATTGTAACATAGATACAGATGTTGTTACTCAATCATGAAGGTAATATTAGCCACAATTGACATAGAAACTACATGTGAGCATCCCATTAATGGGATAATTGGTTAAAATTACTTAAGTTGAAAAATACCAAAAAAAATTATTTAAAAAAACTAAGACTTATGCATGATGTGTATCAATTATTTTCATGACTTATTTATGCTTTATAATAGATAGTACTTTGTATTTCCATTTTTTGTATGAACATAGTGTTTTATAGTGCATACGAGTGAGATACAAGACATACAAGTTTTATATGACACAAACACACAAATGTTGAATATTTATATTGATTATCGTGAGAGGTACATATCATATTAGTCACATTGAGGTCAATATATGAGGTTTTCACCCTTTCATTTGAGTACCATAATGGATATTCACCTAAATTATCATAAAAACACCCAAAATGAATATATACAATGATTCTATGATATAAAATATAGATCTCATAAAAAATATAAAAGGGAGAGAAGGGTAAGGAAAAAAAATAAGATCTAAACTTCAAATAAGTGGTAATCTTACTCAATATATACTTTATAAGATCTAAATAAAAGTGATCAACATTTATTAGATATAGTTAAGCATTCGAATTTGATCAAATGTAGAGCAAGATCCTAAGGGATAGTGACTACAATTTAATCTCATCAGTGTATCCATTTGAGATAAATCAATTTCCATAAATAGATAAAAACACATTCCACTAAAATGAATTTATAAATATCTAATTTTCCATATAAAGTAACAAAAACACATCTAAATACAACAAAAATAGATCATATATTGACCATATAAGATGATTAAAATGGTTAGATCATACAATCTAATATACCCATAATGGAACATATAAATGTGCACAACAATTACTTAAAGGTCAAAACCATCCAACATCAATCTAAAATTGAGAAATAAATAACTATAAAATATATATAATAGCCTATGAACATTCTACATAATTTTGAATTTCTCTCTTTACATTTATAAAATTGTATTCTTTCTCTTAGGTAATTAACCAGAGAACTAGTGAATGAGCTAGCTAAAAAAATTGACTCTCTATAGGAAAACAGAATAACCAATGCTTTAAAATTATTTTATAGATAATGAGCTCTACCCATTCCATTATTTTATGTAAAAAAATTTTACAATCAAAATCACACGTAGAAAAGGATAAAAGTTATAAGAGAGTGGTCACAACTAGACAATAACATAATTGAATGTTCCATTGAGAACACCCTAATTTTATATACCACTTCATAATATTAGTGATGATTATGTGGTACCATCTCCTTACTCATAACAATACCAATCTTAGTCATGATTGACCATGCAAGTGTCACCCTATTTTTTATCCATGCAATTGTGACTTTAATTTTTGATAATTTTCCTATCGCACATGTTGTATGTCATTTTTTTGAGCCTTCAATACATTTTAAATCTAATAGACCATATACACACAACTAAATCCTTTTGATATTATAAATTATAATATAAACTTTTTGAAAAGGTATAATGATCCAAATTATGATAAAACCTATAAAAATTAGCTTTGACAAGCCTACAAATTGTATTATGTATATAGATTAATTAAAATGATATTTTTTCCCTTATATTGCTAAAAAAAATATTTATATTATTATAAAGCTTAAGATAGTTTGACATGTAGTGGCATTTATTGAATTTATCTTCATGTTCATGGGATGATGTGGTTATTGAAGGAGAACCAAGCTCCAATATGTCATTTTACTTTATAATCCTTACCACATGATGCTATTTCACATAGTCATAACATGGATTTGACCTTTGAACATACATCCTTCTTTTATTTATAAAATTATTTTGGTGAGGATAAGTGGTAGTTATTTATTATTTTACGGTCCCACATCCCTCTATCTCTTTGTGAAATTATTTTACATTATGAAGTGTTTTGGTGAAATAATGTGTCACATGGTGTGCATTCATTGGTTCATAATATAATAGTATTTAGACTTTTTGAAAACTTCCAAATTAACTAAAAGGTGCAAAATCACTAGAACATGACAAGTGGTGAGCTTAGTCTAACTATGAAGAAGGAAAAAAATGGCCAACTTTTAAATGTTGTAAAGGAATGCAAGAGAATTAAAATATGACATGTTGTGCCAGAGATCCAAGCCATTACCTTTAGGAGTTATAAATTTATATAAAGTGACATGGGGTTTTTAAAGTGTTTTGCTTATCAGTTAGATGTTATGCAGTGGCATGCAATGTCATGATATTAATCCAAGTACCATGAGAACTCGAAGAGAAGGTAGAATACTACTGAGTGGTGCCCTTAATCCAAAAACTAGACTGGATGTTACCAAGGCATCTATGTGAGGTAGAATTCCTCAATGATATATGAATGATACCAAGTACTTCAAATAATCCATGAACCTATGAGAGTAAGTGGCATAGACTCTGTAATTATATGAGGACTTCCAAATGCCATAGAGTGTCACAAAAAGCTTTAAATGAGCCATGAAGGGAAAACAATGTTGTGAAGTGCCACAAATGAGTCCTAAAAAATAAGGAATATAAAAACAAAGAATAATACCTGATAAAATAAACAAGTAATATAGAATGAGAATGATTTGAATGAGATCAATATTTGCATTAGAATTAAACAAATAAACTTACACAACTAGTTCCATGAAGCCTTAGATGTTTTTCTCATTTAGGTGTTTCAAATGTTGGTCCCTATTCAGAAAGGAATGGGGCATGTTGGCCATAAAAATGTCAAATTCTATGTGTAAAACACTATTAAACATTTATAACTCATAAATTAAGGTTAAATTTAAAAATAAGATAAAAACTATGCCAAATATATTATTTTTTTTCAAAATAAAATTGGATATTAGTTTCAATATTAGCCCAAAACATATTAAGCCTTTAAATATTCATAGACTCAAAGGTGTGTGTATAGTGATTTGTTTATTTTCTTTTTTGATTTATGAAATATATATAGATTGATCACATGATTAAAAATATTGAAGGGTATTACATTTTATTTTTTTATCTTATTTATGGGAGAAGGATTGGGAATTGATTTTTTATTAGCTAGGTGTTCATAGCCCAAATAGATATACCTTTGGCTCCACTCTAATATTTTTTATATTGTCATCTAGGTTGGAAAGTCTAAGATTGAGGTTACACAAATCACCCTTTAGAATAAATATTCTGATTTTGATTTCAAAGTTTCATATTCTGATTTTCTTTCTTTTGATTTATATTTTTGATTTCTCAAAGGGTTAGGAACCAAGAGCAAAGGTGAAAGGGTTTTGATAGAAGATTTAATCAAAAGTGATGTTTAATTTTTTGTTCATACAATTCAAGGATATAATTTAGTCTGATAAAGTTGATTTTTCGATGTAAAATATTTTCTTAATTCATGTAATAGTTCTGAAATGAAGACTCAATTTCCTGATGAGATCAAAAAATGTTCAAAATTAATGTTGATACCTAGTAAAAATTTACTATATTTCATCAATTTTAAACATTTCATATTGAATTCAGCTTTGTTCAAATAATTTAAAGATTCCAAGGGCTTTGTTGCCATGTTAAATTAGCTAATTAAAACATTTTGAGGATAAGGAAGGAGAATATTTCCAAACCTCCCATAGAGAGAACTTCAAAAAATATACCAAAACAAAACTAAAAGTAACATGAAAGAAAATAAAAATCAATAAAGACATAAACAAAATATAAAAACAAATAGAAAGGAAACTATTCTCACTCTAATCTAATCCTAATATAAAAATGCATATCCAATGATTGGAGGTTTAACTTGAAGATTTTATAAGAAGAATTTATAATTTCTTGGCAAGAGTAGGATTTTAGTATTCACAATCCTTAGCCTAGGAAAGTTATCCTTGTATTCTTTCCAAAATTCATCTAACTTATTATAAATGGAAAAAGATCCATATGTATATGTTTCCCATGGATATAGTCATCAAACATGTATTCATAAAAAGAGTCAGGTTCAAGTAGATATACCTAAATTTGGATGAAATGAATTCATGATATTAATTTACCTAGACCCTTATGGTATTTGGAATTGGAGGCATACTATATACCAACCTTTGTGACAAAGTTTAAGGAGGAAAAAGGCTCCTATTTATTCATTTTTCATAGGCTCATTGATTATTTTAACATTGTTGTTATCCTCTATTTATTCACCAATATATTATTTTAGTAAGTTTACCTCCACAACAATGCATTGATCCACTTCCATGTAAGACAAGGCTTCTTCCTCACTTGTTGACTCCTCCAATTCCTATAATTATTATATGTTAATATGTTTAAAATTAATTTCATTTTCATAATAATTACATAAAAAATTTCATGATTAGCATGCTCATCATAATAGCATTCACTTTCATTTATGTTACATGTTTACATTAACTCGGTCATAAGTTCATTTACAAGGCATGTCACCTTTGGTTCAATCACAAGAACTAAAAGAAAGGTGGTATAATTTATTGTTATCTTGTAAGACAACTCCCTATCTATCTTGACATCTTTGACATAATCTATAATTAAAGTATTCACTATATATGTTTTCAAAAACATAGTTATGAGGGATCTAGAGGATTAATGTATATGTCCAAAATGATAGCTTATTGACGTCTACAACTATTAGGAATGTTGTTATATATATACATTTAAACATGATATTGAAATCCATGATTGGATAATTACATTTATTATTGAGTGTGAGTAATTGATTTAAAAACCAAAAGGGTCAACTAGCTATCTAGATTGTAGAAGAAAGACATTCTCTAATTCTTTCTAGTTTTGGATTGGACTAGGCATTAAATTTAGAAACTAGTCATACTCAATACCATCCAATCTAAATGGAAAAAATATTCATGCTACATCTTCCTATAGAACATTTAGAAATCCCATATCACTTTTGAAAGTGTGATCATGTTTTTCCACCATTCTATTATTCTAAAACTTTAGAATGTAATTAAAAGCATTTTCAAAAAAGTTATCCTAAATTCCAAGAATGTCGATGGTAGTTACACCAAGTTAGTCCATGATTTAACTCTTTTTATTTTTAATTTTTTTAATTTTTAGGGATTCTAACATATTTAACTAAATATGAAAATAAAACAAGGGAAAAAATAATCATAAGTGTGCTTTCCTTCTAGCACCATTTTCTATTAGTGGTGTTAAGAGGTACCTAAAGATCCACTTTTCCATACAAAAAATAAAAACCATATGTAAATACAATAAAAATAGATTAAATATTGACCATCTGAGATGATTAAAACAAATATATCACACATTCCAATCTTCCCACAATAGAGCATATGAATGTCTACAACAATTACTTAAAGTTTAAAATCATCCATAATAAATATGAAATTAAGAAATAAATAAATATAAAGAACATAGAACAACCCAAGAAAATTATACAAATTTTCAAAGTTCCCTCTTTGCATTTATAAAAATCTCTTCTTCCTCTTAGGCATTTAACCAATAAGCTAGTGAATGAGACAACCAAAACAAACCAAATCCCTCTAGTAAAATAAATTTACCAACACTTTAGAATGATTAAATTTGTGATTTTATAGAGCACAATCCCTGTGCATTCATTGCCTCAATGGAAAAAAATTACAATTGAAAACATGTGTATAAAAAGATAAAAGTTACAAGAGAGTGGGCACAATTAGATAACAACATAATTGGTCATTCCATTATGAACACCCTAGTGCTATCGGACACTTCATTATATTAATTATAATTGTGTGAAATCATCTCATTAATCATATTAATATCAATCTTGGTCATGATTTAACATGCAAAGTGTCACCTTAATTTTAATATATATAATTATGAATTTAATATTTGATAATTTTCCTACTACACATATTTTATGTCATTTTTTGGAACCTTGGAACCATTTTTAGAGAAAATAGAGCATATAGACACAAATAAATCTTTTTGATCTTCTAAATTAGAAACTAAGATTTTTAATGATACAATTTTTAAGAAAACCTGCAAAAATTACCTCTAATAGGTCTACAAAATTCATTATGTAGATATCCTAATTAGGAAGATCTTTGTATTTGCCTTTTAATGTAGGAAACTTTATTTAGATTTAACATTAAGCTTGTAATGGTTATACGGGTATTGATGGACCTAAAATATGATTTTTTTCTCATGGTATTTCATGGTAGTTGATAGATAATCAGGATCCACCATTTCCTTTTGATTTAATATCCTTGACACATGATGTCATTTCACACATCCATAGTTTGTCTTTGACATTTGAACATACAACTTGATTTCCTTTAGCAAATTATTATAGTAAGGACAAGTGGTAGTTGTTTATTCCTATCTCTATGTGAAATTATTTTTCATTGCAAAGTATGAGGGGTGAGAATGTGCCATGTAGTGTTCATGTCATTAGCTTGTAGACTCATAGTATTTAGAATTCATGTAAAATTTTGAATGAACTATGAGTTGAAAGTTCATGAGAAGTTGAAAATTTATGGGCTCAAGATAACTATGAATAAGGAAAAAATGGGGCCATTCATAAAGTTATAGAGGGGTGTGATAACATAAAATTATGACACATGGCACCAAAGAGTCAAGTCACTATATTTGAGACTTCTAAATTATTGAAAAGTGTAATGGGGTTTGTGAAGTGTCATGTTTATTAGTTACTTTTATGTGGTGGCATGGAATTACATTATATTAACATTATTTCTATGAGAAATTTAAGATAAGGTGAAATGTTACCTAGTGTTTCCCCTGACCTATTAAATAGATCAGATGTTGTTGAGGTGTTTATGTGAGATAGAATACGACAAAGTGTTTGGAATCCCACCAATACTTGAAGGAAGTTAGGAAGATGTGAGAATAATATGTGTAGACTCTATAATTCCACAAGGAATTCTAAATTTATTAGAGTGTTATATAAATCCATGAAGTGCCACAAATGAATCTTACAAAATAAAGAACAGTAAAACAACAAATAATAATTGATAGACCAACCAAGTAAAATAGACTGATATTCTTTAAAAGAGATCAATATTTTCATTGGATTTAAAATAAAACTCTCACAACTACTTCCATGAAACTTCAAATTTTTTTCTCATTTGGGGGATTCAAATGTGGGTCCTTATTCAAAAAGGAATGGGGTGTGTTGGCCACAACAATTACTAAACCCAAGAGCTACTATCCTATACTGAGGGAATATTGATATCTTACATAGGTTTTATATTTATTTGAATATTTTTATTATTTATATTGAGCTACTATACATTGATTATACATGACTTACTCTAACTCATACTACCTAGAGTGTTATCTCATTGGTTACTATATATTCATATATGTAATGATGATATACATTAATTAGGTAGATTATCCTTGATATATGTGTGATTGATGTTGTTGTATATTACCTGATGAAATTTTTAGTTGTCCATTTCATTATGTGAATTTTTATATGTTTTATGTTTGAATTTATCTTTTTTTTTTAAATTTAATTATCTATTGTATGTGGGTTTTTTATTGTGTAACATATGAATTTCCATTATGTGTGGCTCTTTCCTTGTGTGCACTTGATTTTACATAGTATGTGGATTTTTCCTTATGTGAAATTAAGTGTTATTGTGTGTGTCATGGTCATGAAATTGTGTCCACAATTATTTAATATGTTTGGATAAATATAGGATTGTCTACTATTTTTTTTTCTATTGTGATCCATATCACACATTCTTTTTCATTTATATAATTCCATGATACATATTATGCACCTTCCTCCTAGTTATTACTTAGTTTATGGATGATAATTATTATGTTAACTATTCATTATGTTTAATAGTGTTGTATATACCTTGACATGACACTTATATTAATTAGGATGCATAATTCATATATACTTAGATGATCTATTATTACTATGATGACATACTCTTCACATCTTATTACATTATTTACATTAATTATCTTATTTTTATATAACATGATGCACATATATCCTTATTTTGAGATTAATAATTTGAATGATAAATCCATTACCTAAAAAGGGGGGAATATGATAGAGGTTTTTCAATGATGTCTCCAATGTGACCAAGGTTTTTGATGAGGTGTCATGTGTGTTAGATTGACAATAACAAATTATGCTCCAGTGTTCATAAATGGTTCTTCAGTGTTTAACTTGAATAGATAATTGAAAGATGATATTGATGGTATATAAATTTTTAAAAGACCCTATGGGATGTTATGAGTGCTTAGAGTGCTTATGGAAGTGAATGGAATTCATTAGAGTAGTCATATGAGTGGCTAGGTTCAAGTAGTCATTTTAGAAAGATAAGGCTAAGTAATAAGTTTTATGACATAATATTTCACACATGTGAAGGTTTCATGATAATTTTTATACACGTATGTATTCCCATATGAAATTTGATCATATGGTTCAAATTTTAGGTCTGTAAATTGAGCGTAGTAAAAGTTAAAGGTGTAAAGTTGGATTCTCAAACAGAGTTTACCAAGTTCCCATACATAAATTTGTGATATCAAAGATCTATGGTGAGTGTTTAATCAGATCATAGATCTAATGGTGATAATAAAATATTATTAGATAAGGATATAATGGCATGATTGAAAGTCAAATATTCAAGATTTCACATGCTAGTGACATGTGTCATAATCATAGAGTTTGAGCAACAAATCTAAGATGAGTGTGAAACCTATCAAATAGAGATCAATGGTGAGCATATGATCATGAAATTAGAGATAAATGGTATGAATTAATTTAATAATTCAAAGGATTCTAAAATTTCATGTAGAATTACTAATTGGCTTAAGTGTATTGACTCAATGGTATAAGGTGCACAGAAGGCATGCAAAGCTACCAAGTGGCATGATCACAGAAACATAGATCTAAGATTAATGGTGAGTGATTATAGGTTAAATACCAAGATAATCATGAGGATATATATGGAGTGCATTTGTTTAAATTTTATAGGGAGCATGAGATGATTTCAAAGTGTTAGATGTTTAGAATTTACACAGTGACCATTGGAATTTGAATATTCAAATTAATGAGGGAAAACTTTGCTAATATATTTTGATCTAAGATGAATTTATTCTTGGTGTAAAAGGAAAAATTATAAATTATTCCAAGTCACATATAGATACATTGGTTATAATTTTTTAATGTTCATACATTCAAATATATTGATCTCTAAATTAGATTATGTGTCTAACCATGGCCTATAAGTGATCCGAGAAGGATATTTGAGTTGTTCTTGATAGTGTCTTTTTGTTTCAAGATGAAATAAATATTAGAGAGTGTTTTAGACTATATTTTTGAATATATATATGGATTTTTTAAGTTTTACCAATCCATATTCAATGTGAACAAAGGCATAAAAGTTGATTGTGTTTATTGAATATACTTATAGTTTAAGTAACCATATTGTAGAGGTAAGTTGAAGGTGTTCTAAGCAAAGTTAAGGAAGAAAATAAGTATGGAGATGTTCTATAAGTATATAAATCTTATGAGAAGACATTTTTTTATCATATTTTGACCTTGATTAGTTATGGATATTCAAAATAGCTTGATTATATTTTGACTGTATATGACTAGTCTAAGTGGTCATTTTGAGAGATTTGATTTAAGTGCTTAGATCTTGTGTTAAAGTGTCTAAATAAAATGGAGGTGTTATATAGGTATTTTATGTTTCACCCATGTGATATAATCATATGGATATGTTAAATATTTGAGTAGTTTCTTCCTAAGTTTGAGATTCTATTTTCTGTGTTTGAAGAGCTAAAGAGCAAGGTGACCTATTTGGTAGGTTTAAGTGTTGAGTTGGTGTTCTAGGTGATATAGACCCATATGAGAGTGATAAATTGGATATTAGAGATAATTTTAATGTTTTAAAATCATTTTTAAATTATTAAGGGGGTATAATTAGTCTCACATGTAACTTGTGAGTATCAAGGCCTAATTATTTTAGGTCTCACCAGGACCCAATAGTGGTTTGGGGCTAATGAGGTAATGACCAACCTAAGGAGTGTGTGGTTATTAAATGTAACATGTATGAGGAACTATTTCAAAGTTATAATAAGTATGGTAAGAATCTTGGCCAATCAATATGGGTTATACCAAGAGAGTGGTATAAATATAAGGTAGAATTTGATTAATTATGTTAGTTGTGTATATGTCGATTCAAGCAAAGAAGAGAACCTTTGAAAGAGAAGGTATAGGTCATTAAGGACCATCATAGTGTGATGAGAATAATTAATTATTTTATAATCAATCTAACATAGGAGTAAACATAGTTCATTGGACCTAATGATCTTAGAAGAGGCAGTTTGAGTGAGTTAGTCCTAGAGGCAACTTGAGAGAGATTAGAGGTGAAGAGTGCAGACAAAGGTGATCATCATAAGTTGAAGAGTAACAACAAGTGTTCAATGTGATATATGTAGATAGCTAAGTGGTTGATTCATTTTCTATGGGGTTTATTCCTCCTTACAAGGTAAATTTTGTTAAAAGTCTAGTTGTTGTAGATGCTCAACTAGATAGGGGTAGTTACTCCTTATGGGATTGGTGTCTCAGTAAACTAAAGGATGGGTTTTTCTTGATCAGTTGGTGTTGGTTTAAATTTTAGATCTTGTTTTATAATATTTTATTTCATCTTATAAGGTTTGGTGTGTTTTATTCCCCAAGAGGGTTTCCCATATATATGATGTGTTCATGTGATGTATGCTTTAGATGTATGTGCTTTCATGTTTATGTTGATTGATCAAGTTGATGTATGATAAATGATTAATATTTGGGAATTGAATTGGACTATTTATCATCAATAATTTACCCCCCCTCTCAGTGATTATACCTCAAATAATTGGTATCATAGAAGGACCTTCTATGCAAGTTTAACCACTTGAAGGTGATCCAAGGTACAATATGGGTGAAAATATTATCATGTTTGATGAATAAGTTTTATATGATAGTGAGGAAGAAGAATTTTATCTAGAAGTTGAGCTCATGAGTGTTCTTAATGAATTGAAGGAGTAAAAGAATAGGAATCATAAAATGAGGAATATGATCAAAGGTATTGAAGCACAAGTCAGATCTCTTGAAGGGAGTTTATCAAGCAAATCCATGACAGAGGAAAATAAGAATCAAGAATTGATCAAGTCTATGAAAGAACAAGTATGTGGATTGAAATATGAGATGGCCAAAAGGGCTAAAGAGGATAAAGACACCATCAAAGATCTTAGAATTTAATTAGAGGTTACAAGTTCAAGCATGAGGGCTAAAGAAGATGAATGTGTTAAATCGAAGGATAATATTGTTTCTCTAAAGGATGAGCATAAAAAGTTCATAATCAAGATAGGCAAGATTAAACAAGAATAAAAGAAATTAGAACAAGGCAAAGAGGATGGTAGCATAAAAGACAATAGGTCAAATCAGGTGAAAGACAAAATGAAGAATCTAATCAAACAACCAAATGCTTCAAGGTATGCCAAATATTTTATGGGCCATTATTTTTCTTGTTATCTTATTGGTCATAAGGCAAAGAACTGTGTAAGATTAAGTAATCAATTAAAGGGAGATCACTGCCATATTCAAACAAAAGTTATGGAAGACATTATTTTCTACAGTTGTCAAAATGTTTGCCACATTGATAGGTTTTGCAAGTAAAGACCATCAAGTCAAGATAAGTTAAATTAGGCTCCTAGAGTGTTAAAATAAAACAAGCTAGATAGATCAATGCAATGAGATATTCATCCCAGATTCATTGTTATGCATGCAATCAGTTTGGCCACATTACTAGAGAATTTAAGAGGAGAATAAATCCATTAAAGAAAGATCACAATCACCATCAAGAAAAATGTATTAATGATCTTGTTTATTTTATATGTCATAGAGTTGGTCACATTGCTATGTATTGTAAGAACAAGTTGAATGAGTTCTCAAAGAAAAATAAGGTATAAGAAGCTCCTAGCATGCAAAGAAGAGGTCAAAAATCATTGTGTAAACCTAAGACTATTAGGAAAGATCATAATGAGACTAAAGATGGTTTGTTTTCCATGATAGACATGAAGGAAAGTCAAGATTTTTTATTTTATGCATTAGTTGACAAGTCTGAAGTAAAGAATGACGTCAAGGATCTATTCAAAGCCAATCTAGTGATGAGGTGGGACTTTAATTAAAATGAGAGTATGGATATATGGGATTTTCCTAATTAATTAGGAATTTTAGTCTTGAGATGTCAAAGGGGTGTCTCTCTCTAAGCTTCAAAGAGACACTTTACAAAAAGAGAAATCATAGTGAATGCTAGTTGAATTTTGGTTGATGTTATAGGAAAAGATAGATCTTTTAAAAATGTGCTTGGATAATGGGGAGAAATGAGTTTTATGTAACTGCTCAAAATTTTTGTGATGGAATGATTTAGAAGATTTATTAAGGGACAATTATCCTAAAGTCAAATTTTTGGTCAATCTTTGATGGATGGTCTATTTGGTCAATATGGTGAAGAACGAAGCTATGTATGTAAGGTCTGCAAGCAAGAAATAGAGTTTTCTAGGTATCTAATCAAGGATGATGAGTTATCAAGATGTTATTTTTGAATAATAAAGGTGTGTTGATCTTGTTATAGAGTGATCAATGTATGTTCAAGGTTTTTGGTCTTGAAAATAAGATCTTGTCAATTTGTGTTGCTTAAATTAATTGATCATATGTTGAAAGACTAAAGACAATGTTGATATAGAGTATGAAGAGTATGTTTTTTCACATTTTTTATATCATATATAAGGTCTTAGACTTATATAGATGTCAATTTAAGTATGCCATGGAGGTAGGGGGAACTTGTTAGGGTGTGGAGCTAAAAGCTTCACCTAAGGCAAACAGGGAGGTTTTCTACGCATGATAGTCATCAGCATCAGTAGGACACAACCAATGTCAGTCAGGGGATAGTGCAAGGGAAACTAGCATTGGTAGGAGATCGGCTAGCGTCGATTGCCTCTAGGAAGGTAGGGACCCATGTCGATCGCCTGTGGTGGTCAGAACTGTTGTTAACAAACAGTCAATTAAGTGAACGCAGAGTTTGCATGATAAAGACTAGTTCGAGTCTTTGAGCTGCTTGTCTAAATTAAGTGTATGCATGAGATCTATATAATAGACTCATGGGCTGTATTTTTAAGTGAAGAACTAGGTAAAACTTGTAGAACCCAAGTGTGGAACTTGGAGAGTTCTTCCCATGGTGGAATCAAGTAGGATTCCCCATGTATGTAAGATCAAGTTGGTTTGCAGGGATGTGTGTATGCGAGGATCAGAAGAGGATCGGTGGGGAAGCAAGATCAAGGTGACAACAATACATCAGGAGCAGGATCATGGTGAGATCTACTTAGAGTGCTAGTTCGTACTCGGTTGTATTGGATGTACAATGAGGTGAACAATAGCTTGTGCTAGTTGTTAGTTGTGACCTATGAGAGAAGATTACTCAGGTGGGAAGATTACTTGGATCCCTTGAGGAAGAAGCCTTATAGAGGTGGAAGAAGAGTGTGATCTCTTTATTGTAATTTCCTTTGTAATGAGTTGAATACAATTGTGTGTTGCCTCTCATATTCTATGTGTTTTCTCATTGATAGTTATTTGTTCTTCTAGTTATTTTCACAAGTAAGTTGCTTATACATTGGTAATCATGTGTGCTCTTAATTCTGACAAGTTGTGTCAGAGCTTTGGGGAACTTAGGTCCTATCAAATGGTATTAGAGCAAGGTTGGATGTTCTCATAGCGAGTTTGACTAATAGATGGCCTAGATCTGCTTAGTGGTTTGTTGATTATAGGTCATTCACAAGGTTTTTGATTGAGTGGGAGTATAGCAATGGCAGAAGAAGGTAAGTTGAGGATGAAGAAATTTAGGCACAAGATTAACACCACAAGGAATGTGGTGGGTTGTCTTCAAGTGGGAGCTTGAAGAGGAATACAAGCCAGGATGCAAATTAGATAGAGTACTGGTATGGGTATAGGTGTAGCTATTTATCTCCAAGTGGGAGATTGTTAGGGTGTGGAGCTAAAAGCTTCACCTAAGGCAAATAGGGAGGTTTTCTACACATGATAGTCATCGGTGTCGGCAGGCCACAACTGACATCAGTTAGGGGATAGTGCAAGGGAAATCGGCATCGGCAGGAGATCAGTCGGCATCGGTCACCTACAGGAAGGCAGGGACCGATGTCGGTCGCTTGTGGCGGTCAGAACTGCTATTGATGAATAGTCAGTTAAGTGAACACAGAGTTTGCATGATAAAGACTAGTTCGAGTCTTTAAGCCACTTGTCTAAATTAAGTGTATGCATGAGATCTATATAATAGACGCATGGGCTGTATTATTAAGTGAAGAACTAGGTAGAACTTGTAGAACCCAAGTGTGGAACTTGGAGAGTTCTTTCCATGGTGGAATCAAGTAGGATTCCCCATGTATGTAAGATCAGGTTGGTCTGCAGGGATGTGTGCATGCAAGGGTCAGAAGAGGATTGGCGGGGGAGAAAAATTAAGGTGACAAAAATACATTAGGAGCAGGATCATGGTGAGATCTACTTGGAGTACCGGTTCATACAAGGTTGTACTAGACGTACAATGAGGTGAACAACATCTTGTGTTAGTTGTTAGTTGTGACCTGTGAGAGAAGACTACTCAAGTGAGAAGATTACTTAGAGCCCTTGAGGAGGAAGCCTCACAGAGGTGGAAGAAGAGTGTGATCTCTTTATTGTAATTTCCTTTGTAATGAGTTGAATACAATTGTGTGTTGCCTCTCATATTTTGTGTGTTTTCTCATTGATAGTTATTTGTTCTTCTAGTTATTTCCACAAGTAAGTTGCTTATACATTGGTAATCATGTGTGCTCTTAATTCTGACAAGTTGTGTCAGAGCTTTGGGGATCTTAGGTCCTATTAGAACTAACTTAGATAGTTTGAAAGGCTTGAAGAGCTATGCATAATGTGAAGGGAAGCATGTGTGAGATGTTCCAGTCATGGTGGAGATATGAATAAGTCTGATACAAATGTGAACTCAAGAATATTGATATAATGATTTGATTAAAACAAGTTCGGTGATTTGACAATGTATTGAATCCTCATGCATAAATAAAGGGGGAGCTTTGTAAGTGGTCAGGTCCTAGGATCAGAGAACAATGTAGTAGAATTTGAGAAAGAAGGTATGAAGGCAATTATATTGATTCATCATTATTGGAAATGGTCTTAAGATGATCAAAAGAGTGCCTAAGCTTAGATGACTTTGGGGAGCCCCTCTTAATGTTTTCAAGATAAGTTCATTCAATTTCTATTGTTCATGTATGTTTTATCTTCATAAAAGCTATGTATGATCAAAGAAGAGTGTAGTCATGGAACATGTTTGAGAAGCTCAAGGTAAGAATAGGTATGCATAATGTTAGGGAGAGTCTGTATCATCTCTCAAATTTGGTCCTTTCCTATTATTGTTCCTTGAAGTCTTTTTAGGTCCATAGGATTAGGAGTTGAGCCCATTTTGTCATTGTGTCAAAGGGGGAGAAAGTGCTTGAAGAGAGAGACAGATTCTATGCATAAGCTTTTGATTGGTGTTGACATAAATAAAAAAGGGGGATATTATTATAGGTTTTTTAATGATGTCTCCAAGGTGACCAAGGTTTTTTATTAGGTGTCATGTGTGTTAGATTGACAATAACAAAGTATGCTTCATTTTGATTCAGTGTTCCTACATGGTTCTTCATTATTTAAAATGGATAGGAAATTTATGGATGATATTGATGGTATATACATGTTTTAGATACCCTATGGTCTATTATGAGTGCTTATAATACTTATAGAAGTGAGAAAAATTCATCAAAGCAGTCATATGAGTGTTTAGGTTTAAGTAGTCATCTTGGTAGACAAGGCTAAGTAAGTAGTTTGATGATGTCATATTTCACATGTGTGAAGGTTTTAGGAGTAGTTTGATATATGGATGGATTACCCTATGAAATTTAATCATATGTATCAAATTTAAGGTCTGAAAATTGATCATAACAACATTTATTAAGGTGCAAAGTTGGCTTCTTAGATAGAGTTTATCGAGTTCCCATACTTAGCCAAATTTGTGATATCAAAGATCTACAGTGAGCATTTACTAAGATAACAGATCTAATGGAAATAATTTAATATAAATAGATAAGGATCCAATAATTTGGTTCAAATTTAAATAGTCAATATTGCACGTGATAGTGACATGTGTCACAATATTGGAGTTTGAGCAATAGATCTACGATGAGCATGAAACCTATTAGATAGAGATCAATGGTGAGAGTATGATCATGAAGTTAGAGATAAATGACACATGTTAATTAAATAAATAAAATTATTCTCATATTTTAATTTATAACATTCCAAGTGGCACAAGTGCATTTATTAAATGGTACAGGGTGCGTAGAAGGCATGCAAAGCTGCTAAGTGGCATGATCACAGAAGCATAGATCTAAGATCAATGATGAGAAATTATAGGTTAAAGAGTAGAATACTCCTAAGCAAATAAAAATAGTGTGTTTTTTAAAATTTTCTATATATAATGAGATGATGTCAAATTTTCCAATGTTTAGCATTTACATAGTGATCATTGGAATTTGAATATTCAAATTAATGAGGGAAAACTAGTCTATAGTATTTTGATAATATCCTTTGATCTAGGATGATTTTTTGTTGGTTTAAAAGTAAAAATTGTAAATTAATCAAAGGATAATATAGATACATTGTTTATAAGTTTTTAATGTTCTTAAAATCAAATATATTGATCTTTAAAGTTGACTATGTGTTTGACCATGGTCTGTAAGTGATCTAAGAAGGATATTTGAGTTTTTATTGATATTTTCTTGATGTTCAAAGATGAAATAACTATTATATAGTTTTTTAAACTTCATTAATACTATCTTTACGGATTTTTGAGGTTTTACCAATCCATATTTAGTGTGAAAAAAAACTTAAAAGTTAACTGTGTTTGTTGAATGCACTGACAGATTGAGTAACCATCTTGCAGAGGTAAGTTGAAGGTGTTATGAGTAGAGTTAAGGAATAAAATAACTATGGATATGTTATGTAAATATATAATTCTTATGATAACATATTTTTTGTCATATTTTTCCCCTGATCAGTTATGGAGAGTCAAAATAGCTTGACTATATTTTGATTGTTTATGACTAGTCTGAGTGGTCATCCTAAGAGAGTTGATTTAAGTGCTTAGAGCTTGTGTTAAAGTTTCTAAAGTATATGTATGTGTTACATATTTCCTAAATGTTTCACCCATTTGATATAATCATATGTATATATGAAATATTTGAGTAGTTTCTTCAGAAGTTTGAGACTACATTTTTTGTGTTTGAAGACCTAAAGAGAAAGGTGACCTAATTGGTAGGTTCAAGTGTTAATTTGGTGTTCCAAGTGTCATGGAACCATATGAAAGTGATAAAGGGGATATTTTAGATATTTTTTGTGTGTTCAAATCATTGGTAAAGGATGAAGGTGGTCCAAGTAGTCTCACATGTAATGTGTGAGTATGAAGGCTTAATTGTTTTAGGTCTTACCAAGACCTAATGGTGGTTTGGGGCTAATGAGGTAATTAATGACATAAGGAGTGTGTGTTTATTACATTTAAAATTTATTAGTACCTATTTAAAATGTATAAAAATTATGGTAAGCATATTGGCTAACCAAGATGGGTTATACCAAGAGAGTGGTATAAATACAAGGCAAAATTGGACTAATTGTGCTAGCTATGTGCATGTGGATTCAAGCGAAGAAGATAAACTTTGAAATATAAGGTAAAAGTAATTGAGGACCATAAAAGTGTGAAAATAATCAGTAATTATTATTTTATCAAGTAGATTTAGGAGGACACAAAGGTCATTGGACCTAATAAGTCTAAAAGAGGCAGTTTGAGCAAGTTAGTCTTAGAGGTAGCTTGAGAGAGATTGGAGGTGAAGAGTGTAGAAAAAGGTGATCATCAGTTGAAGAGTAGAAATATGTGTTAAAGGTGATCTATTTAGGTGTCTGATTGAGTGCTTCATTTTATGGGGGGTTGATTCCTCATTTCAAGATAAAGCTTGTTAAAGGTCTAGTTGGTGTGGGTATTCAACTAGACAAGGGCTGTCGCTCCTTATGTAATTGGTGTCTCAATAAACTAAGGAATGAGTGCTCCTTGATCATTTGGTGTTTGTATAAATTTTGGATCTTATTTTATAGGACTTTAATCCATCTTTTAGGTTTTAGTGGGTTTTATTCCCCAAGAGGGTTTCCCACATATATGATGTGCTCATGTGATGTATGCTCTTATGTATGCTTTAGATGTATGTGCTTTCATGTTTATTTTTCTTGATAAATTTGATGTATGTTTAATTATTAATATTTTGTAATTTAATTAGATTATCTATCATCACTGATTCACCCCCTTCCCCTCTCAGTGATTTTACTTCTAATAACATACATAGTGGATTGATGTAGAGACCAATCCTTCACAATTAGATATTTTATATTTTAGGCACATATTAGTTCACAATGGTATATATTTACATATATGATTATAAGTTTCACTCAGATTATGATATATTTGGAATATAATTGGGGGCATATATAGGCTGCATGTCATGAGTTTATAGGATTATAACTAACATTTCATAGATTTTATAAAAATGTTTCATATATCAAATGAATTATTATATAAATAATCAGATTTTGGGGCATATGGGAGGCATATGTTGATATTTTCACATATATTATGATATTTTGGCACAATTTATTAGACTTGAATTACATAGGTTATTGGATTGAGAATATATGCAAGTGTAGATACAAAAATCTAATTTTATATGACATATTAGTCTTATAAACTTGATAAATATGAACCATGGCTCAATCCTCCAACTCATGAGATTCCCATTGCTAAAAGGCTCATGATCATCATCTCATTATGTCAAATTACTTATCCCATAGTCTAACACCAATATATTAGTTAACATTTTGACCTTTAGATTTGGAACTACAATTCATATATAGTAAAGGTCTTCTTTCTCCACTCAAAGAAAGATAATTACATATTCATTATATTTATTTATATAGCTTATATCTATATGTGTACAAGTATGCATGTGATGTAGTCAATAACAACAAATAATTAAAATTATCTTATTTAAAAATCCAAAAAAAATGTTAAATATGTGTACAATAAAAGCAAATTGCTAAGAGAAGATCATGTAAAAAATAATTTCATTTGAAATCCTTATATGACACCTTTGCATGAATTAATTAATAAGGTAGAAAAATCAGAAGGAAATATTACACAATCAATCCAAATTTTGCCACACCAAGATACACCTACAATACTTTTACTTATTCTAGTGGAAAAGAAACTCATTACATTGCCTACTACTAGACACCTATCAATAATACATGTTATGCATAAAGAATAAAAATCATATTGTGCTTATCATATAATCACAAGACATGATACAAAATGTTGCACTACATTACAAGAGAAAAATCAATAGTAGAAATGTAAAGTTATCATTTTATAGTTCAAATCAAACAGCTCTTGCTACTACATAAAATCAATAAATATTACCTACAACTTTACTAATCAATGAGTGTCCTGAACTATGAGACTAGTTATTTCACCCTAATATGCAAAAATACAAAAAAAATTAAAAAAACAAGTAATAAAAAATATAAAAATATTCCACATACACATTTTTACTAGATTTTGCCTATATGTTGTCTACTTTATGTTTGTATATATATTATCATTTTATTTCTATACACACATATTTTTTATGGGGACTTGAGTGTGATACATGAGTACACTAGATACATGATACATGAGCATATAAATGTTGTACATTTCCTCCACTTGTGTGACACACTACAATGGGGGAATCTACCACATTGATCATGATTGATACAAGTTACATTGTTTTATGATCACTTTAAATTACCATGTTAAACTTATACTAAAGCTTATGCATGTTTATACTCATGTTTACATCTTACATAATGTGTTAGATATGTTATGTTAAATTAAATTTTGCTAAAACATGTATGCTTTAATTAGTATGATATGATTATGTACTTTTATTATATTTCACTTATTCATATTAAAACATGGCTTACTTGAGTATACTTCTTATTTTCTACCTTATTTTAACTATGGAACATTTGAACATCTTCATTATTTGTTGGCCACAATGCCACTGAGTGTTGTTTTCTTTAGTGTGCATACATTTGAACATGTCCTCCACTTGAGTGTGTGCCATATGAACATTCCCATTGTTTGTGGTTTTATTAGACCCATTTTATGGGACATTGAGCACACTTGTGTTTGTTATTGATTATTTTTTGAGGTTTTGATTATTACATCTAGACATTTCCATGATCTATATCATGCAGCTTAGGTCTTGTTGTGATTGGATAGTGCAAGATTCATTGATACATATACTTAAACATGATACAAATATATTATTCTTTACTATTTGATTAATATGGATATGGCATGGCTATCTTATCATTTAATGATAAGATGAATATTAGATTGCATTCCCCTCACCTAAAAAAGCGGGGCATGTCATAGATACATGAATCCACACACACATTTAGTAGAATTGGTATAGTTTTATATAAGTTAAATGATTAAGATAGACACTTGGGTTAGAATATAATGCATTTGGCACTACTTTTCATATAATTGGGACATTGTTTTCAAATTTTTGACATACATTATACATAGTTTGTAAAGCAAAAGTCACATTTTGACAGATACTTCAACTTGGACACATTATAGGTACATATGCCAAAAAAATTCACCAAATAATGGATACATATTTATAATATATGAATTATTTATAAAATATTTGATGAGTGGAAATGAATTTGGTTCATTCCTTTCTTACCACACATCAATGCACTAACCTTTCCAAGATACACCAATTAAGCCTTTATATGTCTACATTAGTTGACTCTCTTGAGTAGTGAAGTTTAGATTTAGTTCCCTTAATGGTCATTTAATGACTCCCATTTTCAATTTCATATGGTTACATTATTTGATCTTGGATAGATTGGCTAGATTATGTTTACATTTTGAGTTGTGTGATTGAGATTCAGTGCTATCAATGGCCTTGGCAAAACTCAGCCTTACACTATATTTGGGGCATGAACACCCTCAAATTATCCTCTTCACATAGCTAAGGTACAATTATGAACCTCTCTCCCCAATGATTTAACAAGGAACCATCATCACCAAAGTAAAGTAACAAGGTGAATCATGGTTACATTGAATCACATGTGTATTCATTCTTGTTTTATTTACTTTCAAAAATATAAATTATTTCCTTTTAGATTATTTGAAATAATTACACTACAATATGATCTTGTTTGTAGGTAATACATAAACAACAAATTAAAATGGGGCTCAATTCAAATAAAGGTGTGTTGTACACACCAAGGTACATATTTATTTCCTTTAACCTAGTAATCTCATCCTTATGCATCAATAGATTAAAGAGGGTAAAAATACATATAATAAAACATAACTTTATATGGCATACTATTCTTGTATGCTTGAAAAACATTAATCGTGGCTCAATCATTTAGTTCATGATCCTCCTAGTATTAAAAGTCTTGTGTTTACCATCTTACTTTGATAAAAAAATTATCCTATGGTTTAAACCTAACATTATGATTACATAAATTCATGTAACCTTAAATCTACATAAAACCTAATTTATATCTTACATAAACATTTATATATCTCCAACAATGCTTTATCCTATAGGTCACTAACATCGACACTAGTATCCCAAATTTGATACTATTGTCCTTGCCCTTTAAACCATCAAATTAAAAATATTTTGACATGTATGGGTTTTATATTTTTGTATTACTTAAACCTCCCATTATATTATTTAAAAAGATGTGGTATAAATAAAAATCAAAATTCATTCATTATCCATCAAAATATCTTTCAAAAACTAAGAAAGCACCTCTCAAGCTCACACTACACCACTAAAAATCAGTTACACAACTAAGTTATACCACCCTATTCTTTCTTCTTTCCAAATTAGTCATAGGATAAATCTTATTATAGGTTTTAATTATTCAAAGTGCATCCCATGATTATTATTTATAAAGTTATAAGCTAGATCACTACATGCACTTGCATATAGCATATTACATAATTGTTAATATTTAAGCCCACATAAAGGAGAGAGTTACATAGTTTGAGGCCCTCATTGGAGTATATGTCTATGTATGTAGTTTTAAATAATAGAGGATTATTTGAGGTTATCTCAACTTCATTTTATCCTACTAACCCCTATTTTTAAATATGACATTCTAAGTTAGACCTAGAGTTTTGATAAAAATATTGATTTGAAGAACTTGCGTGCATGATCATATTTTATAACCTACAAGGTGATAGTGAACCCTAATAATCATATGTTGTTATACCATAAAATATTTTGTATCTTGAGCCAGACACAATCATCGATGGTAGTGTAAATATCTCAATGGTAGTGTCTAGGCTGGAAAAGAAATATTTTCTAAAATCTAATGAATCAAGGTAGAACATCGATATGTCCTCTTATACACTTGTACATGTTATATATGTCTATAGATAATTAAAT
Organism: Torreya grandis; assembly: GCA_037957365.1. NCBI lineage: Eukaryota > Viridiplantae > Streptophyta > Pinopsida > Cupressales > Taxaceae > Torreya > Torreya grandis. The sequence continues at coordinate 1,128,530 of JARHVA010004373.1, read as the reverse complement.
ATGTTAAATATTTTTCTCCATATTATAAATTTTATAATATTTTTGGCATTGTACTTGTCTATATTTAACATATTCTCAAATCAACATATTTATAAAAATATTATAAATTTGAATTAATTTAATTAGCTTGATTTTAGAATAACTTATTAAATTTTGATTAGGATATCCCCCCTAAAGTATCCAAAAATTACTAAATATAAGTTCATATGTTTTACATTCTATAAAAGTGTACTAAGGCATTTTGAAAGCATTACTCAATCATCACTCAAATTTAATTCCATAGTGGAACCCATAGTAGATTCCATTTCAAAGGCCTTTATCAAAAATTTTGGAACCCATAGTGGATTCAACTTAAAAATAATGAGATTTGGGGATAAATTTTTGCATGACTTAACCTCTAATAATTATTTTCAAATAGGGTTAGGGTATATTATACTCAACCCATGGTTTTATACTAGCATCTCGAAGGGACATGATCACCCCATTCTCCATTATCTCCAAAATAAAAGTCTCATGAATAAATCTTGGTTTTCATACATATAGGTGTATTTGTTCCTTAATAATTCATTTCACATGTGTTAAATGTTTTATTTTTTCATATTTTATATCATAAGTGAAAATTTGATTTTTACATGTTTCATGATAGGTTTGCATGGAGCAAGGCACAACTCTCAGTACCTACTTGAGCACACCCATCATGGTTATACTGAGTTATTACCTTATATCCTTTTACTCTATAAATTCCATTACTATAATAAAAGGGGGTAAAATTTAGACACTTATATTTGGTATTATATACTTGATAATGTCATATTTGACAAATCTTTAACATATTTATGCATGCATACATGAGTCTTATTTACATTATTCATTATTTAGTCATCCATATATGGTCTTAATATTCTTATATTACCACTATTGTTACATATTATTTCTATATTCTATACCTGAATAGCTTAATATCATTCTTATATTTTCTCCTGATCATAGATCATTTTTCTAATTCTCTAGATAAGTATGTGCTTCCTTAAATAGTGTTGCACTTTAGACCTGTTTGAATGGACCATAACTATCTATGCACCCTTTAATAATAATTTCACCAAATTTAATTTATTTATATAGGTTATTCTATAAAATTTAATGTTGTTTTATATTAAATCACCTAGATTTATATAAACATATAAATCTTAATCCTATTAATATGTAGTACTTATTTGTCTATCACTAGAAATCAATATGCACATTAAAAGGGACTATCATAAATTTCAAAATGTTGAATCCATAAAAGGATAAAACCTTGAGTTAAGTATAAATTCCTCTACATAGTTAAATCACAAGTTTTCAAGTGTTAAAATCCATACACAAGATTAAGCTAATATTACACTAATTGAATAGCTCAACTAGGAAAGATAAATGCATTTATTTTAACTTCTATCTTTGGAGTATTGGATATGTAGGTAATATTTAGCTACAAGCGTGGATGAGGTTATCTCAACCCATTCATCTAACCTATTTTAACCATTCATAATGATTTCATTTGGTAGTTCAAAGAGATAGGTTTTCAAATCAAGGAAAAAGAAAACAAATTTGTTTGTACTAAATCATAGGTATCTAAATATATAGGAAACACTAGTAGACAGCATAGTGAGAAAAATAATCACCAAATTAGTGTATACATATAATATATTTATACACCCTAATAGATAGTGTTGAAATATGAAAGCTTCTAGAAAGAATGGATTTGTCCTAGTTCATATAAAAATATATGTTTCCAAATATGAGCATTCATAGGACCCTTTTTTATATCTACTAATGATTGTACCCCACCAGAAATCTACACCTTCTAAAAATAGGATAAGTACCCAAATATTTTAGTGTTTACATAAATAATAAGATGAAAAAAATTAATAAAAAATTATTAGTTACACTCAAATTTGTTTATTCTATAAAACATCTTTAGCAGTCTGAATTTTTCTACAATTTATCCTATTAAGTGCACATATGCTACAAATAAATAAAATAATAATATGAATAAAAGTTTTATGGGAAAAAGAGAATAAATAATGTTTTATAAGGGTGTTTCCCCCTCAATATGTAATAAGTTTTCTAAAAGCTATGATGAGGCTTGGAAGAAGAGCTTCGATTTCCTTGCATTTTGATGCAAGAGAACCCCAAATTTGGGATATTAATGTGATAGATATATAGGGATTATTTAACCATCCTTTTCATGGGCCTTAAATTTCCCCTTTTTATATTATTCTTTTCATATTATTCCATTTATTTATTTTAATTAGTTGATTATTTAGGATGATTCTTATGGTGGTGTTGTTCCTTTTGATCATTTTTTTTAAATCACAAAACCACATATCCTTACCTTATCTATTCTTATTTTATTTAATATATGAATGTTATGCCCCTCAAACTTAAAAAATTATAAACCCTCTTCAACCCCACTTATCATGACATAAATAAAAAATAACATGAAATTTAAATTGGATAACAATAGTATCACAGTTTATGTTGAGATTGTTAAGTCCATGTATGAGTTTATGGAGTTTGTTGGATTTGAAAACCATTAAAGTCCCCACTTGTCATGACATAAATAAAAAATAACATGAAACTTAAATTTTATAACAACAATATCATATTTTATGCTGAGATAATTAGGTCCATGTATGAGTTTATAGAGTTTAGTGGATTTGAAAAATGTTGAAACTACAAAAGATAAGGGTTTATAACTTTTCCTATTGCTCAACTTTAGTCTAATACTTAGAATAAAATCTTGGGATAAGTGATGGTAATTTTGGTTAGATATGTATGTTTATTACATAAATTTTCATATGAATGTTTGTTTAAAATATCCTTCAGTTGTGTTTTCAAGTATAATTTCCAAGACCGGTGATTACAGAGTGAACACACATGACTATTGAGTTAAGAAATCTAGAAGAGAGAAGAAACTAAACCTAATGTATTCAATAATGGAGATGAAATACTTATAAAAATATAAAAAATTCATATCTCTCAAAGATATCATCACTCAAAACTAAGAAGCTCAATGAATCCAAGATCACTAAATGAATAATACAAAGGGAGAGAGGTATTTATATATTGGAGAGATAGTGAAACCCCACATTCTAGTAAGTGTGGTACTAATATTCATAAATAACCTCTAAATCCCTAATCAAGATAATGTATCCATGTAGCCAAAAACCATAGGAAAAAGGCCTAAAACAACACCCCCCCATAAGCACAGCTTAGGTAAGTGATGATACAAAAAATACAAAAAAATGGGTCCTAATAACAAGGCCTTATGAGGTACCCATGTACAAAGAAATCTCTCATAAAGTAGAGAAAAGGATAAAACCCAATGGGAAAAAAACTCCCCCACAAAAGAGATAAAATAAGAAGGGACTAAAAGACCCCCCAGAAGAAGATGTCAAAATAATCAACACTCCAATTACATAGCGATGATCTTTAATATCCTACAAAACATGAAGGATGTGTGCATCCACATAGAAGAGAGAAAATGTGAATGCAAAATGTTGCATGGTGAATGTTGTAATAGGTCCCTTTGAAATAAATGTTGTCTCTTCTTTTTAGAGGAAAGAAACCATGAGCTATCAAACTATTGAATTCCCTCTCAAGTGGAATGCGTGTAGGAATCACATTGTAGATCTTGGAAAAATGTTAAAATGTCTCCTTGCTAGTGCTTGAATGTGAAAAAGTCTAACTAGATATCAAAAAACTAACTATATAAGATAGCAATGAAGAAGCATGCAATTAAGGAGAGAGAACAACCAAAGAAGAAGATAGACATGGAAGATTCATTGAAAAAATATCCATGGGAAGATGGGAGCAATGTTCAACAACTGTTAAAACTAAAAACTAGTCTATAAATGAAGCACTTAGATCTATAATATGAACATCCTCAGGAACATATGTGTCATTGATGCTCTCAATGTGTGTACTCATACTAACAATAGTAGGCTCCTCCAAAGTGCATGTCTATGAAGGATCTAAAATAGTAACAATCTGCACAAGAACAAATGAAGAATCTATAATGAGAACTAAGGTCTAGCATAATCTCATCCTATAGTGGTGGATTGATATAAAGAAGAGCACTATCCACCTAGAATGTGTCATCATAGGGAATAAAAGTAGGAGGTGAGAGTATAATTGTCTTAGAAGAGATGATAGGAAATGGAGAAGGAAGTGTGACGTAAGTCTCAGCTGTATCTCCGAAAAGAGACTATAAGATGATCCAAGTAGTGCATGGATACTCTATGTGCTCCACATAGTGGTTTAGATCCCATGAAACATGAAACAAGTGACCATAGACACAGTCAGAAGAGTTAGCCCAATCATTATATTGACCTAGGTCAATAGGAGTAGGAATTTATCCATATGAGAATGAAATAAGTTCCCATTCTTTGAGTGAATTTTCCATGTACATATTCAATGAATCATATTTATTCTTACCAATAAGGATCATTGGAGATGAAAAAACACTCCTCAATAAGGATCTCTCAAGTGGAGTCAACATGACCACAATTGAGAGTAATAGTGCACACTCTAGATATGGACTTCAGACTGTGCCAAAAATGAGTCCAATAAAGTGAGAGCAATCTATGCACAAGTGACAATGCACACTCAAATGGACATCAAGATCTACTAACAATGCATTTAGGAATACAAAAGCAATCTATGCAAGAAATCACTAAATGGGGCTAAGTAACAATTATGAAAACTAAATGTGCACAAAAAAGAGAATGTAAGGTCAACAAAAATATCCCCAAGATACTCCACAGTGACCCCCCTATGTTTTTAACAATAAAGCATGCTCAAGGAATTATAAATATATTATTATTATCAATTACTAGTGCATGCTCTAAGTATGGACATTAGAATTAACGTAAATGGGTCCACACAAGTAAGAGCAATCAGTACACAAGTGAAAAAACATGTCTCAACAAATGGACATCAAAATCAACTGAAAATGTATCCATTAAATCAGGATAAATGAAAACTAAAAATAGGCCAAGTAGGAGGACATCAGACTTTATCAATAATGCATCTATATGAGGAGAAGTAAATGTGTGAACTAGTTAAGTAGCCTCCCCAAATTTCGGCACTTATAAATTTAATGTGTTTTACAAAACAAAATATACCAATGGAAAGAGGACAAAAAATATGCACTTTTGAAAAAAGTGGCACTCAATTTTGAGTTACTAGTAAAAATTTATAGAAAAATATATTTTCCATCATTAATGGCCTATTTAATTAAAATGCACTTAAATTTTAAATGTATGACAGGTTTAAGCACAAAACATGTTATGTAACCACCCATTGGAATTAGCACTAAATAAGGAATGCAATGGTTTTGTTGGTGAGGGGGAATTGGCCTCCTTCCAACTTGGGCCTCACCCTCCATCTTTGATGGATGAAAATACAAAGTAAATTACCAATGCAAATAAATAAGTGCTTAACAATATATTGTTTTTAAATTAAAAACAATCAAAAAATATATGCCTTGCCCCACATCATGTCTGCCACAAAGAAAATATATCCCTTGCCTTAAATAATTATAAGACAAGTGGTTTTTAGAAAACCAAGGGCTTGGTATGAAATACCATGGGCTTGGTGATTAGACCTAGGTGGCGTAGGGATTTGAACTGATAGATACAGGATGGTGGGAAGCAAGAACGGCAACATGACAAGAGTGTGCACAATGACAGTGAGAAGGTAACCCATTGAATGGTGTGGTTCCTCAAGGCTTTGACTAAGGATTAGATTTATTGAGTAAATAGATTAAAAAACTCCAATGGTATGCTTTAGTCAACTCCTCAAATGGCCACATTAGAAGGTGAAATGTTAGACGTGATATGAGAAATGGATGAATAGGTTGAGGTATCTTTTTATAGCTGAAGATAAACCATTAGAAGTCTATGAATTGATTCAAATGGTAGACAAAGGATGATGAGTGAAATGTGAGAGAGTTATGGTTTTGAGAGTATCAAATATGGTAGCTAATTTCCATGATGCATCTAATAACTTACCCAAATTCTGAATCAATGTCCATAACTCAAGCCTGATCCTGCTATGAACACAAATTTGTCTTGAGAGTTTGGTAAAATAATATAGGTAATGTTAGATCACAAAGAACATCATGAGACTTTAGATCTTGTACCCCAAATCAAGCCAATTATAATCCTTGTATCAAAAATCCATGCTCTAATGTAACTATCTATTGGAGGACCAAAGACCATTGTCACAATGCTAAGAAGATGAATGTCATGTGGATCTGATAGATCTAAATGTAATTCCCTACATAGTGCTTATATTAAAGAAATCTCTCTAACTAATTAATAAGATAAGTAAAACTGATATCCTCATACACCTCAATAATAGACTAGTGATGCAATACTCAAACCCCTATAACAATCTCCACAAATGCAAATAAATCTCGATGAAAGATGACTGTGCATCTAGCATCCTAGGAGATCTAGCATCTAGGTTGGAGACCAAATATGGAAATCAGTTGTAGAAGGCCAACGAATAGGTTTTTGAATCTTTTCCTATCACAAGGCTAACACCAAGGCTGATAACACCACCAACTAGGTTGTGTGTGGACATCGACCAACATGCAGACTAGATCTAAAAAGTGTAGATCTGATACTTAGAATATAGTCCAATGCAAAACACAATAATGCAAAAAATCTTCAAGACTCCAATGGAATCTATTTATCTACATATAATATCATTTCTTTGTGTATCAAAATTCTATATTTGTATCCAAAAAAGAATCTTCCAATCCTAGATCTTGACAAATTGGATCCCAAATATCCTTCAACACAGAATAAGAGCCTATGCAAAAAATGCAAAAAACCAACAAACCAGTAATACCCTAGATTTTTTTGACAAAAAAATGACCCCTAATTTTTTTTTGATATTTCTAATTTAAAACAACCTTGAAATTTCATAAACCCTCTAAAAATTTGATGAAGAATACAAAACAATATACTACTCAAGATTTCTTATTAACAACAAAAATAAATCGATATTCGATACAAGATACTTAGAGCTCTGATACCATGAAAGAGTTGTCCAAAATTGAACATCCAAGACTGGTGACTACAAAGTGAACATAAATGAATGTTGGATCAATAAATCTAGAAGAGAGTAGAAACTGAACAAAATGTATTGAATAATGGAGATGAACTGCTTATATAAAGAGAAAAGTTCATAGCTCTCATAGCTCTTAAATCTATCATAGCTCACAATAAAGAAGCTCAATGAATCCAAGCTCACTGAGTGAAGAATACAAAGATATAGAGGTATTTATAGGTTGGAGAGATAGTAAAACCCCACATTCCAATAAATGTGGTACTAATCTTCCTAAATAACCTTTAGATCCCTAAGCAAGCTAATGTAGTTGTGTAGCCAAAAACCATAAGAAAAAGGCATACACCAAAATTTTATAGTCGTTTTTATATTGATAAATGATATTTGGAAGATTGGTTGATCTTATTTTATCATGGTGATTTTTTTCACTTGGAAAATTGATAAGATGAAAATGTAGGAACAATCATAACAATCTAAATTGTTTGACTTAAGTAAATATTTGATGAATGGTTTTCTAGGAATCATTGATAAGAGTTATTTTAGATAGCTATGGTGGTTAGTCTTGATGAATTCATAAAAAAATTAATTTTCCATGGCTAGTAGTATGGGACAAATTCTATGATTTCTATATTCATTTTATTAGAAGGTTTTTCTCTCAATGACTTATCTTACATTGGTTTAATAGGATCTCATATCATGTTTCTAATTTATATGGAATAATTTTGATCAAATTATTTTTTATATTTGTTTATTAATTTTATTATATTCAATGTTGGTCATGCCAAATGTTAAAATGGTTAAGTGCATAAAGTGCATAAAGTTGGGGGACAAAATTGGTATATCCATGGACATGATTTTTTTGAAATTTTAGAAATTTGGACTTCTATAGATAATTTGAGATATCTACACTCCAAATTTGAAGATGGTGTAAGAAAATGAAATATAATATTTTGAGTCTAATTTCCAAAATACTATTTTTTTAAAAAAATAGTCAAGAACAACTAGGTCAAACATATAAAATTTGAAGAGGAACTCCTATTTTTTTATAAATAAAATAGATAGATGGCTATGTGGCGCACCATTTTTTTAGCAAAGTTTAATATTCTTTGAAACCCTTTAGGGAAAATTTAGATAATATCTTCTAGTTTGTGAGCTATATTTTTTTATATTTTTTCAATGAATACTTTTTTTTATGAATTTTTCAAGTAAACAGATCTTGAAAACTAACAAAAAAATGGATAGCCATTTGTGTGTCATGCCTAAATATCATGAAAGAAATGAAAATTAGTTTTTTTTAATGTGTGTATAATTAAGCCTAGTTTATGATCATATAACTTATTTTTCACTTGGATCAATGAAATAAAAATTACATGAACATGTATAGGTATGTATGCTTGCAGCATGTAGTTGCCTAAAAAATGTATAGTTAGAAATCAACATAGTTTGAAACCTTAAATTAGTCCAAAAATCATAAAAATCATATTTTTAGAAAGAGGAGGGCATGATCATAATGATGGTATTAAGTTTTTGAATTTTCATGTTGAAATTCGTAGTGTATTTGGTGATCAAAGTTATTTTTTTAATTTTTTATCATAACTCTCAGACTCAGTTGTAGATTGATAGGTCTAAGCCTTTGGCTAAGGAATCCAAGTCATTCCTAAGCCAAAAGACATGAAATTAGAATTCAAATTCAAATGCATGATCACGTCAATAATATGATCATAGTATTAACGTGATCACATGATTAACTACATTAGTAATGTGATTGTATTACTTAATAACATGATTGCATTAATAACATGATCATGTTATATATTCATAACACCCAAAAACCCAAATTTGTTCTTTACATCAAATTATATATATGAATTTATATTTTATTGAGCTACCTAATAGTGGTGTTATTTCATGTGATGAGACAAAGGTCCCTAACCTTGGATAATGAATTAAGGTGGCATGGTATCACATTAGACTTTAAAAAATTTATAGGCATTTTAATATGTTAACTTGACCACTTTAATTGCTTGGTTTTAAGGTGTAACTCATTATACATATTATGATATAACTTATTTTTTCATGAGATGTCATAAAATGCATTTTTTAAACCTATGGCCAAAACTTAGCCTTTGGAGTACCAATCTAGTTGTGCATCTAAAGTAAATTGGGGATATTTTGAGCCCCTTCAACCTAATTGCATGAATATAATGTGATTTTGGGTTTGATCAGCTATAATTTCATTAGCTCAATTGAAGAAACTAAATATAATTTATTTGTATGCAAGTTCTACATGTATAGAGTGTGCTTTTGAGCTCAATAAACTTGAATTCATTAGCTAATGAATGTGAATGTAAATTAATTCAATTTTGGAGGTAATTAGGGTCAAAATGAGCCACATGAATATATTTTAAATTATATATTCAATGTGATTTGGAGTGAAATTATCACTAATGTGATGCCATATATAATTAACCAAAGAGTTAATTCATTTAATCTAGGAGGCATTTGAGGCCAATTTGAACCCCTTCTAAAGCAAGATATGATTTGGGGTAAAATTAAGTTTGATTCTATCATGAATTGATCTAATTAGTCAAATTATCTAATTAGGGTCATGGTTTGGGCAAAATTGAGCCCCTAAACCAAATTTATAGCTCAATAAATTATATAACATGTATGCAACATGTATGGCTTATCTAACCCTACTTTTATCAAAAATGCAAACATGAAGGCAATTATCACAAATAACTGAACAAGTATCTCAAATTTTCTTCAATTACCTTAGTTATTAGACTCTATATCTGATATCTTAAACCCAAAACCTTGTACCATTTAATTTAAACCCTATATCTTGTACCATTTAGATTAAAACTTAATCCATAATTCCTAAACCCCAAACCCTTTAAATCATAGACCCTAAACCAATAAATTTATCCCCAATCAACATCCTTTATATATATTAAGAATTAGGTTCACATGAATGAACTTGGTCAAAATTGCATCACTCATTACCACAATTGACTTAATTGGCTCAATCTGTGATGATGTGGGGGCTAAATGAACCCAAAATCACTTTCTTTACTCATAGATATAGGTTCAAGGAGCTCAAATTTACCCTAATCAACATCATGATTGTACCTTATATACCTTAACACCTATACCCAAAGCCCTAATCCATAAATATCTTAATCCTTAAGATTTAAACCATAAATATAAACTGTCTAAACTTTGAACCAATCATTTTAACCCAAATTAACATTGTTTAGACTAAGAATTAGATTCATAGGGTTCAGTTCGGCCTAAATCACATGACTAATTACCCCTTTTAACTAATTTAATCAATATGCATGATGATATGGGGTATAATGAAAATTCAAAAACACATTCTATAGTCATACATGGGTCCAAGTGATTCAAATTATCCTCAATTATCTTTGTGATTGACCCTATGTACCCTAAACCATATATACATTAAAACCTAATCCCTAAACCATAAACCCTAACACTATACCCTAAATTGTAAACCATAAAATTTACATATTTACCAATTTATTTAGTCCTAATTAACATCTTTTGTAGTAATAATTAGGTTCATATGGCATAGAGAAATTAGACAATATATATATATAGGTCTTTAAACATAAACCTTATGCCCTAATCCATAATCACTAAAACATAAAATTTAAGCCCTATACCCTAATGCTGACTACATGATGAAAAAATATATGCCTTATGATATAATTTATTTTATCACGAGATGTCATAAAATGCATTTTAAAAACCTATGGCCAAAACTTAGCCTTTGGAGTACCAATTTAGTTGTGCATTTGAAGTAAATTGGGGCTATTTCAAGTGCATTCAACCTAATTAAATGACTATAAAATGTGATTTGGGGGTTGATAAGCTCAAATTTCATTATCTCTATTGAATCAAAGAAACATTATTTACTTATATGCAAGTTTTACATGTATATAATGTGGTTTTGAGATCAATAAACTTTAAGTCATCGGCTAATGAATGCAAATGTTAATTAGTTAAATTATGGAGGTAATTAGGGTCACAATGAGCAACATGAACCTATTTCAAATTATATATGATGTGATTTGGAGTGAAATTATCCCTAATATCATGTCATATAATTAACTAAAGATTTAATTCATTTAATCGAGGAGGCATTTGAGGCTAATTTGAACCCCTTCAAGAGCAATATATGATTTGGGGTAAAATTGAAAGTTTGATTCTATCATGAATTGATCCAATTAGCCAAATTGTGTGATTCAGGGCATGATTTGGGAAAAATTAAGCCCCTAAACCAAATTTATGGCTCAATAAATTGTATAACATGTATGCAACATGTATGGTTTAACTAAAATTTATTTTATCAGAAATGCAAACATGAAGGTAATTGTCATAAATAAGTGAACAAGTAGCTCAAATTTTCTTCAATTACCTTAGTGATTAGACCCTATATCTTATATCTTAAATCCTAAACCATGTAACATTTAACTTAAACCCTATACCATTTACCTTAAACCTTAATCCATAATCCCTATACCTAAAACCCTTTAAATTTTAGACCTTAAACCAATGAATTTAGCCCCAATTAACATCCTTTATATTTAGTAAGAATTAAGTTAATAGGTATGAACTTGGTCAAAATAACATCACTAATTACCATAATCGACTTAATTGGCTCAATTTGTGATATGTTGGGGCTAATTGAGCCTAAAATCACATTTTTACTCACAGACCTAGGTTTAAGGAGCTCAAATTTACCCCAATCACCATCATGATTGTACCTTATATACCTTAAAACCTATACCCTAGACCTTAATTCATAAATATCCTAATACCTAAACTCTAAACCATAAATATAAACTCTTTAAACCTTGAACCAATCAATTTATCCTAAATTAACATCATTTAGACTAATAATTAAGTTCATAGGGCTTAGTTTGGCCTAAATCACATGAATGATTATCCCATTTAAATAGTTTACTCAATATGCACAAGGACATTGGGTATAATTACAACCTAAAAACACATTATCTAGTCATAAATGGGTCCAAGTGATTCAAATTATCCTCAATTATCATTGTGATTGACCCCGTCTACCCTAAACCATATATATATTAAAACCTAATCCATAAACCATAAACCCTAAACACTATACCCTAAATTGTAAACCATAAAATTTCCCTATTTACCAATCAATTTATTCCAAATTAACATCATTTTTATTAAGAATTAGGTTCACATGGCATTAAGCAATTAGACATTATATGCAGGTCCTTAAACCTAAACCCTATGCCCTAATCCCTAATCCCTATAACATAAATTGTAAGCCCTATGTCTTAATTCCCAATAAATTTCATAAACATACATGCCTTATGATATAATTGATTTTATCACAAGATGTCATAAAATGCATTTTTAAAATCTATGGCCAAAACTTAGCCTTTGGAGTACCAATCTAGTTGTGCATTTGAAGTAACTTGGGGCTATTTCAAGCCCCTTCAACCTAATTACATGGATATAAAATTTGATTTTTGGGTTGATCAGATCCAATTTAATTATATTTATTGATTAAAAGAAACATTATTTACTTATATGCAAGTTTTACATGTATATAATGTGGTTTTGAGCTCAATAAACTTGAGGTCATCAACTAGTGAATGCAAATGATTATTAGTTAAATTATGGAGGTAATTAGGGTCAAAATGAGCCACATGAGCCTATTTTAAATTATATATGATGTAATTTAGAGTGAAATTAACTCAAATTTCATGTCATATATAAGTAACCAAAGAGTTGATTCATTTAATCAAGGAGGCATTTGAGGCTAATTTGAACCCCTTCAAGAGAAAAATATGATTTGAGGCATAATTAAAAGTTTGATTCTATCATGAATTGATCCAATTTGTCAATTTGTGAAATTAGGGGCATGATTTGGGAAAAATTTAGACCCTAAACCAAATTTATTACTCAATCGATTGTATAACATGTATGCAACATATAAATGGCTTAATTGACCCCTTTTATCATAAATGCAAACATGAAGGTAATTATAATAAATATGTTAACAAGTAGATCAAATGATCTTTAATTACCTTAGTGATTGGACCCTATATATGATATCTTAAAACTTAAACCCTATACCATTTAACTAAAACCCTAAACCTTGTACTGTTTACCTTAAACCTTAAGCCATAATCCCTAAACCCTAAACCCTTTAAATTGTAGACCCTAAACCAATAAATATAGCCCTAATTAACATCATTTATATATAGTAAGAATTAGGTTCGAAGGATTAACTTGGTCAAAATTTCATCACTCATTACCATAACTGACTTATTTGACTCAATCTATGATGATGTGGGGGCTAATTGAGCCAAAAATCACATTATTTACTCATACAGGTTCAAGAAGCTCAAATTTACCATAATCACCATCATAATTGTACCTTATATACCTTAAAACCTATACCCTAAGCCTTAATCCATAAATATCCTAATATTTAAACTTTAAACCATAAATATAAAATCTGTAAACCTTGAACCAATTATTTTAGCCCAAATTAACATCATTTATACTAAGAATTAAGTTCACAAGGCTCAGTTTGGCCTAAATCACATGACTGATTACCCCATTTGATTAACTTAATATGCATGATGAAATGGGGTATAATAACAACTAAAAAACACATTCTATAGTCATAAATGGGTCCAAGTGATTCAAATTATCCTCAATTATCATTGTCATTAACCATGTGTACCCTAAACCATATATACATTAAAACCTAATCCCTAAACCATAAAACCTAAACACTATACCCTAAATTGTAAACCATAAAATTTTCCTATTTAATAATTGATTTAGTCCTAATTAACATCCTTTTTAGTAAGAATTAGGTTCACATGGCATAGAGCAATTGGACATTATATGTAGGTCCTTAAACCTAAACCCTATGCCCTAATCCCTAAAACATAAATTGTAATCCCTATGCCCTAATTCCCACTAAATTCTAAAAACATAAATGCCTCAAATTATAATTTATTTTATCATGAGATGTCATAAAATTCATTTTTAAAACCTATGGCCAAAACTTAGCCTTTGGAAGACCAATCTAATTATACATCTGATGTAAATTGGGGCTATTTCAAGCCCCTTTAACCTAATAACATGAATATAAAATGTGATTTTGGGGTTTATCAACTCAAATTTCATTATTTATATTGAATAAAAGAAACATTATTTACTTATATGCAACTTCCACATGTATATAATGTGGTTTTGAGCTCAATAAACTTGAAGTCATCAACTAATGAATGCAAATGTTGATTAGGTAAATTATGGAGATAATTAGGGTTAAAAAGCCACATGAACCTATTTTGAATTTTATATTATGTGATTTGGATCAAAATCAACCTTAATGTCATGTCATATATAATTAACCAAAGAATTGATTCATTTAATCAAGGATGCATTTGAGGCTAATTTGAACCCCTTCAAGAGCAAGATATGATTTGGGGAAAAATTAAAAGTTTGATTCTATCGTGAATTGATCCAATTAGTTAATTTGTGTGATTAGGGTCATGATTTGGGCAGAATTGAGCCCCTAAACCAAAATTATGGCTCAATCAATTATATAACATGTATGGCTTAACTGAACCTACTTTAAAAAAATGCAAACATGAAGGTAATTATCACAAAAAGGTTAACAAGCAGCTAAAATTTTATTAAATTACCTTAGTGATTGGAACATATATCTAATATATTAAACCCTATACCATTTACCTTAAACTTTAAGCCATAATCCCTAAACCCCAAACCCTTTAAATTGTAGACCCTAAACTAATAAATTTATCCCAAATTAGCATCCTTTATATATAGTAATAATTAGGTTCACAGGGATGAACTTGGTCAAACTTACATCACTCATTACCATAATTGACTTAATTGGCTCAATTTGTGATGATGTGGGGGCTAATTGAGCCCAAAATCATATTCTTTACTTATATATCTAGGTTTAAGGAGTTCAAATTTACCCCAATAGCTATCGTGATTTTACCTTATATACCTTAAAACCTATACCATAATCCCTAACACATAAATATCCTAATCCCTAAACTCTAAACCATAAATATAAACTCTTTAAACCTTGAACCAATCATTTTAGCCAAAAATAACATCATTTAGACTACGAATTAAGTTCATAGGGCTCATTTTAGCTTAAATCACATGACTAATTATCTCTTTTGACTAATTCACTCAATATACATGATGACATGGGCTATAATGACAACCCAAAAACACATGCTATAGTCATAAATGGATCAAAGTGATTTTAAGTTATCTTTAATCATCTTTGAAATTGACCCTATATACCCTAAATCATATATACATTTAAACCTAATCCCTAAATCTTAAACCCTAAAAACTATACCCTAAATTGTAAACCATAAACTCTCCCTATTGACTAATTGATTTAGTCCCAATTAATATCCTTTGTGGTAAGAGCTAGGTTCACATGGCATAAAGTAATTAGACATTATATATAAGTCCTTAAACCTAAACCTTATGCCATAATCCCTAAAACATAAATTATAAGACCTATTCCCTAATGCCCACTATATTATAAAAACACACATGCATTATGATATAATTTATTTTATCACAATATGTCATAAAATTCATTTTTAAAACCTATGGCCAAAACGTATCCTTTTAGAGTACCAATCTAGTTGTGTATCTAAAGCAAATTTGGGCTATTTTGAGCCCCTTTAACCTAATTACATGACTATAAAATGTTATTTAGGGGTTGATCATCTCTAATTTCATTAACTCAATTGAATAAAAGAAACATTATTTACTTATATTCAAGTTCTAGATGTATAAAATGTGTTTTTGAGATCAATAAACTTAAAGTCATCAGGTAATGAATGTAAATGTCATTTAGTTAAATTATGGAGGTAATTAGGGTCAAAATGAGCCACATGAACCTATTTTAAATTGTATATTATTGTATTTGGATTGAAATTAACTCTAATGTCATTTCATATATAATTAACCAAATATTTAATTCATTTAATCGAAGAGGCATTTGAGGCTAATTTGAACCCCTTCAAGAGCAAAATATGTTTTGAGGCAAAATTAAAAGTTTGATTCTATCATGAATTGATCTAATTAGTCAATTTGTGTAATTAGGTGTGTGATTTGGGAAAAATTGAGCCCCTAAACCAAATGTATGGCTCAATCTAGTGTAAAACATGTATGCAACATGTACATCGCTTAATTGACCCTACTTTTATAAAAAATACAAACATGAAGGTAGTTGTCATAAATAGGTGAACAAGTAGCTCAAATGTTCTTCAATTAACTTAGTGATTAGACATTATATCTAATATATTAAACCCTAAACCCTATACCATTTAAATTAAAATCTAAACCTTATACCATTTACATTAAACATTAAGCCATTATCCCTAAATCCCAAACCCTTTAAATTGTAGACCTTAAACCAATAAATTTAGCCCCAATTAACATCATTTATATATAGTAAGAATTAGGTACATAGGGATGAACTTCATCAAAATAGCATCACTTATTACCATAATTGAATTAATTGGCTCAATCTATGATGATGTTGGGGCTAATTGAGCCCAAAATCACATTCTTTACTCATAGATCTAGGTTTAAGGAGATCAAATTTACCCCAATCACCATCAAAATTCTACCTTATATACCTTAAAACCTATACCCTAAGCCTTAATCCATAAATATATTAATCTCTAAACTCTAAACCATAAATATAAACTCTTTAAACCTTGAACCAATCATTTTAGCCCAAATTAACATCATTTAGACTAAGAATTAAGTTCACAAGGCTCAATTTAGCCTAAATCACATGACTGATTGTCCCATTTGACTAATTATGTCAATATGCATAATGATAACCAAAAAACACATTCTATAGTCATAAATGGGTCCAAGTGATTCAAATTATCCTCAATTATATTTGTGATTGATCCTGTGTACCCTAAACCATATTTACATTAAAACCTAATCCCTAAACCCATAAACCTTAAACATTATACCCTAAATTGTAAACCATAAACTTTCCATATTTAAAATTCATTTACTCCCAATTAACATCCTTTGTAGTAATAATTAGGTTCACATGGCATAGTTAAATTAGACATTATATACAAGTCCTTAAACCTAAATCCTATGCCCTAATCCCTAATCCCTAAAACAAAAATTGTAAACCCTATGCCCTAATGCCCACTACATGCTAAAAACATATATACCTTATGATATAATTTATTTTATCATGATATGTCATAAAATTAAATTTTAAAACCTATGGCCAAAACTTAGCCTTTGGAGTACCAATCTAGTTGTGCATCTAAAGTAAATTGGGGTTATTTCAAGCCTCTTCAACCTAATTTCATGATTATAAAATGTGATTTTAGGGTTAATTATCTCAAATTTCATTAGATTTATTGAATAAAAGAAACTTTATTTAATTATATGCAATTTGTACATATATATAATGTGGTTTTGAGATCAATAAACTTGAAGTCATTTGCTAATGAATGCAAATGTCGACTAGTTAAATTATGGAGGTAATTAAGGTCAAAATGAACCACAATGAACTTGTTAACCAAATTTTACTTTTATTCAAATGAGGTCAACCTCTAATATTTTGAAATTTTTAAGAAGGTTCCTATGTGTCCTATAGGGTGTCATGTTAGTCTATTATCTCACTTATCCTTCCCCTAGTCTTTGTTGAAGCCCACCTTCCTTGAAATGGCCTAGTCAACCAAAGTCAACCTTGGTAAAGCTTGGTAAAATGTTAATTTTGTGTCCAATTTGTCTTAATATGTTATTTATCATGTTTCAATGTGTTTAAAAGTCATAAATTGGTCATTTGTTATGTCTCATGTGCAAAAAGGTGTCTTTTGGCCACTTTCTAGCCTGTTAGTTGACTTGTACAGACTTCCAAGAGGGAAAATTTGTCACCATGGTGAGTTTAAATGTGGAAGAGGTCAAAATCATGTCAGGGACAGTCAGATGTTAGGTAGGAGTTAGTTGTGTTTATAAAATGGGAGTTTCTCCTTATTTTTAGGCCCTTTTAGGCACTTGTACGGTTCCCATGATCTGATATTCAAGTAAAAACGTGGGTGTAGTTTCTCTTCACCTCCCCAAACCCATTTACACGTTTTGTTTTCAAGGATAATTAAAAAAAAAATCATCTACAACTTATTTTACCCTATTTTCTCTTGTCAAGCAAATAAGGGTCAACTTCAAGCACTCAGTATAGATGGTACATGTAGAGTTGGGATTCATTATTATAGGGGTGGATTTTAATCTAAGTTAACTTAATTTTCATAATAATAACTTGAAATTTGGTGGTTCCTCCTTTATGAACAATCAGTTACACTCTAAGCAACTTTCTATGTATGTTCAACCATGAGGGGGTCTCCTTTTGAACATGTTTCAATTTTTATGGGTTTATGTCTTTTAGGTTTTCCTAAATGTTTTTTCAAGACATACCCATGATTATTCCTTTTTTGGAAATCTCAATGTCTAAGAAAAGCCTCTTCTAGGCTTTCAGGTGCCCCAAACTAGTTTTCTTTCACTTGCATCTACTTCAAGTGTTTTGAAAGAGATTTTCCATGTGAGATGGAAGCATGGGATGTTATCTCAGAGGTTTATATCCTTCCATATTCTTTTATAAAGTTTGGAACTAGTTTTCAACTCATACAATGTCATAGCCATGCTCAAATGTGTAGCTCTTCCTCACTACCAACCCTCACTGAGATAATGACAACCTACAAGTGCCATTAAAGGTGTTGTTTAACTTTATTTCACATGTTTTTAATTAGGTTTATTAAATTGAAGGCTATAAAATTAATTAGATTTGTTTGGAGAATCTTAACCTTGTACACTTTTGCTCTTTCATGCTCTTGCCTACATATTACAGTCAAACCTCCATTGAAGGCCCTTGCTGACATCATCATGATTGGGACACAAACTTCATAATGGTCTCAATAATTTAGAAGTACTTGGAGTGAAATTTAGAGAGGTTTAAGCTTGATAGAGAAGGGCTAAAGATGTTGTGAGAGGTCAAAAGAAAGTGACTATGATTTTGGTTTCTAAGTCCCTAAATGGACTAAACAAAGGTTTCTAAGGTTTTTGGAGATGATGATTATAATATTCAAAGAGTCTTTCAATGATCCCAATTACTTGATTTATCAGTCCTATCCACATAGTATTCCTATGACAATTTTTAAGCCAAAATTCTAAGAGGGAAATGGTCATTTGGAACTTCAAAGTTGCCAAGAAAACCATTGAAATAGGTCAATGAAGTCTACAAGATTTTGAAAGAAAGTTCACCTCACTTTCCATTTGAAGATACTAAACTATGTCATCTAATTTGAATAAGGAAAAATGAATCAAAGGACACTAATAGACCAAGATATCATAGAAAAGGTAGTGGGCCGTTTGATGACCCCTTAACTCTCTTCCCTATCTGTACAGGGGACTGAGAAGAACCACCTACAGCTAAGCATAAGATAAAGTTGTGAAAAAAGCATCTAGTTAGGGTTTTATGATTTATTAAATGAGGATAAAATAAAAATGAATAATAAGTGACCTATGTAGGTTTAAGATAACCCTAATCACCACATGATCAAGTTCATATAGAGCTAAATTAACCTACAGGTAGGCTTAAAGAACATGAGACATAGTCTTACTAAGAAGGTTGCTTGAAAGTTGAAGTATATGAGATAAAGGGTTGAGTTTGAACCTTGTTTTAATATTTAAAAAATAATAGTAGGTTTTGTGACTTCAAAGCCTTTAAGAACAATCAAAACCCCCTTAAACAAGTTTTAAATGCCCCCAAATACACCTACAGGCTTGTACGGACTGAGACAAGCAGTGAGTTGAAAGTAGGTTTTTCTTGCATAAAATGGGACTTTTTTAGTGAAGTTTGACTTTGAAAAATTTAAGGATGATCTTAAAGGAACATAAACACGTCTCAAGTCACTTTTCAAACCATTTTTTGTGATACCAATCTCTAAACACAGTCAAAGTGACTCTGTCTCAATCAAACCATGAAACCAATCTAGTAGGGATAGAGTATGATAGGGTTTTAGCATGAATAATATTGAGGATTATTAGAATATAGTTTATATATTAATCAAAAATACCTCATCGACATATTTTAAGGGTAAAAAAATCAAAATAACCTTTTTTCAAAGGCAAAACTTAGTCTTAGACCCTACCTATCATGCACAGTCTTGCACTTCAAAATTTGCCTAGAAAATTGGAAGATTTTGGTGGTATAATAGAGGATTTATAAGATAAAAATTGGTACAAACCATAATTGTGGGTTTAATAAGGTGTTTAAATCATCAATTTTACAAATCTAATAGTACAAACCCTCTCTATTTTATCTCAGAGTAGGGGTAGTTTTGCCATGAATAAGGAGATTATTTGAAGAGAAAATGGTGAAATGATGAACCAAAATGTAAGAAAGAAAATTTTAAGGTTGGATAAGTTGTAACACATCCCTATAGACCTAAAAAACCTTGTTATAATCCTTGAAATCAAATAAAGTACCCTACACTAGGAGGTTTGCAGTCACCATGGTAAGGAATGGTAAGGAAGTAGCTTGGTAAGGAGGGTCATTTTAAATTTGGACCTTATTTAGGCTTCCTATGTTATTTTATCATGATTAAGGGATCATTTTAGTGGTTTTATATCTTTCTAATAGGAAAATAAATCCACTAGAGCCTCAATTTTAGCCAAGGGTGCAGACATACCCATTGATAAGGTCTAGACCTAGTCTCAAAATAGGGTCACCCTTAATTTCTAGTTCCAAAGGAGACATTATAGTGGTTCAGGAATGTTTATAAGGTTATTATATATGTGTATGAACTATTTTTTTAGGGATATCCTTTAAGAAGCCATTTTGGGTTTCAAAACTTTCACAAGCCTCACATAATACACAAGAAGAGCTTGAATGCCAAGTTGGAATGCTCATAACTTCCATGACTATTTTCATGGGACCATGAGATGTTTGGAGAAGGTGGATAGGGTCCTTAAGGATCCCCTAGTGAAATTTTGAGGGAATTCTAATGTAAAATCTTTATGAACAAAGGCTAAGAGGGTTAGTCACTCCAAAACCCTTTTAAACCTTATTTTAGGACTCAATGGTGAAAATGAGCCTAAAAGTGCATCTATATGGATTAATTTGATAATTATTTCATAAGAGAAATTGTTTCAAACTCCATTAAGATCATATCTATGGGATTAGATTGTATGGAACTATATGAAATAGGGAAAAGGGCTTATTTTGACCATTTTTTTGTTTTTCAGGCATGGTGAACTTATAAGAGATTAAATCACTTTTGAAGGGAATATTAGGAATTTTTATAAATCCTCATGGTCATTATATCAGGTATCTCAACTCCTAAGTGTGCCTACCAGCTCTCTCTTTTCATCTAGTCTAGTGAGCAAACTAGGGAAGACTTAGAGAAAATGGTGAATCTTCTTTTGGAAAGCCTTTTAAGGCTTATTTATTGTAACTTATGTCATGAACACATGTCATTTCTCTCCTTTTATAGATCACATTTCATTTTTGAAGATTTTTTAGGTGCCAAGTGTGAGAGGTGTAGGGAAAAGGGCTATTTTGGGACTGCCAAGGATGATGAAGCATGGCCAAATCATCATGAGTGGTTTAGGACCTAAAAAATTCAATTTAGGGCTTATTTTTAACCCTTCTTACTCAAATCCATCATCAGACCTAGCCAATTGTAGTTATAGGGTAGTTTTGGAAGGCTAATCACGAGGGGCAGTTTTTTATGCATAGAAAAGGAGTTTCTTGACACTTTACAGGTCTTATATGATTGGAGATGACACTTTTATATCCTTTTTATATATTTCTCACCTAATTACTCTATCCCATACATTTTTAACTAATCTTCATATTGTAGACTAATGTCCAAGTGACTCTTGGACTCCCTTTCTCTATCTCTTCCCATTTCTTCAATAAATTGAGCCTTCTTAGCTATTGTATGATATATCCAATTGGGTATGGTGAATCCGTAAAAAATTTATACCTTGAATCAATAAATATAGATATGTTTTACCTCATTCAATAATTCTCTAAGTGTATGTGATGGTTGTGGTCTTGTGTAAGTATATCATAGCTTACCTTCACATGTCAACTTTCTTAGTACCTTGTGAGTTCAAAGACTTCTCTGTGCAAGTCATCAAGAAGTATCAAATGGAGTTTTAGGTTTAGTGAATATATCATTTAATAGTGTGTCTTATAATTCTTATTATCTACGTCTTCCTAGCCTAAGCCAATTTTAAGACCCCATGCTGAAACATTGATGCAAGAGGGAAGGTTGTCATTGGATGGAGTGTATGTCAGTCTTCTCTTGGTTCAAATTACATGTCAAAGAGTGTGAGTAGATAAAAAAATTTGTGTTTCACCTCCCATATATTAGGTTAATTTTAGTGATTCTTAACCTTTTTCATCCACCAAAATGTTAGTAGTAGGATATATGCTTTAGTGATGCATCAAGGGGAGCTATCCCCTAACCTAGAGATCCACCTTCCAATAGGGATACTCACAACCCCGAGGTGGTTCTATTTTATCACTTGAATTAACCTATTTTAAATTGTATATGATGTGATTTAGAGTGAAATCAACCCTAATGTCATGTCATACATAATTAACCAAAGAATTGATTCATTTAATTGAGGAGGCATTTTAGGCTAATTTGAATCCCTTCAACAACAAGATATGATTTGGGGCAACATTAAAAGTTTGATTCTATCATGAATTGATATAATTAGTCAATTTTTGTGATTAGGGTCATGATTTGGGATAAATTGAGCCCCTAAACCAAATTTATGGCTCATTCCATTATATAACATGTAAACAACATGTATGGCTTATCTAACCCTACTTTTATTAGAAATTCAAATGTGAAGGTAATTGTCACAAATAGGTGAACAAGAAAATCAAATTTTTTGCAATTACCTTAGTGATTTGACCTATATCTAATATCTTAAACCCTAAACTCTATGCTATTTACCTTAAATCTTAAGCCATAATCCCTAAACTCCAAACCCTTTAAATTGTAGGCCCTAAACCAATAAATTTATCTCCAATTAACATTTGTTATATATAGTAAGAATTAGGTTCATAGGGATGAAATTGGTCAAAATCACATCACTCATTACCATAATTGACTTAATTGGCTAAATATGTGATGATGCGGTGGCTAATTGAGCCCAAAATCACATTTATTACTCACAAATCTAGGTTTAAAGAGCTCAAATTTACCCCAATTACCATCATGATTGTACCTTATATACCTTAAAACTAATACCCTAAACCTTAATTCATAAATATCCTAACCCCTAAACTCTAAACCACAAATATAAACTCCTTAAACCTTAAACCAGTCATTTTAGCCCAAATTAACATCATTTAGACTAAGAATTAAGTTCATAGGGCTTAGTTTGGCCTAAATCACGTGACTGATTATCCCATTTGACTAATTCACTCAATATGCATGATGACATGAGGTATAATGATAACCTAAAAACACATTCTATAGTCATAAATGGGTCCAATTGATTCAAATTGTCCTTAATTATCTCTATGATTGACCCTATGTACCTTAAACCATATATACGTTAAAGCCTAATCCATAAACCATAAAACCTAAACATGATACCCTAAATTTTAAACCATAAACTTTCCCTATTTACTAATTTATTTAGTCCCAATTAACATCATTTGTGGTAAAAATTAGGTTCACATGGCATAGATTAATTAGACATTAAATATAGGTCCTTAAACCTAAACCCTATGCCCTAATTCTTGATCTCTAAAACATAAACTGTAAGCCCTATGCCCTAATTCCCACTACATTCCACAAATATACATTCCTTCCGATATAATTGATTTTATCATGAGATGTCATAAAATGCATTTTTAAAACCTATGGCCAAAACTTAGCCTTTGGAGTGCCAATCTAGTTGTGCATCTAAAGTAAACTAGGGCTATTTCGAGCCACTTCAACCTAATTGCATGACTATAAAATTTGATTTATGGGTTGAGAAACTCCAATTTTTTTAGCTCAATTGAATCAAAGAAATATTAGTTACGTATATACAAATTCTAGATGTATAGAATGTGGTTTTGAGCTCAATAAACTTGAAGTCATCATCTAATGAATGTAAATGTCGATTAGTTAAATTATGGAGGTAATTAGGGTCAAAATGAGCCACATAAACCTATTTTAAATTGTATATGATGTGATTCGGAGTGAAATTAACCTTAAAATCATATCATAGTTAACTAATCAAAGAGTTGATTCATTTAATCAAGGAGGTGTTTGAAGCTAATTTGAACCCCCTTCAAGAGCAATATATGATTTAAGGCAAAATTAAAAGTTTGATTCTATCATGAATTGATCCAATTATCTAATTTATGTGATTAGAGGTGTGATTTGTGCAAAATCAAGCCCCTAAACCAAATTTATGACTCAATAAATTATATAACATGTATGCAACATGTACATGGCTTAACTACCCCTACTTTTATCAAAAATGCAAACATGAAGGTAATTGTCATAAATAGGTGAACAAACAACTTAAAATTTCTTCAATTACCTTAGTGATTGGACCCTATATCTGATATATTAAAACTTAAACCATGTACCATTTAACTTTAACCCTAAACCTTGTACCATTTAGCTTAAACCCTAAGCAATAAGCCCTAAGCCCCAAACGCTTTAGATTGTAGACCCTAAACCAATAAATTTAGCCTTAATTAACATCCTTTATATATATTAAGAATTAGGTTAACAAGGATGAACTTGGTCAAAATCACATCACTCATTAACCACAATTAACTTAATTGGATCAATATATGATGATGTGGTGGTTAATTGATCTCAAATTACATTCTTTACTCACATATATAGGTTCAAGGAGCTCAAATTTAACCCTATCACCTACTTGATTATACCTTATATACCGAACAACCTATAGTATAGGCCTTAATCCTTAAATTTCCTAATCCCTAAACTTTAAACCATAAATATAAACCCTTTAAACCTTGAACCAATCATTGTTGCCCAAATTAACATCATTTAGACTAAGAATTAAGTTCACAAGGCTTCATTTGGCCTAAATCACATGAATTATTACCCCATTTTACTAATTCACTCAATTTACATGATGGCATGGGGTATAATTTTAACCCAAAAACACATTCTATAGTCATAGATGGGTCCAAGTGATTCAAGTTTTCCTTAATTATCTTTGTAATTAACCCTATGTATCCTAAACCATATATGCATTAAAACCTAAGACCTAAACCATAAACCCTAGATACTATATCCTAAATTATAAACCATAATCTTTCCCTATTTACCAATTGATTTAGTCCTAATTAACATCATTTGTAGTAAGAATTAAGTTCACATGGCATAGAATGATTATACATTATATACAGGTCTTTAAACCTAAACTCTATGCCCTAATCCCTAATCCCTAAAACATGAATTGTAGACCCTATGCCCTAATTACCACTACATGATACAAACATGCATGCCTTATGATATAACTGATTTATCAGGAGATGTCATAAAATGCATTTTTTAACCTATGGCCAAAACTTAGCCTTTGGAGTACCAATCTAGTTGTGCATCTAAAGTAAATTAGGGTTATTTTGAGACCCTTAAACCTAATTGCATGACTACAAAATGTGATTTAGGGGTTGATCAGCTTCAATTTGACCCAATTTACTTCATGATTTTACCTTATATACCCTAAAACCTATACCCTAAGCCCTAATACTTATATTTCCTAATCCTTAAATGATAAACCATAAATATAAACTCTTTAAACCCTAAACCAATCATTTTATCCTAAATTAACATCATTTAGACTACTAATTATCTTTTTGATTGAACCTATGTACCCTAAACCTAAGTCTTATATATTAAACCCTAAACAATATACCCTAAATTATAAACCATAAACTTTGTCTATTTACCAATAAATTTAGTCCCAATTAACATCCTTTGTAGTTAAAATTAAATTCACATGGCATAGAAAGATTAGACCTTATACACACCCTTAAATAGAAATCCTACATGCCCTAATCCATAATCCCTAATCCCTAATCCTTAATCTTTATTAAGTATAACATGACTGCATTATTTAATAGCATGAAGTAATTATTTAATAACATGATCACGTTATTATTAATATAGACAAAACTCACTTCTCAATGTCTATGTTTAACCCCAACCAAGTATGAAGAATATCACGATCACGTTATTACATAATGTGATCATGTTGTTCTTAATATACACAAAACTTACTTGTCAATATGTATGTTGAAGCAAAACTTAGTATCAAGACTCATACGATCATGTTATTAAATAACATGATCATGCAATTATTATTATTATAGAATAATCTCAATTTTTAACATCTATTTTTAACACAAATTAAGAATTATATCCCCACAAACATTCTCTGCATACTTTTATGGGACCTATGGTACCTGTGTACTTTTGACCCCCACCTTTGAAAAACTATCATCCTTGATGGGTGATGTATTATGTTAGAGAAAGAGGAAGATGTTTAAGAACAAAACACCATAGGAATTAGAAGATTTGAGAGAGAAAAACAAGATATGAATGTAAAAACTTCATGGTAGACAAGGCACAAACCCTAATCCTGATGAACCAAATGCCATAGATAATGAGCTAATTGATAATAATAAATTAAACAATGATGAAATTGACCATAATGAACTGTATAATGATGAAATTAACCATAATTAAATTAATAATAATGAAATTAACAATAATTAATTAGATAATATTGGAATTTTACATTCAAAGTTCCAAGTTTTTGATTTTGTTGATGATGAGTCTATATATGATGCTTTACCCACATGAATGAAGAAAATTTGATGGAAAAAAATAATGATGAAATCAACCATCAAGAAAATTTCATGAAAACATGTAATGAATAAATAAATAATGAAATAAAATGTCATCCCACCTTTAAAAAATGAAAGTAATAACAATTTTGAAACACCCTCTCAACAAATTTCACCATTAACAACACCTCCAAGAATTGTGCATAGAAAAGAAAAGTACTTACTTGAAGTTGATGAAAATATTTTAGAACCAATGCATAAAAAACGTCTGATCACCATTAAAGAAGACTAGATCAACAAATTTGGGATACTTTCTTTCAAAATTTAGATTATGATAGTCAAAGATGTCAATTACTTATTTCATTCATAAAATTGATTAAGATGAGACCTATAATTTACATATTAGGACTAAAAACATCTAACATGGATGGTGAAAATAATGAAATCATAAAAAATGTACATGATGCATATCATATTGTAGACCCAAAATCATGTACCCAAGATTGTAATGTTACGTGGCATATACTTATAATTTATGCAGTAAGTGACCAAATAAGGAAAAAATAAATGGTTTCAAAAACAAGATGAACACTTAATATAAACAAAAAAACATTAATGAAATAAATTGAAATACTTAAAAGACTTAATGAATATAATACTAATGAGATCTAGGCATTCTCTAGTAGATTTCTAGGAAAGTACAAGGCTATAGCCGATACTATAAGAGTGTTACTCAATTTTGGAAAGATAATACAAGAGTTTCACCCAATGCAAGAGATGCAATGAAAATAAAATTTGGTTCTTATAACCATGAACCGCATCCAAAAAAATTATTGGATCTGAATCAAACACAATTGTACTCTAAATTTTTGAAAAAACATCCAAAAATTTCTATTTGTCAAAGATATTTTGATATGGCCAAACCATTTTATGTA
Organism: Torreya grandis; assembly: GCA_037957365.1. Classification (NCBI taxonomy): domain Eukaryota; kingdom Viridiplantae; phylum Streptophyta; class Pinopsida; order Cupressales; family Taxaceae; genus Torreya; species Torreya grandis. Next base: position 1,100,483 of record JARHVA010004373.1, on the reverse strand, counting down.
AAAATAAATCATAGTCGTACCACTTATTTTTGTAGGTAACATGTTGAATTTTCAATGCACTATGATGGTTTTTTCCATATTCATTGTAATTTTCATACTAACATTTTATAGGAGTGTGGAATTGAATTGAAACCAAAATTAGTTAGGGAATTTATTCCAACTATCTTTTACAAAAGACCAAATGGACAATTATTTGATAATAAATCATGTTTAAATGGAAATTACAACATTTGTGGTGGATTGCCAAAATTAAAAAATGTATCCATGAGGAGATTAGAAGTACAATTGGACATGAATTAGTTGGTTTATGCAAATATAAATCAATGACTTATCAAGTAAAAGAAGGCAAAAAATCTAAAAAGTGTGAGCTTATTACAAAAAAGATACTTGTTTTTGAATTTTTGGTCAAATTTAGTTAGAAAATTATTTGAGTATGCAAGGCACACACAGAGGGATAGATGGTTAGATGAACATTTCACAATAAGAAAGTATTTGATTATTTTATTAGTTAACTTTGCTAAAAATTACACATTCAAACCCCAAATATAAGTTTAATCATAGTATTACAACTCATCATAAGTTGCTATATTTATGCAAATAACATTCATGCATGCACCTGATAATACAGAGAAACAATGGAAAATATTAAGGGAGTACCATTTCTATATCAGTGATGACCAATCACATTTTTCATAGTATGTACAAGTTTGTTTTCAAAAGTTTTATGAATAGTTGAGTCAAATAAACATTACTTTAAATCAACATCACATATGGTTAGATAATTGCACATCATAATTAAAAATTCATTAATGTTTTATTGGTTGAGCAAGATGCACATTACCACTAGTGTAAAACACATTTGGAGTTTCACTAAGGTTGGCCATAGAAAATGAGAGCATGACGGTGTTGGAGCATGTGTAAAAATATCTATTGCAAGGAAGGAGTTGAAATTTGAAGAGATTGTTCATTTAAAAAATGCCAAAACCATGGTTGAATGGTGTAATGAGAACATGTGTCATGGTGTTTAAACAAATTCTATTGTTCATAGGCATTTCTAATTAATGGAGGAAGAACACTTGGAAAAGTATGAGGATTTTATAATTATAATGGATTAAAGTGACCTCTACTCATTTTGTAGCTCAAATTCAAGTTCTTGGACTGTTCATATGAGACACTTGACATGTTTTTGTTCTACATGTGTGGACTCTTTTTGGAATGAGTGTGAGTCAAAATAGTGGGTGGATGATTGAAGTGACAAACTTATAATTATGTTCAACACATATTGGGTTCTAAAATCATTGTAACTTAAAAATATGACATCATCAAATGACTTTGACCATGTATCTAATCTAGTACAACCAAGTAGAATATTTTTCATTATGTATAATTTATTCTCATTATATATCTTCATATTATCTCTAAAAATGAATTTTTATGATACAAGGTATACTTTTGTAGCTACTGTAGATGATGATAATGAAGAGGACACTTATTACTATGTGTGTTTATGTGTATAGAGAAATAAAAAATTGGCTTCCCTAGTTATAGATGGAGAAAACATTGACTATCTCATTGGGTCAGTGGAAGTCAGTAAAACTTGGTTTAGATGATATCCTATAAAATATTCATATCAATGGTTGTTTGAAGAGTTTGAAACATAGGAATATACTACACTATTCAAATTTGATTCTTGTAATGAAAATTTAATTACAAAAATATCTTGGGAGGTCATTAAATAGGAAACTATGGAAAGATTGGGAGTCAAACCATGAAGCTTTTATTTATACTATCAAGGTTAGAGTATATCCTAGTGGTTTGTTGGATTAAAATGCATAGGCATGTTGAATTTTAAAATGTATATGTAATAAATTTTACCAATTTTTTTTTCTTTTTTAGGTAGTACATATGAATTTCATTTTTAATTACTTACAATTTTTTGTAGGTTAGTGGTGCCAGATAAGCTTCCACCTTCATGTGGTTGACACTATCAATAGAGAATTGTATATTTTTAAAGGTAAGATAAGCTTAGGTTGGATGTGATCAAAGTGATATATTATTAGGTGGAGGTCCTAGAGGCATAAATGGTAGTTAGAGCTCAAGAAGTTGCTTGTTTAATGCTAAAAAGTTATGTTTGGACTCCTCGCTGCAATTTATCTAATGGATTGCTCTCAAAGGTTACACCTAAGTTCTTTGAGGTGAGATTATATGGATTAAATAGGTAGGAAAATGATCTAATGATTTATATAAATAACTTATAGGTTTTTTTTTACATTTTTTGAACTTAAGCTAAAAAATTACATTTTTTTGTATTAGGAAGGGTGTTCTTGAGGCCAAAATGGGTGGTGGGTTTGTCAATCGAGCCTGATGGGAGGTTAAGAACCTGGTAATAGACATTATCCATTCCATTTGACATGTTGGTAGTTTTATTTTTTTTATGAAGAATCAAAACAATAGCTTTGCAACCACAACTTAAACTTTGACAACATTTTTTGTCAGTGTTTCCATGCTCTAGAATGGTAGTGAAAATACACTTCTAGGTGGATTTTAATGTTTTGGATATGTGATAACATGTAATTTTCCTATATATATATATATATAATTTAAGTGATATATTCTCAATTTTAGGTCCCAAATGTATAAAAGGTAGTTAGATCTCAAGACGTTGCTTATTCAATGCCAAAAAGTTGCATTTTTGGATCTATCACTTTAACTTGTCCAACAGATTGATCTCGAAGGTTCCACATAAATTTTTTGGGTTGTGATTATATATCTTAAATATTTATGTAAATTATATTATATTTCACATAAATTACTTACATTTTTCATTTTACGCATGTTTGAACTTAGGCTAAAAAATTGCATTTTTCTTATATAAGAAAGGGCATTCTTGAGGCCAAAATGGGTGTTGGGTTTATCAATCAGGCCTAATGGGAGACCAATAACCTAGTAATATATTTTATACACCCCATGGACATGTTATAAATCTCATTTTTTAGTTATGAAGCATTGAAATCATAGTTCTACAACCATGACTTAAACTTTGATAACATTTGTTGTTAGTGTTTTCACACTCTAGAATGATAATGAAAATGCACTTTCAAGTAGATTTGAACATTTTTGTATTTTTATAACATGTAATTTGCCTATATTGATGTGATTTAAGCTATATATTCTCATGTGGAGGTCCCATAGGTAGAAATGGCAGTTGGAGCTCAAGAAGTTGCTTTTTTAATGCCAAAAAGTTACATTTTTAGACTTGTCAATGCAACTTGTCCAATGGATTGATATAGAATGTTATACCTAATTGATATATGGTGTTATTATAGGGATTAAATATGAATTCTATGTATATGATTTTTCATGGAAATGACTTACATTTTTTTAATTTGTGTTTGAACTTAGGCTAAAACATTACATTTTTCTTATATTTGGAAGGGCATTCTTGAGGCTACAATGGGAGGTGGGTTTGTCGATCAGGCATGATGGGAGGCCAATAACTTTTTAAATATGTTTTACACCTCATATGACATGTTTAATGTGTCATTTTTTATTTAGGAAGTATCAAAACCATATTTATGCAACCACAACTTAAACTTTGATAATATTTATTATCAACAATTCTACGTTCTGAAACGGTAATGAAAATGCACTTCCAAGTGGATTTGAATGTCATGAGAGTGTGATAACATGTAATTTGACTATATGGATGTGATACAATGATATATTATTAGGTGGATGTCTTGGAGGTATAAATATTAGTTGGATCTCAAGATGTTACTTGTTCAATACCCAAAAATTATATTTTTGGACACATCACTGCAACTTGTCCAACGGATTGCTCTCAAAGGTTCCACTTAAAAAGATAGAATTTTAGAATGAGAGCTCAATATATTAGAGACCTAAAGTTATTTTATTTATTATAATTTTTTAAACCTATATAAATATTTGAGTTTTCCTAAGACCTATCCAAAGTTCCTTAACAAATATTGTTCAAAAGGAGAGTAGATTTGAGAGTTTGGTGACTAGTTAAGAGCAGACATAATGATTAATTGACTATTTTAAAATAATATTGTTTGAGAGTTGATTTTTAATCAATTTTAGTATGATTGGATAAGTTATGTTGGAATTCTTCATGATCTTAGAGCATATGAATAAGACTTTCATAGCCTTACTAAATGTAGAAGAGCAAACTATGCATTAGGTCGTATTAGGGGATGATAAAAGGTTTTGGAAAAATATGGATCATTGTCTCATGAGTGAATATTTTTTCTAAATTAAGGTAACCTTTTATAGTCGAGGTCATGCAAAAGTTCATCTTGAAAGTTTAACAAAGATAAAGCTTCAAAGACAAAGAAGTAGACCATGTATATGGTCACCAAAAGGAGTTGAGTGTAGAAGAGGTATTAATAGAGATTAATTGAGAGGTGAGGGAGATTATAAAGGAAAAAGAATCATATAAGGCATAAAAATAGTAGGCATAGTTTCAATAAAAGCTAGTCAAAAAGGCATTAGAGCTAGGTGAAGGTGAAAGATCAGGAAACTTATAGGTATGGCTATCCTAGTGATAAATTTATAGGTATTTATGAATAATTTTATGTCTTTGAATTATACAAGTTTGAACATGATTAGGTATGGGTTTTACGTGAAATAAAATTGTGTTAATGATCAATTTAAAAGTTGTAAATGGGTGATGATAAATGTAAAATAGATAAGAGTGTCATTATCCACTACACCTAATCAAATAAAAACTTTAATTTAAAAAAAATATGGGAGATCTAAGATTATAGAATTTAAAATAATAATTTTTTAATTATCATTTTTTTACAACATTAAATACAATATTTGATAGATAATAGTTTGGAAGATCAAAATAACACTATACAATAACATTTTAAATTAAAACTAAATATAAATTAGATAGATTATCATGATAAGTATTTAATATAGGCACATGTGTAAAATGTCAATAATACATAGCTTTCCATGATAGGCATACAAAAAATTACATCTACCAACATAGTATCTAATGTTGGGTGAATGTCATAAACACATATACAATGTCAAAAATGCATAAATTGTCATATAGGCATACAAAAAAGCACATCTCATGTAAGACATATTATTCATCAAAGAGCCTCCCTCTCTTTTCCTTCCTCTAAGAAAACTCTCCTTGGGATTCCTTTATAGTATATGGAGACCCCTCTAATGTGTTGGATTAATCCAAGGTCTGAATGCAGATCATATGCTCATAACTTGCTTGTAGTTGAACCTGTTCAAATACAAGTATTATTACAAAATTAAGATATAATTCATTCAACCAAATATTAAGAAATTAATTTTAAACTATAATAAAAATTCATTTAAACATTCATTTAATACAATATTTCGGTCCTACTCAATCTATTTTTAATGCTCAAACAAGTTAGTGGTAGGCTCAATTGTTTGAATAGGCATCTAAATTACAAAATAAACATGAAAAGTTACCCTACTAATCATATGACTGGGACTATTAGATGTCATAAGACAACCCTACATAAAAATATATTCACATAGTTTATATTTTTCCCAAGTAAGTATTAAAATTATTAAAATAAGTCTATTTTTACAATTCAAAATTACAAGTTAATATATACCTCTATCAGTGCCTATGCAGATGACATTGAAACAATATTGCCTGTGTTTGTCTCATCTTGTAGTGATGGAAAAGTGTATAATTGAGCCATCAACTATTCATGTAAATAAGGTTTCAATTACTTTTCTATAAAGTATCAAAGATATATATGGAAAGTTTTCCTCAATGTAAACCAAGATATATATGGCAACATATTTTAATGTACATATCATGAAAAGATAATGTAAACCAAGAATCATGGAATTATAACTACCATGCAACATGCAATGGCCAAGAATAGTAAATATTTTATATGTTGGAGTTAATATAAAAATTTTAATACATTTAGGAAGTGTGAGTGGAAGAGTAGGAGGTGGAAAGAATAGTATCACTTTGAGAAGGCAAAGTTAGGGAGAGAAAAGGAATAAGAGACATATCAAGAACTTTGTCCTTACTCATAAATATTTTTTGGATAGAGTAAAATGTAAATAAGTGTCTATTGATTTATGATCAAGAATGTGGTTTTCATATCTCTAGTTAGAGAATATTTAATTCATTAATCTATAGGTTTAAAGTGGTGAAAACTAAGTTTCAATACTTTGTCTTCAAGCATAGTTAGAAAGAGGAGAACATAATCAGTTTAAAGTGTCACTGTAAATGATTGAAATATGAGTAATGGATAGAGGAGCTCTATGAAATGAATGTAAACACATTTAAAGTCTCCATACTATTTAAAAAATGCAAAATACATTGGAAGACTATATACAATCTAATTAGTAACAATTCTAAGTTTGCATAGTCATAAAGAAAGACCATATAGAGTTATTGGAAATAGGTTTTAGGATTTAAGGTATTATGAATGTTGTGGGATATTATTTTTACATGTGTTTGATTATTTAAATTTATCTAAAATGAAGGTAAAGGGTCTTAAGGTTGTATATTATCCTATTTGTTGACATAGTGATTTGATAGTTTTGGGAATATTAATGTATTATTCTTAATTTAGTTAAGGGTCTAAAGTAATAAAATCAATAATTAAATATTAAATAATTAAGATACTAATTTATATGATTTGAATATGATTTTATTCTTTCAAAAAATAGTAATGTAGGAGAGAAAATAATACTTATCTAGAAACTACTTGAGATGGCTATTATAAGGTCTAAAATTCACTATCCATGGCTGGGATAGTGTCACAAATCAAGATCTAGCCTTAATTTTATGATTGGATAGGAGAATTGAAATAAGACACCCTAAGGTCTGATGCTATAGTCCTATTTTTCCACTATTATTTAGTAAACCTGAGCTTTATGGGTTTTGTTCACTTTGTCTATGTGAGCTTGTCTATGAAATTTTAACTATTTGATATCTGTATAACTCCTTATAGAGTTGATTTAGTATTCAAACCCTATATTCCATTATGCTTTGATAAAATTTGGGAAAGAGGGGGGTTAATTTGTGTAAGATGCATTGAACATGTATCCACATGTCTTGTGTGGGCACGTTGCCTATATACCAATACTTTGAAGAGAGATAAAGCCATATATAGTTCTCCCACTTGATGTGCTTTGTGAAATAATGTGTATGAAGGTGTAAAAATACTAAACTAGATGTTCTTGAGATGGTTAGGGGTTGGTGTAAGGATTTTAATAAGCTTGTAATATTATTGGCTGGTTGTATTAGAGAACAGGGAGGATTGCCTTAGTAGTCTTGCTTGTATTCTTGCTTGATTTTTTATATTTTCCAACCCTTTCTAAATGAAATTTGAATGGGATTTTATATGGATTTGTTGTTTATGGGTTGAATGTGTTCACATTAAGATGAAAAAAATATGGATAATAATGGGAATGAACTAACCATTGGAGGTAAAAATGCATTTAGGCAGGAGTGCTAAAAGTGGACACTAGAGGGCTCAATGTTATAGTCCAAGTTAGGTGCTATAGTCCTAAGCTAACGGGACCTAGGGGTAAGATTTATCATGGAAATATTAGTCTAGCTAAGCTGGGATTAGGTTTGGAGGGATATAGATGGTTTCAAATTGGTGAAAACATGCCTATGAGGGACCTATGGGTTGGGTATCACAAGCCACACTCAAGTTACCAATTTTTGCATTTTATATGACTACATTTGACCCCCTTTATTTTAGTGATATAGAAAACTAAAATACTAGGAAAAAAGAAAAACATAAATCTTACCTAAACTTACCTATAAGGGTGAAGCTCATAAAGTTGTGTGATGTTGGGTGTGCATAGAGAGAGCACATTGTGAAGTGTAAATATATAAAAGAAAACAAAGAGTAGATTAGTTCTTACTAGATATGATATATCTAAAATAATAACATACAAAGTTGGGTAAGAGAGAGAGAGAAAGAGGAAGAGAAAGGAATGAATACACCTCATCAGGTATGTGAACTAATAGAAAACTTGTTGTGATACTAAGTGATGTTGAGTAATGATGAGTAATGCTAGATGATGTTGTACCAAGAGTAATATCATGAATAGAGTTAAGTGTTTAATTCCCTAAAAGTGGCTCAAGAATTCAAAGGTTTTCCATTTGGCTCCATCATCACCCACTAAGTAAATCTATGTGATCATGTGTGTGTTAATCGATTATTGGACTATCTGTCGAATCCCTAAGAGTAGGTGGCTCAAAAACACAAAGGCTAGCTAGTCTTTTGGCTCCATCATTAAATGATTTAATTATTTTGGGAATATTAGTGTATTATTCCTAATTTAGTTAAGGTTTTGAAGTAATAAAATTAGTAAATAAATATGTAATAATTAAGCTACTGATTTGTATTAGTTGATTCTTTCTTAAAATAGTAATAAGGGAAAGAAAATAAGACTTAGCTAAAAACTAGCTGAGATGGCTATTGTAGGGTCTAGAAATCACTGTGTAGGGCTGGGACAATATCAAAAATAAGGATTTGTCCTTCATTTTATGATTGGATAGAGAATCAAAATAGGACACCCTAGGGTCTAGTGTTATAGTCCTCTTTTACTATTATTGTCTAGGAGACCTAAGCTTTATGTGTTTTATTTGATGTATTTATGTGATCTTGCCTATGAAATTTTGATTTTTGAATGTCCATGAAACTCCCTATAGAGATAATTTAGTCTTTAAACCCTAGATTCCATTATGCTTTGACAAAATTTGGAAAATAGGAGAAGGGGTTAGTGTGTGTAAGATGCACTGAATATGTATCCACGCCCCTTGTGTGGGCACAATGCCTACATACCAATACTCTGAAGAGAGATCAAGCCATATGTAGTTATCCCACTTGAATACATCTCATCAGGTACATGAACTAATATAAAATCTATTGTGATGTTGATTAATGCTAAATAATGTTGGATGATGATGTACCAAGAGTAATATCATGAATGGAGCTAAATGCTTAATTCCTTGAAAGTGGCTCAAGAATGCAAAGGCTATCCCTTTTTCTCCATCATCACCCACTAAGTAAATCTATGTGATCATGTGTGGGTTAATCAATATTTATAATGTATGTGCAATCCTTTTGAGTAGGTGGCTTAAGAATAAAAAGCTAACTAGCCTTTGGCTCCATCATTACCCCATAAAGTGAAGATATGAATTGATACCAGTATGAAATGTATGCCATATGAAATGGATCTTAAATCCAATGAATTTTCTATAATCTGACAATGTGGTATGGATAGATGAATGTATGATGGAAACTAGGCCACTCTTGGCCACTCTAAAAGGTGGAGATTAGGCTTGGATGAAAGCCACTCCAAAACTAGGCACTAAGCTTATATGAAAGCCATTCAAAAATGTGGAGGTTAGGATTATATGAAAAACACCCCAAAATTATACCGACCACCTACATATATAATAAGGCACATAACTATTGAGAATGCTTAGGTAATATACTGAAGTTGAAAAGAAAAGAAGATAAAAGTATCATGCACATTGCCCCCAATCACTGGTCTTTGAAACATAGATTCTAATCTGAAAGTTATACCAACTACCTTATATAAAATTTGAAGTGAGATCCATCATGCCATGCATGATTCCCCCTATATCTAGATTCTCTAAGAAAAATTGTACTAAAACTACTATATCTAAATTGGTTAAGATGTGTAAAACTGTAACTAAACCTACTTTTTTGCCTATTTTTGGAAAACCTATTTTTTTATTATATGGAAAAGAGCACCAAAAATGGACACTAGAGGGGATAATGTTGTATTCCAATCTTTGAATTGTTGTCTTGGGCTAAATCTGATAACTATTCTTACATTTTCACTATCTATCTGGTCTATTTTGTCTAGTTTGATGTTTAGTTATTATTTTGGGTGTTCTAAAAGATAATTTTTTGAATGTTAGGAGATTTAATCTCTATGATAAAACCCATATTTGTTTCCCTTTATTTTGAGGGTAGGAATGAATTCCACAAAATTATTTCCCTTAGAAGAAAGAGCCCTACAAGTGTGTTATGCTAAAAATATACATGATATATCAATGATAATTGATAAGATATCTCAAGATATAACAAGTTTATAATGAGAGATTGTTACATCAATAGGGGTATGCCTAGATGGATATAATAATGTAATATCATGTGTAATGTACTAAATTATAACTTTAAGTCTTGTTAGTTTTTATTTGTTAAGGAGGGATGGAGCATGATGTCCATCATGGCATCTAAGAAAGCAAGATAGTGCATGATGTGGATCAAGGCATTGCAAACAATAGAAAAGAAATAAAATAATAAGCACACAAAGAAAGAAGCATATAATAGTGGCCAAGGGGCCAATAAAATGGGGACATGGACACATGTCACTTAAATTGGAAAGCAAGCATACAAGGCATGTTCAAATGCCACATACACATATAATTGAAAATAAGCAAGGTTGGCATGAAATCCACAATCACAGAAAAGATTATAGGCAAAGGACATTGGCAAATTTCCTAAGGCACACACAAGAATAAAATTAAAGGACATTGGAAAATGTCTTAAGGCACATATAAGAGATAAATAGAAACTACGAAATGCAATCACATCTATCTACACAAAGCAAGAAAGGAAAGCATATAAATACTAGAAATACAATCAAATCTAACTAATCAAAGACAAAAGTGAAAGTATGCAAGACATGGTAGTACAATATTAGGTATATGATAAGAAATACACAAGTGATATATACTAGTGAGTGTCGATAGATTAATCTATGTAAACTAGTAAATAATGTACATCAACATGATAACTAGAGTGTGTAGTGTAGGAATGACAAAACCTAGATGGTGTAGTCATGTAGAAGATACCCCTAGTGGATATGTATATCAATGCATGTCTTGAATGTATAAGTAAGATGTGCTCTCAATGGGTAGAGTGAAATAATCAAGGATCTAGATGTTATATCACACACTCAAAAAAGATCAAGTGAAGCTTGGTAATGTAGATGAATCGATAAACAATAACATAAAATAATAAAAGGTAATTCTAGCATAGTGGTAGAGATGTAAAACATGGATAATGCATACAATGGAAATATTTTTGATGTTTTAAATTATTTGAATGTTTTTTATTTTGGAATATTTTAATGTTTTTTATTTTTTTTATAATAAGCTATGTACAATCAATCATAGGAAATTATGTACAAGAAATACTAGACAACTATGTACAAGTGAGAAAAAAACTATGTAAAAGTAATACAGAGAATAAATGATACTAACCAATGAGTCTCATCCAACACTTCTTATCATGGTGTCCTGTATCAAGGGGAGGGATCATGCATGATCATGAAGTATGATGGAATGGTTGAGATTGTGACTCTAAAAGTTGTATATACTATAAATGCTCTAAATTCTCTAAAGTATCAATCGACTATGGGGTCTCCTTATAACTTTGAGAAGTGGATGTAATTGTAGGGATCTTAGGGACCCATCAGGTAGTATGATAATCTCTCTAATCATGTGATTTATGTATAAAGGCATGAGACCTCAATGATACTGCTCTAGGTGTGAATACTATAGTTGAAAGCTCTATAGAATCCTAAGACTATGGTTGCTCCAAAAGAGACCTTTGTTAGTGTATAAAATCTCTATATTGGTGATTGAGGCCTCAACTATGTCTGAATCTAAACTAGAGAAAGAACTAAAATTGGTGGAGAAACTGAAATTGGTGGTTGAACTAAAACTGGTGACTGCAAAGTAGAAGATGGATCTAAAATGGGGAGTGGTAAATCATATGAATTTCTACCAACTATGACAACCTGATTAGTGTGAATTAATTTCATGCATCTATGAATTGTAGAAGTAATACTCAAAGTTTATAAATCTATGGTTAACCAAGTAACATATCAAAAACCCCTAAACTAGGAACAATAGTAAATGGTGTGGCCATGTGTGTTGGACCAACCTATAGTAGAAGTACAATCTCACTCAATAAACTCTATATGTGCCCACTGAATCCATTGATAATTGTGTCCATCAGGGTAACATCCTACTCTAAATATCTTAAATGTTTTAGTAATGTCATAGTGCACATGTTTGCAGTAGATCCATTATCTATGATAATATTATGAATAACATGATTATGAATGTAAGCTCTAATAAAGAGTACATGATAATCTGAATCATCCTCAACTATCTCCTACTCTGAGAAGGAGATGGGAGGTCTAGCTAAAACTCTATAATTATATACACCAATCATGTTGCTTAAAGGATGTAACTCAAATAAAGGTGCCTTGTATGTATCTAGTGGGGGATGTGTATGTTAAACCCCTAATGTATCCCCTATCTATTATTTAGAATGTTGTAGAAAAAGATGTGAGAATATTTTCAAAGCTTTATCCTATGTTTTCTTTGCCTGAGGAGGCTCGGCTAAAGTGCCAAGGTCAATAATGTTTCCATCTATCAAGTCCTATATCTTTTGTCTTAAACTACTACATTTGTTTGTTGTATGGCCTGGTTCCCTATAAAACTCACATAATGCATGTTGATCATATCCCCATGGAAGAGGCTTTGTTGGATCAAATTCCCAAATAAGAGGGAGAGATATTATATTACATTCCAATAGCTTCTATAAAACTCTGGATAGAGGAAATAGTAGATTAGTAAAGGTTCATCGAGGAGGTGCTGATAAAACCACATGCCGAGGAGGCTCTAAAGCCACATTGATTGTAGGTTGATTCTGACCCTTGTTATCATTGACCTTGAATTTGTATGGGACTTTACTGTTACTCATATTTGTTGTTTTTGATATACTTGTGTATTTGAGTTTTCTCATTGAAGTGTTTTTGACTTCCATTTCGTTTAGTGTATGACATAATTTAGTGAAGGCAGAGAATCTTTTGAACATTATTGACTCATGTAAAGATGGTATAAGACTTTATTTGAATAGATATTATAACTTTTGATTAGCCATGGGGCTAGTCATCTTAGCCAAGATATTCTTATATTAAAGAACATAATTTGTGAGATGTTCATTTGACCTTTGTTTCTGCTATGCAACTTGGGCATATGAGACCTTATCACCAATGTTAATGCTGAAATGAGCTTAGAACATGTTGGCTAAAGGATTAAATAAATTGACCGAGTGATTTCATAGACTATAGAACTATTATAAAGCATAATCCTTTAGACTCTGTGGAAATAGCTTGGAGAGTAGTCATTCATTTGGTACATAGTTCAAGCATGTTTCATGAAAATCTCTCTAATGTGTCTTTGGATCACATTTTCCATCATATAGAATGAGCTTGGGTTGAAAAAAACTTGGTGGCAAGGGTGTAGAAGTAGTATGACATGCCAATGGTGTATGAAATATAGTAAAAGAATCTAAATCTTGCATAGGTCTATTGGCACCTTGCTCAAGATGTAGAACCTTGGATTGAAGAGATCTTGTCTCTTGCATAAGGGCTGCCACATCAGGAGACATAAATGTACTAGCTATTGTTGGTAGTAGAATAGAGGCAAGTTGGGATACTTTAGGGGGTTCTTGAGATATAGTTTCCCCCATAGTGTCATGTTCAACTAGATGCTATGAAGGAATGTAATACTCAACTTGTTTAGCCTTTTTGATTTTCATGATAAATTGTAAAATAAGAGTATGATCTCAAGGCTGTTCCCTGAGTCTTCCTTGAAAACTTTATAGGATCAAATATTTGTTGAGGAAAACTTCATTATCAATAATAGGTATAAGTTGATCAAGAGTATGATGTGGTGGATCATGAACATCAGTGTTTATATCATCATTATTATTCTCATACTACTCATCATTGAAATTATCTTCATGGAAATTGGTGTCATTTAGATGTGTAGGATTTATAGCAGGAACCTAAGTTGGTTGTTTATCCATGGTGTATGGTTGGGTTCAAGAAATATAGGTGAATTTAGGAGGGTTTTAACTAAGTCTTGTACTTCATCTCAAAGGAAGATATGCAAGAAGCTTAGGTGGCATAATGAAAACAACTTGAATAATGGAAGAAAATATTAAACAAATAAAATCTAAGCAAGGAACTGGAATATGCATAAAAAGGATATGAAGCTCACAAATGTGTAAGTTGATACCTCAAGAAGAAAATAGGAGATATTACATGCAAATAGGGTTTTAAATGAAATTATTTTGAAAATTACTATGAAAATTTGAAATTTAAAGCTAATTTCTGATTTTATCATGTAGGTAAAAAATTAGAAAAATATAGGAAAAATACTAGGAAAATACTAGGACCTAGTATGGGCAGATAAGGTTTTGAAATAAAAATATTTTAAAATTACTATGAAATTTTAAAATTTAATGATTATTTATTATTTTATTATGCAAGTAAAAAATCAAAAAAAATATAGGAAAAATTAGTGGGAAATTTACCTTAGGGTTTATAGGATTTTTATGCATGTTTGAAGTAAGTCAGGTTTACCAAATGATTTAACTATTTTAAGAATATTGGTGTATCATTTATAATTTAGTTAAAGGTATGGAGTAATAAAATTAGTAAATAAATATGCAATAGTTAAGATACTAATTTATATGATTTGATTCTTTCTAAAAATAGTAATAAGGGAGAGAAAATAAGACTTAGTTATAAATTGATTGAGTGATTGTTGCAGGGTTTAAAATTCACTTTGCAGGGCTGGGATAGTGTCATAAATTAGGATCTGGCCTTCATTTTATGATTAGATAAGATCACCAAAATAGGACACCATAGGGTCCAATGTTATAGTCCTCTTCTATAGCTATTGTTCAGGAGACCTGATATTTATGGTTTTTATTTGTTGTGTTTGTGTGAGCCTAACTATGAAATTTTGACTATTGGATATCTACAAAACTCCCTATAGAGGTATTTTAGTATTCAAACCCTAGATTGCATTATGTTTTGACAAACTTTGGGAAAGAGTGGGGGTTAGTGTGTGTAAGATGCATTGAATGTATATCCATACCATTTATGTGTGCATGTTGCCTACATACCAATACTTTGAAGAGGGATCAATCCATATGTAGTTCTCCCATTTGATGTGCTTTGTGCAATAGTGTGTATTGAGATGAAAAATGATAAACTAAATGTGATTGAGGTGGTTAGGGATTGGTGTAAAGATTTGAATAAGCTTGTAGTAGTATTGGTTGGTTGTATATAGAGAATAGGTAAGATTAACTTAGTATTCTTGTTTTCTGTGTAATAATTGCCAACCCTTTCTAAATGAATTTTGAATGAGCTTTTATAGGGATCCATTGGCCATAGGTTGAATGTGCTTACATTAGACCAATAAAAAGAGGGATAAGAATTAGAATAAATTGACCATTGGAGGTAAAAATGCATTTGGATAGGAGCGTTGAAAGTGGATACTAGAGGGCTTGATGCTATAGTCCAAATTGGGCACTATAGTTTTGAGCTAACGAGACTCAGGGGATAAATTTTTCATAACAAGAGTAGTCTAGATGAGCTGAGATCAAGTTTGAAAGGCTATGGATGATTGGGAATTAGTGAAAAGATGCCTATGAGGGTTATAAAAGCAAGAAAGAGGGACTTATGGTTTGGGTATCATAATCCACACTCAAGTTACCAATTTTTGCATTTTATATGACTACACATAGTAATGTTGGAAGGGTATAAAATTATATAAAACTACATGTTAGGAGTGATTTAGCATTGAGAAAGGAAAATTAAGAGTTTGAGATGATGTGTGGGGTAAGAAAAGATCCATTTAAATCCTTATAAGATTTTATAAGGGTCAAAAGTTCATTCTATCTCATTTATTATCCTCTCAAGTAGGTGTAAGATTGAGACAACACAAGTTAGGGTTTGAAACTAAAAAATGAGATAACAAGTGATTCAACTAATGAGAAGTCATTAAAATTTCTAGACAGATGTATTTATATAGGAGGAAAAGTATTT
Organism: Torreya grandis; assembly: GCA_037957365.1. Taxonomy (NCBI): domain Eukaryota; kingdom Viridiplantae; phylum Streptophyta; class Pinopsida; order Cupressales; family Taxaceae; genus Torreya; species Torreya grandis. The sequence continues at coordinate 1,084,520 of JARHVA010004373.1, read as the reverse complement.
TGAAGGTTTAAATTTGATATGAATTTGTATGGTATGGTTTCATAATTAGTAGCCTTGAATTCGGCTTAGGAGACCTAATTAGTCCTAAGGGGTGTTGAGTTAGGTGTTCTCTAAAGAGAGTTGAATTATGAATGTTTGTGTGGAGCTATGTGATGTAAAGTGGTATCTAAATGTGGGTTTATTTTGGTTTGTAAATTTTTAGTTTAATCAAAACAAAGAGGTTTACCTCAAAAAAGGGCTAATAGAAGGAAGGTGTCAAAAATGAAAGAAGAGTTAAGTGAAGAGTTGAAGCTTGGAGGTTGTGTGGAATGAATGGATACATGAAATGATATTTAATTAAGTATGTAAATGGTATAATGAGTATGTGTAAGGATAAAATCAAATTAGAATGCAAACCTATGAAAACACATAAAAATATTGTAAAGAACAAAGCAAGGATAAATAGAAAGAACATGAAAATAGAGTATGAACTAAGGAAGTTGATGTTAAAAGGAAATATTATAGATGTAGTTGACTAGTAAAATAAATTCAAGTAGATAATGAGGATTAATTGAATATAATGAGGCTTAAGATCCATTGAGTAGGTAAGAGTGAATAAGAAAGACCTAGTAAATGAAAAGTGATCAAATAGATAAAGAGGTTGAAGATAGAAGACAAAGAAGGACAAAAAAATATTAGAGCTGGGTATTTGGCATAGGTAAGTGTGTGTTTCCATCCATATAAAGGAATCTTTTTAGATCCTCTACATCAATATCCTTTATAGATAAATTTAAATTAAACTTACAAGGTAAATATACATAGACTAAACGTACATAAAGCATAAGATTGACTCAAAATTTTACCTCTGTATAAGTAAAAGGTGTCCTCTTAATATAGATATATGTAGTAGTGGATGGGCCAACAGCTGGATCCAAAAATGTAAACAATGGTTGTGTCAAATCAAATGATGCAAATGTCAATTATGATGATGAAGGCACTGTCACCTCTTGGGACATAAAAAATGACATATATATTATTCAATTTATATGTAACTTAATTTTTAGTTAAATTAAATTTACAAATATAACTTAAATTTAACATGACATTTATATAAAATATAGTTGCATTTGTATAGTGGTTGATGTCTGCACACCAAATATACATGCCAAAAACTCATCACTCATAATAATATTATCTAATCCCTCTAAACCACTAACACCATCATCATCAAATGGTCTATTGTACATATCTTCACAAGACTAACAAGGGTGGAGTTAGGTATGCACACTAGGTGGCATATATCTTATATCGATCTATGAGAGCCTACTTGTATGATGAATGAGTATATCCATGAGTGAACTTAGAGCATGTAGAGTATCTATCTCCATGACCTATTGAACTACAAAGGGGATCTCAGACTCAAGTGCATTTTGGATACATATCCTTGTAGGCCAATTAGGCACATGACATGCACCTGGTCAATCTTGTGTAGAACCTTTCCTTCAGTCCTAAAACTCACAATAATTAAAATAGTTCAGAATCACATTGAGGATAAAATCATAGTAGAGTTTCTTCAAAAAATACAATGAGACCTCATGGTTGTTACATGGTGGATAATCAAACACCATCCACCATCGATCCAAAGTAAATAAAATTGATAGACAAGAATCACAAACTCAAAATAATATAATTCAATTTAATCAAACACATAAAAGTTAGAGATAAAAATAATCTTGAATCAAATCCAAAAACTATGACCAAATTTCCTAATCCTTTTGAATTTAAATCACTTAAGAATATGTAATTCTTATCTTTTCAGAAATTGATAATGAAGTTAACAGAGATAGAATTTATAATGTCATTATATCTCTACATAAAAATATGGATGTGGAATAAGTGACTAACAATGAAAAATTAGAAAATTAGGATGATTAAGTAAATCCTCGATTCTAGAAAAATCTAATAGATATAAGAAGCTAACCTTGCAAGATTCCTTCCCTAAAATTGATCTACCTTCCTAATTTTTAAGATGAAATTGGTGAATCATATGAATATAATTTGGATTATTTTAAACAAATTTATGTTGTTATAAAGGTCACCAACTAAAAATATTGCATAAGATTATTTTCTCAAATCTTAAATGAAAATTCTTATACGACTTTTATTATTTTACCTCCTAGAATTATTTTAAAATGTAACTATAGAGCAATGTTTTGGTAAATATAAATATTTATAATAATTATTTAATGAACTTTCCTCCATTTCCATTTAACTAAGAAAAACTATTTACCATTTCACCACTTGATTAATTGAGCTTAGAAAAAACCCCAAATAGTTTTTTCTTTGGTTGTATTATTATAATGTCTTACCTTTTGAAATATAAGATGAAATTATAAGAAAATTATATATCAAAGTTTGATGACATTCTTATGTTTTTCCCTGAGTATGAAACTAAATTAAATAATTTTTTTCAAGGCTATATATTCCATAGGTATGGCTACTAATAATGCATGATTTATTAAAACTACTAAAAATATATGTAATGATTTGGTCATCACTAATTTGCAGTTGAATTATCAACCTTTTACTTCTATAAAAATAATTAACATGAGTAAAATTCAAGATAAAATAATAGATAAATATTTTTACTATAATATGTTCAATTTGGGCCATGATCTTGACCTATGTTTAGAATATTATGGAACAACAATCATATATTTATTCAAATCAATAAAAATAACATTAGCAAATATAACCTCATAATAATTCCTATAAAATAAGAATAGTAAAACTGAAATGTAATATAATCTCCCATATAGAGTAGAAGTTACAATTACTAACAATAAAATATTTTTAAGATTTACTAACCTAAATAACCTACCAATCTACCTACAATAATTGTGTTACAATCAGCTATTGAGTAATTTAATAGTACTCATTTATTATCTAATGGTGAATTAATCACCTTAATATTAACCCCTTAATTCAACATTGTCTCAAGTGAATTGGAGAGAAATTCTTTGAATGCCTCAAATTTTTCCTATGCAAATGCTTTGATAAAAACATCTACACATTGTTGATCTATCAGGCAATATTAAAATTGGATATTGTTATTCTAAGCATGTTCACATATGAAATGAACTTTCACCTTAATGTGTTTAGTGCATTCATGAAACATTGGATTGCGAACAAGCTTCACTAATCCATTATCTACATGAAGAATATTTGGTTGATCCTGTAGTAATCCAAATACTTCAAGTATGTCTGAGCTAAATCACTTCAAAGATATTTCCACCTGAAACATGATATTCAGATTCTATAGAGGACCTTGAAACACACTTTTGATTCTTACTCCCCCATGATATCAGTCTAGATCCTAAAAAGAATACAAATCATGAAGTGGATTTCCTATCATCAATGTTCTCTACATGATCTAAGTATGAGTATCCTATCAAGAAGTTATCATTTTTCTTGTATTCTAGGCCAAAATCCATAGTTCTTTTTATGTACCTTAATAATCACTTTCCTACTTTCCAGTGACTAGTCTTAGGGGCTTGCATGAACCTTAAGATATAACTAATAGCATAGCTGATGTCTAGCCTAGTGTAGGTTAGGTAAATGAGACTCCCTATCAACTACCGATATAGAGTTTCATTTGCCTATGGTGATGGATCTACTCAAGACAATTGAAGCTTTATCTCCATAGGTGTGGCAAATGGTTTGCTCTCCATCATTTGATTTTTTTTGAGAATTGTCTTGACATATTTGAGTTGAGATACAAAAATGTGATTTTTTCTCTGCCATACTTCTAAACCAAGACAATAATGTAGAATCTTGAGATATGTCATGTCAAATGATCGATTCATATCTATATTTATTGATTCAATCATCTTCACTAAACTTATAGTGATGACTAGGTCATTGGCATATATGACTACAATTACTATCTCCCCCATTGCTGGTTGAGGTAGAGATTCAGATCATATGGACTCCTTTTGAATCCATATTTTAAGATATGCTCATCAATGTTGATATAACATGCCCTGGGAGCCTATTTAAGACCATACAATGATTTGATAAGTCTACAAACTTTATCTTCTTTTCCAGATTTGATAAAACCTTCTAGTTGAGTCATGTAGACTTCTTCCTATAAATCCCCATTAAGGCACTTTTTACATCCATTTGATGGACTTTCCAACCAAATTGTGTAGCTAGAGAAAAAATCATCCTGATTGTTTTGATCTTTGTTATGGGAGAAAATGTCTCCTTATAGTCAATGTCTTATTTTTTAGCATACCCCTTCATAACCGATCTTGCATTGTGTTTGTCGAGACTGACATATACTTTTTACTTTGTCTTGAAGATCCATTTGCATCTGATTGGCTTCTTCCCTTGTGGATAATCTACAAGCTACCATGTTTTATTTTTTATCAATGAATTATATTATGCATCCTTGACATCTTTCCAAGGTTTAAACTATAGGGATTATTAAACTATAGAGGGCTCGGCAAATTCAACAACTGTACTCATTAAGGCTAAATTGACCTCACTACGAGCCATACTATGAGTCCTTGGTCTAGTGTTGGATGTGTTTGGAATACCATCTAATTTTTAATTTTTGAGAGTATTTGTATACCATTTAGGCATACATTAATTAGTTCTTGTGTGTGGTAGAGTTGTACCATTATTCCCATCACCATTAATGATTCATTTGGTAGATCACCATCTTCTATATTTTCTATGGGATTGATTTTTTTATCAAGTGCACTTATATAAAGAACTTTAACTTCTTTATTTTCAAAGAATTTAACATCCTTACTAGTGTATATTTGTCTAGTTTTTGGATCCATGAGTCTATAGGCAAGTTTTTCTTCATTGTACCCTAACAACACATATTTTTTGGCTTTCATATCAAGATTTGTCCATTCCTCTTTGAGAATGTGCATACTTTATTACATCTAAAAACTCAAAGATGTGTTATATATGGATTTTTCCCTGACTAGGCTTCATGTGGTGTTACTCCATCAAGATATATAGTGGGTACTCTATTGAGTAAATATATGATAGTTTTGGTAGCTTCTACCTAAAATGCCTTAGTCAAGCTTGAGTCATGTATCATACATCACACCATTTCTATAATAGTATAATTTTTCCATTCAATAAATGCATGTTGATGTGGTGTATGTGGAGGTGACATTTGATGATGAATATTATTTGCTTACAAAAAATTTAAACTTATTACTGGTGAATTCCCCCCATGATCTATGCAAAGGGTCTTGATGTGTTGACAAAATTCATTTTCAATAGCCACTTTGAACTTCTTGAAAGTTTCAAAAGGTTGATCCTTTATTTTTAGATAGTAGATACACATTTTTATGGAACAATCATCGACAAAGAGCATAAAGTACTTAAATTTAGCATGGCTAGGTGTCATTGGTCTACATAGATCTATGTGAACTAGATCAAGTTTACCATTACATCTATAGGTATTTTTATGAAATGGAATTTGATGTTGTTTTCCTACTAAATAAACAAAACATTTGTCTATACCCTTTTTAAGAGATGGTAATCCTCTTAACATGTTTTTATGGTGGAGTGTGACTAGGTATCATAAATTGATGTGGCTAAATCTCCTGTGCCATAGTTGTGCCAAGTTTATGTCTTTTTCTATGAGTTATTGATTATTTTTCTAAATGAAATCAAGCTAAAACATATGGTTCACATTGGATGCTCATGCAGAAATTTTGGATTTTTTGGATTTGTCTCTGATCAAACATAATTTTGTTCCACCTTTATAGTCAAAATCAATATTCAAATTATGTTCTAAGAGTTGACTTACTGATTAAAAGTTTTTGGTTAATCCAAGTACATATAGAACATCTATGATTTCACATGTTTGTGTGCCTAGGGGTAAGGCAATGTTTCCAATTCCTTGTACACTATATGAAGAATCATCACCCAAAGAAATATGATTTTATTGGGTGTATACTTCAAAGTGGAAAATAAATCTTTTCTACTTGTAATGTGTCAAGTTGCACTTGAGTCAAAATACCATATGGCACTTTGTGATGTGGATACATCATGGGTATCTATAGAGTACATGTAGTCATCCTCCTCATCATGTTCTTCTTGTTCAAAAATATTGATTTGTTGCTTTTATTTCTTCTGCTAAGTCCCCTTTGTTTATCCTTGTGGCTTACTGAATGATCCAGGGGATGATTGTTGGTGAGTGAAATTCTGACCACTAGAAGATCCTTTTTGAAGGTATTGTACTAGCAATATTTTAGGTCATGTCCTTGATGACCATAAATGAGACATTATTTTTATGACTTTCCTCTTAGTGAATTTTGATTTGAATTAGGTTTTGATGAAGATTTGACTGGTTTCTTGCCTTTCTATTGATGAGAAGCTACTACATGTTCTTCATGTTTATCATGAGTGTTGAACGACTCTTCCTGTTGCAACATATTTACCATTTTTTAAAAACCTAGTTTTTTTCTATGATAGTTAAATTGGTCACAAAAATCATGTATGAGGGTGGCAGTGCTCTCAAGACAATAGGTACAAGAGAGTCATCTGAAACTGTCTCACCTAAAGATTGAAGTGATGCCCTTAGAATTAATCACATCTTTAAAATACCTCCACTATTTCTCTTGATATCAATTTTAGAAAATGGGGTTGAATTTTAAAATGCAAAATTTTGATCTCATTTTTGGCCTCATATACAATTAATAGCTTGTCTTTTAGGCTGATTAGTTATCACCTTTAAGTAACTTTGAATCCAACAAAAAGAATTTTAGAGCCTGTGTAGCCATTATCAAGACTTTAGGTTATGGATTAGTTTGTTATCACTCCAGGTATATAGGTTTCCCTTTCTATATATCATCAAACTTAGATAACAAACCTTTCTTTATACATGCCCTTCCTTTATACCCATCGGTATAGAAAAGAATCTCATCCTTTTTGTATACCTGATGGTATAAGAAAGAGGCATAAATGTATAGGAAAGAATTCAATACTTAATACCTAAATATTACTAAAAAGGGTTCATCTAATCATTAGCACCTACTTAGATGTATTTTCACATACACACTCATAACTTTTCTATATTCTTAGAAATACCACCAATCAAGATTTGTGCCCTTCGATTGAAATGAATGGGTCGATGAAGAGAATGATATGAGTGAATGTGCCTTATTTTTCCCTAATGATTTAAAATAATGATGCCTAAACATCATTATTTTATCTATGTTAGGTTATGTATGTAGTAACTCAAGCATGATAGCATTACCTTTAAATGTGAGTCAGAAGCATAGATATGACCGAACACTACATCAGTTTTGAAAAACTCATGATTTTGTGCAATATGCAATACAATTACAATATTACTCATTTATTATCTTATGGTGAATTAATCACCCTAATATGGAAGTTATTAAATTTAGGAAATTATTTAAATAAAAATAAGCTTCCACTTTTTATTTGTAAATAATCATAAACATGTGTAGTTTTGATGAGCCATCTAGTGAAATTAACACATCACAAGCTTCTGTCACTTATATTATAAATAAGGATTGAAATTCACCATGATAGGATTCATCCAATGCTATAAAGAAAAATAATCAGGATAATAAGTCTCGTCAACAAGATTTTTCTTCTAAAAAACTAGTTGATAATTGGGAAATAATGACCTATTAGAGTAAAAAGAAAGACCTACTAGTGGAATCTTTACCATTGATAATAATGATCTAAAAAATAATCAACAAGTGAATTATAATAAAGTACAACAATAAAATTATTGACCTTATATGCCAATAATTAATGTTAGGCCAAAAACTCATTTTTCTTCTTATAATGTAGTTTATTATTTTTTGAACCAATGGAGTAGTTTGAAAATTTAGGATGCATTAAAGGTCCCTGATCAATTCAAAAAGGTAGAATCAATCTTTAAAAACTTGAATGATCCAAGTGTAATAATTTTTTTTAAAGAGAGAAAGGTAAATGGTGAAGCACAACATGTTCTCATGCAATATATGAATATCCCTATTTTTTATATTCATCCTTATTATGAATATATAAATATTATTATAAACTTGTCCCTAATTAAATTCTTGATGCATGGGATTCTATGAATGGAATTCCTCTCCAACCTCACTTATCATATTACACATAAAGATGAAAATTAAAGTTAATTAAAAAAATGATTATATAATAGTTTATGCTCAGATATTTTAGGAATACAAATGAATTTATGGAGTGAAAAAATATCAAGAATTCATTCTTGTGGATTTTATAGAATTAATACTTTAAACTATAATTGTGAAGAAACTAATGGAACTAGGTGTGATGGTCAAGATCAACTTTATGTTTTGTGAAAATTGATATTCTTTCTTTCTTTTTTTTGGTATTTGACTACTTAATCTAGATTAGTTATAATTTTTAACTTTGACAATTGCTAACCTTTATCTTGATAATTAGACTAAAATCTTGGAATAAGTATTGGAAATTTTGATTATATATGTATGTATGTATGTATGTATGTATGTATGTATACATGTGTGTGTGTGTGTGTGTGTGTGTGTGTGTGTGTGTGTGTGTGTGTGTGTGTGTGTGTGTGTGTGTGTATATGAAATTGCATAAGTAATCTAGATGAAAATATGCTTTGATTTTTATTTTAGTATATAATTATTAGTTTTAGCTAACAAAAATTTGTTGATAAATGATATTTGGTAGATTGGTTGAGATTTTTTTAAATCATGGTGAAACATTTTTCTTTGAAAATTGTTTAAATGGAAATTTAGGCTGTTTAAATTTAATGATAATTTTTTGAGTTTTTTTTATTGAATGATTGATAAAAAATATATAAAATAGTTGTGGGTAGTTGGTCTTGATGATTTTATTACTACTCGTTTATTAAATTTGGTTTTATATAGTATAGAACACATTTTATGATTTCACTTTGTAGTTTAATAGATGATTTTTCTCTAAATGATTTATTTTTTAGTGGTTTAATGGGAGCTTATATCATGTTTCTATTTTCAATTGAAAATTTTAATGACATATGGAAATTTGATTTTGGTATTCTTAATACATGTTCAATAATTGTATTTTTTTCAGTGTTGATTACACCAAATGTTAAAGTGGATTTCATTGTGAAGTAGTATTTTCAATACACATGAAAGTCAATATCTTTGGTTTTTTATTTTCTAGAGCATGAAATTTTATCTGAGAAATGTATTAATAGAAACCATCAAAGTAATTGAACTTTCCGTGAAAAAATATAAAGAATTATTGCTTTTTTCATTATGATATTTAGCCATAGTGTAAAATAGTTTGGGGACCCACCCATTGAATACAATACCTTTTGAATTATTAAATGATTTTATTCATATTTATTTTTTAAGTTACAAGGTCCTTTTAAAATATGAATTTATAATTCTAAGTCATTTAAATTTATTTAAAAACTTGATATTCATATGTTGATTAAATTATTCCAGTTATGTAAAATTGAATTAAATATTAGGTCTTTCCCCTAAATCAACATATGGTTATTGAGGTTTACGTTTATATAGTATTAATTTATAATAAATAGTTAAAAATAATTACAATGAAGACTTGAATACTATTAAAGAGATTATAATATTATTTTACAATTAAAAGTCTATCAAGTATCTAAAGCTTTAATATTATCATACTATATTACTCTATGAAGAACATTTTTATGAGTTGGAAATTTGCTTGAAAAAATACTAATGGTACCTTCTCTAATGGTTTATTATTTTAATTGAAACACACAAATATAGCTAGGTTTCAATTCAAAGTCAAATGTATTATTTGTTAATGATTTAGGATTAATATTTTAACAATTTTAGAAAATATATTTTCATTCACATTATAGTTCATCATTATTATATTTTCAAGTAATTGATGAATACTCTATAAAGTTTCACGCACAATATATTGTTATTTTAAAATGTTATTGTACATTCATAGGTTATGTTTTTTAAAAATATATTTTTTAAATAAAAAATCAGGGCATCTCAATAAAAGTTATTTTCTTATTTCATTCTCATTTGGTCTCGATAAATATAATGTATATTATATTATATTTAATATGACTTCAATTTTTCTTCTTCTTTTGTTTAATTTAGTTTCTTTATTTTGGCTATAATTTCCTTTTATTAATTAATTTTTTGTGTTATTTTTTAATTAAAATACTGTTTATAAATTATCACTAATTGACCTTATGGTCCCTTACAGATATTTGATTATAGCTTGTTTTAACATATTTTGATAGAACTTGGACTAACTACTATTGATTTCGGTCCTATTTTAGATGCATGAGATGTAATATATCTTGAGTAGTTGTAGTGATTATGTTGTATCATAGTTTATGCCCATGTTGGATTCATTTTATCCTGATAGATATACTATTTGTATTGGATTCATTTTATACTAATATATATGTTGCTTTAGTTTAGTTATGTTACTATATGTTATTGATTTAGCATGTTTCACTAATGTGGATTGACATTGACTGCTCTTGCAATTGTTGATTATGTTTCACAAGGCATGCTCAAGTTCATGGTCATCATTACTAACTCTAGTTCCATTTACAACTATAGATGATTATGTTTAATTATTATTTTATGTTTAATGATTCATTTTGAATTCATTATTATTTATTATTTATATCAACATCATTCTAATAATATGTTGATGCCTAAATATGTACCACAGGTGCCCAAAGTGTTAAGAAATACTTTTCATTTTAGAGTTCTAGGAATTCAATGCATGAGTTGCAGGTTGTGATAATCCTATTATCTATTGGTGGAATAGAGGCAAAACAAGTGACTATTTCATAATATTTATATTAAGTGGTGGTTGGGAGCCACCATGGCCAAATAGAAGATATATGTAGAATATGCAGTATACTATGCTAAAAATAGTGAATTATGATAATAAAAAAAAACTAATCTAAGATGGATATTCACAATGACCATTAAACTAAGGTGATCTAATTAAAAAATAATCAAAAGAAAGGGTAGGGTATAAAGAGAGATGTTGGTCTTTTTTCAAACATTATGACAAAGTTCATATTTCATCTAGATATGTACTTAACCAATGTGTAACATGAAATAGCTTAAGCCCAAATCACATTGTGCATCAAGTAGACTTCTGAGGATTATGAGAAATAATGCAAATTAGAACCAAGATTACTTTAAATATTTAATCCTATAATCAGATAACTAATGCACATCTACAAATACAAAGCAAATAAAATGAAGTAAACTAAGTAACCTTAAATTAACATACCATTATCACAAGTTAACAACTCTAGAATCAAATGTACACATAAAGAATTCAAAAGAACCATTCAAATCTAAAAGTGAAAGCAGACAATTGACAAATAAACCATATAGCACTTCACACAAGTAAATACTTAACAATCTTTGTATAATTCCTTACTTATATTAATTTCTCAAAGTTTACAAAGTAATTTAGTTCTAAGAAATCCCCCCCTTTGGATAATCAACAATGCTCTTTTTATAGGATGTAAAGAAGCATGTTGATCAGTCCTAATCCAATTAAATTTGAACATGTGTATAAGACATGTGTCCTTTCAAATGTTTTAGAACAAATTATCTCTTCTAGTGAATTGACCTATAGATAATCTATGCTCTTACAAATTGCACATGTTTATATAAAAGAATATCCTATTTTGAAATATCATACAATGTTGGTTATCATAGGAATATTTTTATCTATCTTGACATAGGAATTATTGGATAATTATGTGCTCTATAATTACTTTAGGGTCTTCATTATACTCATAAGTTACCCTATATAGGCATGGTCTCACCTTCAAGTTCTTTAAAGATGCATAATGCTCCAATGGCGTAATTAGTTCAAGCATTGTGAGCATAGATCCCAAATATTTATATTACCAAGTCCATAGGGTCTCTAATTTAACCTATTACACTCATATAACTTTAACATGGCAATTTTATGGCATCATAGGTCATTCTATTCATCATATAAAAAATGATTGTTTGACTAAAAAATTTGGATCCAAACAAATGTGTTTAAAATTGATGATCATGTGACCGTCAAAGATGTTCTAACATTTTAATTCAAATTTAAATTTGGTAGGAACCTTTCATTTAAGTTTAAATGGGACCAATTTAATAATACCATGGCCTTAGTTTAATTTTTATCCTAAGGCTTGGTCATGTTTTTTAACACAACCAAACCTTAGGATAAAAATATTATGCTTGGTCTATTTTATATCACATGGTCCCTTTTATCTTAGTATGGTCTAACTAAAAATTTAGGGTCATTTTTATTACTTAGCCTAAGGCCTTATCCCAAAGTTCCATCATATTTATTTATACAATAGGTTAAGACCTTATGCTAAGTCATATTTTGTAGGGTCTTTATTTATGTTTAACCTAGCTTAAAAAATCTTAGGTTAAAATATCCTTACGCTTGGTCCCTTTTAAATGATTGGGGTCCTTTTTATATGTGGAAAACTTAGCTTAAACCTTTGACCAAAATATTCTTATTTATTAATACTAATAAAACATGGTTCAAAGTTATGCTAAGTTCCTTTTAAATTCATGGGGTGCCATTAATATATTTATAACTTAGCTTAATCATTTTTATCCTAATTATTTTATACATACTCTCGAGCCTATCTTGATATTTTATAAAATTCAAGGACCAATCACATTTAATTACTCGAATCCAAATCTATGGCTCATATTTAAGCAAAAGACCCAGATCAAATGGAGCGTGATCAATGATGAAAAGTAGTGGACCCTAGTTAAACATTGAGCACTATTTAGAAATCAATGAGCAATATTGATTCATACCATCTCAATCAAATGGAATGAGACCATATTGAATAGTCAAAGGTTTTGTGGAACTACCAAGTGGCATAACTATGGATGGAGCCTAGTACAAAGATCCTAGAAGCACAAATAAATTGACATGTGGCACATGAAGAATGCAAAGCAAATTAGAAGATGACAAGTGGTAGGCTTGGAAAATAGTCCTCATAACTTCGTTAAAATTAACAGACACATGACCATCAAAGATGTTCCCATGGACATCAAATGATGGCTATGCAGATGTCAATCTCTACATAGTAAAGATCCTAGATCATGTGTTTAAAATTGATGGGCACATGACCATCAAAGATGTTCTTGTAGATGTCAAATTATGGCCACATAGACGTCAATTTTAACATAATTTTTTGGATCCAAATTTTAAAGGCAAATGGCCATTTTTGATAGTGATGAATAGAATGACCTAGGACACCATGGAATTTCCATGTTAAAGCTATATGAATGTAATAGGATAAATTAGAGACCATACAAACCTAGTAATATAAAGATCTAGGATCTAAGCTCACAATTCTTGAACTAACTATGCCATTGGAACACTATGCATCTTCAAATAGCTTGAAGGTGGTACCATGCCTATATAGGGAAACATCCGAGAACAATGAAGACCCTATAATAATTATAGAGCACATCATCATCTAGTAGGTCCCAGGTTAGACAAAATAGGAATATTCTTGTGGTAACCATCATTGTATGATATTTTTAAAAAGGATATTATTTTATATAAACATGTACAATTTGTAAGAGCATAGATTGTCTATATGTAAGTTCACTAGAAAAGATCATTTATTTTGGAACATTTTAAAAGACACCTATCCTATACATATGTTCAAATTTAATTGGATTAAGACTAATCAACATGCTTCCTTACACCCTATAAAAGGAGAATTATCAATTGTCAAAAAGGGGGAGTTCTTAAAACCAAATTATTTTAAAAACTTTGAGCAATTAATATAAGCAAGGAATTCTATAAATATTGTCTAGTATTTTCTTTTGTGAAGTGTTTTATAGTTTTTCTCTCAATTATCTAGTTTCACTTTTAGATTTGAATGGTCCTTATGAATTCTTGGTTGTACATTTGATTACAGAGTTGTTAACTTGTCCTAATGCTAAGTTAATTGAAGATTACTGAGTTTGATTCATTTTATTTAATCTGCATTTGTAGATGTGCATTAGTTATCTACTTATAAGAGTAAATCTTTAAAGTAAGCTTGGTTCTTATTTGCATTATTTCTCGTAGTCCTCAAAAGTCTACCTGATACGTGATGTGATTTGGGCTTAAGTTTTTTCATGTTACACATTAGTTAAGTACATATCTAAATGAAATCTAAACTTCGTCATAATGTTTGAAATAAGACCAACAACATCTCTCTTTCTATCCTACCCTTCCTTTTGATTCTTTTTTAACCAAATCACCTTAGTTTAATGGTCATTGTAAATATCCATCTTAGATTAGTTCTTGATCATAATTCACTATTATTTAGCATAGTATATTACATATTTTACATATATCTACTATTTAGCCATGGTGGCTCCCAACCACCACTTAATATAAATATTTTGAAACAATCACTTATTCTACCTCTATTCTACCAATAGATAACATGATTATCATAACCCCCAACTCATGCACTGAATTCCTATAATTCTAAAATGATAAGTGTTTCTTAACACTCTGGGCACTTGTGGTACACATTTAGACATCAATAGAAGGAGCTTCATTGGTATTAGATGGAGGGCTTTAGTCATATTTTTGTGAATTTATAAAATCTTTGCTCATTTTGGTGAATTATGTCTAAATATTAGTGTATTCTTTGCATATTTGTGTTCTTTTGAGAATAATTATACAAATATCATTGATCTTTATGATTTTAGACCAATCTCTATGCTTCCTTTAGACAAAGATCAACATTCCTTGAAGATTCATGAGTATTTGTGGTAAATATAGCTTAAATCCAAGGTCTCTAAGGTTATTGATAGTTGTTTTGTTCAAAAATTGATAGATTATTTTCAAATTATATTTAATTTGAGCTTGAAGCATGTAAAGATCATTCATACTAATGTATTTGGGCATATCTTCAAGCTAATTTAATTAAATATCGATGTCCTTTTCTATTCTTTACACATATTTATATAAAAATAGCTTATTGTGTGAGTCTTATCATTATTATTTATAAATATGAAGCTTACATATCATATTTCAAATAGGACTTGGAGCTAGAACCACCACAAGTAAGATTTGGGCATATCTTCAAGCTAATTTAGTTAAATATCAATGTCCTTTTGTATTCTTTACACATATTTATGTAAAACTAGCTTATTGTGTGAGTCTTATCATTATTATTTATAAATATGAAGCTTACATATCATATTTCAAATTGGACTTGGAGCTAGAACCACCACAAGTAAGATCCGGGCATATCTTCAAGCTAATTTAGTTAAATATCGATGTCCTTTTCTATTATTTACACATATTTATGTAAAACTAGCTTATTTTGTAGTCTTATCATTATTATTTATAAATATGAAGCTTAAAAATCATATTTCAAATAGGACTTGGAGCTAGAACCACCACATGTAAGATCCTCATCAAAGTATGACATGGTTAGGTGGATCTTCTATCAATGTGCCTAGTCAGGTACATGACTTACCAACAAATCTAGAAAGGTATTTACCTTATTTATATATTAATGGTGTTGTCACTATTGAAGAACACATTAGATATTTTAAATCTACTTTAAGACTCTTAAGTGTTATTTGTGAAGATGTAGCATGTTGATTATTCCCATTTAATTTCAAAGATGTTGCATACGAATGGTTCCTTAACCTTTCAGAGGATTATATTGCTAACTGGGATGATTTTAATAAGATATTTATTGATAAATTTGGTAAAATCATCATTCCATGAATTTGGTATCAATAATTCACCACTGTCAGAAGAGACTCAAATGAGCCCATTAGAGCCTTTAATATTAGGTTTCAAAAGATTTTTAGTAGAAATGTAGCCCTTTATATACCTAAAGAGGCTTTAACCTTAGATATTTACAAGGATTATTTGGATCCCATGAATTTTGTGTTCTTTAAAATGTTTTTTAGAGTCATAAACACCTTGGCATTGGCTTATGTTAAAGCAGTAATAATCAATGATCAAATCCAACCTCAAGGTTAGCTTGCATATGTTATCCCAAATGTCAACCTTAATTTCTCAGCACTTAATGTCATTCCAAATGCCAATTAGAGCATGTATACCTTAAATTAGATACCACCATTAAACTAATTACCCTTAAGCCATGCCTATCTTGGTTAAAATTTGGGGTTCTTGAACAATGATAAAAATGGATTTCATTCACAAGGACAGAGAGATTTGGTGCCCATTAGTAATGACAGTCATGTTCATAACTTAGAAGTACCAAATAATGAGGATGAATCCATACTTAAGAAGGTTTAAAATATGAGCACTAATTTTATTTAGTTGCAAAATCAAGTTAGCAATTTTGGGGAAGGCTCCAATAGAGGCTATGTTTCTCAAAGGTTCAATAGGTTTCATGATACTAACTTCAATGAGTCATATGAGAACATACATGAAATTAATCTTTGTGATATAGATCTATTTGATCATTATAATGTCTTATAAGCATGTCAAAGTGAAAGGGATACATCTAAACCTATGTTTAATCAAAACTTTATTATAGGGATAGTTGGCTTTGTAGGAACTTCTAAATCCTTCATGCAATTTTTGATTTTCAATTTGAAGAAGAAAGTGAATCAAAATATGATCTAGAAGTTGAAATGGACATTCAAGCTGAGCATCCCCATGAACAAGATCAGATACAAGCTGACTTCTCTTCAGAAGTAGTTGTGAAGGTAATTCATATGAGGTCATTGCTGAAATTGAGGATATCCCTGAGGAAGAAGACCAGTGGCAACATTTATGCTAGGAATTTTTGAAGGAAATTGAGGTTTTTCATGATAGAAATAACATTTTAAAGATCCTAAAGCAAGATGAGTTGGGACTCGATTGGGTAGCCAAGATGTCATTCTGCACGGAGTATAAGGATGAAGCAAGTGAAATATATCAAGAATTTTCATATGACACCTTTAAAAAGGTGGAAGTTGTGATCAAATTGATTCAAATGGTAAGGTTTCAAATGAATTTCATGATTTTTTAGCTGATCAAGATGAAGTAGCCTTTTAAGATGACTTGTAAATTTTTGGTACAAATATTGGTAGTTTATCTCCACCTCAAGCTGAGCTTAATGAAGATCTTAAGATGAGAATGCTAGTTGAGATACCATCATTGAATGAGGATGATATAAGCCACTATTTGTATATTAATAAAGGAGAATTAACACTCTTGATGCAAGACATAAGGATTTGGGAAGAAGATGATTGGGTCTTACATTCATATCTTTGATCCATGTATCTAAGAATGTCTATAGGAGACCAAGCTACAACACCTGGAAGACATAAGCATACAAGTGGTCCTCTCCACAAGAAGAGGCCATTGAATGAAATTAATCATGTTTCAAGGTTTTGTAGTAGATTAAATAACTTTTCATTTGATCTTGGAGGTAAGTAATTTATGTAGTTAGTGTAGGGTTTAGTTTAGTTTCTTTCTTGTTCTTAGTTTTTTACTTTTTTCCTTCATGTCCCTTATTTTTATATAATGCTTGTATATATTTGTTTGTTTTTTCTTATTTTGTTCCTCACTTTTAAATAAGTCCTTTTGGACAACCCTAGATTCAAAGATCACCTAACTACTCAAAAGCTTTATAGTTTAAAAATGTAGGTATGACTTCTTAACATTGGTTGATCATGGATTGTTGAAATATGATTTTGATGTTATAGTTCAGAGAAACTAACAAAGACTAAAGGTTAAGTTGATTGTTCCTTGAGATTTTGAACCTTGTTCTGATCTAATCTTGGTTTTAAGAAGGATTGTACATATAGGATGAAATCTTAAAATATTAGGACACAATCATGCTCTTACTTAAAAAATATCAATTACCTGGGACAAAGTTTACAACCAAGGATTATTATCTGAAAATCAAACACTTGACCAAATCCCTAAACCTAACTAACCTAGTTCTCAACCTTTGCTAAAAATTCAAAATGATCTAAAAAATACAAAAAAAATAATAGCTTATTTCAAAATTGAAAGCTTTCCAAGAAAAGGTGATTCTAGTAATCTCCATTGGGGCTATGAATTTCTAATTGGCAATGGAGCAAGGCCTTGAGTGGAGCCAAAGGCATTTATGTCAAGGTTATGGATCCCTGATTTATAGTAGATTAATTCCCAAGCCTTCCTTTAGCTAAATCATGGTTATTAATGAATATTCAAATATGCTAAAAGTCAATATGAATGATCAAAGCCATGAACCTAGAAGTTTTTCTCTAAATCCTTTAGCAATCAGTAAGTAGAATCAAAGCACACACACAACATGACTAAGTTTTGATGTTTGATCTTAATTATTCATATTCAAGATTTATTTTAACCATGAAATAATCTTATTAATGGTGCTTGATTAAATGAAATAAGTAGCTTAATTACTAGTATGAACTAGAGTCTCTAAATGTTAATGTATTGTTATGTTTTCCCCAGAAGTCACCATTTGTTGAGGTCAACATACCCCCATTTATAAAATATAGGGACTCATGTGTCAAATTGTGAAAATTTGTTCCTTATAGATTAAAATCCACTTGGTCAAAGTATCATTAGCATGATTACACAATATTTTAATTTGAAGATCATCCACACCATGTTCTAGCTGACTTATTTGTTCATGGTTTTGCTTTAATCTTATTTGAAGTGCTAACATCAGATATTAGTGTTTCAGGTTGTAGGTTTAATACAAGCCATTTGGGGTTGAGCATGCTTAGGGTTTTTATACTTCAATGTTAAATTGATCATTTATTAACCTTGATTTATAATTGATTAATTAAATTCTTGTTTTTTGAAACCCTAGACTAATGTTTTACTTGGACCTTTTAATTCAAATTTAAATTTGGCAGGAGCCTTTTATTAAATTTAAACTAGACAAATTTAATAATACCATGGTATTAATTTAATTTTTATCATAAGGCTTGGTCATGTTTTTCAACACAACCAAAACTTAGGCTAAAAATATAATGCTTGGTCTATTTTATATCACATGGTCCCTTTTATCTTAGCATGCTCCAATTGAAAATGTAGGGTCATTTTTATTACTTATCCTAAGGCCTTATCCCAAAGTGACATCATATTTATTTATACAACGAAATCTTAAGTTAAGACCTTATGCTAAGTCATATTCTACAGGGTCCTTTTTAATGTTTAACCTAACTTAAAAAAACTTAGGTTAAAATATCCTTACTCTTGGTCTCGTTTAAATGCTCAGGGTCCTTTTTATATGTTTAAAACTTAGCTTAAACCTTAGACCAAAATATTTGTATTTATTAATATGAATAAAACCATGGTCTAAAGTTATGCTAAGTCCTTTTTAAATTCATGGGGTCCCATTAATATATATAGAACTTATCTTAATGATTTTTATACTAAGTCTTTTATACATGCTCTTGAGCCTAACTTGATATTTTATAAAATGCAGGGACCATCACACTTAATTACTCTAATCCAAATCTATGGATTTCATTTAAGTGGAAGACCCAGATGGAATAGAGTGTGATCAATGATGAGAAGTAGTGGACCCTAGTTAAACATCGAGCACCTTTGGGATATCAATAACTAGCATTGATTTGTACCATCTCAATCAAATGGAATGAGACCACATTGAATAGTCAAAGGTTCTATGGGACTACCAAGTGGCATAACTATAGAGCCTAGTGTAAAGAGCCCAAAAGCATTAGGTAGTCAACATGTGGCATACCTAGAATATAGAGAGAATTAGAAAATGACAAGTGGAAAACTTAGTAGATAATCACCATAACTATGTTAAAATTGATGGTCATGCGACCGTCAAAGATGTTCTCATGAATGTCAAATGATGGCCACACGGACGTCAATATTAACATAGTAAATATCCTTGATCATGTGTTTAAAATTAAGAGTCATCTGACCATCAAAGACATTCTCTCTAAAGTCAAATGATGATCACATGGACATCAATTTTAACACAGTTTCTTAGATCCAAATTTTAAAGGAAAACAATCATTTTTTATAGTGATGAATAGAATGACTTGGGATGTTATATAATTACCATGTTAAAGCTATATGAGTGTAATAAGCTTAATTAGAGACCCTATAGACCTAGTAATATAAAGAGCTAGGATTTAAGCTCATAATTATTGAACTAACTACACCATTAGATTGTTGTGCATCTTTGAACAACTTGAAGGTGGGATGATGCATGCATAAAGTAGCATCTAAGAATAATGAAGACCCTACAACAATTATAGAGCACATCATCAACCACTAGGTCTTAGGTAAAGCAAAATAGGAATATTCCTATGGTAACCATCATTGTATGATATTTAAAAATAGGATACTCTTTGATATAAACATGTGCAATTTATAAGAGCATAGATTGTATATAGGTCAATTCATTAGAAAAGATTATTTATTTTAGAACATTTGAAAGGACACCTATCTTATACATATGTTCAAATGTAATTGGATTACGACTGATCAACATGATTCCTTACATCCTATAAAAGGACTATTGTCAATTATCAAAATGGGGGGTTTATTAGAACCAAATTACTTTGTAAACTTTGAGAAATTAATATAAGGAATTATACAAATATTATCCAGTATTTACTTGTGTGAAGTGCTATATGGTTTCTCTCTCAGTTTTCTGGTTTCACTTTCAAATTTGAATGGTCCTATCCTTATGAATTCTAAATGTATACATTTGATTGAAAATTTGTTAACTTGTTCTAATGCTAGGTTAATTGAATGTTCCTTAGTTTGCTTCATTTTATTTTCTCTACATTTTTAGATGTGTGTTAGTTATCTGCTTAAAAGAGTAAATACTTAAAGTAAGCGTAGTTGTAATTTGCATTCTTTCTCATAGTCCTTGAAAGTCTGCTTGATGTATGATGTGATTTGGGATTAAATTGTTTCATGTTGTGCATTGGTTAAGTACATATCTAGATGAAATATAAACTTTGTCATAATGTTTGAAACAAGACCAATAACATCTCTCTTTCTTCCCTACCCTTCCTTTTGATTCTTTTTTAATTAGATCACCTTAGTTTAATGGTCATTATAAATATCCATCTTATATTGATCTTAGATTAGATCATAATTCACTATTATTTAGCATAGTAAACTGCATATTCTACATAGATATATTATTTGGCCATAGTGGCTCCCAACTACCACTTAATATAAATATTGTGAAATAGTCACTTATTCTACCTCTATTCTACTAATAGATAACATGACTATCATAACCTACAACTCATGCACTAAATTCCTAGAATTATAAAATGATAAGTGTTTCTTAACACACTAGGCTCCTATGATACACATTTAGGCATCAACAGGAGGAGTTTTGTTGGTGTTAAAAGGAGGGCCTTAGTCATATTTTTGTGAATTTATAAAATCTTTGCTCATTTTGTTAAATTATGTCCAAAGATTAGTGCATTTTTTACATATTCATGTTCCTTTGAGCATAATTGTGTAAAGATCATTGATCTTTATGGTTTTAAACAAATTTTTCTACTTCTTTTAGACAAATATTGACATTACTTGAAGATCCATGAGTATTTATGGTAAAGATAGCTTAAATCCAAGGCATTTAATATTATTAATAGTTATTTTGTTCAAAAATTGATTGATTATTTGTAAATTAGAGTTCATTTGAGCTTGAAACATGTAAATATCATTCATACATTTGAGCATATCTTTAAGCTGATTTAGTTAAAGATTGATGTCTTTTATTGTTCTTTATACATATTTGTGCAAAAATGGCTTAATGTGTGAGTTTTATAATTATTATTTGTAAATATGAAGCTTACACATCATATTTCAAATAGAATTTGGAGATGGAACCACCACAAGTAAGATCCTCATTAAAGTATGGCATAGTTAGGTGGATATTTTATCAACGTGCCTAGTTAGATACATGACTTACCAAGAGATCCAAAAAGGTATTTACCTTTTTTATATCCTAATGGCATTGTCACTATTGAATAACATGTTAGATCTTTTAAAGCTGCTTTAAGACTCTTAAATGTTATCCATGAAGATGTAACATGTAGATTGTTCCCATTTAATTTCAAAGATGTTGCATATGAATGGTTCCTTAACCTTCCAAATGATTATATTTCTAGCTGGGATGATTTTAACAAGATCTTTATTGATTAATTTGGTAAAATCTTTAGTCCATGCATTTGGTATTAGTAATTCACCACTATCAAAAAAGATTCAAATGATCCCATTATAGCCTTTAATGCTAGGTTCCAAAAGATATTTAGCAAAATTGTAGCCACTTAAAAACTTGAAGAGGCTTTAACCTTAGATATTTATAAGGATGCTTTAGATCCCATGAATTTTGTGTTCCTTAAAAGGTCACCTTGGCATTGGCTTATTTTGAAGTAGTAATAATCAATTATCAAATGTAGCCTTAAGGTCAGCTTGCATATGTTATCCCAAATGTCAACCTTAATTTCCTAGCACTGAATGTCATTCCAAATTCCAATCAGATTATGTCTAAATTAAATTAGACACCACCATTGAACCAATTTCCCTTAAACCATGCATATCCTAGTCAAAATTTTGGGTTCTTAAATAATGATATAAATAGATTTCATTAACAAGGATAGAGAGCTTTGGTGCCCATTAGTAATGACAGTCATGTTCACAACTGAGAAGCACCATAGAATGAGGATGAATCCATACTTAAGATGGTTCAAAAGTTGATCACTAATTTTATCTAGTTGTAAAATCAAATGGGCAATTCTAGAGAAGGCTCTAATAGAGGCTATGTTTCTCAAAGGTTCAATAGGTTTCATGATATAAACTTCAATGAGTCATCTAAGGACATACATGAAATGAATCTTTGTGATATAGGTCTAGTTGATCATTATAATGTCTTAGAAGCATGTCAAAGTGAAAGGGATACATATAAACCTATGTTTAATCAAGACTTTATTGTAGGGACATTTGGCTTTGCAGGAACTTCTAAATCCTTCATATAAGCTTTTGATTTTCCATTTGATGAAAAAAGTGAATTAGAAGATGATCTAGAAGGTGAAATGGACATTTAAGCAGAGCATCCTCATGAACAAGATCAGATACAAGTTGAATTCTCTTCATAAGGTAGTTGTGATGGTAATTCATATGAGGTCATTACTGAAATTGAGGATATCCCTATGGAATAAGACTAGTGGCAACATTTATGTTACGATTTTCTAAAGGAAATTGAGGTTTTTCAAGATAGAAATATCATTCTATAGATCCCAAAGAAAGATGAGTTGGGACTTGATTGGGTAGCCAAGATGCCATTTTGCATGGAGTATGAGGATGAAGAAAGTGAAACAGATCAAGAATTTTCATATGACACCTTCAAAAGGGTGGATTTATGTGATCAACTTGATTCAAATAGTAAGGTTGCAGATGAATTTCATGATCTTTTAGCTGATCAAGATGAAGTAGCCTTTCAAGATGACTTGGAATTTTTTGGTACAAATATTGGTAGTCCATCTCCACCTCAAGCTTAGCTTAATGAAGACGTTAAGATGAGAATGCTAGTTGATCTACCATCATTGAATGAGAATGATATAATCCACTATTTATCTATGACTAAAGGAGAATTAAAAGTCTTGATGCAAGATAGAAGGATTTAGGAAGAAAATTATTGGGTCTTAGATTCATATATTTAATCCATGCATCTAGGAATGTTGATAGGAGACCAAGCTACATCACTTAAAAGACATAGGTGTACAAGTTATCTTATCCATAAGAAGAGGCCATTAAATGAAAGTAATCATATTTCAAAGTTATGTAGTAGATTAAATAACTTTTCATTTGATCCTAGAGGTAAGTAATTTATGTATTTAGTGTAGGGCTTAGTTTAGCTTCTTTCTTATTCTTAGTTTCTTGTTTTTTTCCTTCTTGTCCCTTGTTTGTATATAATTCTTGTATGTATTTGTTTGTTTTCTCTTGCTTTGTTCCTCACTTTTAAATAAGTCCTTTTGGATAGCCCTTAACTCAAAGATCACCTAACTACTCAAAATATTTACAGTTCATAAATGTAGGTATGACTTCTCAACATCGATTGATCATGGATTTTTGAAATATGAGCTTGATGTTATAGTTCAGAGAAACTATCAAAGAGTGATGAGTAAGTTGATTGTTCCTTGAGATTTTGAACCTTGTTCTAATCTAATCTTAGTTTTAAGAAGGATTGTACATATAGGATGAAAGCTCAAACTACTAGGACATAATCATGCTTGCACTTAAAAAACATTAATTGCCTAGGACAAAGTTTACAACCTAGGATGATTGTCTGAAAATCAAACACTTGACCAAATCCCTAAACCTAGATAACCTAGTTCCCAACCTTTATTGGAAAGTTAGAATGATCTAAAAAATACAAAAAAAATATCTTATTGCAAAATCAAAATCTTTCCAAGCAAAGGTGATTATGGTGATCTCTATTAGGGTTATGGATGCTTGGTTGTTAGTGGAATAAGGCCTTAAGCAGAGCCAAAGGCATCTCTATTAGGGATATGAACACTTGGTTGGTAGAAGAGCAATACACAAGAATTCTTTGAAATAAATCATGGTTCTTAATAAATATTCAAACATGTTGAAATTCAATGTGAATTATCAAAGCCATGAACCTGGAAGTTATTCTCTAAATCCTTTAGCAATCAATAAGTGAAATCAAAGTGCACACATAGCATGACTGAGTTTTGATGTTTGATCTTAATTATGAATATGCAATATTTATTTTAACCATAAACTAATCTTAATAATGGCACCTGATCAAATGGAATAAGTATCTTAATTACTAGTATGAACCATAGTCTCTGAATTCTAACATATTGCTATGTTTCTCCTAGAATTTGCCATTTGTTAAGGTCAGCATACCCCCATTTCTAAAAATGGGGACCCATGTGTTAAATTATGCAAATTTGTTCCTTAAAGATTAAAATCCATTTGGTTAGAGTATAATTAGCATGATTACACATTATGTTTATTTGAAGATCATCCACACCATGGTCTAACTGACTTATTTGTTCATGGTTTTACTTTAATCTTATCTGAAGTGCTAACATCAAATATTTGTGTTTCAGGTTGCATGTTTAATAAAGCAAATTTGGGGTTGAGAATTATTAGGGTTTTTATGATTCAATATTAAATTGATAATTTAATAACTTTGATCTATAATTGATTAATTAAATTCATGTTTTTTGAAACCTTAGACTAATGCTTTACTTGGACCTTTTAATTCAAATTTAAATTTGGTAGGATCTTTTTATTTAAGTTTAAACCATACCAATATAATAATACCATAGTCTTAGTTTAATTTCTATCCTAAGGCTTGGTCATGTTTTTCAACATAACCAAACCTTAGGCTAAAATTCTTACACTTGGTCTATTTTATATCACATGGCCCCTTTTATCTTAGCATGCTCTAACTAAAAAATGGAAGGTCATTTTTATTACTTAGCCTAAGGACTTATCCCAAAGTTCCATCATATTTATTTATACAATGAAACCTTAGGTTAAGACCTTATGCTAAGTCATATTTTGCAAGGTCCTTTTTTATGTTTAACCTAAAATCTTAGGATAAAATATCCTTGTGATTGGTCCCTTTTAAATGCTCAAGGTTATTTTTATATGTTTTAAACTTAGCTTAAACCTTATACTAAAATATTCATATTTATTAATATGAATAAAACCATGGTCTAAAGTTATGTTAAGTCCCTTTTAAATTCATGGGGTCTCATTAATAAATCTAGAACTTAGCTTACTCATTTTTATACTAAGTATTTTATACATGCTCTCAAGCCTAACTTGATCTTTTATAAAATTCAGAGACCAATCACATTTAATTACTTGAATCCAAATCTATAGCTTACATTTAAGTGAAAGACCTAGATAAAATGGAGCATGATCAATGATGAAAAGTAGTGGACCCTAGTTAAACATTGATCACCTTTTAGAAATTAATGACCAACATTAATTCATACCATCTTGATCAAATGGAGCAAGACCACATTGAATAGTCAAAGGTTCAATGGGACTATCAAGTGGCATAACTATGGAGCCCTGTATAAGGAGCTCAGAAGCATCGAGAAGTCGAGATGTGGCACACATAGAATGTGGAAAAAATCAGAAGATGATAAATGGTAGGCTTGGTGGATAGTCACCATAACTATGTTAAAATTGACGCTCATTTGATCGTCAAAGATGTTCTCATGGATGTCAAATGATGGATACATGGATGTTAATCTTAACATAGTAAAGATAATAGATCATGTGTTTAAAATTGATGATCACATGATCATCAAAGATGTTCTCAAAGAGATCTAATGATGGTAGCATAGATGTCAATTTTAACATAGTTGTTTGGATCTAAATTTTAAAGGAAAATGGTCATTTTTGATAGTGATGAATAGAATGACCTAAGATGCCATGGAATTACCACATTAAAGTTATATGAATGCAATAGTCTAAATTAAAGACCATGCAAACTTGGTAATATAAATATCTGGGATCCAAGCTCATAATGCTTGAACTAACTATGCCATTGGAGCACTATGCATCTTCTAACAACTTGAAGGTGGGACCATGCTTATATAAGGAAGCATCTATGAATAATGAAGACCCTACAACAATTATAGATCACATCATTAGCTAATAGGTCCTAGGTTAGGCAAAATAGGAATATTCTTGTGGTAACTAACATTGTATGATATTTTAATATAAGATATTATTTTATATAAACATGTGTAATTTTTAAGAGCACAAATTGTCTTTAGGTCAGTATACTAGAAAATATCATTTATTCTAGAACATTTGAAAGGAAACCTATCCTATACACATGTTCAAATGTAATTGGATTAGGACTAATCGACATGCTTCCTTACATCCTATAAAAGGAGCATTATTAATTATCGAAAGGGTATAATTAGAAAAAAAATATTTTGTAAACTTTGAGAAATTAATATAAGCAAGGAATTCTACAAAGATTGTCATGTATTTGCTTGTGTGAAGTGATATATGGTTTCTCTCTTAGTTGTCTACTTTCACTTTTAGATTTGAATGGTCCTTATGAATTCTTGGTGTGTAAATTTGATTAGAGATTTGTTAACTTGTGCTAATGCTAGGTTAATTTAAGGTTCCTTTGCTTTGTTTTATTACTATGGATTTGTAGATGTGTATTAACTATCTACTTATAAGAGTAAATATTTAAAGTAAGCTTGGTTTTGATTTGCATTATTTCTCATAGTCCTCAAAAGACTACCTGATGCATGATGTGATTTGGGCTTAAGTTGTTTTGTGTTGCACATTAGTTCAGTACATATCTAGATGAAATCTAAACTTTATCATAATGTCTAAAACAAGACCAGAAACATCTCTCTTTCTACCCTACACTTCCTTTTGCTTCTTTTTTAATTGGATCACCTTAGTTTAATGGTCATTGTAAATATCCATCTTAGATTAGTTCTTAATCATAATTCATTATTCTTTAGCATAGTATACTACATATTATACATAGATATACTATTTAGACATGGTGGCTCCAACCACCACTTAATATAAATATTGTGAAATAGTCACTTAATCTACCTTTATTTCACCAATAAATAATAGGATTATCACAACCTGTAACTCATGCATTGAATTTTTATAACTCTAAAATGAGAAGTGTTTATTAACACTCTGGGAACCTATGGTACACATTTAGGCATCAACATACTAATGTTGTCATATTTGGTGGATGCAGGAACCAAGCCATGAGCTAGGATCATAAGTGGGTTTGGACATCTTAAGTATACTCGAAGGGAAAATGAGCAGTCAAAATGTCACTTTGATAGGTATAGCATGTGTGATACAATATTGATCCATCATCATTTATATTTCTATTTGTTATTGCTTTCATATTTTATTGATCTTGCTTTATATTGTGCATGTGCTTGTTGTTATGGTTCTTTGCTTGGGATTATTGAGTTTGGTATCACTATTTTATCTTGTTTGTCTTTGTGTGCTTGAAGTTATTGCTCATGGTTATTTTCATGATTGTTTATACTCCTTGGGTGTCATGAACACTTAATGATTAAGTCATAAGGAAGTGGCTTATCTTATTAGCTTGTTCTGATTTTGTGTATGCCTAAACCATTTTGGGTCTCTTGGATTTAGAATACCATCATGGGACTCCCCTTCATGGACTATTAATTTACCATAAGCATTGAGTTGACTTATGATTCTTGTTAATCATTATTATTTTAATCATTATTATTAATTATTATTACTTAATGATTTTGCCTTTTATCATTATTATTATTATTATTATTATTATTATTATTATTGGGTATAAAAATAATTATATTTGGATTTATTTAATTATTACTATTTCTAAAGATTTTATTTTTATTAATATTAATAATCAAATTAATGATTTTGTTAACCAATATTATTTAATGATTTTATCGACTTATGTATATCGACTTAAGATTTTGGTTTTATTATTAGTTTATCTTTTTGCTTGGTGTTTGAGGGGAAAAGGGGGTTGACTTGTACCCCAAAAAAGACACTTCACCCCTTTTTTGGGGAGGTGACTAAATAGGGGTTGGATCAAAACCCTAGGGGCCACACATGACATGAGAATAATGGAAGCAATTTTTGGAGGCCACGGTGGGGGAAAAAGACTAGGGGTAACTCTTCTCAAAGAGGCAAATAATAAAAAGGGAAAAGAGAGAACCAAACAAGGGTAGAGGTTGACTTTTTTCCTACGACAACCTTCTAAAACATGCAAAGTAAGTGGGTTTTTACTCCCTAGTATATTATTGTTGACAATATGCCATAGAGGTTATATGGATGTTGTTGGTCCATGATGAAGTTTGGAATACTTCATGATGGACCTACAACATTATTATTCCAATTTTGAAATTGGGGGCTTCACCCTTGAGCTTGTGGCTGGTTATTTTGATTTGGGGTTTTTACCATTATTGCATTATATAGTATCCTAGTCATGTTTTAATGAATAAATTATATACAAGATGGAAATGATATAGGGTTCTTGCATCATAAATTTCTATTATTGCAAACTTGAGCTTTATGAAGCAAGGTGTTCAAATATTTTATTTATAACCTTAATAAGGGAAAATATGGCTTTATAGCTATTTGACTTTATTACAGCCCATAATCACTTACCTTCGTTGTGATATTTTTCCCTTAGACATAAAAATTAATAGTTTGATATATTTCTTGTGAAAATATATTACTCTAATGGGCAAGTTGACTTGTGTGGATTGATAGTCCCTTAAGATGGTGTTCTCACTTAATGGAATTCCTACAGACTTTAACTAACACAACAATGTCAATTGAATGTTACCATTTGGGATTGTTTTATTATGAGTGGAAGCTAATCCCAACCATACCGATCTACCCTTTCAAGGTAACCAATTGGATTGTATATTATTTACTTGATTGGAGACTTTGATAACCATGCCTTTTTTCCACTAAACTCACCTAATTATTGATTTCTATTTTTTTTATTGGCATTTGATGCATTCTAAAATGGTAGGATTTTGGAATGGAGATCTTCTTTAAATTTTATCTAATTGAGATAGTTTTCAAAGAGTTGTAATATGCCTTGAAGTCACTTGGAGTTATACATTTTGTGTTAGCTGTACGTGGCTATTTATAAGCCAAAATAATCTTTATTTATTTTATGAATGATTGTACCTCTTTTTCTTTGACTCGAATGAGTCAATTTGGATATTATGAATTGAAGCCATTGTGTTTAATTATTTTACACCTGGGTAAGGCTTTGGACTGAGCAATAGACTTGGTTAGGCCTTTCAGACTTATTAAATGGATATGATATATCCTAATTTTTCTATAAAGATCCATGGTATGCCTTGGGTATTTCTTAGGCCAACTAGTTTGATTTAGTGTTATGGTTCTATGTTGACTATGATACTTCTCTAGTCTTTTGTTGACTATTTTTATAAGTATTTATTGGTGGCTCAATATCTTTTGCATACCTCTTACCCTACCCAAGTATCGATTTGTCGAAACCCTCCACCAAGATAATAGCTAAGGTGGTAAGGGTTACTAATGGTTGGGCTCATAAGGCTCATTTCGAGGTATGTTTTCCTTATCATGTTTATCATCACTATTGATGTACCTAGACTTGTGTGTAAAAACATGTTTCTTGATTGTATCTATTGGTGTATGATTCTTACATTCTATTGGATTATATTTGCCTACTCATCTTATGTACCAATTCCATTTCTTTGCATTATGAAGTCTTGGAACATTTATTATGTCAGAAAGGAATAATATTATATATGATGTTGTTATTGGTGGCAAAAATGAATAATGGTAGCCTGGTTATTATATGTCTAACCAACTGTATTTATCTATTGATATGCATATTTGTTGAATTCTTTTTATTAGATTGAAATAGCAGTTGTAACTCTAATTGTAGTGTGTTATGCTTTGATCGTTACTTAATAAAGTATATTCTTGGGATAACCTAGTGACATATTTATGGTTATGAAGTATGCATGAAGATGTAAAAAGATCTATTTGAACTAACAATTGTATCTAAGATTTTAGTTAATTTCCTACATTTTTATATTTACATGTTATGGTGGAAAATATGTATATTTAGCCTTATATTTGGTTGTTCTAGTTATTAAATATTATTCTTATTACCTTCAATAATAATATTATTGATTGGAATTAGCTACTAGTCTATCTTGTTTCTTAGATATTTATGATTGCAAAATCTCTTAACTGTAGTATGTTATTGGTAAATGATTATGAACGTGTTATATTTTATTTTTGACTTTAGATTTTATTTCATTGTGATACAAGATCATGGTTTATATGGATACCATGTATTATATGTGGATGGTATGTAGTGTTCACTATGTTGAGTAGAGTTAGTACTTTTGTGTGATCACACTTGTTGTAAATTATTATATAAATATCAACCAAGTGCTTTAAATTTGTACTTGAAGAGATTACACATATACTATATTACTCTTGTTCTTAATTCAAATTAATGATGCATGCCATTGAATATATATTAACCAGTGACATCCTTGTGAGAGGGGATGTGAATGGATAATAGATATCTACTCCATTTATTATATTTTACCTTTGTTATAATCTCTTTTGATCATATGGCAATGATAAATTGAGGCCTTGATATTTTAAATTATATCCAACGGTATGTTCATAACTTGGGCAACATCTAATTATTGTAATTAGATCATGCAAATAGTATTTATTAATGATAAAAGCAAGGAAGTTTCATTATAGTATTGTCTACCATGAGGGTTTTGGTTTCACTTTAAATGAGCATATTTCAATTTCTTAACCATTGAAATAAGAGCATGATTTAATGATATTCTTTATTGGATCTGGTTTTAGAGTTTGTGGCTCATACCAATAATGACATGTAGTGGTATAGACTATTAGCAAAAATCCAAAAGTTTACCATTTTAGGCGTTCATAATTTAGCCTTTAATCAAAGGAATACGGACTATATTGTTGTTGTTATAGTCATTATGTTAATTTCAGCTGAGTGGAGTTCTTGAATTGAAAGTTAATTTAGTACGGGCAATGTGATGCAAGGATCTAGACTTGATGATTCATTACAGAATCCTAATTGGTAGTATCATTTTAATTGCCTATACAAACTAGAAATACATTCTAAATTCAAATGGTTGTTGGACTATAGGAGGATGTGTGTGCTTAAAATGATAAGCTTATCTTTGGCATTAAATTCTTGGTACACTTATATTGTGATCATTACAAATAATGAATAATTTTGGAATTGGGATGATGCATAAATATTCCATGTAAACCTACAATGCTTACACTATAATTAGTGGTTTAATAGTCCACCTTAGTAATGAGTTATTAAATCATAATTTTCCTTATTGGTCACTCATGTTAATGGTTAAAATTACTTAAGTGATGTAATATAGAGTGGGTATACATATGTTAATTGATTGGAATGAATGCCAATGTTTTGATAATAGCATGATATTGTAACCAAGGGACAAGTAAGTGACATATGGGTGCAAGACTCCTATGACTAGATTACGGGATGGTATATCTGTATCATGAGAAGTAATCAAGTTTTCTAATGACATATGTATGTATATTCATTATAATATTCACTTGTGTGATGTCACCTACCTTGAACTAAGTGCATTATGACAAATCTAATGTTAATGAGGAATAACTCTCTCATAATGGAGTTATGTTTTTTTTGTGACCTTCACCAAGTAATGGAATGATGGTACAATGATCCCTAAGGAACCTTAGATCATGGTATAGTGATCCAATGGGGGTATCATAAAGACTAATTCTTGCTTGGGTGAATCCCAAAAGGTTATGGACTCTTAAGTTATGTCATGTTGTGTTTAGCAGTGGTTTAGAAAGGTCCATTGGATAGTCTCATGATGTGGTAAGACTTGAATAAGAAAAATAGTGATATGAATCATTCTATTGATCATTTCAATCCTCTATGATTAAGTGTTGTAATTCTCCTTTATCTTAATTGTATGCTTAGTAAATGGACAGAAATATATATTGGAATATGATTTATTCCATTCTTAATTTTCTTAGCATTGCCTAATGGAATAATAAGAATGATGGATACAATTTCATTGGCAACCTATGCATGTATGAGTTATGAAATCTTTTGGACTATCAAACCATGAACATATGGGTAACTATACACTTAAGTAGGGCTAAAGTTTCCTAGGTAGTCTAATAGTCAAGATGATTACCTTGGAAAAGTTTAGAGGTTATCAATATGGATCCACAAACAAATACCCCTTCAAACAACATATTATCCTAAGGTAAACATTCTTATTTATGGAATTTCCTAGTGGTGTTTATCTCTAAGTAAACGTCTAAGGTAAAATAATCTAGTTATTGGTTATTAGTACTTTATGTATTTATTGTGTAGATGGATTAAGTTACATTAAAGTTGTGTTGTGGGCCCAAAATGTCATTCCATTGTTTACTCTAAAAGACAACCCCAAATTTTTTTGGGGTTATTTCATGTGGTATTAAAGCCTATGATTTAAAGGTTTTGGTTGAGTTTCGGGCACATTGAATTGATTTCAACATATTCTTGAAAGCACATGTTGAGCTTGTGTGTGATTGTGCATACTTTTGTAAAGGCTTCTTTTTGCATAGTATACTTTGGATGGCTGAAAATACACATAATATGGAGGTGCATATTTTTTTGAAAGCTTATTTTATATCAGCATGTATGTGTATTCCTGTGGATGATTGAATAACACTTGTATGGCTATGTTGTCCTTGCTGAGATTCATTTGGGACATTATATGATTGAGTGCATACTAAACCATGGTTGAAATTGTATACCTTATGTCAATAAATATATGTCTTATTTGCTTTGAGAAGTCTATTTTATGACCTTTATAAAGGCACTTAGCCTCTTATATTAAAAAAATAGTGCTCGAAGTCTATTTTATGACCTTTATAAAGGCACTTAGCCTCTTATATTAAAAAAATAGTGTTCTGTTATCAATACTAAGTTATTATAAATTCTTGCATTTATAGAATTTATGTGTGCATAAATCAATAAATTTATGCAAAGACCTTATGATGCTATCTATAGCCCTGTTTGAGTTAACCCTTCCCTATAAAAGTTATGTCATGTCAATCATTTCATGTTAACTATTGAATTGTATGAGCAAGTTGATGGGAGATTGGTGATAATTGCTTCACTGTTAGAATTGATAAAATGATGTTCAGTATCTATTGATTAACTTGTATGGTCAATTCATCATTAGATTCTTAGAACATCATGACCTCCAGAAGATTGACGGTTAGTCTGAAACTTGAAGGGATGGTAGTGTGAGAGTGTCTAATTTACTTGGGTAAATTATCAAGGCTTGGGATCTCTGCTTATGATGGAACATCTTGAGCTGAAATAAGAGCTTGATCTTGTTTTGCATTTGGCCTCTTTTGAGTTAAAGGAATAAGCATGTGACTTCTTAACCCCAAAAGGCTGAAATTTAATAAGTGTGCAAAATGATTATTTTGGTCATAGATATATTTTACATCTATGATGTTTATTTTAATCATGGATATGTTTTATTCCATGAGGATGTTATGATAACCATGGATATGTTTTACATCCATGGGGATATTTGATTTGATTCTAGCTAAGTTATGCACCTATGAGGATGCCTAATTAGAACACGGCTATGTTTTGACACCCATGAGGATGTTTGTTATGATATTGTATATGTCTTACATCCATGACAATGTTTATTGTGAATTTAAATTGAACTTTGTGATTGTGAAAAAAATTAATTTCCATGATAGTGATATAGCATTCACCTTGTGCCTTGGCTAAGCCCACCTTTGCCCAAAGTGATGTTGTATCAAATCAAGCACCACCATTCAACCTTGACTTATTGGATTAAGTCAATTGGAAAAATAAGGATAAAACTTTTTGTTTGAATCATGAGATAATGACTTGGTTGCCATTGATAGCTTGCATGGGTGCGCTATCTGATGATTGTTGATGTTTAATATCTTTGGAGCTTCAAGGGTGTGGCCCAAGCCTAGAGGTCTTAATAGAGTGAGTGTGATGGACTTACTTGGGAAAGTTATGGAGCTTTGGGTATCTCTTATTATTTCAAGTAGTGTGAGCCATCTATCCATGATGTGCAAACATTGTTAGTAGATTCTTGAAACTCATGGAGTTATATTTTATGGGTTTTGTTAGAACACAACCTTCCTTGAGATAAGGTGATCATAAATTTGAGATCTTTAGGATGGATCATGTTATACTATATGATGGATATTTGATCTTATTTACATGGCATCTAGATAACAGGTGACTTGATGGGAATCGTGGACCCTTGTGCTTCACCATCATGTGTGCTTAATTTTTGTGATGTGAAAGTACCTTAGCATAAAATAACAAAACACCCAAGTCAATTATGTGTGACCTATTTCATGTGTTTCCTCCTTTTCTTGTAAAAATATTATATGTAGTGAAAAAACATTATAGTTCATTAATTATGTTAAATCATGTAAATATGTATCTTCATTATATAGTGTGTAAGTGGTTAACCTTGTGAATTTTCACATTTTCTTCTTTATATCAACATTGGTGTATGAACACATTTATGCATGATTTCATGTTGTTAACCATGAAATGTGTGAATGATGATAAATCACTTAGGTATGGAATCTTCCACTTCTAAAATAAACCATGTGAACTTTACTTGCTCTAAGTTAATAAATTATTGTATGAGTATTTTGTGTACATATCATGGAATAAATGTGACTTTGTGTTGTTAACATATTAATAGGTGGTACTATGACCATAATATATTCATGTGATATATAATTTCCTCATGAAACCAACCTTTATTGATTGAAATATACTAAGGTATAATGTTATATTGTGTGTTGTAATCCCACATCACTACTCTAGTAATGATTATTGATGAAAGTATGTGGTCGAGGGTACATAAGCTCTACATATTTAATTATTTAGACCAGGTATGGGATAGGAAGTGGAGTATATCGTATGATAAAAAGTCACTTTTCTCCTTTGCACAAGTAGCCACCTAATTCATTCAGAGTATGCACCATGAGTGCCATAAGTTGGCCATGGGATATTAGTGCATAATGGTCAATTTATGGATTTATCATTCCTTTATCCACCTCTTGTAGGTTGTGGTAAAATCAACCCTTGTGAAATTTTATTGTTTTAGCCCTATGAAGCACTAACTAGTCCTAAAATTTAGACATTTATAAAAAATAAGCAAAGTGGTACTTGCTAAAATGCATGCATGTGTTGTACTATAAGTTATTACTACAATGTTTTACTTGAGATGAATATTTATGGTTTAGGTATTATTTTTTTACTTGAGATGAATATTTATATATTTTTTTTAAAAGGATAACTACAATGTATGTTGATTTTATTCTTTAAAAGAGTAACATAAAGCCCTAATTAGGCAATGTTAAAAATCCTAGGTACCCACTTGACTCTTAGATAAAGTGATGAAATTTGGTTAATGCCCTCAAATGGTTGATTTTGGATGGTGATATTGGTAGCCCTAGACCATCATGTGATCTCACACGTGTTGGATAACATGCTCTAAGCCTTTGGGTTGCATGTATTGCCTGTATTGGCTTATTTGATGTTTAGTGTGGTTAGTGAAGGATGTTGCACTAAACTATGAAGGGTTGATGATGTAGTAAAGTAACCCTAACAATATGGATTAATACTTTTATGTAAGGACATTTTGTAATAAACCTTCTTAAGGATTATGCATGGGGCATAATGTTTGTAGTGGAAGATTACACCCTTAATTTGGAAATTTGGTTGCAATCTAGTTAGATTGGATGATTTCAATCATTGTCCTCATGTTTTAGGTGTATGTGTGTTAACACCAAGTGATTAATGACCTTGGTAAAGTTTTTATATTCAAAACTACTAAGCTAATTTAGTCAATTAATTTATAATTAGTCAAACTATGACTGTATTTCCTTCTTGTGAGTGTCATTAGCACCCTTACCAGAAAGCATATTAAGGTAGGTGTAAGTTGTTGTGTTTTGGAGAACTATATGCTCATGATGTTTAATTACCATCTTCACAAATGGTTGGAATAGTTAAAAACAATAGTGATGTATTAAAATTAACAAGTGTTACCTTGAAATTTTGTTGACTAATGTAGGCATATTTGGTTTGATTAACCTATGTATAGC
This sequence comes from Torreya grandis, assembly GCA_037957365.1. Taxonomy (NCBI): domain Eukaryota; kingdom Viridiplantae; phylum Streptophyta; class Pinopsida; order Cupressales; family Taxaceae; genus Torreya; species Torreya grandis. The sequence continues at coordinate 1,047,713 of JARHVA010004373.1, read as the reverse complement.
TAGTTTTAGTGAATTCTAATGTTATTAATGGCCTTTTAAGGCATGAGATTTAAAAATTTCTAACCAAGTTGGGATATTTGGTGGGATCTTATACTATAATAGTGTTACTTAAGTGTTGTTTTTTCATATCAATGTCGTAAAGGATACATGAAGGTAGGAAGGAGGCCATTACTTGGCCTAATGTAATGAAAATGTGGCTATCCTAATGGAAGAAAATATGAATGCCAATAGGATAAGGTTTAGGCATTTTCCACACCTCAATGGGTGGAGATATTGTGACGTAGTGAAAATTGGTTTAATTAGACATCTTTAGATAATTTTTTCTAACTATTGATAGTCACTAAGATGGTTACTCTTTAAGGAGGGGAGGATGTCACAAACTAATGTTATGACCCCTTATAAACATTTGATTATAGTTTGTTTTACCATATTTTGACAGCACTTAGACTAACTAATATTGATGTTGGTCTTATTTTAGATGGATTAGATGTGAGATATATTGGGTAGTTATAGTGATTATATTGTATCACAGTTGTTGCTCACACTAGATTCATTTTATCTTGATAGATATACTATTTGCACTAGATTCATTTTATCCTAATAAATATGTTGCTTTAGTTTAGTTATGTTATTATATGTTATTGATTTATCATGTTTCACTAATACATATTGACATTGACTAATCTTGTAGCTATTGATTATGTTTTATAGGGCATGCTCAGGTTCATGGTTATGATTACTGACTCTAGTTTCATTTATAGCTATAGATGACTATGTTTAATTATTATTTCATGTTTAATGAATTGTTTTGAATTAATTATTGTTTCTTATTTATATCAATATCATTCTAGTACTATTGATGTATTATTTGGTGGATGTAAAAACTAAACCATAAGCTAGGCTCGGTGGTGGGTTTGGACATCTCAGGTACACTCAAGGGAAGAATGAGTAATCAGAATGTCACTTTGATAGGTATAGCATGTGTGATATGATATTAAGCAACCATCATTTATATTTTTATTCGTTATCGCTTTCATCTTTTATTGATCTTAACTTATCTTGTGTGTGTGCTTATTGTTATGGTTCTTTGCTTTGGATTATCGAGTTTGGTATCATTATTTTCTCTTTCATGTTCTTGTGTGCTTTAATTTATTTCTCATGGTTATCTACATGATTGGTTATCATCCCTGGGTGTCCTAAACACTTGATGATTAAACCATAAGGAAGTGGCTTATCTTATTAGCCTATTATGTTTTTGTGTATGCTTAGACCATTTTTGGTCTCTTGACTTTGGAATAACATCATGGGACTCCCCTTTGTGGACTATTAATTTACCATGAATTTTAAGTCAAATTACAATTCTTGTTAATCAGTATTATTTTAATGATTTTTATTAATTATTATTACTTAATGATTTTGCCTTTTATCATTGTTATTATTGTTCTTGGGAAGAAAAATAATTATATTTAGATTTATTTAATTATCACTATTTTTATATATTTTATTTTTATTATTAATAATAATCAAATTAATTATTTTGTTAACTAGTATTATTTAATGATTTTGTCGACTTATGTGGATCAACTTAAGAATTTGGTCTTATTATTATTTTATCATTTTACATGGTATTTGGGGGAAAATGGGGATTGACTCACACCTCAAAGAAGACACGTCACCCTTTTTTTTGAGGAAACTGGATAGGGGTTGGGTCAAAACCCTAAGGCCTATGTAGGGCATGAGAATAATGACAGCAATTTTTGGAGGCCATGATGGGGGTAAAAGATCAAGGGTGACTCTTCTCAAAGAGGAAAACAACAAAAAGGAAAAGAGAGAACCAAGGAAGGTCAAAGGTTAAGTTTTCTCCTATGGTGACCTTCCAAAACATGCAAAGTAGGTGGGTTTTTACTCCCTGGTAGATTATTGTTGATTCTTGTTGTTGAAAATATTTCATGGAGGTTATATGGATGTTGTTGGTCTATGATGAAGTATATAATACTTAATTATGGACCTACAACATTATCAAACATTATTATTCCAATTTTGGATTTGTGAGCTTCACCCTTTAGCTTGTGGTTGGTGATTTTGATTTGGTATTTTTACCATTATTTCATTATATAGTATCCTCATCATGTTTTAATGAATAAAGTATATGCAAGATGGAAATGACATAGGTGTGTTGCATCAAAAAAAAATATTGTTTCAAACTTGAGTTATATGGAGCAAGGTGTTAAAATATTTTATTTTTAACCTTAATCAGACCAAATATGGCTTTAGAGTTGTTCAACTTTGTTGCAGCCCATAGTCACTTACCTTGGCTATGATATTTTCCCCCTTAACATATAAATTAATAGTTTGGTATATATATTGTGAAAATATATTACTCTAATGGAAAATTTTAATTTTGTGCATTGATAGTCCCTTAGGATGGCCTTCTCACTTAATGTAATTCCCACAGGTTTTAATTGACCCAATAATGTCGATTGAATATTATCATTTGGGACTATTTTATCATGAACAAAAGCTAATCCTAGCCATACTGATCTAACCTTTAGAGGTAACCAATTAGATTGTATATTGTTTCCTTAATTGGATACTTTGAGAACCATGCCTTTTTCCACTAAACTCACCTAATTATTGATTTCTATTTTTTTATATGGGCATTTAATGCATATTAAAATGGTAGGATTTTTAAATGGAGATCTTCTTTAAATTTTATTTGATTGAGATGGTTTTCAAGGAGTTGTAATATGCCTCAAAGTAACTTGGATTTTCTACTTTTGTGTTGGTTATATGTGGCTATTTATAAGCCAAACCAATCTTTATTTCTTTTATGAATGATTTTACCTTCTTTTCTTTAACTCAAATGAGTTGATTTGGTTGTTGTGGATTGAAGCCATTATGTTTAATTATTTTACACTTGAGTAAGCCTCTGGGCTAAGAAATAGACTTTTATATACTTTATAATGGTAGTATATGCCTATTCATTAGGATGTTAACTTGTGTGATGTCATCCGCATTAAACTAAGTGCATTACAACTCATCTAATGCTAATGAGGAATAACTCTCTCATAGCAGAGTTATGTTTTTATATGTGACCTTCGATAAGTAAGGGAGTGATGGTGAAATGATCCTTAAGGAACCTTGGATCATGGTATAGTGATCCAATAGGGGTAGCACAAGGACTGATTCTTGCTTGGGTGAATCATAAAATTTTATTGACTCTGAAGCTATGGCATGTTAGGTTTAGCAGTGGTTTAGAAAGGTCCACTTGATAATCTCATGATGTGGTAATAATTGAATAATCAAGATAGTGAGATAAATCCTTTTGTTGATCATTTCAATCCTCCATTCTTAAGCCTTTCACTTCTCATTTATCTTAATTATATGCTTAGTAAATAGCTAGAAATATATACTCAAATATGCTTAAATTCATTCTTAATGTTCTTAGCATTGCCTAATGGAACAATAGGTATGGTGGATAAACTTGTATTGGCACCTTATGAATATATGAGTTATGTGGTATCTTATACTATCAAACCATAACTATATGTGTAACCATACACTAAGGTAGGGATAAAATTTCCTAGGTAGATCGACAGAGAAGATGAGTTCTTTGGCAAAGTTTAGAGGTTATCAGTATGGATCCACATACTAATACCCCTTTGAACAACATATTATCCTAGGGAAAACATTCTTCTTTATGGAATTTCCTAGTGGCATTTATCTCTAAGTGAATGTTTAAGGTGAACCAATCTGGTTATTGGTTATTAGTACTTTATGTATTGATTGTTTGAATGCATTGAGTTGCATTAAAGTTGTGTCATGGGCCCTAAATGCCATTCCATTATGTACTCTTAAATTCAACTCCAATTTAGTTTTTGGGTTTGTTTCATCTATTATTAGAACCTATGCTTTAAAGGGTTTGGCTGAATTTTGGGTACATTGAACTGATTTCAACATATTCTTGAAAGGGTGGGTTGAGCTTGTGTGTTATTGTGCATACTTTTGTAAAGGCTTGTGTTTGCATAGTATACTTTGGATGGCTGAAAATACATGTAATATGGAGGCACATATTTTTTTAAAGCTTATTTTATATCAGCATGTATGTGTATTCCTATGGATGGTTGAATAACACTTATATGGCTATGTTGTCCTTGCTGAGATTGATTTGGGAGATTGTATGATTGAGTGTGTACTAAACCATGGTTGAAATTATATACCTTATGTAGATAAATATATGTATTATATGCTTTGATAAGGCAATGTTATGACCTTTATAAAGGTACTTAGCCTCTTGGATTAATAAAATAGTGCTCTATTTTGTAATATTGAGCTACTAAAAATTCTTATATTTATGGAATTTATGTGTGTGCAGAAATTAGTAAACTTATATAATGACCTTATGATACTACCCATAGCCTTGGTTGAGTCAAACCTTCCCTATACAAGTTACACTAGGGCAAGCATCCCCTGTTAACTATTGAATTATATGGCTAGTTGATAGGATACTGGTGATAACTACTTTACCCTTAGAATTAAGAAAATGATGTTCAATATATATTAATTAACTTGTATGGGCAAGTCATTATTAGATGCATGGAACATCTTAAACTCGAGAAAATTGAGGGTTAGTCTTAAACTTGGAGGGCTACTATCATGAGAGTGTTTGATTTACTTCGCTAAATCAACAAGGCTTAGGATCTCTGCTTAGGATGGAACATCTTGAGCTGAAATAAGAACTTGATCTTATTTTGTATTTGGCCTCTTTTGAGTTAAATAAATAATCATGTGGATTTTTAACCACAAAAGGATGAAAGTTAATAAGTATGTGAAATGATTATTTTAGTCATAGATATATTTTGCATCTATGATGTTTATTTTAATAATGGATATGTTTGATTCCATGAAGATGTTATGATAACCATGGATATATTTTACATCCATGGGGATGTTTGATTTGATTCTAGTTGAGTTATGCACCCATGAGGATGCCTAATTAGAACTTGGATACATTTTGACACCTATGAGGATGTTTGTTTTGATAATGGATATGTTTTAAATCCATGAGGATGTATATTGTTAAGTTTGATTGAACTTGATGAGTGTGGGGAATTATAATTTCCATGGTAGTGATATAGCATTCACCTTGTGCCTTAGATAAGCCCACCATTTCCTAAAGTGATGTTGAATCAAATCAAACAGCACCATTCAATCTTATTTTATTAAATTAAGTCAATTGGAGAAATAGTGATTTGAACTTGTTATTCAAATCATGAGACAATGTCTTAGTGGCCATTGATAGATTGCATGGGCAAGCTATCTGATGATTGTTGATGTATAATATCTTGGGAGGTTCAAGGGTATGGCCCAAGCTTGGAGGGATTGATTGGGTGAGTGTGAAAGACTTACTTGGGAAAGTCAAGGAGTTTTTGGTATCTCTTATATATCAGGTAGTGTGAGACATCTATCCACGGTGCATAAACATTGTTGGTAGATTCCTAAAACTCATGGAGATAGATTTTATGGGTTTTTTTATAACATAACCTTCCTTTAGACAAGGTGATAATAAATTTGAGATCCCTGGGGCTGATCATGTTATACTATGTGATGGATATTTTATGTCATTTGGATGGCATCTAGACATCAGGTGACCTAATGGAAATCAGGACCCTTGTACTTCATCATCATGTATGATTAATTGTTGTGATGTGAAAGTACCTCGGCATAAAACAATAAAAAGCTTGAGTCAAGTATGTGTGACCTATTTCATGTGGTTCCTCCTTTGCTTGTAAAACTATTATATGTAGTGAAAAACCATTACATTTCATTAATTATGTCAAATCATGTAAATATTTATATTCATTATATAGTGTGTACATGGTTAACCTTGTGAATTTTCACATTTTCTTCTTGATATCAATTTTTTTTTTTTGAGAACTTTTATGCATGATTTCATGTTTTTAACCATGGAATGTGTGAATGATGATAAAGCACTTGGGTATAGAATCTCCCACTTCTAAAATCAACAATGTGAACTTTACTTGCTCTATGTTTTTAAATTATTGTATGAGTATTTTGTGTACATATCATAGAATAAATGTGACTTTGTGTTATTAACATATTAATAGGTGGTAATGTAACCATAAGGTATTCATGTGGTAGATATTTTCCTAGTGGAACCAACCTCTATTGATTGAAATCTATCAAGGTATAATGTTGTATTATGTGGTGTAATCCTACATCACTACTCTAGTAATGATCATTGGTGCAAGTATGAGGTTGAGGGTAGAGAAAATCTACATCTATAATGATTTAGACTAGGTATGGGCCAATAAGTGGAGTTTTTCATAGGCTAAAAACCCACTTTCCCCCTTTGCACAAGTAGCCACATGATTCATTCATAGTATGCACCATGAGTGACACATGTTGGCCATAAGATCTTAACACATAATGGTCACTTTATGGATTTAGCATTCCTTTAGTCACCTCTTAGAGGTTGTGGTAAAATCAACCCTTATAAAATTTTATTATTTTAACCTTGTGAAGCACTAATTGGTCTTGAAATTGGGACATTTATGTAAAATCAACAAGGTGGCACTTGCTAAAATTCATGCATGTGTTATAATATAAGTGCAAACATGTTATGGTTTAGGTATTATTTTGTTATACCTATTAAATATATTCTAGGATAAGTATTTCTATTTTGTTTTAAAATCATAACTAGAATGTATGCTAATTTTATGCTCTAAAAGAGTAACATAAAGCCCTAATTAAGTGGTGTTAAAAATCCTAGGTACCAACTTGAATCTTAGATAAAGTGATGAAAGTTGGGTAATGCCCTCATATGGCTGATTTTGGATGGTGGGATTGTTATCCATGGACCATTGTGTGAGCTCACATGTGTTAGAGAACATATTTTTAGCCTTTGGGTTGCATGTAATTCCTAAAATGGATTCTATGATGTTTAGTGTGGTTGGTGGAGGATGTTTTACTAACCCATGAAGGGTTGATGATGTAGTGAAGTAACCCTAAAAATATGGATTACTACCTTTGTGTAAGGACTTTTTATAATAAATGTTCTTAGGGATTATGCATGGGGCATAATGTTTGTAGTGGAAGATTCTACCCTTAATTTGGAAATTTGGTCACAATCTAGTTAGATTAGATGATTTCAATCATTGGCCTCACGTTGTAGGTCTATGTGTGTTTAAACCAAGTGATTAATGACTTTGGTAAAGTTTTTATATTCAAAATTACTAATCTAATTTAGTCAATTAATTTATAGTTAGTTAAACTATGACTATATTTCCTTCTTGTGAGTGTCATTAGCACCTTTGTCAGAAAACATATTAAGGTAAGTATAAGATGTTATGTTTTGGAGAAATTTATTCCGATGATGTTTAATTACCATCTTCACAAATGTTTGGAATAGTTAAAAATAGTAGTGAAGTATTAAAATTAACAACTATTGCCTTGAAATTTTGTTTACTAATGTAGGCATATTTGGTTCGATGAACCTATTTGTAGTTGGTTTTAGTGAATTCTAATGTTATTGATGGCCTTTTAAGGAATGAGATTGAAAAATTTCCAACCAAGTTGGGATATTGGGTGGGATATTCTACTATAATAGTGTTACTTAAGTGTTGTTCTACCATATTAGTGTCATAAAGGACACATGAAGGTAGGAAGGAAGCCATTACTTGGCCTAATGTAGTGAAAATGTGGCTATCCTACTGGCAAAGAATAGGAATGACAACAAGATAAGGTTTAGGTATTTGTCACCCCTCAACAGATGGAGATATTGTGAAGTAGTGAATATTGGTCTAGTTAGACATCTTCATATAATTTTTTTTTTACTGTTGATAGTCATCGGGATGGATCCTCTTTAAGGAGGGGAAGATGTCACAAATTGACCTTGTGGCCCCTTATAGATATTTGATTATAGCTTGTTTTACCATATTTTGATATCACTTAGAATAACTACTATTTATGTTGGTCTTGTTTCATGTGGATGAGATGAAAGGTATCTTAGGTAGTTGTAGTGATTATGTTATATCATAGTTGATGCTCATGCTGCATTTATTTTATCCTAATAGCTATACTATTTACATTGGATTAATTTTATCCTGATATATATGCAACTTTAGTTTAGACATGTTACTAGATGCTATTTATTTATCATGTTTTACTAATATAGATTGACATTGACTACTCTTACAACTGTTGATTATGTTTCATAGGGCATGCTCAGGTTCATGGTCATTAGTACTAACTCTAGTTTTATTTATAGCTATAGATGACTATGTTTATTTATTATTTCATGTTTAATGATTCATTATAAATTCATTATTGCTTATTATTTATATCAACATCATTATATTACTATTGAGGCAAATATGGCTTTATAATTGTTCAAATTTGTTGCAACCCGTAGTCGCTTACCTTGGCTATGATATTTTTCCCCTTGACATAAAAATTAATAGTTTGGTATATTTATTATGAAACTCTATTGCTATGATGGGAAGGTTGAATTTTTTTTCATTGATAGTCCCTTAGGATGGCCTTCTTGATTAATAGAATTCCCATAGGTTTTAACTGACCCAATAATGTCGCTTGAATGTTACCATTTGGGACTATTTTATCACGAATAAAAGCTAATCCTAGCCATATCAACCTACCCTTTAGAGGTAACCAATTAGATTGTATATTGTTTTATTAATTAGAGACTTTGGGAACCATTCCCTTTTTTCACTAAACTCACCTAATTGTTGATTTCTATTTTTTTATATTGGCATTTAATGCATTCTAAAATGGTAAGATTTTGGAATGGAGATCTTCTTTAATTTTTTTTTTGATTGAGATGGTTTTCAAGGAGTTTTAATATGACTCAAATTCATTTGGATTTTTTACTTTTATGTTTGTTGTACACAGCTATTTATAAGCCAAACTAGGCTTTATTCCTTTTATGAATGATTATACCTTCTTTTCTTTAACTTGAAAGAGTCAATTTGGTTGTTATGGATGAAGCCATTGTGTTTAATTATTTTACATCTGAGTAAGCCTCTAGGATGAACAATAGACTTGTATATAACTTTTGGTCTTGTTAAATGGATATGATAAATATTGATTTACTAAGGAAATCATCTTCTATAAAGATTCATGGTATGCCTTGGGTATTACTCAGGCCAACTGGTTCAATTGAGTGTTATGGTTATATGTTTACTGCATTGCTTCTCTCATATTTTATTGACTTTTGTATAAGTATTTATTGGTGACTTTGTATCATTTACATACCTCTTCCCTCAATTGAGTATATGATTGATGAAACCCTCCATAGAGATGATGGTTGGGGTCATAAAGGCCACTGATGGTGGGGCTCATAAGGGTGGTTTTGAGGGATGTTCTCCTTACTGTGTTCATCCTATCTATTTATGCATATGGACTTTATTTTATTATTATGATTTTTTACTATATTTATTGGTGTATGATTTTGGTAGGTGTGTTGGATTATAGTTGGATATTCATCTTATGTACTAGCTCTATTTCTTTGCATTAAGCAATCTTGTAACATTTATTATGTTAGAAAGGAATAACATTTTATATGATGTTGTTATTGATAATGGAATTAATAATGGTAGCATGGTTATTGTATGTCTAGCCAACTGTATTTATCTCTTGATATGTATATTTATTGAATTCCTTTTATTACAATGAAACAACAGTTATAACTCTGATTGTAGTGTGTTATGCTTTAATTGTTACATGTTAAAGTGTATTCTTGGGATAACCTATTGATATATTTATGGTTATGAAATATACATGATGTAAAAATATATATTTGAACTAATGACTATATCTAAGATTTTAGTTGATTTCATGTTTTTATATTTACATGTTATGGTGGAAAAGATGTATATTTAGCCTTGTAGTTGGCTATTCCAGTTATTAGATATTGTTCCCATTTCCTTCATTAATAATCTTATTGTGCTAAACTTGATTGGCATTAGCTACTATTCTATTTTATTTCATATATATTTATGATTGTGTAATTTTTTGGCTATAGTATGCATTTGGGAAATGATTATGAACATGTTATATTTTATTATTGAATTTGAAGTTGTTTTGATTATGATACAAGATCATGGATTGTATGGTTTACATGTATTATATGTGGTTGGTATGTAGTGTTCATTATGTTGACCAGAATTAGTACTTTTGTGTTATCGTACTTATTGTAAATTATTATATAGATATGAACCAAGTGCATTTGATTTGTGCTTAAAGAGATTACACATAAGCTTTATTACTCTTTTTCTTAATTTTAATTAAGGATGCATGTTAGAGAATATATATTAATAAGTGACATCCTTGTGAGAGGGGATGTCAACAAATAATAGATGTCTACTCCCTTTATTATGTTTTAGCTTTGTTATAATATCTTTTGATCATATGTAAATGCTAAATTGAGGCCTTGATATTTGATATTATAGCCTATGGTATGTTCATAACTTGGGCAATGTTAAATTGTTGCAATTAGATCATGCAAATACTTTTTCTTAATGATAAAATTAAGGAAGTTTCATTATAGTATAGGATTCCATGAGGGTTGTGGTTTCATTTTAAATGAACATATTTAAATTGCTTATGTAATGAAGTAAGAGCTTGATTTAATGATTTTCTTTATTGGATATGGTTTTAGTGTTCATGGTTAGTACCAATAAGGATGTGTGGTGGTATAGACTATTGTCAAGAATCAAAAAGTTTATTATTTCATCCATTTATAATTTGGCCCTTAATTAATGGAATGCAGATTATATTATTGTTGTTGCATTCATTATGTTAATTTTAACTGAGTGGAGTTCCTAAATTGAAAGTTAATTTAGTATGGGCAATATGATGAAAGTACCTAGAGTTGATGATTCATTACAGAATCCCAACTGGTAATATCATTTTAGTTGCCTATATGAGCTAGAAATACATTCTAAATTCAAATGGTTTTTGGACTCTAGGTGGATGTGTGTGCTTAATATTATAAGATTTTATTTGGCATTGAATTATTAATACACTTATATTGTGATCATTAAAATAATGAATAATTCCAGAATTTAGATGAGGCTTAAATATGTTTTGTAAACTTACAATGCTTACACTATGATCGATGGTTTAATAGTCCAACTTAGTAATGATTTAATAAATCATAATTTTTCCTTATTGGTCACTCATGTTAATGGTTAAAATTAATTAATTGATGTAATTTAGCATGGGTATACATATATTAATTGATTGGCATAAACGCCTATGTGTTGACAATAACATGATATTGTAATTAAAGGACAAGTAAGCAGTATATGGGTACAAGACTCCTATGATTGGATTATGGGATGGTATATCCATATAATGAGAAGTAATCAAGTTTTATAATGAAATTGTATGCCTATTCATTAGGATGTTCACTTGTGTGATGTCACCCACCTTGAACTAGGTGTATTATGACTCATCTAATGTCAATAAATAATAACTCTCTCATAATAGAGTTATGTTTTTGTATGTGACCTTCACCAAATAAGGGAGCAATGGTAAAATGATCCCTAAGGAACCTTGGATCATGGTATAGTGATTGAATGGGGGTATCACAAGGATTGATTCTTTCTTGGGTGAATCCCAAAATTTTATAAAAATCTTAAGCTATGTTGTGTTGGGTTTAGTAGTGGTTTAGAAAGGTCCACTTGATAATATCATGATGTGGTAAGACTTGCATAAGAAAGATAGTGAGATGAATACTTTTTTTGATCATTTCAATCCTCTGTGCTTAAGTGTTTCACTTCTCCTTTATCTTAATTGTATTGTTATTAAATGGCTATCAAGATATACTCGAATATGCTTAATTCCATTCTGAATGTTCATAGCATTTCCTAATGGAATAGTAGGGATGGTGGCTACAATTTTATTGGCACCTTATTCATATATGAGTTATGTGATCTCTTAGACTATCAAACCATGACTGTATGTGTAACCATACACTTAGATAGGGATAAATTTTCCTAGGTAGTCTGATAGAGAAGATGAATGCCTTGGCAAAGCTTGGAGGTTATCAGTATGGATTTACATACTAATACCCCTTTGAAAAAAATATTATCATAAGGAAAACATTCTTCTCTATGGAATTTCTTAGTGGTATTTATCTCTAAGTGAACATCTAAGGTGAACCATTCTAGTTATTGGTTATTAGTACTTTGTGTATTAATTGTTTAGATGCATTGAGCTTAATTAAAGTTATATCATGGGCCCTAAATGTCATTCCATTAAGTATTCTAAAAGGCAACTCCAATTTTTTTGAGGTTGTTTCATTTGGTATCAGATCTTGTGATTTAAATGTTTTGGCTGAGTTTTGGGCATATTGAACTAATCTTAACATATTCTTGAAAGGGCAGGTTGATCTTGTATGTGATTATGCATACTTTTGTAGAGGCTTATGTTTGCATAGTATCCTTTTGATTGCTAAAAACACATGTAATATGGAGGTGCATATTTTTGTGAAAACTTATTTAATATCAATATGTATGTGTATGCTTATGAATGGTTGAATAACACTGGTATGGCTATGCTACCCTTGTTAAGATTGATTTGGGACATTATATGATTGAGTGCATACTAAACCATGGTTGAAATTATATACCTTATGTGGAAAAATATATGTCTTATATGATTTGAGAGGGCTATATTATGACCTTTATAAATACACTTAGCCTCTTGGATTAATAAAATAGTTCTCTATTTTACAATACTAAGCTATTGGAAATTCTTGCATTTATGGAATTTATGTGTGTGCAAAAATTGGTAAATTTATGTAGTGACCTTATGATGCTACCCATAGCCTTGGTTGAGTCAACCCTTCCCTATACAAGTTACACTAGGGAAAACATCACCTGTTAACTATTGAATTATATGGGCAAGTTGATGGGAGACTGGTGATAACTACTTCACCATTAGAATTGAGAAAATGATGCTTAGTATCTATTGATTGATTAGCATGGGAAAGTCATTAATAGATTCTTAGAACATCATAACCTCAAGAATACTAAGGGTTAGACTTAAACTTGGAGGGTTGGTAGTGTGAGAGTGTTTGACTTACTTGGTTAAATCAATAAAGCTTGGGATCTCTATTTATGAGGGAGCATCTTGAGCTGAAATAAGATCTTGATCTTAATATACATTTGGCCTCTTTTGAGTTAAATGAATAAGCATGTGGTTTGTAACCCAAAAAGGCTGAAAGTTTTAGATTGAGGGTAAAAGTAGGTTTTGAAGGGGCCCCGAAACCCTAATACAAAGAGCGAAAGAGAGAATGTCTAAGACCACAGGCAAAGCCTAAAAAACACTACAAGTAAGTATCAAAAGCAGGTTTTAAATGGACCTGGAACCACCAGATAAACATCCGGTCAACACCCAGAAAACATAGATATGGTAACACAACAGTCAGAAAACAAAAAGAAAACAAAGAACAGTACCAGTTTCAAAACCAACAAGGACCAGATTATTCATCCAGTTCTAGTATCAAGTTCATGGCTTCTTTTCCTTTCAAAATAGTTTCCTCGGTGGTAGCCTCCATCAGAGCTCCTTTTTGTGTATCTTTCTTTCTGGAGCTTTGCCTCGTCCTTTTGTTGGGACCCTCTAGTGCTTTGGTCTCCTCATTGGCTCATTTACCTATATTGATAGCAGCAACACAAATGTTGGATGTTACTTCCTCCATTTTCTTTCTATTGTCCTTTATAAGTTCCTGGAGGTTGTTTTCATAAGCTTTGAGCTTGACTGGGATCTCGCTTAACTAATTTTCCATGTTGTTTATTTTGTTCCAAGCAATTTTTAGGGAATCTTCCAAATTTTCCGCTTTTCTCTTGAGATCCATGATCTCCTTGCACATCCATGAATCGATTTGGGAAGAAGCCTCTGCCTTATAGTTAACCCAGGTCATAGGAGTGTAAGTTTCATCATTCTGATTCTTCCCTCTCCAGTCCTTAGGCTTTTTATTAGGACTATTCCTGGCTTCTTCAAAGATATCTTCTTGACTCTTTTGTTCCCGCTCCTTGATTCCAGATTGTATTTCCATATTCTTATTTTGAATATCATCCTGATCAAATTTTTCCTTTTCGTTCTTAGAAGTTGGGTCCTCAACAGGATCTTCCTGATTAAATTCTTCCTCCGACACATTCTAGTTTTCCTCCGTATCTACAGTTCTATTAGCAGAATCCTCCTCAGTATTCACTTTATCTTTTTCAATTTCCTCTGAACATTCTTCATCACCACTTGAGTTAGTATCCCAGCTTTTGGTTCCTTCTTCTTCCTCCAGTTTTTCCTTCTCAGGTTCTTCAATTTTCTCCCGTCCCCTTTCTTCTTCTACATTCTGCTGTTTAGGACTGGGGGACTTGAATTTGCCTCTCCTGATTTCTCTTTCATTCTTTTTATCACCTGACACCTTATTTTTTCCCTGTTTGGGGTACTTAACCAGTGCCCTATTCTTACAGTAGCCTTCAATAAGTGGGATAAGGGCTTCATGGAGGATAGGGCGCATTTCCTTTTTCCTATGTGCATATAAGCTTTGGACAAGGGAATAGCGAAGATAAAAAGGAAAAGATAGACTAACCTTATGCCTGAAATGGTTGAGGAAAACAAAATGGAACTTATGCACTCATTTGCTTCTTCCGTCCAGGATGAAGTACTCCCTTATACAGCTTAAGACATCCCTCCATATCCCTTTAATCTAGTCCAGCTCATAGAAATCCCCATTTTTGACCAACTTCTGCTCTTCCTCATCCGTTTTGGGGAACTTACAAAATGCCTCATTCGAAATGCTTGTTTGCTTGGAAAATTTGAGTCCATCCATTGGCAACCCTGTAACCTTAGCAATAAAGTCCTCTGTTAAGTTTACTGATATTCCATGCAAAGTGACCCTTTCATTAGACCAATTTTTGAAAAAGGCCATCGTGATATGCGGTTTTGAGCCATGGATTCTTTCCATGTAGCTCGTAACTTTTCCTTTCTGTAAGATTCTCCAGACTTCATGCTTCTCTCTCCATACTTCACAGCTCTTCAGTTCTTGTTTACAGGGTTCTCCCTTCCGTTCACGAGCCATACTCATTTTCTTCAAATCCCTTTTGCTGTGGACTTTGCCCTAAAACCTCCTATTGTCATATTGATTAGGAATTTGACTTTGAATGTGCTTTTTCATGATCCGCTTATCCCTCTTGAGGGCCTTGCTCTTTAATAATTGAATTCCTTTCCCCGTGCTGCCACTCCTCCTACTCATTATAATTTTATTATACTCCAATCTTACCTTCTTTCGCATGGGTGGCATCATGAAGAATGAGCGCCCTTAAATCCACATTCCTTTCTAAAGTTTCATACCACCTCACTATTTGACCTTCCCGAACAGCACAATTAGCAAGCCAATCAGCAACACCATTGGCTTCTCGAAAGGTGTGGGTGATTTTAATATCTTCAAATTTTTTCAAAAGTATTTTCATCTCCTTTACCTTATCCTCTATGGTCCAAGATACAGTATTCTTATTATTGAGAATATTGATAACATTCAAAGAGTCCCCTTCAAGCCACAATTTAGGATAACCCGAATCCACAGCTAATTTAAGGGTCTGGAGGGCAGTAGTAGCTTCATCAATGTGGCAATTAGATATACCAAATTTGGGTTGTGATAGCATCAATAAACATACCCATATGGTTTCTCAAGACACCACCACAACCAGCATTCCCCGGGTTCCCTTTGGCAGCACCATCAAAGTTACCTTTAATCCAACCTTGAGGGGGAACATTCCAAGTAACACCTGATCTGGGATTTTCAGGTTTACCAAGAGGAATATCCGTCCTCAAGGGATTATCCACATTGAGAGTAGAGCTTGGATTCTTGTGAGAAGTAAAATTTTCCTTTAAAGCTCTAATGATATTCTGTCCTACCACCCATCCAGGAAGTTCTTTATTTCTAAATATTCGGTTATTTCTTTCCTTCCATATTCCCCACCAAGTATGGGGAAGAGTAATTTTCCATAAGAAGAGAACATCAGGATTCTTTGAAGGGCAATACTAGCTTTTGAAAGAAAGTTCCACATTTTTGTGGTGAATCCATGTAATGCCCCACAGATAGAGAACCTCCTTCCAAATGAGTTGAGTGAAGGAACAATTCACGAACAAATGATCTCTATCTTCAAGGTCTTTCTTACAAAGAATACACCTGTTAACAATATTGATTCTACATTTCTGTAAGTTATCCAGAGTCAAAATTTTATTTTGTAGAAGGGTCCAGAAAAAGAACTTAATTTTAGGGATGAGCCCCTTAATCCAGGCTCTTGTCCATAATGGTTTTCTACCATTTCCCTTAGAGATGAAGATGGAGGAGACTTTAAACTGTCCACTTGGCTCATCGTGCCAAACAATTCTATCTTCTTGATTGGGATATAGAGATATTGCATTTAGGGATAATTGAATATCCTTGAGATCTTGATCATAGTCAGTGAGGTTTACCCAGGTGTTGTTCTACCAGTATTGATTAACCATTATTCCCACTCTTTGCTTACATCTTTCTATTATATCTTTATCTTGGATTTCTTCCTGTAAAGGTTTTCCTCTTAACCAAATATCTTCCCAGAATTTCACCTTTTTACCATTTCCTACTTTCCAAGAACTTCCTTCCTCAAGAACATGTTTTGTTCCCTGGACTGCCCCCCACATGGCAGAAGGATGGGAAATATCTGGAGTAGTAAAGAAGTCAGGAAGTGACTTTGCCTTAAATAAGTACTTATGCTTCCATATTTTACTCCATTCTTTGTTTTCCTGATAGACCCTCCATCCCTGTTTAGCTAAAAGGGCAGTGTTCATACTTCTAATTTTCCTTATACCAAGTCCGCCATCCTTGACAGGTTTGCAAATATTATCCCATGCAATAAGAGGCATTCTCCTTTTCTCTTCAGTACCTGACCAAAGAAAGTTTCTTTGAATTTTTTCAATTGCTTCCGCAAATTTAGTGGGGATTTTGAAAAGGCTCAAAGCATACGTAGGTATGCTTTGAAGACTAGCTTTGAGGAGTGTAAGCTTGCCTCCATGGCTAAGAAGACTGCCTTTCCATCCCGCCATCTTATTACTAAATTTGTTGATTAGACCTTCCCAAAAGGCTTCAGGGGCTTTTGACCCAAAGGGGAGGCCAAGATATGTGGAAGGAAAAGAACCTATGGAGCAATCAAGGATTTTTGCAATTTTGTTCTATCTATAACATGGGCTATTGGTAAAGAAAATTGCACTTTTGTTCCAATTTATAAGCTGTCCTGAGGCCGAGGAATACAGATTAATAGCTTCCTTTAGAATTCTAGCTTCAGTGACTTCAGACTGTCCCATGAAAATAGTGTCGTCCACAAATTGACCATGGGAGCAAGTTAAAGGATGTGAAGAGGGTCTCAGACCTTTAAATAAACCTCTATGAACTAAGTCCCTAAGGTATCACCCCATACTATCAGCCATGATAATAAACAGAATCGGGGATATTGGATCCCCTTGTCTTAATCCCCTAGACGGATTGAAAAAATGAGACAAACTCCCATTTACCAACACGGCTATAAAAGTTGTGGATATCAACTGTTTGATAATAACCACTCTTTGTTCAAATCCAAAGGTAATAAGGCTATTAGAAAGGAATAGCCAGTCCACCCTATCGTATGCTTTTGCTATGTCCACTTTCATTAAGAACCCCTCAGTGTTGGATTTGAGCAGTGAGTGAATATTCTCATGCATCGTAATAACTGAGTTGAGGATTTGTCTGCCAGGAATGAATCCATTTTGCTGGTCAGCTATTATCAAAGGGATCACTTGGATTAGTCTAGTCGTGAGAACTTTGGAAATTATCTTATAGAGAGAGTTGCACAAGCTAATCGGCCTGAACTGATCTGAGCAATCTGCTCCTGATTTCTTTAGAATAAGGCACAAAAAAGTGGCATTAATTTCCTTCAGCATCTGTTTAGCTCCAAAAAACTCCTTCACCGCATTACTGACATCCTTACCTATAAGTTTCTAAGATTTTGAAAAAAGAACATGGGGAAACCATCTGGTCTTGGAGCTTTTTCTCCTCCAAGAGATCTAACAGCTTTGAAGATTTCCTCCTCCTTAGGTATAGAACATAACATATTGTTCTGCTCCTTCGAGATCAAAGGGGGAATCACTCGTAGAATATCAGCCTGGCTTTTTAAGTTGATGTTTTTATCTGCCTTCATCAGGGAGGAGAAAAATGAAATCATTTCCTCCTTAATTTCCTTTTCCTTTGTTATCTTCTGATCTCCTTTTTTCAAATGATGAATATGTGTTTTCGCTCTATGTTTCAAAGTGGAGATATGGAAAAACTTTGTATTTTTATCTCCTTCTTTCAACCATTGCACCCTTGATCTTTGTCTCTAAAAGGTTTCCTCCTTAGTTATTATGTCTTGGTACTATACCAATTGCTCACTTTCTTCTCTATGAGATTCTGAAGTATATCCATCTTGCTGAATTTTTTCCTGGATTCTTCTGATGTTCTCCTTGATGGTCTTTTTTTTCTCAAAAATATTACCAAAATAGTCCTTATTCCATTTCTTAACTTCCTTTTTAACATTTTTGAGTTTGGATGCAACTCGGAAGAGAGCTGATCCCTCTATAGGAATATTCCACCACTCTTTAAATTTGCCTTCAAACTGTGGATGCTGCAGCCACATCTTTTCAAATCTGAAAGGATGGTTCTTTTTTTGGATCAATTTGTCCGCTATGAATATAAGAGGGAAATGATCTGAGCCTATTCTGTGGCGTGCTTCCAGCTTACAGGTATAGTCTTTTAACTAGTCTAGGGAGATGAGAGCCCTATCAAGCTTGGCCTGTATACATTCCTTGTTCAGTCTCTTATTGCTCCAGGTATACTGAATTCCTTACAACTCCACATCCATTAGACCTTCTTTGCTTATAAACTCCATGAGATCAATTCTACCTTCCATTTGAATAGTATTACCACCTATTTTCTCATAATCATAGAGAGGGACATTAAAGTCTCCCATTATAATCCATCGCCCACAGTAATCTTTGCTTCTGAGTTTTGAAAGAGTTTCCCAAACCTTTTTCCTTTCGTTCCTGATATTAGGAGCGTAAATATTTACAACATACCAACTTTCCTTTTGGTCAGCACTAATTAAATTAATTGCCAAAAGATTTTTACTTTCCATCAAAATAGAACCAGAAAATTGATTTTTTTTCCACATTATCACTGTACCTCCCGAGGCACCTTCAGAACTACTAGCTTTAATGGTGTAATTTTTAAAATCTTTGATCTATTCAGCTTTCTCCTTACTCATTTTAGTTTCTTGAAGCAGAAGAAAGTCTGGCTTTTGCTCTCTAACAAAATTCCTAACAAAATCTACTTTAAGAAGACTATTTAGCCCCCTTATATTCCAACTAAGAATCCTCATTTATTTTTATTGTTGTCGATACATTTCCGCAGAGTTATCTGCTTTCCATCTGTTATATTGAGCTTACTTTCCAGTTCTCTATTCTTTTTTGCAAATTTTTTCCCAGGTTTATCTGAGAATCCTACATCTGGTTTAAATTTGGCTTGCTTTTCAGATCCTTTTCCTCCTTTACTCCTTAGAGGACTATTAGCTTTCGCACTGCCATTTCTTGTCGTAATGTGGTTAGTAATGTTCTTTATTTCACCTTTAATCTTTTGGTTTTTAGAGTTTTTTCCACCCTCTACCATTACTTCTACCTTGAGGGGCTCTTTCGCTGAAGTAATAAATTCAACTATTGGTTCCTCCTGCTTTTCCCCTAACTGATCTTCACACAAAACAACCTCTCCTTTTTCTATTTTGTTTCCCCCTTCAGGTTCTACTTCTCCTTCTTCTAATTCATGAATTTCTATTCTTTGGGTGTTCTGAATAGGAATGTTAACCTCTTCTTCAGATAGAAGATCTGAATCTTTATCCTCTGTTCCCTTCCCCTTCTCTTCCATCAGGGCATTAGAAATCTTTAAAAGAGGATCTACTTGAATTTCTATACTTTGGATGTTCTGAATAGGGACGTTAACCTCTTCTTCAGATGGAAGATCTGATTCATTGTCCTCTGTTCCCTTCCCCTTCTCTTCCATCAAGGCATTAGAATTATTTAAAAGAGGATCTATTATTCCTATTACAATAGGGTCACCCACTTCTTCTGTTGCTGTGAAGATAGCCTTATCTGTGTGTTGGTCAGCTAAGGCATCTTGAGGCTTCCTTATCTTTCGAGGATCTTCTTTTACCTTCCATATTTTCTTTTGTTGGATCTTAATATTTTTTCCTTCCTGGAAATTTCTTGAAATGGGTCTTCCCCTGTTGGGGCAATTCTTAGCCCAATGCCCCTGCTTCTTGCATACATAACAAGAGTTAGGCAGGTCTTCGAAGACAATCACTTGGGTTTTCTTGCCAAGCTTGGAGATAAGTTCCACTTTTTTGGGGAGGTGATTTAGGTCCACCACTTTAACATAAATTTTGGTGCTTTGGAGTTTAGTTCTTGAAGCCATGGCATAGTCCACAGCCACTAACTCACCAAATGAACTAGCTATACCATTGAAGATGTCCTCATGCCAGAATTCTAATGGGAGCCCAGGTAGTCTAGCCCAAATAGGGGTTGTTAAGAAGAATGAGTCTATTAAATCCATATCAGGTTCCCATTTCTTGATAGTAAGGGTACTTCTTCCAAATGTCCAAGGTCCTTCACTCAGGATCTTATTCATATCTTCTTTACAGTTAAAGATAAAAGAGAAAAAACCATTCACCATTGGTTCAATGTCAACTTCCCCACGTATAGCCCAGTTCTTTTTGATCATAGACCTGAGTGAGTCTATATTTGGTCTTGCTCCTAGAAACTTTCCTACTAGGGTGAGATCCATTGAAGAAACAGAGAAGTCAAGTAAGGGATCTGGGATGAAAATTTGGAACTCACCTTTCTCCCAGCAAGATTTAGATGTCACTGGGGGAAAGAGGGATTTCCCAGTTGGTTTTTTCCCAAGCAGCGATGACCAGGTCCTTTGTATGAGGGCCCTTTTCTATCTTTCAGAATTCTTTTCTATTTTATAATCGGTTTTGTCTTTCGCTGTCTCCATAGATTGTTCCAATTCTTTTTTCGATGGAGAATCTCCGGCCCCACTATAGGGCTCAAAAACTACTGAAGGCCTTTTGGTGTCTGCGTCAGTTAGAAAACCTGACCCTCCGCATTTTCCTCCTTCCTCTGCTGTTTCACCAGGATCTGTTCCTCCTGCCAAATTCTCCCCAATTCTTTTCTATTCTGGTCATAGATATATTTTGCATATATGATATTTATTTTAATCATGGATATGTTTGATTCCATGAGGATGTTATAATAACCATGGATATGTTTTACATCCATGAAGATATTTGATTTGATTCTAGCTAAGTGATGCACCCATAAAGATGCCTAATTAGAACTTGGCTATGTTTTGACACCCATGAAGATGTTTTTTATGATATTGGATATGTCTTACATCCATGAGGATGTTTATTTTGAAGTTTGATTAAACTTGATGATTGTGAGAAATTTTAATTTTCATGATTATGATATAGCATTCACCTTGTGTCTTGTCTAAGCCTACCCTTTCCCAAAGCAATGTTGTATCAAATCAAGCATCACCAACAAACTTGTTATTTAAGTCATGAGAAAATGCCTTGGTGGCCATTGATAGTTTTCACGGGAAAACTATCTGATGATTGTTAATGTATAATATATTAGGAGGTTTAAGGGTAAATCCCAAGCCTGGAGGGCCTAATGGGGTGAGAGTGATGGCATTACTTTAAAAAGTCAAGGATTTTTGGGTATCTATTATTGTATCAGGTAATATGAGCCATATATCCATGATGCATGAACATTGTTGGTAGATTCCTGAAACTCATGAAGATAGAATTTATGGGTTTTTTTGGAACACAACCTTCCTTGAGATAAGGTGATCATAAATTTGGGATCCCTAAGACTGATCATGTTATACTATATTATGGATATTTGAGGTCATTTGGATGGCATATAGACATTGGGTGAACTGATGGGAATCATGGACCCTTGTGCTTCACCATCATGTGTGCTTAATTTTTGTGATGTGAAAGTACCTTAGCATAAAATTAAAAAACACCCAAGTCAATTATGTGTGACCTATTTCATATGTTTCCTCCTTTGCTTGTAAAATTATTATATGTAGTGAAAAACCATTACATTTCATTAATTATGTTAAATCATGTAAATATGTATCTTCATTATATAGTGTGTACGTGGTTAACGTTATGAATTTTCACATTTTCTTCTTTATATCAACATTGGTGTATGAGCACTTTTATGCATGATTTCATGTTATTAACCATGAAATGTGTGAATGATGATAAATCACTTGGGTATGGAATCTCCCACTTCTAAAATTAACCATGTGAGCTTTAGTTGATGTAAGTTAATAAATTATTGTATGAGTATTTTGTGTACATATCATAAAATAAATGTGACTTTGTGTTGTTAACATATTAATAGGTGGTACTATGACCATAATATATTCATGTGATATATCTTTTCCTCATGGAACCAACCTTTATTGATATAAATCTACTAAGGTATAATGTTGTATTATGTGGTAATCCCACATCACTACTCTAGTAATGAACATTGATGAAAGTATGTGGTTGAGGGTAGAGAAACTCTACATCTATAATGATTTAGATCGGGTATGGGATAGGTAGTGGAGTCTCTCATAGGCTAAAAACCCACTTTTCCCCTTTTCACAAATAGCCACATGATTCGTTTAGAGTGTATACCATGAGTGTCACAAGTTGGCCATGGGATATTAGTGCATAATGGTCACTTTATGGATTTAGCATTCCTTTATCTACCTCTTGGAGGTTATGGTAAGAGCAACCCTTGTGAAATTCTATTATTTTAACCTTGTGAAACACTAACTAGTCTTGAAATTTAAACATTTATGTAAAATCAACAAGGTGGTACTTGGTAAAATGCATGCATGTGTTATCCTGTAGGTGCAAACATGTTATGGTTCAGGTATTATTTTGTTATTCCTATTAGAGATATTTTATGGGATGAATATTTATATTTTATTTTAAAATCATAATTGGAATGTATGATGATTTTATACTCTAAAAGAGTAACATAAATCCCTGAGTTGGTAGTGTTAAAAATCTTAGGTACCCACTTGACGCTTAGATAAAGTGAAGAAAGTTGGGTAATGCCCTTAGATGGCTGATTTTAAATGGTGGGATTGGTATCCCTAGACCATCATGTGAGCTCATGTGTGTTGGAGAACATGTTGTAAGCATTTAGCTTGGATGTAATTCCTAGAATGGCTTCTCTAATGTTTAATGTGGTTAGTATAGGACACTGCACTAACCCATGAATGGTCGATGATGTAGTAGAGTAACCCTAACAATATGGATTACTACCTTTGTGTAACAAAATTCTATAATGAATGATCTTAAAGATTATGCATGGGGTATAATATTTGTAGTGGAAGATTCCACCCTCAATTTGGAAATCTGGTCACAATCTAGTTAGATTGGATAATTTCAATCATTGGCCTCTTTTTATAAGTCTGTTTGTGTTGACACCAAGTGATTAATGACCTTGGTAAAGTTTTTATATTTAAAATTACTAATTTGATTTAGTCAATTAATTTATAGTTAGTCAAACTATGACTGTATTTCCTTCTTGTGAGTGTTATTAGCACCCTTGCCAACAAACATTTTAAGGTAAGTGTAAGTTGTTGTGTTTTGGAGCACTATATGCTCATGATGTTTAATTACCATCTTCATAAATTAATGGAACAGTTGAAAATAATAGTGTTGTATTAAAATTAACAACTATTGCCTTGAAATATTACTAACTAATATAGGCATATTTGGTTTAGCGAACCTAGTTTTTGTTGGCTTTAGTGAATTCTAATGTTATTGATGGCATTTTAAGGCATGAGATTGAAAAAGTTCCAACCAAGTTGGGATATTTGGTGGGAAATTTTACCATATCAGTGTCTTAAAGGACACATGAAGGTAAGAAGAAGGCCATTACTTGGCCTAATGTAATGAAAATGTGGCTATCCTAATGGCAGAAAATAGGAATGCCAAAAGGATAAGGTTGAGGCATTTACCACTCCTCAATGGGTGGATATATTGTGAAGTAATGAAAATTGGTTTAGTTGGACATATTTAGATGATTTTGTTCTAATTATTGAAAGTCACTAGGATGGCTCCCTTTTAAAGAGGGGAGGATGTCATGAACTAACCTTGTGGCCCCTTACAAGTATTTGAGTATAGTTTGTTTTATCATATTTTGATAGCCCTTGGACTAACTAATATTGATGTTGGTCTTTTTTTAGATGGATAAGACATGATATATCTTGGGTAGTTATAGTGATTATGCTATATCACAGCTGATGCTCATACTATATTCATTTTATCCGGATAGATATACTATTTGCATTGGATTAATTTTATCATGATATATATGTTGTTTCAATTTAGTTATGTTACTATATGTTATTGATTTAGCATGTTTCACTGATATAGATTGGCATTGATTACTCTTGCAGCTATTGATTATGTTTTGTAGGGCATGCTTAGGTTCATGGTCATCAATACTAACTCTAGTTCAATTTACAGTGACAGATGAATATGTTTAATTATTATTTTATGTTTAATGATCCTTTTTGAAAGTATTATTATTTGTTATTTATATCAAAATCATTTTGGTACTATTAATGCCTTATTTGGTGGATGTAGGAACCAAGCCAAGATCTAGGCTCGGTGGTGGGTTTGGATATCTTGGGTGCACTCGAGGGGAGAATGAGTAGTCAAAATGTCACTCTAATAGGTATAACATGTGTGATATGATATTGAGCCACTATCATTTATATTTATATTCATTTTTTACTTCATCTTTTACTAATCTTGACTTATCTTATGCATGTGCTTGTTGTTATGGTTCTTTGCTTTGGATTATTGAGTTTGGTATCATTGTTTTCTCTTACTTATCCTTGTGTGTTTGATGTTATTTCTCATGGTTATATTCATGATTGGTTATCCTCCTTGAGAGTCATGAACACTTTATGATTAAGCCATAAGTAAGTGGCTTATCTTATTAGCCTATTATGCTTTTGTGTACACTTAGACCATTTTGGGTCTCTTGGCTTTGGAATACCATCATAGGACTCCCCTTTGTGGACTATTAATTTACCATGAGCTTTGACTTGACTTACGATTCTTGTTAATCATTATTATTTTAATGATTTTTATTAATTATTATTACTTAATGATTTTACCTTTTATCATTGTTGTTCTTGGGGAAAAAAATCATTGTATTTGGATTTATTTAATTATTATTATTTCTAAAAAAATTATTTTTATTATTATTAATAATTAAATTAATGATTTTATTAACTAGTATTATTTAATGATTTTATTAAATTATGTTTTTTTTTAATTTGATAGGTAAAAGATGGGTTGAAGGGGCATGTACCCAGTATAAAAGAGAACTGGAAGATAAGTAGGAAAAACAAATTAACCTAGTGAGATAAAAGGGCTAACCCTATAGATTAGCCAAACTAGTGCTAAAAATCAACCCACCGTTAGCTAGAAGACCAAAAAGGAGCCTAAGGTAGTGAGATAAATAGATTTAGTCTGATTTAGAATAAGAAAACATTTACTTGGTCTCTACATTGGCTTTTTTGTTGCATTTGCCTTTGGTTCAGCTTTTAATGAGCTGTTCCTCATCCTTATGTAGTTTCTTATTTTTAGAATCCAAGCAGAGGGATCCTCTTTTATCTTCCTCAGAAACTTGAAGGTCCTCCTCCTCTTTGTCCTTCTATGTAGACTCATCTCTGGGGGTGAGGGTCTCAGGGATCTTGCCATCATTAAACACAAATTTGTTTACACAGAAAATTACTAAGCCTCTCAAATTCCTCTAAGATTTATCTACATATAAGATTCTGGATTGTGATTTTAGTGTGGATTTTCTAGAGGGAATCCTCAACACCCTTGTTAACATTAGTCCCCAAGATGGATTTACCTCTAGAGGTATAGGAAGGGTTTCCCAAATTAATTTTGTGTTTTTAAGGGCATGGGAGCTTAAAAACCCCAAATCATTCCCCTAATTTTCCTTTTTGGGTTCCAATTGAGAGGCATTAACTCCCTCCTCCACTGAATCCTCCCTCTCTTTATTGATGTCAATAGCCTCAAAGATGATCTTAGACCAGATTGATTCCCCCCATTTGATCAAAATAAAAATGAGGCCCTGGTGAATTAAATTTTTAGCCAGATTCTTCTTAAAGTTCAATACAGACACTTTCAATGATTGTAGTAGAAAAAATGGGATACTAATAAAATTACCCTTGAAATGTTTCAAGAGCAGGAAATGATGAGAATATATAATAGTATGTTTTCCTTCCAATGTTATAAATCACATGATTTGGAAACATACCTCCAACCATTTCCTTAGTAGGTCAACATGTATGAAGCCTTTGTTGGATGAGGGTTTTAGCCTATATTTTTCCTTTTCTTTTTTGAAGAAAATCTACATGAGATCCTTCTTGTGGTGTTTGTCTTAGAATGCCTTTACTTCATGGCATTCCATCTTAGTGGTCTCTCCTATTAGCTCCTCTGTTATTTGAATATTCAATCTATGCATTCTCACCTCATAGTTGTTCTAGCCTCAATAAAAATCCATAGAGAATGAGGTAGCATGCCCTACCAAATGTTCCATAAAAGGGGCTAGGCCCCCTTTGACCATTTTTTGCTAGACATGATCATTCTTTTTTATATCAAAATAATAAATCAGCTTGAAGTGGTCTCTGTCCCCTCTCATTTTCTTTTTTTGTTCAGTATTACCTTTTCAAGTGGCCTAAATAGTGCCTTGTAGAGAAGGAAGATAGAAATAGAAGGAGATAGAACTAGACATGAACATGGTTTGAGAGCATGATGCTTGTTGCTCATGCAAAGCCTTAGAAATCAGAGCTTTACACATGTGAAAATACTTTCACTTAACTCATGATCTAAGCATCATGAGTTTAAACATCATTCCTTTATGTGATGTGTCCTTTTTCATTCTCAATAATTTGAATGATGTCATCTATATATTATCCAACATGCTAGGTGAGATAATTACTACTAAAGACCCCTAATGTTCCTTAAGCAGTAAAATCCCCTATTGATTTCTCTATGACATGCTCAATGATTACTCCTTTGAAATGGTGTAGTAATAATTTTGCATCATTGATGATTCCATAAATGTTCCAGGAAGGTGGGGAGAGTCCTTTGATATAATTGATGATGTTCATCAAATCCCCTTTTATGTGTATAAATTGAAACCCTAGATTAACCACCTCTTTAATAACCCACAATGTTGCAAAAGATTCATAGATGTGATTAGTTTTAATCCCTAAAGGCCCTACATAAGTTGCTTTAATTCTCTCTAAAGAATCCTTGATCAAATTGCCTACTCTAACTAAGCCAAGATTCCCCTTTATTGTCCAATCAAAGTTTAATTTGACCCACTAGGGAATAGGGGGAGACCACTTAACAAGGGATCTATCCACTCCTTTAGCTAAGAATTTTCTTGAAATGACCAAATTAAGTTGATTCATGATACTTGAAATGAGTGGAGAGATTGGTTGGTCAAATGAAGAGGCCAAGATTGACCAATTTTCTTGCATCAAAGCCTTAATCCTTTTGAAGGTGGAATCAAGATGAGGTGATGACTATCAAAGATACATGAATTCTTGGCTTTCCAAATACCCCATAAAATGTGAGGTAAGACAAAGTTCCATAATCAAGTTAGTGTAAGTTCCTCCCAAGGGGGTTTCCATTGGGTGATTACATCCAAAATAGATCTTAGAAAAACCCATGAATTGTTATAATCACTAAAGAGGCACTAAAATATCCCTGACACAAAAGGATAGAAAATAATAAATGTTCCACAAACTCCACTTCCTATTTGTAGAGTGAGCATCTGTTAGGGATGGTTAGTCCTCTTTTATTTAGATTGTCCAATGTTAAGATCCTTTTCTATGCTACCAGTTAATAAAAAACATTGATTTTGGGTGTGAGGTTCTTAATCCAAAGAGATTTGCAATTGAAATCCTCCTCTAATTTCTAAAGAGATAAGAATCTTGATTTCATAGAGTAAATCCCTTTAGGATCATGTTTCCAAACAATTTCATCTTCCCTAGGGAAATGACCGTTATGAATATGTTGATTAGATTTATTTAGATCTTGGAGCAAGTAGACTTGTTGCTAGTCCAAACTAGTTTTAGCTAGGGTTTTCTAGCATTTTTTTCCATTTATAATTTCCCAATAGTCCATAACCTTGAGGCCATAATTATTCTTGAAAAAGGATATCAAATTTGGGTCTTAAAAACTAGATTCTAAAGGGGTCAAGATCTATGGGTCACTCCAAAATTCAACCAAATTGTCTCTACCGACATTTCATTTGAGACCTTTTTTAAGAAGATCCTTGCGCACTTACAGTGCCTTCTAGAAAGCATAACCATTGTCAAGACCAGGTTTTGATAAAAAATGATAACTTTCCCTTGAGAAAAGATATTTTACCTTGATGATTTTGGTCCACTAGTTTTCCTCCTTAACCACTCTCTAGCCTTGCTTCGTTAGGAGAGCTTGGATCATGGTTTTGACACTTCTCAATCCCATGCCTCCTTTAGATATTAGGTGAAAATCTTGGTTTTAGGAGATAATAAAAAATTTGGATCTATCTTTAGTACCTCTTTAAAGGAAGGTTTTTTGAATGCATTCCATTTTATTAGTGATGTTATTTAGAATGGAAAAGAGGGACATGAAATAAATAGGTATACTTTGAAGGGAGTTATTTAGCAGCTAAACTTTGAAAGCTTGTGTTAAATTATTCCCTTTCCATTCTGCCAACTTTTTTTGGATCCT
Source organism: Torreya grandis (assembly GCA_037957365.1). Taxonomy (NCBI): domain Eukaryota; kingdom Viridiplantae; phylum Streptophyta; class Pinopsida; order Cupressales; family Taxaceae; genus Torreya; species Torreya grandis. Next base: position 1,018,725 of record JARHVA010004373.1, on the reverse strand, counting down.
ATCAATGAGGGGATTCCAAAATTTGGATTTCATCAAGTCATCAAACAAAAAAATGCCTAAGTAAGCTGACAAGGGATTTCTTATGATACAACCAAGGATATTGGAAATTTTAATTTGAAGAGCCAACAGAGTGTTCATGAAAAAGATGGGTCTCTTACTAAAATTCACATTTTTTCTAGATACCCATTTGAACAGCTCAATAATCTTATTGAAGCATATATCTTCCAAAACCTAAGCCTCCCCCATCATAATTTTGTCATCAAAAAATTGATGATAAGTGACAAGACTGGTGTTAGGGGCACAAATGATTCCCTTGATGATATTAGATGTCCTAGATAAGTAAATAAGTTTACTTAAATACTCTATAAAATAATGAAAGGTAAGGGGATAGTGGGTCCCCTTATCTTAAGCCTCTTTCAGTTAGAAAGAAATCCCTAAGCACCCCATTGATTAATACTAAGAATAGTGGGTTGCAGATACAAGTGGCTATTAATTTTTTGACTCAAAGATTGAAACTAGTTTTGTCTAAGATTTTAGAAGGAAAAGCCAAGAAACTTGGTAATACGATTTGTTCATATCTAGCTTTAGGAACATGCCTTATCAATCTAAATGGGAAACCAAGTGAATGGTTTCATGAAAAATTATTATCCCATCAAAAATATGTCTGTCAGACATGAAGGCACCTTGCTTCTTGGCTATTATTTTATCAAGCAAAAGTTGAATTTTAAGGGAAAGACCTTTGGTGTAGATTTTGTAAAAAGTGGAGCACAAGCTGAGAGGTCTAAAGTATGATGCCTTAGATGCACCCTATTTCTTAGGAATGAAGACCAAAAAGGTGTTGTTAAAATATTGTATCAAGGTTCTTATATTGAAGAAGTTATCTACCACCAAGTAGACCTTGTGACTGATAATTTCCTAAAAGACTTGGAAAAAGAAAGGAGGGAAGACATCAGGCCCAAGGGCTTTATCCCCTTATAAAAATAAAATAATTTCCCTAATCTCTTCTTCTAGAAGGGGTTTAAGGATGGAATCATTATATTTCTACATAATAACCCTACTACAGAGGTTGATAATTTGATCCTTAAGGCTAGAGTCCTGAGAAGGGGAGGGGGTAAGCAAGGATTTAAAGTAGTTTACCATGTGGTGAAAAATGTCTTCCTCCTTTATGAGCCAAGTACCATCCTCTCTTTGGATCTCCATAATAATATTTCTTTGCCAGTTTCTAGAAGTAGAGGTGTGAATTTTTTTTATGTTTTTATCCCCTTCTTTAAGCCAAAGCTTTATGGATTTTTTCTTCCAATACATTTCTTCTTTAGCCTCTAGATTATGGAACCTACTGAGGAGTTCATTTTCCTTCAGGTGAAGGTCAGTAGAGTAGCCTACATCTAATATTTGCAATTCAAATTTTTGAATTTATTCTTCAATAAAGTTTTTTTGGATAAAGATATTTCCAAAGACTTCCTTATTCTAGAGTTTAAGCATGTTTTTAACATGTCTTAGTTTCATAGCAAGGATGAACATGGTTAAACCTTGAATAGAGATATTCCACCATTCCCTGATGTAATCCTCTAGAGTATGATTATAAAGACACATTTTTTCAAATATGATTGGAGTGACCTTGGATTTAGAGACCCTATCTCATTGGAACACTAGAGGATTGCCATCAGATCCAATTCTAGGAAGAGACAAGAGGAGAAAGGAGAAGGAATGGATCTAGTTTAAAGGAATAAGGAATTTGTCTAGTCTTACTTGGATATGATTATCACCTAGCCTTTTATTTGACCAAGTGTATTGATTACCTTTGAGTTCCATGTCATGCAAATCATCATTGGTAATGAAATCATGTAAATTAGAAATACTATCATAGTAGTGATTGAACCCCCCCTTTTTTTCCTTGAGAATAGAAGTCAGTTGAAGTCTCCAAAAACCACCCAATTAAAATTAATAAATTGGTTCTTGATCTCAATTAGATTATCCCATAACTTCCTCCTTTCAATTTTAGAATTTGGGGCATAGGCATTTGTAAGGATCCAATAATTCTTATCCTGAGCATCAGAGAAATAAATAGAGATATGATTGTCCTTAGAAAGGAGGTGATCTCCCTTCATGACAATAGGGTCCCAAAAAACTACTAGGCCACTCGATGCTCCTATAGCACTATTAAAGCTACAAAATGAGTTATCCAAAATCTTTGACTTGATCTTTGAAAGTTTGTCTACAAACATCTTGGTTTCTTGCAACAAGAGAATATTTGGCTTTTGTTTTAAAACAAGGTTTCTAGCTAGTCTCTATTTAGTGGGGTTATTTAGACCCCTTATGTTCTAGGAGAGGACTTTCATCTCTTACTATTGGGGTAGTGATGGAGGGTCATCTATGTGCCCTTTTCCACCTATCTGTATATTTCCTTATGTTGAGAGCTCTAGGAAGAGGATTTACCTTTTGATTTCTGTTTGTACCCAACTTTTGCTTTCTTCCTCCCCTTTTTGTTATGGACTTTTTCCCACTTGTCCTCATCCTAAACTAAACCATCACTTTATCTAATGGAAAATAAGGATATTTGACTTTCTAATAAGTTAAGACATCTGGGTTCACATCTAGAAAAATAAGGTGAAGATTGGATAGGAATATTATGTAGGACCAGTTTGACATCTAAGAAGGATGAAACACTAGGAAAGTGGTAGGAAGAGATAGGAGGGGGAGAGGTGAGTGAAGGATGGCATGGGAGAGGAGATCCCATCAGATAAGAAAAAGCAACCTCAACTAAAAGGTCTTATAATAAGGGAGTAGGATCAGGACTGGGTGATGGAAGGGGAAGTGGGGGAAGGAGATGGAGGCTAAGAAACATAGGAAGGAGAGAGGACATTGAGAACAAAGGGGGATTGTGAAGTCACCAGAGGATTTTTCCCAATGCTCAAGGGGCCTAGAGATGGATTGGGGGAAGGAATGAAAGGGGAGGGACTAAGGGGTGGGGAAGGTAGGGATAAGGGGGAAGTGGGGGAGGGGGGAGGAGGGCACTAAGGGGACATGGGAGGAAAATGAGAGGAAGGGGAGGAGATGGGGAGAAGGGGTGAGGAGATGGTTTGGGGGAGGGGAGGAGATGGGGAGAAGGGGTGAGGAGATGGTTTGGGGGAGGGGAGATAGGAGTGAGGGAGGCAAGGAGAGGAGAGAAGGCCTCAAGAGGAGGGGCTGAGGGGGGTGAAGGGGGGAGTGAAAGGGGAGACAAGGATTAGAGGGAGGAGAGGAACGAGCTTAGGAAGAGGATTTCCCAACTCAAGTCAGAGGAGGAACAAGAGGCTTCTTAAACTAGGGGTAGGCTTTAGAGGAGTGATTCAGGATGTTATAGGTTTGATAAATATTTGAATCTCTATCAAAATTGATTTTTTGGATCTAGGTGCCATACTTGGATTTGATTTTGATGGAGTGGATCAAAGGTTTATCTGATGGGATGAAGACACAAACCTTAGATGCTAAAATATGCCTTCTAAATTGTGTTACTAGGTTGATGGATATGGACTACCCTAAGGCCCTATAAATATCAAAAATAACTTTTGAAGCCCAAAATTCTTGTGGGAGTTTAGGGATGTTAATCCAAAGTAGAATGTCTTCTAAAATTGCACAATTGAGATTAAGGCCCACCTTCTATTTGTGAAGATAGCCTATCAATTTTCCCATGAACCATGAACCATCCATGAGAGTCTTAAGAATGTCTTCAGGATGAGAGAAGTTGATCAAGAAGTAGTTCCTAGGTATGGTAATAATGTCAATCTAACCTTTGGGTTTCTATTTCAGATTAGCCCATTTTTGGAAAGAGTTGATATTATGGTAGAAATCATTGAATTTTACCAAAATGAAGTTGGAAATAGATGAATCAATGTTTTTGATAATGCCATTTAGGACCTCTAGACTTACCTCATTACACTTCCATGAGGGTATAAGAAGATAAATAAAAGGAATAAATTGATGACGTTCACCTGTGACTAGATCAACCCAAGAAGCTTGATGCTTACCTTTATTGGGAGAGGGAACAAGACACTTTGGACCCCAACTATGATCCTTGTCTACTGAATCTAGATGATTTGAAGCTTTTGATGAGATAGGTTCCTCCCCTAATGAATCCTTTTATTTATCTTTTTTTTCTAAGATTGGATGCTTAGGTTATGAATCCCCCATCTCCCACCCATCACTCTTGTTCAAATTTTCCACTATTACTTTTTTTGAAATATGTGGATCGACTTAATATTTTGGTTTTATTATTATTTTATATTTTTGCTTGGTAATTGGGGGTAAAATGGTTTAAATCACACCATAGAGAAAAAACTTTGCCCCTTTTTTTGGGAAGTGACTGGACAGGGGTTGGGTCAAAACCCTAAGGGATACGTAGGGCATGAGAAGAATGGCAGAAATTTTGGGAGGCCACAATGGGGGAAAAATACCAAGGGTGACTCTTCTGAAAGAGGAAAATAATAAAAAGGGTAAAAAGAGAACCAAACAAGGGTATAGGTTAACTTTTCTCCTATGGTGGCCTTCCAAAACATGCAAAGTAAGTGGGTTTTTACTCCTTTGTAGATTATTGTTGATTCTTATTTTTGATAATATGCCATGGAGGTTATGTGGATGTTTTTTATCATTGATGAAGTCTATAAGACTTCATGATAGACCTAAAACATTATTAAACATTATTATTCTAATTTTGGATTTGTGAGATTTACCATTTAGCTTGTGGTTGGTGATTTTGACTTGGGGTTTTTACCATTATTGCATTATATAGTATCCTCATCATGTTTCAATGAATAAAGTATATGCAAGATAGAAATGGCATAGGGTTATTACATCAAAAATGTCTATTGTTGCAAATTTGAGATATATGGAGTAAGGTGTTCAAATATCTTATTCTTAACCTTAATTAGGTAAAATATGGCTTTATAATTGTTTGAATTTGTTATAGCCCATATTTGCTTACCTTGGATTTGATATTTTCCCTGTGACATAAAAATTAACAATTTGGTATATTTCTTATGAAACTCTATTACTCTAATGGGAAAGTTGAATTTTGTGCATACAGGATGACCTTCTCACTTAATGGAATTCTCATAGGTTTTAACTAAACCAATAATGTCAATTTAATGTTACCATTTGGGACTATTTTATCATGAATGAAAGCTACTCACATCCATAATGATATAACCTTTAGAGGTAACCAATTGGATTGTATAATGTTTACTTAATTAGAGAGTTTGGGAACCATGCCCTTTTTCCACTAAACTCACCTAATTGTTGATTTCTCCTTTTTTTCCATTGGTATGGATTTTGGAATGGATATCTTTAAATTTAGTTTGATTAAGATGGTTTTCAAGGAGTTTTAATATGCCTACAAGTCATTTAGGGTTTTTACATTTATGTTGGTTGTATGCAATTATTTATAAGCCAAACCAAGCTTTATTCCTTTTATGAATGAATGTACCTCCTTCTCTTTAATTTGAATGAGTTTATTTGGCTATTGTGGATTGAAGCCATTGTGTTTAATTATTTTACACCTGGGTAAGCCTCTAGGTTGATCAATAAACTTGGCTAGACCTTCCAGTCTAGTTAAATGGATATGATAGATCTTGATTTACTAAGTAAATCATCTTCTATAAAGATTCATGGTATGTCTTGGGTATTACTCAAGCCAACTAGTTTGATTGAGTGTTATGGTTCTATGTTGACTTCATTTCTTCTCTCATATTTTGTTGACTATTTTTATAAGTATTTATTGGTGTCTCAGTATCTTTTGCATACCTTTTACCTAACTTAAGTATCTAGTTACTGAAACCCTCCACCAACCTAATGGTTGGGGTGGTAAAGGCCATTGATGGTTGGGTTCATAGGGGTTGTTTTGAGGGATGTTCTCCTTACCGTATTCATCCTCTTTGTTGATGCACCTAGACTTGCATTTAGCGACATGCGTTTTGACCATATCTATTGGTGTAATATTTTGGCAAGTGTGTTGGATTAGATTTGGATATTCATCTTATGTATTAACTCCATTTATTTACATTATGTAGTCTTGTAACATTTATTATGCTGGAAAGGAATAATATGGTAGTATGGTTATTATATGTCTAACCAGTTATATTTATCTCTTGATATGCATATTTGTTGAATTATTTTTATTATATTGAAACAACAGTTGTAACTCTGAATGTAGTGTGTTATGCTTTAATCATTACCTATTAAAGTATATTCTTGGGATAACCTAGTGAGATATTTATGGTTATGAAGCATGCATTAAGATGTTAAAATTTCTATTTGAACTAATGACTGTATCTAAGATTTCAGTTGATTTTATAATTTTTTATATTTACATGTTATGGTGTAAAAGATGTATATTCAGCCTTGTAGTTGGATATTCTAGTTATTATATATTGTTCCCATTGCCTTCATCAATAAGCTTATTGTGCTAAACTTGATTGGCATTAGCTACTAGTCTAGCTTGTTTCTTAGATATTTATTATTATGGAATCTCTTGGCTATAGTATGCATCTAGGAAATGATTATGAGCATGTTATATTATATTATTAAATTCAAAGTTGATTTCATTATGATATAAGATCATGGATTATATGGATGCCATGTCTTATATGTGGCTAGTATGTAGTGTTCATTGTGTTGAGCAGAATTAGTACTTTTGTGTTATCACACTTGTTGTAAATTATTATATTTATATGAACCAAGTGATTTTGATTTGTGCTCGAAGAGCTTACACATAGGCTATAGTACTATTTTTCTTAATTTGAATTAAGGATGCATGTCAGAGAATATATATCAATCAGTGATATCCTTGTAAGAGGGGATGTCAATGGATAATAGATATCTACTACCTTTATTATGTTTCAAATTTATTATAATCTCTTTTGATCATATGGAAATGCTAAATTGAGGCCTTGATATTTGGCATTATAGCTTGTGGTATGTTCATAACTTTGAAAATGTCAAATTCTTGAAATTAGATCTTGCAAATAGTTTTTTTCAATGATAAAATCAAAGAGGTTTCATTATAGTATTGTGGTTTCACTTTAAAAGAACATATTTCAATTGATTAAGTAATGAAATAAGAGATTGATTTAACAATATTCTTTATTAGATTTGGGTTTAGTGTTTTTGGCTCGTACTAATAAGGACATGTATTGGTATAGACTATTGGCAAGATTTGAAAAGTTTATTATTTCAGCCATTTATAATTCAACCCTTAATTAACAAAATGTGGATTATATTATTGTTATCAAATTCATTATGTTAATTTCAACTGAGTGGAGTTCTTGAATTAAAAGTTAACTTAGTTTGGGAAACATGATGAAAGGACCTAGAGTTGATGATTCATTAGAGAATACTCACTAGTAGTATCATTTTAATTACCTATATGAGATAGGAATACATTCTAAATTCAAATTGTTGTTGGAATATAGGTGGATGTGTGTGATTAAAATTATAATCTTATCTTTGGCATTAAATTCTTGGTACACTTATATTATGATCATTAAAACAATGAATAATTTTGGAATTGTGATGAGGCTTAAATATGTTGTGTAAACTTATAATTCTTACACTATGATCATTGGTTTAATAGTCCAAATTAATAATGAGTTATTAAATCATAAATTTTTTCTTATTGGTCACTCATGTTAATGGTTAAAATTACTTAAGTGATGTAATATATCATGGATATACTCATATTAATTGATTATCATGAAGGCCTATGTTTTGACAATAACATGATATTGTAATCAAGGAATAAGTAAGTAGTATATGGGTGCAAGGCTCCTATGATTGGATTATGGGATGGTATATCTTTATCATGAGAAGTAATTAGGTTTTATAATGACATTGTATGTCTATTCATTAGGATATTCACTTGTGTGATGTCACCCACATTGAACTAAGTGCATTATGACTCATCTAATGTTAATGAGTAATAACTCTCTCATAATGGAGTTATGTTTTTATATGTGACCTTCACCAAGTAAGGTAAAAATGGTGCAATGATCCCTAACGAACCTTGGATCATGGTATAATGATCTAATGGGGGTAGCACAAGAACTGATTCTTGCTTAGGTGAATCCCAAAAGGTTATAGACTCTTAAGATATGTTATGTTGGGTTTAGTAGTGGTTTAGAAAGGTCCACTTGTTGATCTCATGATGTGGTAAGACTTGAATAAACAATATAGTGAGGTAAATATTTCTATTGATCATTTTAGTCCTCCATGATTAAGTGTTTCACTTCTCCTTTATCTTAATTATATGCTTAGAAAATGGTTAGCAAGATATAACTGAATATTCTTAATTCCATTCTTAATGTTATTAGCATTGCCTAATGAAATAATATGGATGTTGGTTATAATTTTATTATCACCATATTCATGTATAAGTCATGTGCTCTCTTGGACTATCAAACCATGACCATATGGGTAATCGGTCACTTAGGTAAGGTTAAAGGTTCCTAGGTTGTCTAATAGAGAAGATGAGTACCTTGGAAAATTTTAGATGTTATCAGTATGGATCTACATACTAATACCTCCTTATATAACATATTATCTTAGGGTAAACATTCTTCTCTATGGCATTTCCTAATGGCATTTATCCCTAGGTGAGAATCTAAGGCAAACCAATTTGGCTATTATTATTTTATGTATTGATTATTTAGATGAATTGAGTTGCATTAAAGTTGTGGTGCAGGCCCTAAACATCATTTCATTATGTACTTTGAAAATCAACTCTAATTTTTTTTTGTTTTATTTCATAAATATGTTTTTTATAATATTTTCCTCTATATAGAGACTCAAATTTAATTATTAAGTGATTGATAATGTTTAATATTGACATCCTTACTTCACTTGACCTATTTGCCATTTTGTTAACTTGAAAAAATTACAATGGCATTCACTATTCTAAAAAAATTATTATAACTACTCAAAACATCATTTATACATCCTTATTTTTTTTATAAGTTTTTTTGGGACTAGTTCCAACAATCTCTATCCTTTTTGGATAATACCATGTTAGGTTGGATAGGGCCACACTATGACCTTATCACCCATGCTCTAGTGGTAAATTTTTAACTTTGAGATGTTTTTTACCCCTCCTACATTTTTAACAAGGTTATTTATCATAAATATTCAAAATATTCCTATATATAGGAACACCAAGGCTTTTTCAAACACATCTAGCAATCACTTGGAAATTCTACTGCACATTGAGAAAAAGAGAATTATTTCTTCTAATTTTATTTTTGATTCATTCTAGAATTTACAGACCAAGTCCAAATATATTTTATTTTAGGTTAAGGGCACTCATTATCAATAAATTAAATATGTATATTCAATTTCATTCATATATAAAATTCAAGATTCACACACTCAATCTAGGAGAGAGAACCACATCACCTTGAGTATATATTTGGATATGTATGCATCTCTTAAATTGTGTGGGGTTTGTGAGGGTATCTTAACTATTCCCCTAACCCTATTCCCTAATTTTTGAATTTGGTATATATTATTTTTATTATGTAAGGTATGTGGTTTATAATTTTCATGTATTCTATACATGAAGTTGGTAAACCGAGTTAGATAGTAAACCCTCATAGACGCATGCACCCAAATAAAAATAATCAATCCTATAGTTAACCAAGATGTGGAGATGTTCAATATACAAGGCCATAGTGTGTCTCTATCCCTCTATCATGGCCTTGTCCTAATAAAGTTTAAATTATTTATTTATATTGTGACATAGTTCATAGGTCTTTTCAAGTGATTGATAGTCACACTCAACCTGCATAGTCAACATAAAATTAGTTTGAATGAGGTTTTGCATATATGTTTATTAATTTACTATTTTTATCTCAATTTTAATTTTATAAATTTTATATTTTACATTCATATTTGTATATCTCTATAGATCTAAACCAAGTTTCAATAGTTTATTTATTCTTAATGTTTCATTGTTAAATAGAAAATAACATATTAAACATTCTGGTGAACCCATAATTTTATTTTAAAACAATACTTGTTTCTTATTTTATTTTTATGTGGTGTATGGTTCAAGATATATTTATGATTAAAAAAAATAAGAGTCTTGATTCCTTACACAAAAAAAATTAATTTAATTCTCTATTTATTTTCGATTGCTTCTTGCTTATTTTTAAAAATTGTGTTCTAACAATTTTAAAATGACTTACTGTCATTATGGGCTATATAGTGATCTACAACATGGTGTGAGGTGAACTTCTGAAATCATCATAGCCATTATAAATCACTAAATATTAAGTATAGTTTCCACATACCTCACGGTATATTATAAATTTCTATGGTCCCTTGTTTATAGCAAAATAACCCTATTTTAGTTGGTTGATTTATGATGCATCTAAAAGGAGAGTATCACTCAAGGAAGTTACTCTCATCATACCCTTATAAATATATAAAGTGTGTTATAGGCAATATTTTTCCTCTTTAGTTAGTGATTTGAAACATTGGGTCAATAATAATCAACAAACAAGCAAGTATATTTGAGATCCCACACAATCATTCAAACCCTTACCTAATTCACCCTTATATATTGTTTTTTTATTGTATTGTGTTCATATTCATTATATTTTTTCATTCATAATGGGTTAAATGAATGAAATTCTCTCTCATATATTGCATAGTATTATGAAATTCATTGTTGCATCTTGTATTCCCTTTCAACATGTTATTAATTATGTTAGAGTATAGATAATATATAAATCAAATCAAGAGGATAAAATTTATAATATATACCCTCAATCAATTTTTAATTCTTATTTTTACATTGATAGGTGTTTCCTACAATGACATCCATAGGGGGGTGAAAAGGTGTCATTGCATGATTGGGTTGTCAATTAATTAATTGAAAATCGACTTAATAAAATAATTTAACATGGAGAGGTGTGGAAGAGTGTAATTAATAATTAATTAGAAGCCAAATTTTTTATGAATATGACCATTTAAAGAATAAAATTAGTATGCATATATATATATATATATATATATATATATATATATATATATATATATATATATATATATATATATATATATATATATATATATATGTATGTATGTATGTATATGTATACCCATCTAATATTGATTTCCTTGTTTTTTAGTGTTATACCAGACAACATCAAAACCCTAAAAGCAATTGGTGACTTCTTACTACCATGCAATAAAATCTGCCACTAATTTTAGAAAATAGTCTCAGGGTTTAATGCCTTTTGTATAAGCTCTTGATGTTTTTGGGGTTTTATTTCATGTGGTTTTAGAAGAATGTAGAGCATGGAGTTCAAATTTATATTAGTTGAAACTATTACACCATCTGATCTAGGGAGAGGATTGAAAATGCAACTTAGAAAAAAAATTACAAGATTAAATAACTACACCAAAAGTTTTGAGATATAATTTATTCCCTCATCAATAAGATGGATTTTAAGTTTTCTTCATACATTCTTCTAAAAAAATCCATTATATGCATACATGACAAACAAAAATACTCAGTGGATGATTGTGAAATATTTAACCAAATGATCAAATGAAAAAAATGTTGTTAATATATATTTATTACAGTGCCCCCCATCCATCCTCTAGGAAGGAAGAAGGAAGAAGGTAAAAAAAAGAAAAAATAAAAAACTCATAGTTGAGATGGTATACATTAGAAATTTATTTGAAGGATTTTTTTAAGGAAGCTTTATAGGAGATACAACTAGGTCAGGAAACCATTAAACTATCCCTCACTTAAGTTTTAGTCCTGTAGATTCTTCTATTTTCTTTACCACCTATGCTAGGGAGTTTAATCGAATATAGAATCATAATTAATATGCATTAAGCCCACATAAATTAGATAATACATATCATATAAATTTTATGCACCTTATTTTAATTCGGGTTTTTGGATTTCTACCCAAATGTGTCTCTTTCCATATAAATATGATTGTTTATGTTAGTTTTGTTTTTGAAAAGATGATATTTAAATATTTAATTAATTTTATATTAGGGTTATGAGTTTTATATCATTTTATAATGTGTCATTCCACATAAATTATAATTAAAAATGAAAAGTTTCATTTACATTGATATAATTTTATATATGATTGTTAATTTTAGTTTTGTTTTTAAAAAAATGATATTTAAAATTTTAATTAATTTTATATTAGGTTAATGACTTTTATATATTAGTTAATATGAATGTATTATAATATCATTATATTTATATGACTAATATAAAAATTATTTAATAAATATGTAGGGAATATGGCTCGATGAAAAATGTAGTTTGAAAATGAATAGCAAAAAAATGAATATGAAGAACAAAAGCGAGAACATCAAAGAGAATACTCTTGAGTATACCAAAGACAAAAATGACAATTATCAATAATAGAAGAAGATAGAATAAATAAAAATGAATATGAAGTAGCATACATATCTTAGAAAAATATATGTAAAATACACCGATAGATATCATTCTCGAGGCACCTATATTGTATTGAATTATGGGAGTACCTCAAGAATGATATCTATCGATGTACTTTACATAGATTTATCTAAGATATGTATGTTATTTTAAATATTATTGTTATCCAATTTTGGCTAATATTTATCTAAGATATGTATGTTATTTTAAATATTATTGTTATCCAATTTTGGCTACCATAGGTGTGCTTAATCAAAAATTGACTTTTTCACTAGGTTTCCCTTATTAAGGGGTCTAAATGAATGTCTTATACAAGGTTAGCATTGTTTAAGGTAAGGCTGGAGAGGTTAAGGTATCTTGGATAGCAAGGAAGATAGTGGTGTTTATACCCTCCAAGATGCCAAGGTGAACTAAGGTGAATGTATTAACCAAAGGAGCTAAGCTAAAAACATGAAAACATGACCATTTGGAGCTTTTGGAAATTTTAAGGTATTTTTAATAAGTTTAAGGTACTTTTGGGGAGTTCAAGGTCAATGTGCTTCATTGTATTAGTTTTATTTAGTCACCCTAATGCAATTTATTCAAATTAAAGCCATTTTTTATGAATAATACAATATACCAAAGGTGAAATAGGGTTAACTAAAGTAAACCAAGGTAGCATTGTATGAACATACATGTGTCAATCCAGTTTGATTCAGTTTCATATGGAGAGTAGTAGTTATAAGTGGTTTCTAATGCCAAAAGGGAGAAGATCAACATGATTTTATAGGTGTAGAAGATGTCAAAAAGCCATACAGGCCTCCCCTAACTCTCTTGAGGTCAAAACCAGACTTGAAATGTAGGTACATGTCTAAGGAAGGAGAAAACCATTTTATTCCTCCTACCGAGTTTTTTGGTAGCTTAAAAAGGCTAGCAAGTTTATGAATGGTATGGATAGGAGAGAGAGAGAGAGTTAGGAGGAATAACATTAGAAAAACATGTGTTTATTTATTCCCTTAAAATCCATGGCCATATTTATTATATTAAAACTTCATCCTCTATGAATAATGATTGAGAAGGTAGGGTGGTCTAAAACCCTATAAAAACCCCACTAGCTTAGTTTTACCATGGAAATGGTAGTTTGAAGCTCATTGGAAACATGAATTAAATTTGAGAGGATCTAGGGGGTATTTCTAACCATTACATATATTTTTCTAAGCACCACTTTGCACGTGTAATCTCAAGGAGGAAGAAACTTTCATGTTTAAAGTAGGTTGTAGGTTGAAAACATGGAATTATTTATGTTCTAAGGTTATTAATTAGTTGGGAGAATGTTGATGAATTTATCACAACTATTACACACTCCCATAATTATATTAAAGTAATAAAATAGTCCTTCATGCCTACATGGACAAGAATCTTCTTAACATGATGGTAACCTACATTTTTTCACAAATGTTCATCATTGAATAATGTGCAAGCAGAATCCTAGTAATTTGAGAGTCATGCATTACATGTAGGGAGTAATTTAAAAAATTTAACCCCATCACCAAATCCTCCAATTAAACACATAGCGACTTCATGTTAGAAGACTATGTAAAAGTCTATTTATGCAAGGATGAAACCAAAGAGACAACTCTTGCCTTGTATATAAGGTATGAAGGTATAAAGACTCTTTAATACTAAAATTAGGTGTTTATATAGTGAATTAAAATGTATATATAATAATATCATGATTCACAAGGGGATCAAAAGGACAAAATGTAGGCCTATAAGTTTGCAGACTTGTAGGTCTCTTTTTCAAAAAAAAATACCCATAAACTTTATATGAAAAGTTGAAGATTGAAGACAAAAAGAGTGAACGAATCCATGATAATGATATGAGAGAGTACATTTATAATTAAATAATACCATAAAATACATCATGAAGGGATTAAAACAATGAAAATGTAGACCTACAAGTCTGCGGACTTATAGGTCTTCATTTCTAAGGAAATGCAAGATGTCCTTGCATTGAATGATGAAGTTTAAGGGTCAAATAAGGAATGAGATACATTTTCATTAGTGTTTATACTTATTAAATTTATATTAATTGTGAATAATTACTTTAATACTCACACTTGAGCTCTAAAAAATCCCAATCTGAAACCTATATCTATATTCCCGACTGAGATCTATAAGCTTCCATTTTAGATATGAAGAAGAGTGCATCTTGTGCTAAGTAGGAGGTTTAGAGGAAAAAAGACATTGAAATAAATATTTATAATAATCCAAATATTTCTTAACTCCTATGAATAAAATAATATCATCAAGATGTAAAATATCTTTTGAAAAGACACCTACAATCCTGACTGAGACTTAAAGGCCTAATTAGGACCTATAGGTTTGACTTCAAAGTATGAAGACAACATGAAAATTTTGAATATATAATGGGTTTATAAATATTATTAAAGGTCTAAAATTTTATAAAAAATTTATACACAAATTTAATAACCTTAAAAAGTTTATGACAAACTCCAAACTAGGCAACTAGGTCCAAACAGGCCTAATGGCCGACAAACCCTTAATGTATGGAAACCAAGATGTAGAAATTTTGGAAGGTAAATGAATATTAAAATACCACATAAAAACCTTTTAAAATATTTAAAATACCTAAATATACTATTTATAACTTTTACCAAACATCAAGATGGCATTTTTAAGTTAAAACTCTCTCTCATCTTCATACACAGTCCTGCAAGCTTGAGAGGCAATCTTGAGAAGCTTACAACTCCATGGAGAATGGGAATGGAGTAAAATGGTTATTGGAGGAGTTTGGGGGGTTATAATATCTCAAAACCATATAATTTATTTTTTTATAAATTTCATACATGATATGAATAATCCTTAAGAAGGGGTAGTCCAAAACCCTATTTTACATTGTGGAGAACCCGAGAAGGATCAGTGTTGTGCTTGGATCTTATAAGAGAATTTTCATGGTACTTGAAGATATTATATATTTAAATGGATCCCTATGTTATATAAAACTTTTTAATTTATTTATTTATTGAGTCCCTCATCTATATGAATCACCATTAAGATGATTGATCCCTTTAAATCCTTTGTAAACTCTTCTAGGAGATCGATGGAGGTATAGGTCTTTCTAATGACCTAAAATGCCATTTAATGACATAATAAATAATTTAATGACCTAAAAAAACCTAATAAAACCTAAATTAATCACCATCTCACATGTGTGGGAGGAAATGTAAAAATTTTATCTTAAAAGAGTGCCTCTTGGAACTAATTTACAAGTTTTTGAGGCTTGTAAGCTTCCTTATCTAGTGATAGAGGTTTATAAAGATAAGATATATGTATTAGAGAATTTAATAATAAATTTAAAAGGTATTCATGATGATATTATAGTATAAAAGTGGCTAACTAGGCATGAGATAAGAGAGTTGATTAGTTTTGCACTAAAAGGATTAAATTGAAGGTTCTTGGCAAAATGAAGAAGTGTGAAACTTGATTCTCATCTTCTTAAAAGATAAAAATAACATGGATTTGTCATAGGATGCCATTGGATAAATTTAAGTGGCCATGTTTTAAGATATAAATTTGTAAATTCCTTCCAAGTGGAGACAAAGATGAGTTGATGAAGACCATGAGTCACAACTACACCAACTCCATGAAGAGATCACCATCAATCAAGTTGACAAATATGAAATAAGTTCTAAGGATATTTATAACTCATTTATTGATTTTAATTGATCCTATAATAGTGACCTTTGTCAATGAGCTCCTCTCTCTCTCTCTCACACACACACACACACACACACACATAAGTATGCCTAATTTTGGCTCATTTATATTCCTTTGATCAATAAGACTTCTAATTTTACCTCTTTCTATAATTGTACTTAGTGTGTATGCATGGATAAATAATATTTTTAATTTATTTGATTAGTCTTCCTTGACATGTTATCCTATTTTAAAACCTATATGTAGTTTGAAAGCTTCTATTATAGGTCATGTGAATCATTTAAGTGAAGTGTAAAGGTTGATTGTGTTTACCTAGTCATTAGTGTCATTTTATACCTCTTATTTATTCCTCCTTGCCTAAACATATATCACAAAATCCACATTGAAATGTTGACGTAATAGATTCAGATTAGGAGTAGTGTATGTTTAAATTAGTCTTGTAGTCTACATGTGCACATGAAATTGGTTGGAAGTGATCAATCAATTTGGTCTATCACCTCCCCAGTTAGGTTTCTTTCATGTTATCCCTCTCCCTTTTCCCTTAAAAACTAGTGGAGTAGTATTGTGAGCCTAATTGATACATCAAGGGGAGATAACCCTATAATCTAGAGGTTTAGTCTACTTAGAGGTCACCCAAAACCTAAGACTAATCCCATTATATATCTCAAGTGAGAGGGATTGAAGACACCCTCTCAAGGGTGTAAATTTAAGCTATAATAGTTTTATCACACTCAATGGGATAAGAGACTTCATCCATTAAAGAGTTATTGGTGTTATCTTCATTACATCAGCCTTTGGAGGCATGAACACAAACATCAATGGTGAATCTGAGCATAATCAACTAGTTTTAACATCTAAGGTATTCTTACAATCATGTGATCTTTGTTATTTATCTTTCTCATGAGGATTCATGTCTAAATTTAGAGTAGAATTTTATTTTACCAAAGTTGATGAGCCCTATCAGAAGCATATTGGTCTTTATTCAGAGCCTAATAAATAATTTTAGTCCTATGTTGATACATATCAACCCTACAATGACCTTACTTACATTCCATATAACCCTAACTATCAATGTGATCAGTCTTATTATCAAGATCTCTATCCCCCCTCCATTCCTCATTAACTTCACCAAGCTTATCAGCCTTCATATTAGTCTTATCATGATTTCCATAGGAGTTAAGATCTAAGGAGTTCATAGTAATTCAAATCCAAGCTAAGAAAGAACAAGATTCTTAGTTGCTCATGAAGATGCACAAGAATGAAATGGTAATGAGAAACATAGATGAAAATGTAGAAATTGGTAGAGTTATCCCTAGTCATCCCATTCAAAAGCTAAGGGACTCACTACAATTTGTAAGGAGTGAGTGGGAATCCTTTGAGAGTGGAAAAAAGTAGGCCTTAATAAATGAAAGGATAGAAATAAATGATATGAATCAATGCACAGAGCATATATTGAAAGTGTTAGCCTTCCTTATTATTACAAAGAAGAGGTGGTTAGTTTGACAATGGAATAATCCCAAGGTAATGTTTGCATAGAGATCTTTCATGAAGAGGTTACATCTGATCTTGAGATAGAGGATCTCCTAGTTGAGAAAGATGAGGTCCTGAGTAGGCTTGAAATGGCCTCTAATGAGTATGAATCAATCACCTTTAGAGAGCAAAGTACAATTGTAGCAATGGTTTGTGATAGTATAATCAATAACTATGATATCTAGGATCACATGATAGCAACTAGAAAGGTGATGGAGACACATAATCAAGAGGATAATCATATGCATCATGCCTTATCAAACCAACATGAAGAGTTACAAGATGATATGTGGTAGAAGTGTTTAGATGTTTAAAATGAAATTGAGGATCTTTAAGGGCCTATACTTCTTATTGGGGAGATTAAATATTCTTATGATTCTCCTCTCCTTTAAAATCAATATGGAAACTCCCAAGAGGTCATTCAAGATCAAATACATCAATTCATGGAGCTACAAAAATCTAAGGTTGATGTTGCCCCTATGATTCAATATATAATTATGTTTGAGATTAATTCAAGCATGAATGAACAACATGAGGTTTTAGACCTCATAGATGGGTTTAAACAACATGAATAAGTTATAAGTGATACTGACTCTCTTCAAGTGGCCATAGACATTTAGGAGTAGCATTTGGATGAGGCAAAGATAGTATTTTTTGTGCCAAATAACCAAGCTTGGGATAGGTATGTCTATATTAGTGACTCACATATGCAATCCATATATAAGGGAATGAAGCAAGAAGGTCTAGTTGCTAGTCAAGGAGATCATTATTATGCTAACATCTCATAATGTAGGTGGAATATCTCACTCCATGAATAATACTTGATCAGATTTCATTCAGTATATGATAATTTGATTTCATGGGAGCATGGAGATCTCAATAGATTTATATTTGACCTTGGAGGAGGATATGTTGAGGTTATTTGTGTATAGTAGATTGTTTATGCTTTATTTTCCCTAAGTGATTTGTAGCATAAGTGTGTGTCTTGCTTTGGTATGTTTGCTCCTTATTTTATTGTCTTAGTGAAGGTATTTATTTTTCTAAACTATTTAAAGGAATTTTCAGTCAAGTTTCAAGGTTATTTTAGGTCTAATATTGAGTGAGATATGACCACATGCCCAATGGATGGTCTAGGAAATTGGTCTAATTAGAATAGCAGGCATGAGAACCCAATAGGTCACCAAAAATGTTACCCAATTTTCACTACCATAGGTGGGCTTAATCAAAACTTGAATTTTGCACTAGGTATCCCTTTCTAAGGGGTTTAAATGAATGTCTTATACAAGTTTAGCATTGTTTAAAGTAATATTAGAGAGGTTAAGGTATTTTGGCTAGTAAGGAAGATAGTGGTGTTTTGACCCTCAAGATGCTAAGGTGCACTAAGGTGAATGGGTTGACCAGAGGAGATAATCCAAAAAGATTTAAAAATGACCATTTGGATATTTTGGAAAGTTTAAGGTATTTTTGATCAGTTTAAGGTACTTATGGGGAGTTTAAGGTAAATTTGCTTTATTATATTAGTTTTGTATAGTCACCCCTAGTGTAGTTTATTCAAACTAAAGACATTTTTTATGACTCATACAATGTACCAAAGGTGAAATAAGGTCAACTAAAGTCAACCAAGGTATAATTATATGTACATACATGTTTCAAGTCAGTTTGAGTCAATTTCATATGGAAAATAGAAGTTATAAGTGGTTTTTAATGCCAACAGGGAGAAGACTAACATGATATTACATGTGTGAAAGATTTGAAATGGAAATAAAGGCCTCACCTATCTCTCTAAAGGTCAAAACTAGGCTTTAACTGAAGGTACATGTCTAAATAAGGAAAAAACTATTATATTCCTCCTATTAAGCTTCTTGGCAGCTCAAGAAGGCCAACGAGTTTATGAATGGTACATATTTGAGATAGAGATTTAGAAGGAATAACATTGGAAAAATATGGGGGTCCTTATTCCATTAAAATCCATTTCCATATTTCTCAAATTAATGGCTCCTCTTTTATGAACAATCATTAATACGGTAGGGTGGTTTAAAACCCTACAAAACCCCACTAGCTTAGTTTTATTATGGAAATGGAAGTTTTAAGATCGTTGAAAGAAAGAATGAAATTGGAGAAGATAAAAGGGTGTATATGTATAGATTTAATATGTTTTTTCAATCCCCACTTGGAATGTGTTAGCTCAATGAGGAATAAATTTTCATGTTTAGAGCAGGTTGCAAGTTAAAAACATGGAGATCTTGATGTTCTAGGGTTTTCAAGTAGTTGGGAGAATTTTGATGAAGTTATCACAAATCTTCCAAAATCACCTATGATTTTAAATGTAATAAGATATTCATTATTATCTACATGGAATAAAATCTTCTCAACATGATGGTAGCCTACAATTTTTCATAAATGCTCATCAATGAATAATGTGCAAGCAAAATCTTAGTAATTTGAGAGTCTTAAATTTCATGGATGGAGTAATTTATGATTGTAGTTTTATGTTAGTCTTTTTAAAACCCATTTATATATCTTAAAATCATGGCTATATCCAAAAAGGGCTGAAATATTATGTTCTCATGTCCACCAAGGGATTGTGTGTAACTTGTACTAGTTGAAGGTCAACATGTAATGAGTTTTGAATCATCAAGAAAATAATGTGGGAATTGGTTTCATATATATTTAATGATATACCATAATTCCAAGGACTAATACAGAATTTTTCACCCCATCACCAAATCCTCCAAGAAAATAAATAGTGACCGCATGTTAAAAGACAATGTAAAAGTCTATTTATGCAAGGATAAAACTAAAGAGACAACTCTTACCTTGTATATAATGTATGAATGTATAAATAATATTTAAGAATAAAGGAAGGTGGTGATAAATTTATTTAAAATTTATATATAATCATATCATGCTTCACAATGGGCTCAAAAGGACAAAATGCAGACCTATAAGTTTGCAGACCTGTAGGTCTCTTTTTCAATAAAATGCCAATGAAATCTATATGACAAGTTAAATATTGAAGATGGAAAGAGTGATGGAATACATGACAAGGAGATGATATAATACATTAATATTTAAATAAAACCATAAAATTCATCATGAAGGGATTAAAATAATGAAAGCGTAGACCTACAAGTTTGCAAACCTGTAAGTCTTCATTTCCAAGGAAATACAATAAGTCTTTATGTTGAATGATGAAGTTCAAGGGCAAAATGAGGTGTGGGATCCATGGGTAAGTAGTTTTGAGATTTATGTAAGGTATATGAAGGGTGAATAGTGAGTTAAATACTCACACTTGATTTCCATCAAATCCCAACCCTAAAACTATACCTATAGTCCTAAGTGAGACCTGCAGGCCTACATTTTAGATATTAAGAAGAGTGCATCTTGTGATAAGTAGGAGGTTTAGAAAACTATAGAGATTTAAATAAATATGTATAATAATCTAAATATTTATGAAATCCTATGAATAAAATAATATCATCAACATGGAAAATATCTCTTGAAAAGACACCTATAGTCCTAACTGAGACCTATATGCCTAATTGGGACCGATAGGTTTGACTTCAAAGTATGAAGAAAAAATGTAAATTTTGAACTTATAATGGGTTTATAAATATCAGGAATGGTCTAAAATGTTATAACAAAGGTATCCACAAAGGTTAGAACCTTGAAAAGTTGATGACAAACTCTAAAATAGGCTACTAGGGCTAGACTGGACTAATGGCCTACAAACCCTCAAACTATGGAAACCAAGTTGTAGAACATTTAAAAGGTAAATGAATATTAAAATACAACCTACACATATTTTTAAATATTTCACATAACTAAATATATAATTTACAACTTTGACCAAGCATCAAGATAGGATTTTCAAATCAAAACTCTCTCTCATCCTCATACACAATCCTACAAACTTGAGAGGAAATTTTGAGAAGCTTAGAACTCCATGGAAGATGTGTATAGTGTAAAAATTTTATTTTAGGAGTTGGTGGAGGTATAATACCTCTAACCCATGGTAGTTTTTTATTGATAAATGTCATACATGCTATGAAAAATCCTTAAGAAGGAGGGGTAGTCCTAAACCCTATTTTGCACTATAAAAAACTCAAGAAGGATCAATTTTGTACTTGGATATTTTTGGAGAATTTGAATGGTACCTAAATATATTATAAATTTAAGGTGACATATGTGTAATACAAAATTTTGCTATTTTTTAAGGGATTGAGGCCCTCATCTCTATGAATCATCATTAAGATGATTGGTCACTTTAAACCCTTTCTAAACCCTTCTATGATCTCGATGGAGGTATATGCATTTATAATTACCTAAAATTCCATTAAATTAACTAATAATTACTTTAATGATCTCCAAACACCTAATATAACCTAAATGAATCATTATCTCACATGTGTGGGAGGAAATGTATGGATATTAGCTTAAAAGAGTGGCTCTTAGAGCTATTTTATAGGTTTATTAGGTTTATAAGCTTCCCTAACTAGTGGTAGAGGTTTCTAAAGACAAGATAAAGGTATTAAATAATTTTATCATTAATTTTAGAGTTATTAATGATTATAGTATAGTTTGAGAGTGGATAACTAGGCCTGAGAGAAGATAGATGATCAATCTTGCACTAGGTGACTGAATTGTAGGTTCTTAACAACATAAACAAGTGTAAAATTTAGTTATTATTCTCTTTAAAGATGAAAATAACATGTATTTTGACTAATATATAATTGGAGAACATCAAGTAGCTATGTGTCATTATGTAAGTTTGTAACTTCCATCAAAGTGGAGATAAGGATGAGTTGATGAAGACCAAGGGTCACTCTTATGCCAACTCCATTAAGAGATCATCATAAATTAAGTTGACACATATGAAGGAGGTTCTGAGGGTATTTATAACTCCTTTATTTCTTTTAATTGATCCTATAATTGTGACACTTGTTAATGATCTCCTCTACGCCTCTCTCTCTATCTCTCCTTTCTCATTTTCTCATAAGTATGCATAATTTTGGAATTTGTTGGATCCTCCACCTGAGTATGGAAAATCCCTACTCATTTTTATGCATTTAATCAATAATACTACTATCTTTACCTCATTCTATAACTATACTTAGTGTGTATACATGGATAGTTGATCTCATTAAGTGATCTTCATAGTTTCCTTGACATGTTTTCATATTCTAACATCTATATGTAATTTTAAATATTAATCTTTCAACTCATGTGACACATTCAAGTGAATTTTAAAGGTTGAGTGTGTTTAACCATTAAATAGTGTCATTTTAAACCTCTTGTTTAGTCCTCCTAGCCTAAACATCTATCACAACCTCCACATTAAAATGTTGATGTAAGATATTTAGATTGGGAGTAGTGTATGTTCAAATTAATCTCATGGTATACATGTGCACATGAATTTGGTTGGTAGTGATCAGTTATTTTGGTGTATTACCTCCCTAGTTAGGTTTTTTTCGTGTTGTCCCTCTCTCTTTTCCCTTACAAACTAGTTGTGTAGTGTTGTGATCCTAATCAATACTATTGTCACTTGGATTTTCACCCCTTGAGGTGATGTTTTAGTTATCCTCATCCAAGTGTCATAATGGAAACATATAAATTGATATGGGTAATCAATTTGGTGAGATTAATCTCTAAAATGGCTAGTTCCCTTGATGCATTCTTTGAAACACTCTTTCACTTATCAACTTTTGCATGAAAAGGGTTAAAAAGACAAACTTATAAAGATAAAATTTGATGCACCAATATTTTATTTCCTTATATTGACTAAAATTATACTACTTAGATCAAATCAAAGCTTCTTTCACATAAAAATCACAACTCAAGACAGATTGTTACATCAATGTTTCATATGCTAGGTTCAAGAGGTATTTTAATGCTTAAGAGGGTAATGACTGACTCTTTGGGAGATATATCATGAAAAAATTATAAAAAAAATATAAACTAAATTATAACACTAATAAATACCTGAAATAATTACTCATATTACACATGGTAAACAATCAAGGATAACATGCTAGAAAAGATCATCTTCTACTAGACAAAACTAACAAGATTGCAACAAGACTAAATTTTAAACCATGTAATTATTAAAATTAAATTGTTTAATGATTCAATATAAATTCAAATAAAAAAATGTCTAGTCCTTCACCATTAACCAATAGATGCTACTCAAAATAGCCAAAAAGGTCACTATTTATAGCCTTTAGGAGAGGGACAAGACAAGGGAAGTCTAAAGGCCACTTAGACACTTGTAAATTTGATAAAAGGAGGTTAAATATGCATTAGAGGGATATTTGAAATGAACCATGAAATGTTAAGAAGTACAAGTGTCCATACAAGTCATGAAACTCATGAAAAATGACATGAAACTCCTTGTGTTGGCTCAAAAAGCTACCTTCATCATCCACACCTATTTGAACACCCAAAAAATAAATATGGATATGTATAATGATTGGAATTAGAGTAAGTGCCTTCATAAATTCCTCTCCATGCATCATTTTTAGTCCTAGTCATCTATAAGCATCTAAAGATGAGCCATCACCATTTGTAGTCTAAGAAAACTCCTCTTCCACACACCTTGCACACTTGGATTCTAAAAAGTATAAATTTTCCATGAAAAATCATTAAATGTAGTGTATGAAACTTTTAAATACCCTACATGTCCTTAGAGTCATTAGGCACACTTCAAAGGACATCCATTTGAAGTTTTCACACTTCTCACCATCATGCCCACTATGCCAGTTTTGACTGGCTGAGATGAAGCTATTTGTTTGAGTAGTTAGGATTTTTTCAAGGAATAAAATTACCATATTTATTTATTAAAAGTATATATCTTCCTTCCAAACTTGATTTCATCTCTTGAATGTTCCTAGAATCTACACAATGCATAAAACTATAAAAAAATACCCTATTTTACACTTCATCCATATAGATCAATACAAATAATTCTGATGATGAATATCTTTAGAGATTCTTATACAACATTCAATCATAATTATAGATAAACTATTCCATTTGTTTAGCTTTCCAACTTCATTTCCTCAATCAGGTTTTGACTAAGGGTTTGCAAGGGTTTTAGGCAGTTTCCACTCGTAATTTTTTTTCATAAATCCTTGACATTATAAATTTTGAAAAAATCAAAAAAAAAATTTTTAATTACCCCTAATAACCTCTACAAACTCCTTTGGCATCCATGCACAGTCTTATGAAAGATTTGAGTATTCAAACTAGCCTATCGAGCTTGTTTCTCCATTTACACATGCCATAATATGGTACTTAAGCCAAAAAATGAATTTATTGTGATTTTTATACAAAAATAATCTTTATAATCTCTTTTATGACCTTATAAACATGTTTTATTCCATTTAATTCCATTCCTAGAGCTGAAAGTGACATTGGTCTCACATTTAGTCTTTAGGCCTAAACATGCCTAATAGGCCTAACTGTAACCTTTGTAGGTTTAGAATATTATTATTAGTTTCATACATTTGTATAAGGTATATAATTTTTTATTTTATTTCATTAAATTTACCAAATCATCCTAAAACCCTCCAAACACTCCTCATCTCTTCCTCTCATTCACCAACTAGGCCTAATTGGAGCTTGTCTAGTTGGACTGTGTGCAAGAGTGTTTTGATCATTTTGAGAGGTATAATATTTTATTATTGTTTCCTATAAAATATTTACCTTTTATATACCTATAAATATTTTATTTTATGTTCCTAAATATTTCTATTATGTTTCTCACCCTCCTTAGCTTCATTTGCTTGCTTTACCAAAACCTTGATTTTCTTGATTGGCTGACCTCTGAGACAAAAAAATGAGGTATAACCCTATTACCAAAGGAAAAATTAACATTTTATGAGTTTTATTATATTATAATTTATATTTTTACCAAATTTATAAGATATATTCATCCATTTAGGCACCTAACCAACTCAAATTACCCAAAAAAGGCCTCCAAAAAGGACTATTTTTTGCATTTTTCCCTTGCACCTAAGAATGACCCCTCAAGGCATAATACCAATGATATTAGGTTTTATAAAAATGTAATAAACCTTAAATTAATTCTAAATAACCTTTTAATTCACATAAGACAACTCTTTTCCCTTATATTCTTCATCCCTACCCATTGAGCAACATAGGTTTCCTAGTGCAAATGTATAGATTGCTAGCTTTGGGCTAGTAGGAAGAGTAGGTGGTAAAATTGAAATAAGTATTTTATTATGTTAAAAAAAATTCATGACAAATCATGAACCATTTAAATTTTTTTTCAAAGCCTCTCCCTCTTCCTAAGCATATTCACTTCTTACCTTCATAAAGACTGCACACTCAATTGTAGGTGCATACAAGGCCTTGAGAGGTTTTTTTAGGATTGTTTATCATTTACAAGAGTTAATGGATGTCACAATGATATTAATATAGGTTTTAATAGGCTATTTAATCATTTAAAATCTACTTATACCCTTCTTATGCACTTTGAATTCACCAAACTAAGTTTTCCCTATCCTGACTGTGAAACCCTACCTTTTGATTCTTATAGGTGTATATGAGATGTGATTGAGCTTGTTCATGGTGTTTTAATACCATAATTTAATCCTTGAGGTAAAAAAACATATTTTTAATACCTTAATTCACCTTATATTCCCTAAAACATCATCAAAATACCATGCTTGGGTCATTGTCTACTTGTTTTGCTATAGGTGAACATTTTCTAGTGAGGGGACACCTATAGGTGTCCATGAATCTTGAAATAATATATATAAATATATTTATTATGAAATTAATTATATTTTATACACAATTTTATTATGAATACCATTCAAAAATTAGAGTGTGTTTTTTTTCTCCTTAGGATGTCAAAAGGTCATTCAAAACTCAAAAACTATAGAAATTAATGCAGGGTTTTAGTGATTTTAAAGGCATATTTAGGATTCCAGACAACCACTTTCCATAAATCCTCTTGACCCCAATTTTGTCATAACTCTTCTCTATTCTAGGGTATACAATTTTTATCTACCTATATTCTTTAAAAATATTTTTAATCTTGTTGGAAGATATCCACAAAACACCCCTCGACCTCTAATTTCACCTTTTTGGGAAAGTTTCTCTATTCATGACTCTAAGGTACCACCTGCAAGTGTGCATTTGTTGTATGCAGGCAGTGAAGATGAAATGGAGTAGGATATGTTGATTAATGGCCTCATAAATAACTAGAACTTATTTTAAACTCTCCAAATTCATTATTTTAATCTATTATACTCTAATACAAGCTTCATAACATTTATTTCAATGTGAAAACCTCTTGAAAACATCTAAAATAGAGCAGGTAGGGGTTTCTAATGACTGGTTAGTGTGGTGAATGAGATTATAACCAAACTTGCACTTTTCCCAAACATCCAAATAAAATAATTCCAGATCTTAATGACTTGTAAAACTGATACACCTTCATTACCATTTCATTAACAAGCTAAACAAGCTCCATACATATGACTAAAAGTGAAAGTAAGTAAAGAGTTGATTGTGAGGAATGACAAGACTGCAAATTGCCCAAAGTATGATGTGATGAAACCAACATGAGAAGAGGTGATAATATGGACTTGATACTTGTGTAACACCATTTTATATTCACATGAGATCTTTGTAGAAAACCAAAATTCTAGAACAAGGAAGAACTTGACTAAAGTTTCATAATGGTGACACCTTCCTGCAGCATGAGACAAATTTCCCAAAACAACACCATGAAACATGAAACTAAGATTAGATAGCATATTATAAGAGATAAAACATCCTCTAGAGTCAACATCACCAAGTTTTTTGTATGGACTTGTCCAAAATGGAGCAAAACCTATAGGGTGCAACAAATAGTGAGTATAAAAACACAATCAACTTATTGGAGATGGTTTATAAGGCATTTTTGACCAATCATTTCACTATTATTATGGAAATGAAGGTATATAAGTTTACTACCACCTCCCAAAATTATTTTACCTAAAACCTCTTCTACTGACTGTACTAAGTACAAACCTACTGGTCACTTCTATGTGTCCAAAAAGACAAAGAATGAACAAAAAAATTAGCTTAAAAATGGCACTTTAAGGGAATGTAAAGCATATAATGAAATTTAATAAGATGAAGATACATTCCATGACCTTATCTATGTGTCACCTTCCCTCATGGGTTGTACAAGTGCAAAACTCACCTTTTTTAGTTGATTTCTTGAATTTTAATTGGATAACCTACAAGATTTTGATTGAACTGACATTCCTAATAAGCAATCTGACCTCTTGTATATTTTAAAAGAAATTACAAAATTTGAACACCTTGGAAACTATGCCACTTGCATTTATTACCCCTAAAAGCCCACTCAATGACCCAAAATGATAAGTAAACTTATTAGACCAAGACTAAGGTTAAAAAGCATTAAATAACATCAAATGGAATATAATATGTCCTATTATAAAGTATTATACCCATAAACATATAAAAAACCAAGTTTTGTACCTATAGGGGTCCAAATTTGACCTGGAAGTCAAATTTGGTCAATAAAATGGTGACTCATAGGGGTAGTATGCATGCTATACTAAAGACCAATAGCCATATCAATCCATGGGCCAAGGGAGTCAATCAACTCTTAAAGACAAATAGAAATAAATTGCCTAAAAAACACACAAGACAACCACAACACACCAAACAAACATAAAACAAATTAAGTTAGCAACAAGACTCACACATGTGCATAAACACTTAAGGAAAACAAGAAAAATAGCAGCTATGTACAAGGAGAGAGGATAACCTTAGTAGAAATGTTTTAGATGGATCCCATTGACTATGACATGAATCTCCTCTCCATCCAACTTTGTGAGTTAGAAAGCATTGTGTTGTTTGCATTGAATGATGACAAAAGGGCCACTCCACAAAGCCTCAAACTTTGTGTGTTTTCTAAGCTTAGCCCTATCTTCATCCCACTTTAGAACAATGTCCCCCTCTTGGAAGCTTCTTGACATGGATTTCTTATCAAAGTATCTCTTTGTTAGATCTTGGTGAGCTCTCATAGTTTTCATAGCTTGATCCCTTATTTTTTCAAGTTCCATCAACTCACACAACCTAACCTCCATGCTTTCATTTTCCATCAAATCCAGATGGTAAGTGAGATCTAAGGCTGGTAACTCAAGTGAAAAAGATATTCTATCTTCTCTCCCATAAACAAGTGTATATGGTGAGTTTTCAATGGAACTTTTGGGGGTGATTCTATTAGCCCAAAGAGTTGTCTTCAACTTGGAATGACAAGTTATTTGGTTTTCCTCCATTGTCCTCTTTATCATCCTGATTAGATTGTTATTAGTGGACTCATCTATTCCATTCTCTTGTGTATAATAGTTGGAGGAATTACTAATATAAATACCATGTTTCAAATCCCACTCACTTGTTTTCATTCCAAGGAAAGCCAATGCATTGTCTAAAATTATTGTTGAAGGAGCCCCAAATCTTGTCAATATGCCTTCATATAAGTCTAAAACTAAACTTTCATTTACTTTCTTGAGAGAAAAATCCTCCACCCATTTTTTAAAGTAATTTGTGGTAGCCAACACCCACTTGTGACTAGCACTAGAAGTTGGGCTATTTAAGCTTATGAAATATAGACCCCATTGCATAAAAGGTTGGTCTACTTGTATTGGATATAGAGGAAAGGTTGAAAGATTTTATTTACCATAAAATAGAGAAATTTTTTGACATTTACTTACATAAGAATGAGTATCCTTAAACAAACTCAGCCAAAAATATCCAACTCTCATAATCTTAGTAGTTGTGGTTCTTGGAGAAAAGTGACCACCAGCTAGTCCATCATGAAACTCAAATAATATTTTCTTAAATTGATCTGATTCAACACATCTCAAATTACACCTAATAAATATTTATTAAATTAAAATCCATCAACAAGTACATAAGGAATAGATTTTAATTTGAAGTACCTTCTTTTGGCTCTATCTAGGCCTTGTCGACACTCATTAGTTTGAAGAAAATAGATCATTTGTTGTTTCCAACTCCTTATTGATGGAGATGCAGTTGTCATAGGATCATCATGAAGGGATAAAATAACTTATTTTTTTTCTTTCAAATCTAAATCAAGGTTATCACATAATCCTTTCCCTTTCACTAGCTTGGTTGTCTTGATTTCTACATCATACTCCATGATTTCTACATCAAACTCCATCACTTGTGTGATCCAATTAGCCATTTTTTCATTCAAATATTCACTCAAAATTAATTATTTGACACTAGGATGAGATACAAATATATTAATCTTGTTTTTAGATAACATATGCCTTAACTTCTTTAGAATTCTAACAACTAAAAATACTTACTTCTCTACATAGGTATAGCTTACCTCATAACCTTCCAATCCTTGACTAAAGAAGGCAATAGGATGCTCCAATTTTTATTCATTTTATTGAGTGAGCACGGTAGAGATTACTTATTTATTTCCAAATATATACAAGTTTAATTCCTTTGATAAATCAGGACTTGCAAGAGTTGGAGCTTGAGAAATAGCTTGCTTGATCTCTTCAAAACTCTCCTTCCTTCTTTTCCAAGTAAACACTTCATACTTAATTAGAATAGAGGTTAGATGCTTGAATAAGTTATCAAAATTATTAATAAACCTACTTATGAAATTTATTTTTTGAAATAAACTTTGCAAACATTTCTTGTGTTTGGGCAAAGTCAATGCCAATTATTGCACTCACCCTTTCAGGATCTACAGATAGGCCTTTCTTTGAGATAATGTATCCCAAGAGTTTGCCTTAATAGACATAAAACACACACTTATTGGGATTGAGAGAGATTCCAACCTCTCTACATATATCAAAAATCTTCCTAACATGAGTCAAGTGATCCTTTTCATCCTTAGATAAAATTGTGATATCATCAAGATACATCAACACTATATCATTTATTAGACCTTGAAAATCCATATCCATTGCACGTTGAAAGGTTGTACTAGAATTAGACAAACCAATTTTTTTTTTCATATAAGCATATGTTCCCTATTTAGTATTAAATGTTTTCTTGTATTGATCTCCTTCTTTCACCAAAATCTGATTATACCCTGAATATCCATCCAGGAGTGAGAACCTTTCACTACCTACCATAACTTGCAAAATCTGCTCCATGGAAGGAAGAGGATAATTATCCTTCAAGGAAAATCTATTAAAATATATAAATTCAACACATAACCTTGTTTCCCCATTATTATTCTTTACCAGGACTAATTTTGTTAACCAAGATGAATGCTTAATAAGAAAAACGATCTTAGATTCAATCAACTTTGTAAGCTCCTTTCTCATGAGAGGTTCAATATTAGGATTGATTGACCTTTGTCTTTGCTTGATAGGATTAGAATTCTCATCTATATCTATGGTATGTCGATATGATTTTGTATCAAATCATTTTAAATCATTATATTCCCATGAAAATACATCATAAAATTCTTTGCATAGTTCAATGAAAGCATGTCTTTCTTCTCTAGTACATACCTTCCCAAGAGCAAGCAACTTATATTTGAATATTTGTACTCTCTCATATTTTTATTTCTTAGTATACGTGCTTAACTTTTACTTTTTAAACTTATCATCATCATTGAAGATACTCTCAAGTGTGCCTAAGCCCTTAGGGAGCTTGTTTGTCTTCAATTGTACAATCTACCCTCCATATTGCTGAGGTAGTTTGGACTGATTCTTTGAAGAAAAATCAGCATTCTCTTGTATAAAAAGATATATTTTTTGGTCACTATAAAACACTTTCCAATTAGTGACATTATCAAGTTTATAAGGCCTTACAATCACTTTGAGATGGGGCTGGTTCCTGTCTTCTCTTATCCCTCTTGGAACATCAAACTGATCTCCAATTGTTGCCAAACTATCAATATGTTTGTTTATCTTCTCTTGGTATAGATTGAATTTTTAAATCATGGAAATCCTTCATAATATCCCACACTCTATGCTTATAAGACTTAATCAAGGAGTTATTAGTCATATTTTGGCCTCTTACTTGATTCACAACCAACTCACTATCACCATAAACTTGTTACTCTTTCATATCTCTCTTTCTATTCCACTCAAGGCCATGAATGAGGTCCTCATATTCTACCACTTTACAAGTACATTGGAAGTGAAATTTGAAAGTAGAGTAATACCTTTTGTTAGATGGAGAAACCAACATTGCTCCACCACCTGATCCAACCTTACTACTAGATCCATTAAAGAATAACTGCCATAAACCATCCATAGTTTCATTTGGATTCATCAAATTTTGCATGAAAGAACCTTCTACATTAATTAAATACACTCCAAGACCAGATTACTCTATGAATTTGTAAATATCATGATCATAGTGTTTAGCTCCCCATTCATCTAGATATAAATCTAAAACTCCTTCAAGAGAAGAAGTTGGAAATTGATCCCTGTGAAGTTCTTCCTCATCAAGAATAACATAATTGACATTTGAAAATTTACGCATATAGGGATCTAAATGATTATGATTAATAGGATCTAATTCAATATTTACCTTTGTACCATGATTTGTCCTAAAAACATAAACGACCAATTGGTTTCCAAGTATCCACCTATCTTGGCTGTAAACTCTCTTAACAAACAAAGATCAAAGTATGGGGGTAAATATGCAAAAACCAAATCATGAGGAATAGAAAAATTAATACAAGCATGTAAAATCATATTAAAATCCTTGAATACCCAATTTCTTTTTTGGTGATCCATCCAAATTTAGAACTCCTTTAGCCATTGGTTGATATTTGAGGCCTAGTTTATCTACTATTGACTTGGGCATAATTAAAGTACTAGCCCCAATATCTATGATATAATTTTGAACTAAGAAATCTCTAATGATAAAGGATAAATAAAAAGGATTCTTATCAGTTTTATTCACTTTTCCATCAATGGGATGAGTTATATACACCAAAACAACATTTTTAGTCCTAGCTGATCCAACTTATTTACCTAGTCTAAGCAATTCTTTTTGGAACATATATCAATATTGTCAATGAATCCCAAAATTAAATTTTAATATGTAACTTATTTTATCCACAACATTTATATAAGGATTGTTCATCTTGGATTTCTCTTTGGAAGCACGACTACCTTGTGGGGTAGCATGTGAAGATGGATGTGTAGAAGCTGGCCTTGCATTCTAAAACTTCTAATTTTATTACACCTTAGGAGATGATTTAGACCCACATATTATTAGAGGTGATTTAGGATTCAAAATATATCCTTGATTTTCCCCTTGTGTCTCTTCAATAGGTGTCTCTTCAATAGCCCTCTTCTTAGATCTAGTATTAGAGGACACACTAACATTCACATTGTTTGAACTTCCCAAATAATTCATAGCACAAAATTCCTCCTCTATGTGATTCATAAGAGTATAATCAGATTTTTATTTTCCATTTTCCATTCCATTTTGTGTTGGTATCTCAAAATTGGAAACTTGAGGTGATTGACTACCTTGCATTGTCATGGCTTGACTAGGCATTTCATTGGCATATGCAACTTGGCCTTGATTTTGGTCATAGGAGGGATAACATGGTTGTTCTTGAACAAATTTATTTTGAGTGGGAAAAAGAGATTTATAATATGATGGGGCATTGGGATTGAAACTTTGGTAAGTTCTATCTTGAGTTATTTGACCTTGTCCTTGAGCATTACCTTGAAAAGGAGGCCTACTTGCTTGTCCAAATTGATTGTAGGATTGATAAGGCCTATAGTTTTGAGATTTTTATCTTTTGAGATAAACCAATTAATTAGTAAAACTTTAGAGTAAAATATTTACTTCATGAATATCATTGGTAGGGGTAAGGGTAGACTTCTCTTGGTTATTAGGCAAGGAACCAAGGTAGGTAATGAAACTTGATTACAAGGCTGCAAATCAAGGAACAATGGCATTGTTGGTCTAAGAGAAATATTCCTTGCTTTAAAAATACATTTTTCAGCATTAATATCTATCTCATAAGTAATAGGTAATATATTACCACCCATGGATTGGATCATCATTGCTACATCACTATTCAATGGTTTTAGGTAGTACAAGAAGGCATAATTTGGAGTAGGTCTCATAAGGGTTAGGATCCTATCCCATGTCTTTTGAAATCTAGAGTTAAATATTTCATGAAATCTTGAGGAGACCTCTTGATAGTAGTTAATTTCTCATCTAGTGATAAATAATTACTCTTCTCTTCAAACCTCTTTGACAATAGATTTCTTAGTTCATCCCATGAAGTAATGGAATTTTTTAGTAGAGTTCCATACCAATCTAAAGCTTTCCCTTTGAAAGACAATGCTAATAACCTAATTTATACATTATATTTAGTGATATTATGGATGTTTTAGAAGTTTTCCATGTTCCTAATATGTTCAATGGGAGTGATAGGACTTTCTCCACTAAAAGATGGAACACTTTTAAGGGTTGCTCTAGGAATTTAGTCATATTGGACAAGATTCAAAGGAGATGATCCAATTAAGGCTAAAAAAATAAGGTTTTTATCCATATTGGAATGTATATTATGTGTATTAGGGTTTGAACTAAGTATAAACCTAGACTTCTTAAACACCAACTCCCTTGAATAAGGATGAGTATTTATAAATCTAAATCTTTTGACATAATATAAAGGCAATTACACAAACTCAAAAGGTATACCTTTAGCAGCATACCTAGTGGTCACATTTTTCATTGAAATTAAGGATTTATTCACAACCAAAGATTTTAAAACTGATTGGATTATCTAGGTATTGAATGTAGATGTTCTTGTGACTACAAATATGCCAATACTAGCACCAATTTTGGACAATCTTATAAGACTTAGAGTCCCACCAGGCATGACAAAAACTATTATCACTTGGATTTTCACCCCTTTAGGAGATGTCTTAGATATATTAATCAAAGTAACACAATGGAAACATCTCACTTGTTGTGGGTAATCAATTTGGTGAGATGAATCTCTAGAAGGGATAGTTCCCTTGATGCATTATTTGAAACACTCTTTGACTTATCAACTTTTTGATGAAAATGTTTAATAAGACAAACTTTGAAAGTTAAAAGTTGATGTACCAATATTTAATTTCATTATATTGACTGAAATTATACTAAGATAAAATAAAGGCTTCTTTCACATAAAACTCACAACTCAAGATAGATTGTTACATCAATGTTTCATATGCTAGGTTTAAGAGGTATTTCAATGCTTAAGATGGTAATAAATGACTCCTTGATATAATAAAGACATGAAACACTTATAAAAAACTTATACACTAAAATTGAACACTAACAAAGACCTACAACAATTATTCTTCTGCACACTTGGTGAACAATCAAGGATAACATGCTAGAAAAGATCATCTTCTACTAGAAAAGACCAACAAGATTACAAAAAGATTAAATTGTACATGTAATTAAGAAAATTAACTTATTTATTGATTCAAGATACATTCAAATACAAAATTGTCTTGGATTTCACCATTAACCAATAGAGGCTACTCAAAAGAGCCAAAAAGGTCACTATTTATAGCCTTTAGGAGATGGACAAGACAAGGGCAGTACAAATGCCAATTGGAAAATTTTCAATCTAATAAAAATAGGTTAAATATACATGAAAGGGAGATGTGAAATGAACCATGCAATTTTAGGAAGTAAAAGTGTCCATACAAGTCATGAAACTCATGAAAAATGGCATGAAACTCCTTGTGTTGGCTCAAAAAACTACCTTCATCATCCACACCTATTTTAACATCCCAAAAATAAATAAGGATAGGTATAATGATTGGAATTATATGTAAGGCTTTCATATATGCCTCTCCATGCATTGGTTGTAGTCTTGGTCATCTATAATCTTTTAGAGATGAGCCATCACCATCTACAATCTAAGAAAACTTCTCTTCCACACACCTTACACACTTATCTTTTAAAAAGTATTAGTTTTCCATGCATAATCATAAAAGGGAGTGGATGAAACTTTTAAAGACCCTACATGGCCTTATAGGCATCAGGCATACCTTAAAAGAATATCCATTTGAAGTTTTCACACTTCTCACCATCATAGCCAAGAGAAGTCTACTTAATATAAAATATAAAAGACAAATTAACTTTTTTATTGATTCAAGAGACATTCAAATAAAAAATTGGCTAGGGTTTCACCATTAACCAATCAAGGCTACTCAAAAGAGCTAAAAAGGTCACTATTTATAGCCTTTGGGAGAGGGGCAAGACAAAATAAGTCCAAAGTTAACTTGTACACTTTTTAACCAAATAAAATAGGTTACATATGCATGAGAGGTAGATGTGAAATTAAACATGTAATTTAAAGAAGAACAAGTTTCTATACAAGTCATGAAACTCATGAAAAATGGCATGAAACTCCTTGTGTTGGCTCAAAAAACTATCTTCATCATCCACACTTGTTTGAACATCTAAAAAATAACTAGGGGTAGGTCTAATGATTGTAATGAGAGGGAAGAATTTAATACATTCCTCTCCATGCATTGGTTACATTCTTAGTCATCTAGAAACTTCTAGAGATGAGCCATCACCATATGTAGTTTAATAAAATTCCTCTTCCACACACCTTACATACTTGGATTCAAAAAATTATTGTTTTTAAATGAAAATTCATACAAGGGATTGTATGACACTTATAAATACCCTCCATGGCCTTATAAGCATTAGTCACACCATAAAGGGACATCTATTTGAATTTTTCACACTTCTCACCATCATGCCCACTATGCCATTTTTGACTGGCTGAGATGAAGCTATTTTTTTGAAAACTTAGGGTTTTTCTCAAGGCCTTAAATAAAAATAGTGACTTATTACAAGTATATATATTCCTCCCAAACTTGATTGCATCTCTTGATGTTCTTAGAACCCACACAATACATACAATTGTCAAAAATACCCTATTTTACACTCCATCCATATAATTTCATACAACTAATCTTGGTTGGGAGTATCCTGAGAGAGTCTCATACAAATTTTAATCATCATTTTTGGAAAAATATTCATTTGATAATCTTTCTAACTTCATTTCCTCCATCGGGTTTTGACTAAGGGTTTGCAAGGGTTTTAGATAGTTTCTAATCTTAAGCTTTGTTCATAAATCCCTAAAATTAGAAATACCAAAAAATTACATAAAAATGATGTTAATTAACCCAATTAACCTCTACAAACTCCTTTGTCATCCATTCATAGTCTCATGAAAGATGTGAGTATTCAAACTAGCCTACTGAGCTTGTTTCTCCATTTGCACAGGCCATAATATAGTTCTTAAGCACAAAAATGAATATATTGTTATTTTTATACAAAAAAAAATATTTAAAATCCATTTTATTACCTCATAAATATGTTTTGGTCCATTTAAATCCATTCCTAGCACTGAAAGTGACATTGGTCTCACATTCGGTCTTTAGGCCTAAACATGCCTAATAGGCCTAACTGTAACCTTTGTAGGTTTGGAATATTATACTTAGTTTCATCCACTTTAATGAGGTATATAATGTTTTTTTGGATTTCATTAAATTTAAAAAATAATCTTATAACCCTCCAAACACTCCTCATCTCTTCCTCTCATTCATCTACTAGGCCTAATTGGAGCTTGTCTAGTTAGATTGTGTGCAAGAGTGTTTTGATCATTTTGAGAGTTATAATATTTGGTTATTATTTAATAAAAAATATTTAAATTTAATATACCTCATAATATTTTCCTTTATGTTCCCAAACATTTATATCAATTTTCTCACCCTCCTTGGCTTCATTTGCTTGCTTTACCAAAACCTTGTTTTCTTGATTGGCTGACCTCTGAGATAAAATAGTGAGGTATATCCCACTTCCCAAAGGAAAAATAAATATTTTAATAGTTTTATTATGTCATAATTAATTTTTTTACTAAATTTATAAGTTTTATTCATCCATTTAATCACCTAACCAACTCAAATTGGCCAAAAAAGGCCTCTAAAAAAGACTATTTTTTGCATTTTCCCTTCCACCTAAGAATGACCCCTCAAGGCATAAAACCAATGCTATTAGGTTTTATAAAAATTTAATCCACATTAAATTAATTATAAATAATCTTTTAATTCACATAAAACAGCTCTTTTCCGTTATATTCTTCATCCCTACCCATTGAGTAACATGGGTTTCCTACTGCAACTATACGGACTACTACCTTTGGGCTAGTAAAAAGAGTAGGTGGTAAACTTGAAAGGAGTCTTGGGGCCTGTGAAAAAACCTTATTGGACCATTAATTAACAATTTAAATTTGTTTTAAAATCCTCTCCCTCTTCCTAATCATATTCACTTCTTACCTTCATAAAGATTGCACACTCAACTGTAGGTACATATAGGGCCTTAAGTTGTCGGTGTAGGCTTGTTTATCATTGCCAAGAGTTCATGGAGGTCATCATGATCTTAATTTAGGTTTTAATATATTTTTTCATCATTATAACTCTATTTATACCCTTAATATGAACTTTAAATGTAACAAATTGTGTTCTCCATGTCTTGACTGTGAAACCCTACCTTTTGATTCTTGTAGGTGTATATGAGATGTAATTGATCTTGGTCATGGTGTTTGAAAACCATCCTTGAAGAATTTAGGCCAAAAAAAATATGTTTTATACCTTAATTCACCTTATATGACCTAAAACATCATCAAAACACCATGATTGGGTCATTGTCTACTTGTTTTATTGTAGGTGAACATTTTCTAATGAGGAGACACCTGTAGGTGTCCATGAAGCTTTAAATACTATATATCAACATAAATTTTATTAAATTAATTTTATTTTATACAAAATTTTATCATTAATACCATTCCAACATATGAGTGTGTTTTTTTTTCTCCTTAGGATGTCAAAAGGTCATTTAAAACTCAAAAATTGTAGAAATTAATGCAGGGTTTTAGTGCTTTTAATAGCATCTTTTGG
This sequence comes from Torreya grandis, assembly GCA_037957365.1. NCBI lineage: Eukaryota > Viridiplantae > Streptophyta > Pinopsida > Cupressales > Taxaceae > Torreya > Torreya grandis. The sequence continues at coordinate 980,013 of JARHVA010004373.1, read as the reverse complement.
ACCCCAAACAACCACTTTCCATAAATATTATTGACCCCATTTTTTTCATATATATTATATATGCTATTTCATATAATTTTTATCTATCTATATTATTTAAAACTCTTTTCAACCGTGTAATATATCCACAAAACACCCCTGGACCTCTGTTTTCACCTTTTTGGGAATGTTTCCCTGAGCTCAGTCTTTGTTTCCTCTAAGATGTTTACCCCTAAATTTGTCATTTTGACATATCAAAAAAGTTTTTAATGATAAATAAACATGTTAATATATAATATGAGTCCCTACCATACCAAACCTTCTGTACAAGTGCCTTCATGGCTCAGAGGTACCACTTGTAGGTGTGTATTTGTTGTATGTAGGTAGTGAAGATGGAATGGAGTAGGATATGTTGATGAATGGCCTCATAAATAATTAAAACTCATTTTAAAATCTCAAAATTCATTATTTTAATTATGATACTCTAAAACAAGCTTTATAACATTTATTTCAACTTGAAAACATCTAGAACAGAGCAAGCAAGGGTGTCTAATGACTGATTGGTGTGGTGAATGAGTTTGTAACCAAACTTTCACTTTTACCAAACATAAAAATAAAACCTCTCCATATCTTAATATATTTTAAAATTTATAAACCTTCATTACCATTTCATGAATAATCTAAACAAGCTCCATACATATGATTACAAGTGAAATTAAGCAAAGAGTTGACTGTGAGGAATGCCAAGACTACAAAATTGCCCAAAGTATGATTTGATGAAACAAACATGGGAAGATGTGATAATATGGACTTGATACCTATGTAACACCATTTTATATTCAAATTATACCTCTATAGAAGACCAAAATTCTGTAACAAGGAAGACCTTGACTAAAGTTTTACAATGGTGACACCTTCCTACATCATGAGACCACTTGCCCACCAAAACACCATAAAACATGAAAATAATAATGTATATAATTTGATAAGATATAAAACATCCTATTTAGTCAACATCACCAAATTTTTTATATGGACTTATCCAAAATGGAGCAAAACCTATAGGGTATAGGAAATTGTGAGTAGAAAAACATAGTCAACTTGTTAGAGATGGTTAATAAAGCATAGTTGACCAATACTTGTAATATTGTTATTTAAATTAAGGTATATGAGTTTAATACCACCTCCCAAAATTTTTTGACCTGAAACCTCTTCTATTGACCATACTAAGCACAAACCTATTGGTCACTTCTATGTGTCTAAAAAGTCAAATAACAATCAGAATGATTTTAAATTAAAAATGGCACTTTAAGAGAATTTAAAGCATGTAATTGAACTTGAAGAATATTAATATATGTTCCATGAACTTATCTCATTTCTTACCTTCCCTCATGGGTCGTACAAGTGCCAAACTCACCTTTTTTTTAACTTATTTCTTGAATTTTAGTTAGATAACCTAAAATATTATGATTTAACTAACATTTATAATAGGTACTATGACTCGTTGGATGTTTTAAATGAAAATATGACACTTGAACACCTTCAGAACCAAGTCACTTGCATTTATGACCCCTAAAAGCCCACTCAATGACCCAGAGTGATAAATAAACTTATTAGACCATGAATAAGGCTAAGAAGGCATTAAATAACATCAAATGGACTATAACATGTCTAATGACAAAGTATTATACCCCTAAACATCTAAAAAATCAAGTTTTTTTACCTGTAAGGGTCCAAATTTAACCTTGAAGTCAAATTTGGTCAACAGATACATCAAGAAGAACTAGCCCTATAATATAGAGGTTTAGTCTACTTAGAGGTCACCCAAAACCTAAGACTAATCCCTTTTTATATCTCAAGTTATAAGTCTTGAAGACACCCTATCAAGGGTACAAAATTGATCAATAACAGTTCTAGCATGCCTAGTGGGATAAGAAACTTCATCTATTAAAGATTCATTGGTGTGTTCTTTAGTACATTAGCCTTTAGAGGCATGAACATAAACACTAGTGGATATTATGACCACAATAAACTAGTTTTAGTAGATGAAGTATGCTTACAATCAATTGATATTTATTATTTATCTTTCTCATGAGGTTTTATGGCTGAATTTGGGGTAGACAACTATTTTACCCAAGTTAGTGAGCCTTATTAGCAGCATATTGTTCCTTATCAGTAGCATAATGAACCATTTTAGTTATATGCTGATCCATACCAACCCTATAATGACCCTAATTAACCTCCATATAACCCTAACTATTAATTCGATCATCCTTACTATCAAGATCTCTATCCACCCTCTTTTCCTCATCAACTTTAACAAGATAATCAACCTTCATATCATTCCTATCAAGTGTGACATTAGCAATAGTTAAGATCCAAGGAGGAGTGCTTATAAATGTAAATCCAAGCTAAGAAAGAACAATATTCTCAACTGTAAATGAATATTTATAAAATGAAATGGTGATGAGAAAGATAGATGGAAATGTATAATTTGGTAGAGTTATCCCTAGTCCTCTCATTAAAAATATAAGGGACTCACTATAGTTTTCAAGGAGTGAGTGGATGTCCCTTGAGAGTGGAATCAATTAGGAAATAAAAATGAAATGTTAGAAATAAAGGATTTGAATCAATTTATGTAAGATAGATTAGTAATATGAGAAGAGCAAGAATTGAAGTTTATTCATCCTCAATCACCCTCTCCAATCCTAAATCAATCCTCTTATTTTCCTAATTTACTCCAACTTGTAATAATCAATCAAAAAAGGGTTGATTATATGAAGGCCTCACTCATTGTTAGCCAAGCTCAACCTGCTCACCCTCATGAACCTTCTCTTATGACCTTACATAATCAAAAATTTAATGAGTCTCCAAGGTAGATTGTAAGCCTTTCTAGTCCTTCTTTCATCCCTCAAGTTGGTACACACCATCAAGAGGAGTCTCCTAAGTCTAAGACCCCAAATTGGAATCAAGTAGTTGAATCATGGGGAAAGAAATATTAGCCATTCCTAGATCAAGAAGTTGAAGCCAAAAAGGAAATTGTGCCTATTCAAGCATCATTCACCTTTCCTCAAAATCCTAAAACCTTCCAATAATAGACGTTTATCCAAGATGTAATCCAAAACAAGAGAGAGATACCAAGATTCAAGCTAATTCATGAACTTATTCAAACCCCACCCATTCCTCCTTAATAACATAAAACTTTCCCATCATGAAAGTTAATTTAGGAGAGATTTCAAATGAATAAGGAGGTCCACATTGATAAAAGTGAAGATCAAATAATATCAAGGTTTGAGTGATTGTTTTGTGAATGTAGAGAGAAGAAGGATAAACTCATTGATCATGAGAGCCCAAATCATGTTTGTGAGAATCAACATGCCATCATTGAAGAAGAACATGTTCTATTAGATGCTAATGAAGGTCATGTTACATTTTTAAGTGAGCATTATGAAGGATATGAATAAGACTCTTCAAGTGAACATGAATAACTCATCATTGTCACTCCCCTTGATGAAGAAAAGAATAAATCAATATTTGGTAATGAAGGGGAAGATGATATTCATCATGTAGTAATAGAATTTGAGAGAGACAACACTATTGAATAATAGTAGAGCCTAATTGAGTTAGTTTTATCACCTGCTCAGTCAAATAGTCATCTCATTAAGACCATGGATGATCAATAACCTTAATTATTATAGCCTCTTAATGAATTCGAGTAGCTAGATCCAATTAAGATGCATTTGGATACTTTTTAATATGACTTAAGTTGCCTTAAAAGGTAAAATTCTATTTTTATCCTCCTAATTTGATTGAAAGTGTTTGCCTTCCTTATTATTATAAAGAACATCTTATTGTTTTGATAATGGAAGAATCCCTAGAGATTTTATGAAGAGGTTGTAGCCAGTCTTGAGATAGAGGATCTACTAATGAATCAAGATGAGGTCTTGAGCAAGATCAAAATAGCCTCTAATGAGTGTGAAATAGTCACATTTAGATAGAAAATTAAATTTTTAGTAATCATTGGTGACCTTATGAGCAATCACTATGGATTTTAGGATCACATGATAGTAGCTAGAAAGGTGATGGAGACACATCATCAAGAGGATAATCATATTCATCATTGACGCAGGGGCATCACACATGAGAACAACATGATGGAAATATTTTGTCTAAATCAAATAAATAATAATTAATAAACATGTTTAGGATGTTTTGTAAGTCTTAGGTGTCTAAAAATGTTCCTTGGAATGTTATCTAAGTGATTGGAAGTGCATAGGGAACTTAGAAGTTCAAGTGGGAGTTTTCCCACCAATTTGGTAATTTTAAATTTTAAAATTTTCAGCTTAGAAAGGGTAATGTAGGAGGTTTTTAATAGTTCCTTAAGATGTTAAATGAACATTTGAAATTGAATAAATACCCTTATATTTGTATACTCAGTAAAAGGTCACACTTGTATGGAAATATCTATTTTGATCTTTGTGTAAGGTATAAACTCACTTGTAGTGACCATTATAAGGTAGTTAGAGTTGGTATAAAACATGTAATTTTGGTTTTAAATTAATTTTTTGATTTTTTATTCAAGTAATAAATGGATAAATACCCAAAAAAACAAGAATAGAGATCTTCAAATTTTGATAAGTCTGAAATACAACTCTATTTTTTGTGTATGCATCATATGTTGACAATGTTTGAAAGTATTCTATATAGGAATATTTTAAAATGATGTTTTTTGGGTTTGAAATGTATTTGAGAATGTTTCCAATTTTATTTAATGTGTTCACATTAATGCATTTTTTAGTTTTCATGTTGCTTAGTTTAAATAACAATACACATTTGTAGAAAAATGTTATGCAGGCTATGAGTCATCAAGGAGAGATAACAAAGGATGATGAGGTTGAATCATGATTGATTCTTAGTGTCAAAATGTGTTGAAGTGATATAATCCTTCTCAATTTTTTTCAATGTTTGGGAAATCTTCCCTTGAAATCTAGTCCTCAAATGAACATTGCATAGCCTATACACTATGATTGTGTACACTGTGTGAGCCAAAAACATCATAAAGGAGTTTAACATTGTAATAATTAACTATAAAAGGGTGAATTCCATGGTTATACATATTTTTAAATCATTCATATAGTATTAAACATATTTGAGTTCAAATCAAAACCCCAATGTGTAGTTGTAGACCTTGCATACATGACTATGTGATTGTTGTGAGTCAAAAACATAAAGAAAAGGTGGAATAGAGAAAGATAGAAAAGGAAATAATGCTTGGATAAGTTGTAAATAGGTATCACTGAGTGTAAAAAATAATTACAAATCCTTGAAACCCTTCTTGGAGTGAATAAGAGCAAACTATGTGTTCTTGGGTCTTGCAGACCCTATGAAACCTAAAACTAGGGTTCCACCCTTCAAATGCATTTTATCAAAGATACAACTGATCAAATTGACCCAAAAAAAAATATTATTTATTTCTATTCATGTGAAATTATTTTTGTGTTTTTTACCAATTTTATACTTGCACATACAAGGAGAGAAGATTGTGTGTGTTTATAGATAGAGTAGACCTAATTTGGCTTGACAATGACCTAAAAGGGTCCAAAAGGAGGTGATACAGATATAGTTTGGTATTGAATATGCATATATATTTTAATTTAAATATAGGGTATATGGATCTAACATCAATTTGTGAATATTCATCTTTACATATCCATACATGCAGGATTATCCAAGAAAAAGGCTACTAGAGGTGACTGAGACATAGAGGGAAGTTATAAGGGTCAAAAAATAGGTGACTAATTGTGTTGACAAGGGTATAAGATTTATAATGATACCCTATGTAGTATGATAATTATAAAAAAACCTTAATATATTCTAATAATTATTTAATCCTTGAATGACTAAATCCACCTTGGTCTAGTGAATGAACTTTGAACTAGGAATGAGGTTGTAAGAATTTGATCATCCTCTACATCATTTTGGTATTAGAGTAGGTTTTATCTTGGTGGTGGGTGATGTGTGATTGGTGTAAATAAAATATAAATTTACAAATCAAACTAAATATTGGACACCATGTGCTTATAACTTAACTACATGGTAGGTAATCAGGAATAAAAACCCATATAACAAAGGGTAGATAGAGGCAACAAAGATCAAGATAGAATGGTGGAGAATTTGATGGGTTACATGACATAGTTTATTGTACCTTTGATTATGAGAATGGAATCTATAAATTATAATCTCAAGGAAAGAGTACAGATTTTAGAGATGGAAAATGTGGAAGGAAATGGAGGACAATACGGTCAAGAGGAACCTTTGTAGCCAAGGTTAGTTGGGGAAGAGAATAGAGAAGTAGTCCAAGAGGCCATAAGGCCACAAATTCATGTAGTATCAATTCAAGAAGTTGTGAGACCATGATACCATGCATATGAGGCAAGGACATTTACATTTGATAGAGTAAGAAAAAATGATAGTTTCTTGAGAAATAGACAAAGATCAACTTTTCAAGGATAATGTTGGCATTACAATATAGAAGGACATAGGATAATGGAATGTCCCTCATTAATTGGTAGGGATGGTCAATAGAATACAAGAGGATAAAATGAAGAAAGGAGACAAGTTATATGAGAATCTTTGCTCATGAAAAGAGTATTATTATAGAGAAAAAAGACAAGTACAAGAACAAAACAAAGGATAAGTTTGTTTAGGAGCAGATGTGAAACAAAAATAAAGTGATTTAATGTGGTGATTGATGGAGTAATTATAGATAATATAGTGTCTTTAGAGATGGTACAAAATATAAGATTTAAGAGAATTCCACATCCACATCCTTATAAGGTAACATGGGTTCAAGAAGGACATCAAATCATGATAAGTGAAAAAACTTTGGTTGAATTTCATATAGGAAGATATAAGGATAGATTTTTATGTGATATAATGCCCATGGACATTTGCCATTTTTTTCTAGGGAGACCATGGCAATTTTATAGGAAGGTTGTTCGTGATGGGCAAGCAAATACTTACATTGTAGAGAAAGATGGGTTGACACATGTCCTTTTACCCTTAAAGGGTAATGTAGATAAAATGGAATAAAGAGTGATGTTGATGGTAACCAAACAATACTTTGGTAAAGATATGGAGAGTTTTAACTTTATCAAAGCCCCTAAGAAGGAAGTGAATACAAGTGTCTTGATATGGGGATTATGGAGAGGTATGAGTCCACAAAGTTAGACATGGAAGATATCCAAAAAGAGAGTAGATTATTAGACAAGGTCACTAAGCTGAAAAGAGGAAGCGATATTTTTATAAGATATTGGTAGCAAGCATGAAATGCAAGAGTGAAGGGTTTAAAAACCAAGAAGGTAGTGAGCATACTATAAGAAAAGGGGTAGAAATTATAGTTGAGATGAATGAGAAGTGTCTTTAAAATGATACCAAACAAGAGAGGAAGTTGGACATTGAAGTGTCAAAGAAGGAATCACAAGAGAGAGCCATGAGGGATTTAAATTATAATGCTAACAATATGTTTTATGATGTGTATATAGGTGATACAAAGGTAGACACCAAACAATTCATGGTTCAAAGAAGATATAGGTGTTCATGATTAAAGAAGATAAGGTTGATCCTATACAACCTAAGAATCATCAAGAAATGAAGAGCAAAGAAGGATAACTTAACCCAAAGAATCAAAACAGAACAAAGTAACAAGGTGAGAAAGAAGATGTAAAATGCATAGATATCTTTAACTTTTAACTAAAGACAAATATTGAAAACAAGGTAGAGACAAAAATTCAAGCTCAAGAGTTGCTAGAACTACATGTGATGAAGGAAGAGAAAACTTGTGAGAATAAACATGACAGTTAAGTTATGATTTTGTAGTCCAAAGGAACAACTAGGAGCATACTAAGGGAAGAAACTCCATACAAGGTCAATAAGAAAGCAAACATTGAGTGGTAGAAGGCATGTAAAACTCAAATAAGTGTAAATCTAATTAAGGATTTTATATTCCCATGTGTGTGTGAGAATGATCTTGCAAGTGAGAAGTGTCAAGAGTCCAAGAGACCAAATTAAGAAGCTAGGCAACATGAATAAGGTCAATAAAGAGCTATAAAGATGAGAAGTGGTCAAGAAAATATTTTCAAAGGACTAAACAAATATGTGAAAGAGGAAAAATATGAAAAAGGTACGTTGATGAAATCTTTTAAAATTCAAGCTTTTTGTGTTGACTCTTTACCTAGTACTAAGTCTGTAGTATACAAAAGTGATGTGCATAGAAATCATAATAAAGCTAGGCATTCAAAAATGCAAAGATATGATTATGAATTTAAGATTGAATAAGTTTTAGAGGCTGACAAGGTCTTCATTTCCAAATAAGACATATGGGAGATGGATGGTGGAGAATCAAGGAGAATTTTTCATGTTGACTTACCAAGGAAAGATACTAAAACAATAGAATGTAAAATATTGGAAGCTATCTATAGTGGACTGTTAAGAGTGGAGAACACACTACATCATGCTATAAGGTATGAGGATGATTACAAATAGCTATTCACCATTTATTTATGTATAAAAATGCATTATTTGTTGTTTGAATAAGCATTATCAAGAGAAGGTCGCATGAGTCAAGATCAATGTGGTTTGAGTAAACCATGTGTGTTGAAGGAGATAATGAAGTTATCAAACCTTAATCATCACAGTGTCAAAATGATGGAATACTCAGCCATAATGGAGGCTAAACAATTGAAACACCTTAAGGAGTGGAATATTAAACTATGTATTGGTTAAAAACATGGTTGTGATATTACAAGTGTCTAGAATAAGCAGGTACAACAAATGAAAGGAGTGTTAAAATGGAATCACAAACTCAAATATTAGAGGAGATATGCAAGATTATAGTAGGTTTTTAAAGGAGAGGAGAAGTGATTTGGATTCAAGATGAGGAAGTTAGATTGCAAGAACTAGCTAGAACATAAGTACACATTGGTGAATCTAAATTTGACAAGGTTGATGCTAACATGGACAAGTTTTATTCCTATTTCAAGTTGCAGGCATGTGTATATAGGGAAAAAAGGTGGCAAGAGATGCATACATATAATGAGGTAAGCCCTTTTAAGCAAGGTGTTAGTTTATGTCATTCTTTCTTACCCCTAGAATTTTTATATGAGATTGAAATAAGGCAACTAATAACAAAGAGAGCAGTAGGACCAATCAATAGAATAGAGCATAAGAAGCATTGTTGGAATTAGAGGAAAAGAAGAAACAACAATCATATCATGTCAAGTTAAGAGTTCCATTTCTTAGTCATGGTCATGCATATGATTAAACAATACATAATGGTGTAAGTTCATCAATCTTTTTTAATTTTTTAGAAGAATAAAAAAGTGTGAAGATAGTAAAGGAATTGGATACAATAGGTATATATTGGGCAAATCAGTTGCCTCAAATCAATTTAGTTAAGGCAAAATGCATCTTAGACAAGAAAAAATATGAGAAGACTTGGAACCAGTAGGATGAGAAGTGTGATAAGCCAAACTTCATTTAATACACTACAAGTAAGAGATTAATGACATAAAAGACACAAAGAACAAGCTAGAAAGGTTCATGGATAACAAACTCTCTCTGATTTTCATTTTCTTTTCCCCTTGGGAATTTGATGCAAGGGCATCACACATGGGAACAACATGATGACAATATTTTGTCTATATCAAATAAATAAGGGTTAATAAACATGTTTAGGATGTTGTGGAGTGTTAGGTGTCTAAAAATTTTCCTTGGAATGTTATCCAAGTCATTAGAAGTACTTATAGAGCTTAGAAATTCAAGTGGGAGTTTTCCTGCTAGTTTGGAATTTGAAATTTTAAATGTTTTAACTTAGAAAGGCTAATGTAGGAGGTTTTTAATAGGTCCTTAAGTTTCCAAATTAATATGGGAAATTTAATAAAGACCCTTATATTTATATACTTAGCAAAAGGTCACACTTGTATGGAAATATCTACCTTGATCTTTGTCCAAGGTATAAACTCAGTTAAAGTGACCATTAGAAGGTAGTTACGATAGTTAGATTTGGTATAAAACATGTGATTTTGGTTTTGAATTAATTTTTTGATGTTTTATTTGAGGAATAAAGGGCTCAAGACCCAAAAGAGAACAAGAATGGAGATCTTCAATTTTTGATAAGTCTAAAATATAACTCTATTTTCTGTGTATGCACCATATGTTGATAATGTTTGAAAGTATTCTATAGAGTAAGATTTGAAAATGATATGTTTTGGGTTTGAAATTTATTGGTGAATATTTTCCCATGTTATTGAATTTTTTTACAGTAATGCATTTGTTAGTTTTTATGTTGCTTGGTCTAAAAAATAATATAGGGTTTGTAGAAGAATGGTATGCAGGATATGAATCCTCAAGGAGAGATAACAAAGGATGTTGATGTTGAATAATTATTTATTATTGCTGTCAAAATGTCTTAAATTGTTATAATCCTTCTCAAATTTGTTTAGATTTTGGGAAACCTTCCCTTGAAATCTAGTCCTCAAATGAATGTTGCATAGCCTATAAACTGTGAATATGTGCTTTGTGTCAGCTGACAACATCATAAAGGAGTTGAACAATATAATAATTGACTCAAAAAGGGTCAATGTCATTGTTATACATCTTTTTAAATAATTCATAGAGTCTTAAACGTGTTTGAATTAAAAACAAAACCCCAAAGTGCACTTGCAAACCCTACATACATGACTATGTGATTATTGTGAGTCAAGGATGTTAAGAAAGGGTGGAATAGAGCAAGGTACAAAAGGAAATAATATTTGGAAAATTTGGCCCTAGGTATCACTGAGCCTAAATAATAACTACAAATCCTTAGAACCCTTCTTGGAGTGAATAAGAGCAAACTGTGTGCTCTTGGGTCTTGTAGACCCTATGAAACCTAAAACTAGGGTTTCACCCTTCGAATGCATTTTACTAAAGATTCAACTAATGGAATTTCCAAAAAAAATGTAGTATTATTTATTTATATTCATGTGAAATGATTTTGGTGTTTTTTTATTGATTCCATATTTGCACTACAAGGAGAGAAGATTGTGTGTATTTATAGGCAGAGTAGGCCTAATTTGGCCTAGTAGTGACCTAAAAGGGTCCAAAACAAGGTGCTACAGATATATTTTGGTCTTTAATTTTCATAGAGAGTTGAATTTAAATAGAGATCATCTATATTTGACATCAATTTGTTAATATTTATTCATTTATATCTATACTTGCATGATTCACTAAGAAAATGGCTACTAGAGGTGACTGAGACATAGAGGGAAGTTGCAAAGGTTGACAAATAGGTGTCTAAGTGTGTTTCCAAAGGGATAATATGTCTAAGGAGACCCTATAAAGTATTAAAAACATAATAAAACCCTTAATATAGTCAAATTATTATTGAATCCTTGAATGACCAAATGCACCTTGGTCTAGTGAATGAACTTTGAACTAGGAAGGAGGTTGTAAGAAGTTGATCATGCTCTACATCAATAATGCCTCCTCAAACCAATATGAAGAGTTTGAAGATGATATGTGGAAAAAATATTTGGATATTTTCATTAAATTTGAGCCTTTTCAAGGGCCTATAATTCCTTTTAGGTAGATTAAAAATGCTTGTAATGTTCCTTTCCTTCTTTAAAATCAATGTGGAAACTCCTAAGAGTGTATTCAAGATCAAATACGCAAGTTCATGGAACCACAAGAAGCTAATATCATGATCATGTTTGAGATGAATTTAAGCATTAATGAGCAACTTGATATTTTAGACCTCATAGATTGGTTTAAATAACTTGAAGAAGTTCCAAGTCACAATGACTCTCTTTAAGTGGCCATAGACAATTAGGAGCAGCATATTGATGAGGTAGAGATAGTATTTTTTGTGCCAAACATCAAGCTTGGGATAGGTATTAATTTTTTCTTGAATCACATAGTCAATCCACAGATAAGGGAATGAAGTAAGAAGGTATGGTTACTAGTCAAGGACATCATGAGTATGTTAACATCTCAAAATGTAAGTGGAATCTCTCACTCCATGAGAAATACCTAATTAGACTTCATTTAGTATATGATAATATAAATTCGTAGGAGTACCATGGTCTCAAAAGTTTTCCATTTTACCCTAGAAGAGGATATGTTGAGTTTAGTTGTGTATAGTAGATTACTTATGCTTTATTTTCCCTAAGTGATTTCTAGAAAAAGTGTGTCTTGATTTTGTGTGTTTTCTTATTTTTTTATTATCTTGGTGAAGGTAATTAGTTGTCTTAGTTATTTAAAGGAATTTTTAGTCAAGTGTTAAGGTCAATTCAGGTCTAATATTGAGTGAGAGATGACCCCATGTCTAATGTATGGGAAGTTTCAATAATGTGGGACTTGCAACCTGAGGCAACTTCTAGATTTTAAAGAAGCTGGCTCTTCTTTATCTCAAGTGTGTAATGAGGAAAAGGATAGGAATTAAATAGAAACACAAATGCAATGAAAGAATATCTAACTATGGTGATGCACCTAAATTTAATTTGACCCTTTAATTCTAAGCACAATGAAGTTATCTTTAAGATTTAATTACATTAAAGAGCAAACAAGGCATGATTAATGTAAAAGATGAAAATAGATAGGACAAAAGGCTCACAACTTAGACGATTTTGCAATAACATAGAAAATATCAATAAAGGCACAAAACTCAGTCTTCTTATTTATTTTCTAGTCACATAAAAGGCACAAAAACATGCACAATTATACAAACTTTCTAGCTCAAGAAAATAAAACAAAGGCAAATGACATTACTGGCTACAGCAAGAAAGTCTAAAACTTCTTGATAACAATCTCTTGCATAAAATTCTCTCTATCTTCTGATCATGATATCTTCTGATCCCTACACCCATGTTTATAGCATCGAAATAGATCTTGATTTCCCACACATTCCCAATCCAATGGTCTAACTGAATTGGAAGTGTTTAACAAAAGATATTCTTTGGATCTAAAACATTTAGTCTCCTACACAATCAAATCCCAATAGCCTAACTAAACTATAACTTAACTGGAAGTGTTTAACAAAAGATATTTTTTGGATCTGAAATGTTTAGTCTCCCTACAAGTTCATTGGCTAAATTAGATACACGTGACACTTTTCACTATGAAACAGGCAAGGACACTTGGCATGTTCTACTTACTCTATTTGAAACTATCTCATTATTCAAGAATCACCAAAAAATGAAACTTGGCAACTTCCATGGCACTTACAGAAGACACACAACACTTTCCATGTAACTTATAGTCTTTACTGTGTCTTTGTATCAAGCGTGCTCCATCTTTGACATTTGTCATAGTCCACTACTCTGAAACTTTATCAACTTACTGAAAATGGGACCCACAACACTTCTTGCCTGAGTAGCTTCAAAAGAGGAATAGGTACAGGTGGCACTTTCTGATGATCTTTAACAAATGACACGTGGTGGCTTCCACTTGTCTATAAAAGCTTTAGATAATTTTTGAGAAACCTACAGAAGGTGACACATGGCGGTCTCCACGAGGCTCTGGCTATACTATAGAAACATTCAAGCCTCATTTTAGATTCAAATAGATGATGACACTTGGCAGCTTCGATTGACTTTAGAAATAAAACCCAGGGCCCACCACAGTATTTACTCAACAATGAAGCAAAATGAAGAAACTGCAGATGTTGACACTTGGTAGCTTCCATTGAGCTTTAGCTAGGGACACATGGCATGTTCTGCTACTTTTAGAAAAACATATTGAAACCTTCTACAGTTGCCACTTGGCATCCTCTGCACACACTGATAAAATCTTATCGAATGAAGCTTTTGAAACTTCATAAGAAACTTAAAATGTAGATGCTGACACTTGGCATACTCCGCTGGATTATAACGAAACATGTGGCACTTTCCACGCAACTTATAGAAATTATAAAATGTGTCCCGGCTAATGACACTTGGTAGCTTCTGCTTGACTTTGATACTTAGACAAAATTTAGACAAAATGAAACTCGTGTCCGTGCTGTGTCAAAACTTCACTACCTTGAAACTAAAATACACAGGGACAAAACTTGGAGCATGTAACTAAAACTCAAAATAAAATGTAGAGTATTTTTTACTCTATAGTTATTGGCAACCCCAAGGACTTTTGAGCCTGACCAAAAAAAATCCACAACCTCCTGTATGATCAAATGTGACAAAAACCACAATTTCAATAACGCTATCTGATAAGCAGACCACTCATCATCAGATAATCCCTATTTATTTTTCAATTTGTGAAAGGCTAAATCAAGATTGATGATATGCTTGTGTGAAAATTTTTGCAAAATATGAACTGTAGCCTTCAATTTAAATTCAAGCTAGGAAACAGGAATCAAAATAGCTTCTACTTCAAGCACTGATGAATCATCTCTTAAACCCTGAAAGACTACCTGATCATTTTGCCTAGCTAACAACAAAGGTTTAATCTCATCAATCATCAACATAGTGTTGCTATCAGGAAAAGGGGAAGGAAAACCTAATTGCACCAAATCTTGAATGTGTTGTTTCATGTCTTTGATTCCTTCTTTCATCACATCTAGAGGCTCTCTATAATTGATTGCTATAGAGTTGCAATTGAGAACTTCATTCACTCTTTTAGCAGTGATCATTTTGTCATTAATCCCTGCTATTGACACCATTCCATCAATTGCATCATATAGCTTTTGCAATAGCATTTGAGAGTCAAACACTCTCATAGAGATAGTAGATAGAGTGTCTTCAACTGAAGTCTCCACCTTTTTGCATAATTTTTGTGCATTTAGCAAAAAGGTTAGAGAAGGTCTGAGCTGAATAATCTCCTCAGAGATTCTTTTCCATATTGATTCATAAATCTCCTTAACTAGATTCAAAACCCATACATTCTTTGACCTATTAGCCAACTCAAGTGTTAATTGTTCTATCATTTGTCACTTGGCTTGAAGTTGGGCCTGTATAGCAGTAATATTGTTCTACTCGTTCAGCAACTTTTGTTGAAGTTGAATGACTTGTAGCAGGCTTTCCTCACATTTTTCTTGTAATGCTACCTTTTTCCACCTTAAGGTTGTCACTACATCTTTCACCTACATTAGCCCTACTTTTAAAGAATCATTTTGGGCCTGAATAGCCTGGTGAGTCTAAAGAGAAATAATATCTTGCAACTATTTATTAAGACTCTCTATTTTAATATTCTTAGTTTTGATCTCTATAGTCAAACTACTACAGTTTGCCTTCTCTTGGGCTAGATCAGACACCATCTTCTATAGCTTCTTTGATATTTTCAAATAATCATTAGCTACTACAAAAGTGGATTCATTTAGCAATTCAACCCTATCTTGTGGTCTAAAAAGGGACATGTCTATAGCCACTATGTCCATCATATAATCTTTAGGCTGCATCTACTCATTTGGCTTGACTATATTAAGTGAAAAATGGGTCACCGTTAGTTTCTACTAGATTGGGTTAAATTGTGACCTCATATGTGGTATAGCTAGGGCTTTATTATCTTTGATCCTTTTTTCTCCATTTGGGCTTCCCTTGCCTTCTTAGTAGTATCTGCTTAAATTTGGAAGGTAGAAGAAGTAATGTGCCCACCCGCAAAAGGATAACCTTGTGGCAAGCCCTATGGAATAGCCAAATGTTGGCATGGGGAAATTTGAGCAGGTACTTTTTTAGGGATAGAGGGGGAAAATGAGGCAATGATATGACCTAGGTATGGATAGATGGGGCAAAAATGAGAAATGGGCACAGCAGAGGTGGCAGGGGATATTATTTGGCTCGACGGGATTGTCACCCCAAGAGAAGAAGAGAGAGATTGAGAAGAAGAAGGAGAATCAACACTTACCTAAGGAGCAACCAAAGTAATCTGTGGTTGGTGTTGTGAGGGTTATTCCCCCTCTTTTGAATCAAGTTGAAACCTTAGCCTCTTATGTTTCCTTGGCATTTCTTCTTTTGGCTGTGATTCCTTCCCTTCAACATTTACCACTGTTGCCAGTGGTGATTGTACAAAACTAGGAAACCGAAGGGATGACACTGATGGAGAAGCTTTTGGTGGTGAAGATACCACACTCTTTTGTTTTTCAATGGTACTAAGAGATTGGGGCCAAATAGTTACAGTGATTGTAGTTGAGGTTTGCCCTGGGGTCTATAATATTTGACTAGATTCTGCTCTGGTTTCTGACTCTCCACCCTGTATCTACAAATTGCTTGTATCAGAGCTAGAGATAGGAGACAGATGACATTCATCCTAGAGTTCCTCCCATTTCTCATTTGAATCCACATTTCCAAAAGAGTGAGTTGTCTCACAAATCTCTTGCCTATATTTCCAATAGGCTTCTATTTCTCAAGTTTCTAGTCTTTGTTCTTCAATGCCCTTCTCAAACTAGAAGTCATTCTAATTTTAGGGTCAAAATCCCTTTTCTTATCATAAAAAGTCTCCCATGGCCTGGCCTCTTTCAAGGGTAAATCTATCAATTCCTCATATAAATTAGGAATATCTTCCTGAGGGTTTCTTTTATTTTCCCAAAAAGGATGGCCCTCATGAGCAATTCTGGAAGCAACCTTATTATTCTTGACCCATGAAGTTATGAAACCATTTGGGTCATATTCCCATTTATCTTCAATTAGAAAGAAACCAAGGAAGGCTATCTTTCTCATCAACATGAGCTCAGCATCTCTGACCTCTAGGGTCATGTTGTTTGTCACCCATGGAACATCATACATTTTCTTCTTTTTCTTCCCAGTGCCATATTAATTATCCACCATAGACACTTGCCTGGTGACCTCTAAGAATGCTAACCTAAGGTTTAAAATCTTAGGTAGCAACACTGGTTCTCCACTAAAACCATGGACTCTAATAATAGCATGATGGTATCCAAAAAAGTAATCACAAGGAATAGTGCAATTGGTCATAAGGCCTGAGACACTTGGATTTAATCTGTTTACAACCAGCTCTAGGCTTAGATCACAAAAATCAGGGGCAACAAAAAGTTCCCAAAATTTGTATGGGTCACTAGTTTTGGACAAGATATATGTCCATGCAGACATAGGAATGGTCCTATGTAGACTGAAGCTTGGGTCATACATATTTAGATGCATGTGTTGGGAAAAGATGCCAAAATTTTGATACAACATGAGATGAAATAGATAAGAGGAATACCTAAAAACCCCTTTAGATTTGAAATGGGTGAGTTGATTAACCATTGAATATGCAATCTGCTCAGAGAAATCAAGCTGATACTCCTGAGTCTTGTCAATAGTTTTCAATGTGAAGAGGATGGCCATTTGTTCTTCATAAACAGTAATATCATCTTCATTCTAAAAATGAATGCCATCATAAAGTGCCTCTTGGCTGGCCTACACAAATTGTGCTCTTGTTGTTGGCAGTGTCAACACAGTGGTATCATCATCACCTAATTGCAATTCTAATTTTAGAAACCTCAATTGAGTATTGATGTTTGCCCACATTTTTTGCATTTTGGCAATGGTGGGAAATGTGGTTGTCTTGTCATGATATAAGGCCAACATGTCTCTGATAGTTTTTGGTGTAATTTAGATAATGAATGAACCCTGTTGTATGGTATTTGAGGGTGCATGAACAATTCAGTGCATATTTAAACCAAGTCATGCCATGGATACACACCTGGGACAATGAATTGTGTCAGTTGGGAAGTCCATATCCTCATTGTGAATGTTTTGTATTGTCCAACCTTGGCCCTCTGAAGACATCTTTGATGTGCTTCTTCTCTTAGAGCTTTGCTAGGCTTGTGAAGGATTGGGTCTATGATTCCATCTTCAAAATCTTTCACCTTTGCTAGGTCATTTTCATAACCAACTTCATGGACTCTAGTCTGCGAATAGGTCTTTAAGGGTTGTGTAGAGGCTGAAGCATATGATTTGCTTGTGAGAAACTTATAAAGGGGTTCATAAATCCTAGACCCTTGTTGCGAAGACTATGCTCCTTCCATAGACATATCTATACTTGGAAATAGTGAATTGTGGTAACAAGAATGGAGCTTTGCAATAGGGAAGGCACTTTCACTAAGTAGGTTTGCTTATGAGGCAATATTATAGGTAACAAGGATTTTCTAGTAGACGCAGGAATGTTTGAGACACTGTTAAGATTTAACTCTTGTTATAGGGTATTTAATGACCCATCAAGTCTCAAAAATGGTATTAAAACTGGATAACCATTAACAAATCTTATTGAATCTGCTTGGGACAGTGAGTCAGACACATCATGAAATGGTTGTATAAGGTACTTTGGGGAATGTTGGAAATTTGAGAGAAATTTAATGCATTGAGAGTTTTGAAAATTTTGAAAAAGGCTCTGAGCCACAACCATGTGTTCAAATAACACTTATTTAAAAGAAAGAATGGGAAAGAAAAAATGGGAAAACAAAGCAACAGGGAAAAGGAAACTTTCTAACTATGATACATAAGAGATACAGCTTAACTAAAATGTTTTAGGTAGATCTAATTCACAAGAATCTCTTCATGTTCATCCTCCAGGGTCAAAATAAGAATTTTTGAAATCTCCTTCATGATGAGATGACTTATGTTGCCAGACAAGTGGTTGAATGGGATGAAACTCTGGTGACTTGCTCTTCTTGCATGCCACCTTGATTGGCCTGTGTCTGAGTGGATTAGAGTTAAACATGCTTCCATCATATACATACTCTTCTTGTTCTTGAAGTCTTGTTGAACGTTGGTTCTTCATACTAGCGTGTCTCATCAAGAAATTGATGGCTATTGACTCATCACTATAAGCCCTTTGATATACATCCTTGATTGGCTTATTTCCTTCTGCCTCAAACTCAGGTTCCATTGTAAGGTCATCCTTATTAATGAATTTAAAAATATCATCTTCAAAATAACCAACCTTTTGAAATGACAAGCCTGAAAGCTTGCAATAATTTTACAAATTTATTTGAGTCTCAATGTTGTCTTGTCCGTCTGTAATCAGCTCACAACCTCTTTGAAGAATAGTATAACCTGCCCCAATGACTTCAAACAAGATGTTCAAATCATGATCAAAGAAGTGTCCATGCTGCTCCATTTTATCTTGCAAAGTGAGAAGAAAGTAATAAATTATCTCTTCCTCATCAGAGATTAAGGCATAAGCTTGTGACTTCCAACTCAGAATCTAGAATTCATGTTGAGAGACCTGAGGATTGATAAAAGAGGTATCTTTTGGCATTTCTTCCCTTAAAACATTTGGGATTTTATGATCTCCATCAAATATGACATAAGTGCCTAGACCAGTAGAGTCATAATTTCCATATGAATCACTTTGCATCATAGCTAATAAATGATTATTTTCCTCTTCTTAATCATGTTCAGTCTAGTCACCTAACTCTTTAACAAAAACCCTTTCTTCCTTATTCAACATAGCATGAGCTACCTCTAATTTTGAGTTTGATTCATTGGTGATGTGATCCTTATATAGTGGCTCAGATAATATCTTCATCTTTGAACCATACTTGGTTTTTAGGATAAGATGAGACCAATGAAGTGACATATATCCTCCTATCTTGGCTGTAAAGTCTCTGGATAAACATAAACCAAATACAGGGGGTATATTTATGACTACTATATCTTGATTGACAATTATATTGGGACAAGTATATAATTGCAATGGGAGTTGTTTAATTCTCCCTATTGTTTGCACTAATTTGCCATCCAGCTACATAACTCCTATAATAAGTGGCTCATACTTTATTTTTAAAGCATTAGCTATTTGCTTAGGCATTATTGTGGTACTAGCCTCTGAGTCTATCATTACATTATGCAACAGTTTCTTCCAACTATCAAAGCCAAATAGAAGGGCTCTGGTTTGGATTTACTTACCTCTACTGCATTGTTTAAAAGCATTATTGTCTATAGATGAACTATGACTTTGAGCTTTTCTTTATCAGCAGATCCTTCTTTGGTGCCAATATGTTTAGGCACTGCTTGACCTTGCAGAGCTTCTTGTAATAGTGTCTTTTGTTCAGGAATAGCTAATATGTCGCATATTGACACTTGTGTTGGGGTCATCTTCAGCTGATCCACCACATTCATTTGTCCTAATGCTTGGGTTCTTGGAAAATAAGGGTACCTTGCCTTTTTTTGAATTTGTCCAAGAACTACTTGATTCTACACTGGCTAAGGCACTTCTTGTCTAGCAGCTATGTTTTGATGCCCTTGAAATGGAAGAGGTCCCATAGTCTCATTATTTGTGAATTTAGGTTGTTCCATCATCCTTCTCTTTGATTTGGTGTAGTAATCTGATTGTACTACTGGCTTCTTGGAAGTGGAAGCTTCATTCAAGAATATTGACTCTTCACCTTCAACCCATGAAAAAAAAGCATGTTCAGGGGCTATTTCTTCTTCTTGTTGTAAGAACATTCCTTGCATTTGAGCCATCAAGACTGAATTTTGTATACTATAAGATTGGTAGGCTTGAGTGTCAAAAGTACTTGCAAATTGTCCATCCATTCTTCTTTGCTCTGCTACCTTTTGTTGTAAATTACCCATGGGACAATCTCTAGGCATATGAACATTATTACAAGGAAAAAACCAGGTATTGGTGCCATCTACATAATTATTCTACCCTTGAACAATCTCCCTATTTGGATTAGGGGGAACAGTCTGTGAGGGTGTAGGGACTGCAACTAATTGGTTTGCTGGCTAAGGGTTATTTTGCCTTTAATGACCTTGATACTAGTTAGGCTGTGGTGGAAATCTATTTCCTTGGTAGCCTTGATATTGGGGTTTAGGATAAGGATTATGTTGTCTTTTTTATGTTAATTAACTCATTATAAAATGTCCTTAAGATGTTCTTGATATCATCTATCTCAGATGACTAGATAGGGACAAGTTCTTTAGCAGGTTGTTGAGGAAATGTATACATAGACATAGGTGGGGTTATGGGATTAGGGGTTTCTTGAGGAAAAGGTAAGGTAATCTCTAGAAACATGGGCATGGGAGGCCTTGGGGGTAACTTTCCAGCATTTATTAAGTTATTTTCAGCTCTGACTGCATAGTCATAGGCTTCTAGCAGAGTCTGACCTCCAAGTGACTAAATCATTACTAATATCTCTGAATTTAAAGCTTTAAGATAAAATACTATAGCCATACCTGGTAATGGTCTTGTTGTAGTAAGAATTCTTTCCCAAGTCTTTTGAAATCTTGAATTGAAATCAGTCATTACTTCTTGTGGTGCCCTTTGGATAGTAATCAATTATTACAACAAATAAGATTTATCACCCTTTTCTTCAAATCTTTCAAAGAAAAGATCTCCAAGCTGATCCCATGTAGATATTGTATTTGGAGTCAAAGATCTGTACCATTCCAGAGCCTTCCCTTTAAAAGAAGCTGCTAACAATCTTATAGCCACATTCTGTTGTGTGGCCACATTTATTGCATAGACATCAAACACATCTTGTAGATGTTCTTCAGGTGTTTTGAAATCTTGCCCACTAAATTTGGGCAGAGCTTTCAGGGCATTTACTAGAATAGGATCCCAAGTGGCTGGTGGTACTGGGAGAATTAGAGGACTACCAGTGTTCCAACTTGCATACATCCTTGGGGCTATAGGTGCTCCCATGTTTGCTATTGGTGTTGTTGCAAACTGATTAGCCCTTCTTCTTGAATTACTTATCAATAGTGGTAAAAGAATACCTGGGTTCACAGTAGATTGAGATCTTTTTATTGGTCCATAGCTTAGACTCCTTGTAGCTCTCTGGTTCATACAGTCTTGAAAGAAACTTCAAGATGGTCCCACCGAGCATGCCAAAAACTGTTGATGCTTAAAATTGCATTGTTTCCAACATCAACAATGGGAAGTTTCAAGAATGTGGAACTTACAACTTGAAATAACCTCCAGATTTTACAGAAGCTAGCTCTTCTTTATCTCAAGTGTATAATGAGGAAAAGGATAGGAATTAAACAGAAACACAAATGCAATGAAAGAAAATCTAACTATGGTGATGCACCTGAATTTAATTTGACCCTTTAATTCTAAGCATAGTGAAGCTATCTTTAGGATTCAATTACATTAAAGAGCAAATAAGGAATGATTAATGTAAAAGATGAAAATAGATAGGATCAAAGGCTCATAACTTAGATGATTTTGCAATAACACAAAAAATATCAACAAAGGCACAGAACTCAGTCTTCTTATTTATTTTCCAGTCACATAAAAGGCACAGAAACATGCACAGTTATACAAACTTTCTAACTCAAGAAAATAGAACAAAGGCAAATGACATTACTAGCTACAACAAGAAATTCTAAAACTTATTGATAACAATCTCTTGCAAAAAATTATCTCTATCTTCTGATCATGATATCTTCTAATCCCTGCACCCATATTTATAGCATCAAACCAGCTCTTGATTACCTGCACGTTCCCAATCTGACGGTCTAACTGAACTCTAACTAAATTAGAAGTGTTTAACAAAAGATATTCTTTGGATTTGAAACATTTAGTCTCCTACACAATCAAATCCCAATGGCCTAACTAAATTGGAACTTAACTGGAAGTGTTTAACAAAAGATATTTTTTGGATCTAAAATGTTTAGTCTCCCTGCAAGTTCATTAGCTGAATTAGATACACATGACACTTTTCACTATTAAATAGGTGAGGACACTTGGCGTGTTCCACTTACTCTACTTGAAAACTATCTCATTATTCAGAAGGCACTAGAAAATGACACTTGGTAGCTTCTACGACACTTACAGAAGACACACGACACTTTTCACGTAACTTATACTCTTTACTATGTCTTTGTATCGGGAGTGCTCCATCTTTGACATCTGTTATAGTCCGCTTCTCTAAAACTTTATCAACTTATCAAAAATGGGACCCACAATAGTTCCTTCCCAAGTAGCTTCAAAAGAGGAATGGGGATAGGTGGTGCTTTCCACTAATCTTTAAAAAATGACACATGGTGGCTTTCGCTTGTCTATAGAAGCTTTAGATACTTTTTGAGAAACCTACAGAAAGTGACATGTGGCAGTCTCCGTAGGGCTCTGGCTATACTATAGAAACATTTGGACCTCATTTTAGATTCAAATAGATGATGACACTTGGTGGCTTCCATTGACTTCAAAAACAAAACTGAGGACCCACCATAGTCTTTACTCAATAATGAAACAAAATGAAGAAACTATGGATGTTGACACTTGGTGGCTTCCACTGAGCTTTAGCTAGGGACACATGGCATGTTTCACTTCTTTTAGAAAAACATATTGAAACAATCCATAGTTGCCACTTGGTGTCCTCCACATGCACTGAGAAAATCTTATTGAAATAAGATTTTAAAACTTCATAAGAAACTTAAAATGTAGATGCTGACACTGGGCGCGCTCCGCTAGATTATAACGGAACACATGGCACTTTCCACACAACTTATAGAAATTATAAAATGTGTCCTAGCTAATGACACTTGGTAGCTTCCACTCGAATTTGATACTTAGACAAAATTTAGGCAAAATGAAACTCGCACCCATGCTATGTGTCAAAACTTCACTGCCTCGAAACTGAAATGCACAGGGACAAAAATTAGAGCACGTAACTGAAACTCAAAATAAAATGTAGAGTATTTTTTACTCTAAAAAATCCTAGGAGGTTTTAAAATGTGTTAGCCAATTTTGGCTACCATAGGTGGGCTTAATCAAATCTTGAGTTTTGCACCAGGTCTCCCTTTCCAATGGGTTTAAATGAATTTCTTATACAAGTTTAACATTATTTAAGATAAGCTTGAAGAGGTTAATGAATCTTGGCTAGTAAGGAAGATAGTGGTATTTTGACCCTCTAAGATGATAAGATGAATGGGTTAACCAAAGGAGCTAAGACAAAAAAATTAAAACATTACCATTTAGATCTTTTGTAAAGTTTAAGGTATTTTTTATAAATGTAAAGTAATTTCAAGGAGTGAAAGGCAAATGTGCTTAAATGATTTAGTTTTGTTTAGTCACCCATAGTGTAGTTTATTCAAACTAAATCCATTTTTTATGACTCATCTACTAAAGGTGAAATATGTTCAAATAAATTTAACCAAGGTAGCATTGTATGGATATACATGTGTCAATTCAGTTTGAGTCAGTTTCATATGGAAAATGGTAGTTATAAATGGTTTCTAACACCTAAAGGGAGAAGTATAACATGATTTTTTAGGTGTGAATGATGTAAAATGAAAATAAAGGCCTCCCCTAACTATATAAATTTCAAAACTAGGATTATAATGTAGGTACAGGTCCAAATAAGGATAAAACCATTATATTCCTCTTAATCGAGCTTATTGGCAGCTCAGTAAGGTCAACATGTTTATGAATGGTACAGACATGAGAGAGAGAGTTGGAAGGTATTATCTTGTCCAAATATGGGTTTATTTATTCCCTTAAAATACATGGCCATATTTCTCATATTAATGTCTCCTCTTTTATGAAAAATCATTAATAAGGTAGGGTGGTTTAAAAACCTATAAAAACCCCACTAGCTCAGTTTTACAATGGAAATGGTAGTTTGAATCCAATTGGAAGAATTAATGTAATTAGAGAGGATATAGTGGTATATTAATCCATTATACATGTTTTTTAAATCCCACTTGTAATGTTTGAGCTTAAGGAGGATGAAATTTTCATGTTTAGAGCATGTTGCAGGTTGGAAACATAGAATTCTTGATTTTCTAGGGTTTTTAACTAGTTGGGAGCATGTTGTTGAAGTTATCACAAATATTATATAATCCTATGATTATATTCAAGGTAATAAAAGAGTCATTAATTCCTACATGAACCAAAATCTTCTCAACATGATTGTAACATGTAGTTTTTCATTAATGCTCATCATTGAATAATGTGCAGGCAGAATCCTAGTAATTTGAGAGTGTTGCATTTCATAAAGGGAGTAATAAGTGGATGTTATTGTATGTTATTATTTTTAAAACCAATTTATTTATCCTAAAATCATGGTTAAATCCAAAAAGGGCTGAAATATCATGTTCTTATGTCCACCAAGGGGTTGTGTGTAGCTTGCACTAGTTCAAGGTCAACATGTAATGAGTTTTAAACCATCAAAAAACTAATATGTGAATTGGTTTAATATATTGAAATGATATACCAGGTATCCAATTAATCCTACATATATTTTCAATCCATAACCAAATCCTCCAAGAAAACAAATAGTGACCTCATGTTAGAAGACTATGTAAAAGTCTATTTATGTAAGGATTAACCCAAGGAGACAACTCTTGCCATGTATATAAGGTATAAATGTCTAAAGTATCTTTAAGAATAAAATGATGTGGTTATAAAATTGTTTAATAGTTATATATAATCATATCATGATTCACAAGGGGCTCAAAAGGTTAAAATGCAAACCTACATGTCTGTAGACCTGCAGGTCTCTTTTTCAATAAAATGCCATGAACTCTATATGGAAAGTTGAAGCTTGAAGAAAAAAAGAGTGGTGGAATCCATGAGAAGGAGATCATATATTCCATTAAAATATAAATAATACCATAAAATTAATCATTAAGGGATTAAAATAGTTAAAATGTAGACCTACATGTTTGTATACATGTAGCTCTTCATTTCTAAGGAAATACAACAAGTCCTTATGTTGAATGATGAAGTTTAAGGGTAAAATGAGGTTTGGGAGAAATGGTTAATTATTTTAGATATTTTTTCAAGGTATATTAATGGTTAATAGTTATTTTAATACTCACTCTTGAGTTCTAACAAATCCTAATCCTAAACCTATACCTACAGTCCTAATTGAGACCTCCAGGCTTGCATTTTAAATATGAAGAAGAGTGAATATTGTGCTAATAGTAGGTTTAGAGGGAAAAAATATTGAAATAAATATGTATAAGAATAAAAATATTTATTAACAACTATTAATTAAATAATATTATCAAGATGGCAAAGATCTCTTGAAAAGACACCTACAGTCCTGACTGACACCTACAGGCTTAATTGGGACCTACAGGTTCAACTTCAAAAGTATGAAGAAAAGATGTAAATTTTACATTGAGAATGGGTTTATAAATATTATAAAAGGTTTTAAATGTTATAAAAAATTTATCCAAAATTTTTAAAACCTTGAAAAGTTGAAGACAAACTCTAAACTAGGCTACTAGGGCTAGATTGGCCTAATGGCCTACAAACCCTCAAGGTATGGAAACCAAGTTGTAGAACCTTTGGAAGGTAAATTAATATTGAATTATAACATAAATAAATTATTAAATAATTAATATGCCTAAATATACAATTTAAAACTTGGACCAAGTATCAAGATAGCATTTTTAATCCAAACCTCTCTCTTATCCTCATACATGACTCCTGTAGGCCTGAGAGGTAGTCTTGAGAAGCTCACAAATCCATGGAAGATTTGCATGGTGTAAAATGTATTTTATATGATTTTTATTAGTTTTATTACCTCCAACCCATGGAATTAGTTTTGTTATCAATGTCCTACATGTTATGAATAATCCTTAAGGAGGGGTAGTCCAAAACCCTATTTTGCACTATGAAGCACTTGATAAGGATCAGTTTTATGATTGGATATTATAGGATAATTTTCATGGGACCTAAATATTTTATACATGTAAGGGTACCTGTATGTGATATAAACTTGTGGCATAGGTTCATGGATTTAGTCCCTCATATTTATGAATCATCTTTAAGATGACTTGTCACTTTAAACCCTTTCTAAACCCAACTAGGAGATCGATGGAGATATAGGTATTTATAGTGACCTAAAATGAAATTTAATGACCTAATGAGTTATTTAATGACATACACACACCTAATACCACCTAAATGAATCACTATCTCACACGTGTGGGAGGAAATGTATGGATTTTGGCATAAAGGAGTGCCTCTTGGAAGTATTTTATAGGGTTTTAAGGCTTGTAAGTTTCCTTAAATAGTGGAAGAGGCTTCTAAAACAAAGATATAGGTATTGGATAATTTCAATAGTCATTTTAGAGGTATTCATTATGATAGTATAGTCTAAAATTGGCCAACTAGGCTTGAGAGAAGAGAGATTATCAGTCTTGTACTAGGAGGACTGAATTGTAGGTTCTTGGTAGCATGAACAAGTGTGAAAATTGATTCTCATCCTATTATAAGATGAAAAGGACATGGATTTATCCTAGTATGTCATTGGATAACTTCAAGTATCCATGTGTCAAGATGGAATTTTAAAAATACCATTCAAGTTGAGATGAGTATGATTTGATGAAGACCAAGAGTCACTATGGCAACAACTCCATGAATTTATCATCATCAAGCAAGTTGACACTTATTAAGGATGTTCCAAGGTTGTTTATAACTCGTTTATTTCTTGTAACTAATCTTATAATAGTGACACTTGTCAATGAGCTCTTTTATGCCTCTCTCTCTCTCTTTCCTTTCTCACTTTTTTATAAGTATACCTGATTTTGGCATTTGTCAAATCCTCCACCTAAGTTTGGTGAAGCCATACACATTTATATGCCTTTTATTAATAATACTAGTGGTTTTAACTCATTATATAACTATATTTATTGTGTATGCATGGATAGTTGATCTTGTTAATTGATTTTCTTATTCTTATTTGGCATGTTGTCTTATTTTAACACCTATATATTGTTTTAAAGCTTATATTTTAGGTCATGTGAAGTGTTCAAGTGAAGTGTAAAGGTTGAGTGTGTCTACCTATTCATTATTGTCATTTTAGACATCTTATTTAGTCATCTTAGCCTAAATATGTACCACAACCTCCACATTAAAATGTTGATGTAAGAGATTTAGATTGGTAGTAGTGTATGTTCAGATTAGTCTCATGGTCTACATGTGCACATGAATTTGGTTGGTAGTGATCAATCAGTTTCATGTATCATCTCCCTAGTTAGGTTTCTTTCATGTTATCCCTCTCCCTTTTCCCTTACAAGTTATTAGTGTAGTGTTGTGAGACTAATTGATACATCAAGTGGAGTTAGACCTATAATCTAGATGTTTAGTCTACTTAGAGGTCACCCACAAACTAAGATTAATCCCATTATATAGCTCAAGTGAGAGGGTTTGAAGACACCCTCTCAAAGGTACAAATTTTATCTTTAATAATTACATCCTCTAATAATTCTCCCAAAATATTACTATCATCATAAGATATTTTTATCACCATCTAGGGGAAAGAGTGTGTAAATATTTAACAAATAGGTATAGGAGACAAAAAAAATTCTACCTCTTGTAGACAAATCCAATCTATGACATCTCCTATTTCTAATATCTATTTTTATAATATCCAATCCTAGTCACTTCCTATCACAACTAGATGATAAATATCATGTGCACAACCTTTTGTGCTTCCTCCTCCTCACCCATAACCTAATTATATTTTTCAATCCATTCTAATTATTAATCTAAGACTCGTATTAGATTACTATTTCCATTTTGTTCAAACTAGAATATGGTAGCCACCTTTAATTCCCCAACCTAATCCTAATAATCATAGTGTTCCTCTTCCACCTCCTCCAAGATAAGTTTCTCAACCCAAAAGGACCTATGTAATACTCTAGATTGTAATTATATTTTAAAAATACTAAAGAAAGCACTAGATTACAAGGATATCTTATATGGCATGTTATGAGATACCACTCTTCCTATGGATACCCAACCAACTTCATTTTATTCTATCATAAATACTTTCAAATATATTGAAAATATTATTACTCTTGATAAAGAGTATTTACCTCAAAGCATATCATTGAGCATAATCTTCCATTATTCATTAAAATCTAGATACATGTAAAATTAGTCAAACATGCATTGGTTTAAAATGGTTAGGGAATAAATATTTATAGATATGACTTGATACATAAATTGGGATTCAATAAGGATAATCTTAAAAAATTTGAGCAACCCATACATGGATTTGATATCACTCCAAAACAATATTTGGAACTATCACATTGGATTTACTATTAGGCCCATAAATGGTACCAATTTTACTATTAGGCCCATAAATGGTACCAATTTTAATTCAAGGAATATCTAATAACTTAAAATATAAACTACTCTTGAATCATCCTTGGATTCATGTAATGGAATCTATACCTTCTACATTTCATAGATGCATCAATTTTTTTATTAAGGATAAAGGGGGGGAAATTTTTTTGACTAGGGTCTCCAAACCCTAGGAAAAGTTCAACCAAAAAGAAACCAAAGGACCTCCATAATCCTCAAAAGGGATAAAAAATAGAATTAGAAGCACCTACAAAACTACCCAAATATAACTAAAATAGCCAAAGATACACCATGAGTAGAAAGTAGCTAAAAATGCACCTGAAGCCTATTCCATGTCCAAATTTTTAGAAACATCTTCCCAATAGCTCTTCATTCTTTTGATATTTGAATCGATTTGGAGAATAAGATTTTCTTTGTTAAAATCTTTATGAAACTTTCTACACTTAACCTATTTACCTTTTCCTTTTCTTGGGTTTTTAGTGTCAAAAAAATCTCCCAAATGAGATCTAAGGTTTTCCACATTTTGTATCCCCTTGTTCATAGCTACCTTGCTACAATTCACTAGAAAGATAATATTATTTTTTAGCTTTTTTTAATCGTTTTCAAGCATAACAACCCTTGCTTGGAGAATTTGAAGTTAATGATTAAAATCCTTATCAAAATTGGTTTAAACCAATATTTCATTCTCCTACTGCACATATTTCACTTTCCCTTTAAGTTCTATCAATTCCCTCATGAACCAACAAATAATGGATTTTTGTAAATCTAGTTATTCTTCTATCTTAATAGATTTTTATTTCTCTTTCAAATAACACACTAAATTATTTAAATTTTCATTTAGATCAGGAGGTTACTTACCTGTAGAGTTTTTGCCTTTCTCCTTGGGTTCTTCTCTTGTCTTTATTTTTCTAAAATTAATTTTATTGGACTGGGTTGCCATGTTTTCCCTTCCTAAGTCCTTTTGATTATTAACATCATCTATACTAGTCGTATATTTCTCAACCAAAATAGAATCCCTTATAGAATTCCATGTTTAACCATTCTTACCTAAATTCTTGACTAACATAAGATTTTCCTTGGCCATACTCCTTAGACATGTTTTAATGCTACTATCTTGAATCTTAGCAACATTGACATATTTAACTTTGGAGGAGATGCTACCAAGATACTTGATCCATATCTTCTTAACTTTTCTGATGTCTATAAGTTTATCACCAACTTTTTTATTCTAAGTATTATGAATTTCTAGAGTTATCTAATTCATCCCCTTAAAGTATATATGGATGACAAAAATAACCCCTTCATGTTTGGGAGTAGGATATTTTCCCTTTTTATATTTCAAAATGGAGGACTCTAAGGAGAATAAAATGTAGAAAGGAAGGCTCATGGGAATTACACGTCTAAAATAGTTATAAAATATAAAAAGAGACCATCAGACCATGTTTAACCTACCTTTAAGTGTGATGTATTAAATAAGATGAAAACTACTCCAAATGGCCTTGGTAGTGATTCCCTATCAAATCCAGTATGAATAATTTCTAGGGATTCATCCTCCAATAAAAAATAATCCTCTTTTTTTAGTCTCTGTCTATTTTGTAAATTTTGGTGTCCTCCATATTTAACCTTATAACATATGCTATCAACTATTTTGTGATCTCTATAAAGACCCCATTTATTTTAACGGTTATGTCCTCCCAAGAGTTTACTTTTAGAGTCAAAACATGTCTATCATGACCTTCAATTTTTTACATAAACCTTATGAACCCCCCAGTCTATAGAGCCTCCCAAATCACCTCATTATTTTTCACTTCCTTAGGAATTTTAGGCTCTATCCTATTCAAAAATCCCATTTTAACCTCTTGGCCTCTAAAATAGGGTAATTCTATCTTTCCTAAAACCAATTGACTAAATATTGGAAAAGACCCAAAGTTGTCTTCTTGTTACCTTTACTAGAAGAAATACAACTATATTTAGTGTTTCCCAATTCTAGAAGTTTCTCATTAAGAGTGAAGAAGGGGAAATTTAAGAAGAGGTTAATAAAATAAAACCTAAGTCTAGAGACTAAAAATATAAATTTTTAATAGAATTTATAACAATGCTTTGGGAATACCCCCACATACTCAAGCATTATGTTCATTACAAACAACTTCTTCCTTAATCCTTTGAATAATGTCTCAAGGAATATATTTCATATTAGTCTAATAGACAAATCCAAAGAGGCCACACCCCTAATAAACCAATCAAATATCATGTTTCCTTCTTGATACACATGTTGAATAATCACATGTTGCCTAGAGTCCAAAATAGAGATAGCTTCATCCACCACTTGATTGATTGACCAACTAAAAAACAAATTCCTTGAGAGATAATTAATTATATTTAATGAATCCCCCTCTATAATGAGAAGCTAAACTCCTAGTTGTTGGGCTAACTTTAGACCCCATGAAACTGCAAGGGCTTTTCCCCAAAGATTGGAATTAATTCCCATGTTTCATGTATAATCTGTCATAAAATTTCCTTGATCTCTTATTATACCTCCTCCTCCTCCTGATGGGCTTGGGTTCCATTTGAAATCCCCGTCAAAGTTAATCTTTAACTAGCCCAAAGGTGGAGGTTTCCATTTAGTTCTTATTCTAATTTCATCTCTAGGATCACTCTTTCCAAGACCAATAGGATTAATTTTCCAATTAAGAGTTGGTTGATGCTCAAACATTAATAATTTTTTACCTTTTTCATTAGTAACTATATTGATTTTTTCAATAACAGACTCATAAATCCTTTTGGATAGAATTTTACTAACACATTTCTTATTTTTAAAAATTTAGTTGTTGCATTCTCCCTAAATACCCTAGATGATGTGTGTGAATGAGATATTCCATATTTTTTCAAGAAGAACATTCTAAAAAAGACTCTCCTAGGACTGCCACAATTCCAGTAGAGAACTAGCAAATACCCGACTAACATTGAATTTGAGAAGAAAGAATCTCTTAACTTATTTGGCATAAAGACAATCCACAAGAAAGTGAAAAATAGATTCATTTTCATTTTTAGACAGGGTTCACCTATTAGTCAAGGTGAATCCTCTTTTTATTAAATTATCCATGGTTATAATTTTGTTTTGGATTTCCACCCATAAAAATAAATTAATTTTAAGAATAAATATCTATCCCAAATCTTTTCCTAATTAGTAGTATTTCTTGGATCTTGAGCCAACAAATTGTAACCAGTTTTCACTTGATATTGAATAGTACAAGAGTCTTTCCAGACTAACTAATCATCATTATTGATAGCTGGTAAGTGAAATAATCTTAATAAATTATTCAAATTGGACATAATGATAGTATCCTCATGATTCAAATTTTCTAAATTCAATTTTTTATAGATTTTAACACCTTTAATAACTTACCAATATTCATGTACATTTTAACCATGTTTATTTTGTATGCACTCTTAAATATGTTGCTAAGGTTCTAATTGACTAAGAGGTTAGACTAAAACCCATGAATCTTTCCAATATTCAAACTTCATATCATTTCCAATATGCCATTCTAAGCCATAGGATATTAGATCCTTGTTAGAAATTAAGAAATTCTATAAATGTGAACCCCTAAAAAATTGGTCATCTTTAAAAGTGAACATAAATTTTTTGTCATCTAAATATTTAAATCTCAAAATGTTAGTCCAATTGTTTTTTCCTTTAATAAAAATCCATACAAACTTAGAGAGAACTTTATTCATCAAATGTAAATTTATTAGGTTGAGGCCTCAATAACATTTTAAATTACAAACCTTATTCTAGGATACAAGATGAAACCTATTCCTCTCTTTTGACCCAGTCTAAAGTAAGTTCCTCCAAATTTTGATAAAAGATAAAAAAAGGTAAACTATGAAACTTTAAAACATGCTCTTGATTATCAAAAGTTTTCCGGCCTAAGAGAGGAGCTTACCTTTCCTCCTAGTGAAATTTCTTTGAAATATTTCAACTAATAGATTCCATGGAGAAATTGAAAGATGATTGCTAAAGAGAGTCATGCCATGGTAAGAAGAAGGCATAAGTTTGATTTGACAGCCTAACAATTTCACAATTCTATTTTGTCTAGCCATAGGAGTGTTAAAAAAATATACATAAATCTGATAAAAATTTACCTTCTAGTTTGAAGCCTATTCATACATAACCAGATTTTTCTTAACATGCTTGCTTCTTAAATAGATGCATCAACTAATAAAATGGTATCATCCATGAATTGTTGATGTGAAATAGGATCAACATGTCTGGCTAGTTTGAAGCCTTTTAGATCTTTTCAAGCCACTACTTTTGAGATAAATATGCTCAGATATTATGCCATGATGATGAAAAGGAAAGGGGATACCCTTATCTTAAACCCTTACCACTTCTAAAAAACATTTAGAAACTACATCTACAAGCATCAAGAACATAAAAGAGGATATGCAAAATCTGATAATTTTTTAGAATTTATCTTGAAATCCAAATTGATTCAAGACCCTATATAAAAATATCCAATCAAGATTTTCATATGCTTTGGCCATATCAAGTTTTAAAATCATTGCAGTATTGTTGATATTATCCATGGAGTGAATTGATTCATGTATAACAATAATTCCATCTTGAATTTATCTTCCTGAGATAAATCCCCCTTGTTGGGCCTGGATAATTTTTTCCATTATTGGCTATAACCATAAGAAGATTATCTTAGTGATGATTTTATAAAAGGAATTGCATAATCTGATAGGATAAAAAAATGATAAATTTACCACTCCCTCCTTAATAATTACAAAACTAAAAGTATGATTGAATTATTTTAACATTTGGGATGAAGTAATGAATTCATTGATTACTTCAAACACATCATCTCCTATGATGTCTCAATTTTTTTTGAAAAAACAATCAACAAACCATTTGGACCAGGAGCTTTGTCTAGTTTCATTTTAGAAATTAGAGATTTTATATCTTTATTAGAAGTGATAGATGTAAGTTCTTCATTATCCTCTTGCTTCACCAGTTTAGGAATCACATGAAGGAATTCTTTTTTAAATCTTATGCTCCTTTTGAATGATTTTTTAAAAAAAAATTAAATAACTTTATACTCTCTTGGTTGATTTGATCTCTATTTAAAATGATAAATGAGATAGCCTTAATTGTCTAAAATTTCCTTGATGCAGTTATGAGCTATGTGTTTCAATGTTGACATATGAAAGGAGTGTGTATTTCTATCCCCTTTCTTGAGCCAAATATTTCTATATTTTTGTCTCCAAAGGTTTTCTTCCCTTATAGCAAAATTTTGATACTCACAAAGAAGTTATTTTTCCTTATTCTACATCTTAATATCATATCCATTTCTTTCTATCACATCTTCAATCTTTGAGATTTATAATTTTATTATATTCTTATGCAAATAAATATCATCAAACACTTGTTTATTCCAATGTTATATTTTAATTTTAACATATTTTAATTTTTTAGCCAACTTGAACATTGTTGAACCATTCACATTTTGAGACCACCATTCTATAATCCTATCATGGATATTCAGGTGAGAAAACCATACATGTTCTATCCTAAATGAGTATCTATTTTCATTTGTAATAATTTCCACTATACTCAACTCAAGAGGATTGTGATCTGATCCAACCTGAGTAAGTGCCTTTAACATCATATCCTTATGAGTCAACTAATCCATTAAAATAAAAATTCTATCTAGTCTGCATCAAATTAGGTTTTCACCTAAGCTCCTATTACTCCAAGTAAATTTTGATCCTTTTAATTCCACATCTAATAGTCCTATGTCAAAAATTAGAGAAGATAAATCTTCCATACTATCTGAAATCAATTGATTCCCACCTTTTTATCCCCTAGATGTAAAGGAGAATTGAAATCTCCAACCGTGATCTAAGGGAAATATTTGCATGTATTCATGGAAATTATTATATCTTCCCATAATTTTATACAAGCTTCTAAAGAGTTAGGTTGATAAATTTTAGATAAGATCCATTGCTTACCATCAATCACATCAATAAAGAGAACTACCAAATAGTTCTAAGACTTGAAGATAGGTTCTTGAACAAAATATTTAGTATCCCAAAAAGTAATGAGACCTCCAGATACTCTTGAAGAGCTAGTGCACACAAATCCAATGTCTTTCCAATAAGAATTATTATGATTAAAAAAAGGTTATTCTATTTTATATTCTTCAATAGCCAAAATAAAGGGCTTATGGGTCCTTCTAAAATCTCTAAAAACTTTTTGCTTTGAGGAACAATGCATTCCTATTATATTCTAAAAAAAGATCAACCTGATTAATTGAAAGGTGAAGGATTACCTCCCTTAAATGGAAGGGTTAATTGGAGCCCATCTACAATTTCCACCTTAGTAATTTTTTTAAATATTTGTTTTTTGGCAACTTTTCCAACTTTAGGAGGCATCTTATATGCAGGTCCTTTGATTCCGCTCCTAGTGTTAATAGAAGAAGTAAACTTTGACTTAATGTTCTCCTTAGGCATTAATTAAATATAATGAGAATATTTAACTTATTTTTGGGACCTTTTAGGAGAAGCATCTATTGAATGATTTAAGAAATCAGATTTGTTCAATTCTTCTAAACTATTCTTATTTAAATCTTGATCCTAAAATTTTTCTAACTGCATTAAGACTTCAAACTGATTAGGGGACTTCAAGATGTCCAATTCTTGAGTACCTTTATCCTTATTATCAATTTGAAAAATTATTGAATATTCCTCCTTATTGATATGCATCTAATTTCCTTGGCTAAGCATCTGGTTTGGCTCTATTATTTCTAATTTATTGGAAGAAATATCCATTCCATCATCAACATTACTATTAACTTCCATTTCTACTTTGTCTAAAATATTAATTTATTATACCTATGCTAAAATATATATCTAATTATTTTTATCTATCTCTATTGGTTTATCAGAATCATTAAATGAGATACCCCTTTCCTTTGCCAAGTGGGCTTGGCCTATGCTAGTTTGAAGTGAGAAGTTGTTGGACACATTTTTAAAGAATGTCTCAGCTTATAACACTTGTCACAAAGGAGTGATGATTTTTTGAATGCAATTATATGATTTTTTACTCCAAAATAAGTATGTAGGAAGATTAAATAAGGTAGTTCTTGATTCGGTAAGGTGTTAACATAAAATATAGCATGAACTAGTCTGGATCTAGATTTAGTGGTTGAGTCAAAAGCTATCAAATATCTTAAAGTTTTAGCAATGATAATGAAGAGATATTATTCCAAAATTTCAACTGTAAGACCAAGGAGATGCACCCATATAGGTATTAGATTAATATTTTCTATATTTGGATTAAATCTTAGGTGCCATTTTTTTATAAAAAGGCCCAATTTTATAAAAAACTAGGGACCTCCTGTTAAAATATGAGCACAATCTCCTAGGTTGTTGAGTCTGATCATAAATAAACCATTTACCATAGCCATAATGTCCATGTGACCTTTGGGATTCCATTTTTCCCTATTTTAAACTTTGAAAGTGTCAATATTAGGTTTGGTTCCTATAAACTTACCCACCAAGGCATGTTTCATTCTATATGAATATCAATTTATGAGAGAAGGTATAACTTGGATATGGAAATTATTTCCATATTTTATGGTCTTAAGTTATTATAGAGGTAGAATTTATTTCTTATCCATTGATCCTAAAAGTTTATAGCTCCAATACAACTTAGCTGGCACCTCTCTAGAGATCTCCTTATCAAATCTATTGGGAGCACCTTTAAAGATTCCATATATTTATGTTTTGTTCTTGTTGACCAAATTTAACCTTGTAGGTCAAATTGGGACCCCTATAGGAAAAAAATTGATATTTATACATTTATATGGGATTTAATATTATCTCATAAGGTGTATTATAGGTTATTTGATGTCATTTTATATCATATTATCCTTGTTAATTAGTCATTTTACTCCTTATGTCCTTTTGAGTCCTTTTGGGGTCAAAATAAGGCATTAAATGAGTTATACAACCTCCTTGGGAAGTGTTAAGGTGTAAAAATGATGATGTAACATTCCATGTGTCATATTATTCCATAATAAATTGTTTATAACTAAAAATTTATAGTTTCTTCAGAAGAAAGAGTAGTTTTCTTGAAAAAGGAAAGAGTTTGGCACTTGTATAGACCATAAGGGAGTGTGCCACATGGTATATCATCCTAAGATGAATATTTAGATTCCTTAGATCCATTTACATGTTTTAATTACTCTATAAGTGTCAAAATTTATCTAAAACCATTCTACTCCTTCTTCACCCTTCCATGCACATAGAACTAGTTAGCATGTTTGTACTTGGTACAATCAACAAGAGAGATTTTAGTAAAAATTCTCTTGGTGGTGTATTCTAAACTTAGTAAGATTAAATTTTATGTTTTTTTTATATTAATAGTATTCTATTATTTATGAACCATTCCTAATAAGTTGACCTATCTAATTTTCTTGTTAATTTGTGCACCCTATAGGTTTTACCTTAGTTTGGACAAGTTTGTACAATTCACTTGTTGATGTTATTTCCATATGATGTTGACTCCATATTAAAATTATCCCCATACTTGGTTTCATTTTTAAAGGTGTTTGGATAGGTCAAATACATCAAAGTTTCAAAATAATCACCATTCTATGTTGCAGGCAAATTTTCACTATTTTTAGAGTCTTCAGGATTTGGTAGTGATATTAGGGGATGATAATAAGTTCATTCCCATGTTTCTGATGTTATTTTAATCTCATACCATTCCAATATCATGTTTCAAAGAATAATCCATGATGATTCAATCACAAAGATCATACAACCAGTTTAGCCTATGACTGTCATACATAATCAATCATGATAAGTCACATGTATAGAACCTATATGGCATGTTCACAGAGGTGTGATGAATGTTCAAAATCCTTGGTATATATTTGATCAATATGAATCAATTAATTTATAATTAAATGGTAATATAGGGTTGGTATAGTCATGTTTAACACTTTAACATAGTCTGTCATGGACATATTCATCTACAAGTGCCATGGAAGGGAAATGTCATGTTGAAATGAAGTTTTAACTTGTTATAAATATTCACAAGTTTAAGGGGATACATTTT
Source organism: Torreya grandis (assembly GCA_037957365.1). Taxonomy (NCBI): domain Eukaryota; kingdom Viridiplantae; phylum Streptophyta; class Pinopsida; order Cupressales; family Taxaceae; genus Torreya; species Torreya grandis. Next base: position 941,867 of record JARHVA010004373.1, on the reverse strand, counting down.
TACATTTGAATAAGATAAAATGGATTTTTTAGGATCATATACCATGGTTTTATTTCATAACCATGATCACTACCTGAAAGTAACTCACACACACCTTCAGGTGTCCTCATAGGACCGGTCATGTTAAAAGGGAGTGTATGAACCAAATAAGGTTTTGCATGATAAATAAATTCTATTTTCAATCCTTGAGAAGAACATAAAAATCATAATAATACAAACCATGCACATTTATCTCATTCCATTCACTATATACAGACATGAAAATGGGCACCTATAGGTGTTAGTAGAGAGATGAGGAGTTGTTTTGAGGCATTGGAACACATGACAAAAAAATTCCTTGAAATATTCGTAGGCAGAATTTATCATGTCATATTTAATTTAAAGGATAAATTGGAAAATGGAAGGATATATCACCTTAGACATGATATTATTGAGTTATGGGATCAAATCCCTAAAAGTGTAAAACAAAGTTCTTTGATGTTTTGTTGATATTTTGCAATAGGGGTATAAGGACTTTTGATGCAACCTAATGGCTTTGTCTTTTAGCCTATTTATAAGACAAGGATTCCACAAGGTTTTATGGGAATATGACCAATGGATATTGGTTTTTAGGGTCCCAAATTTGTGATTTTATGCACTAAATCTAAGTAGTATTATCTATAGGTCTGAGTCTAAAAGAGACCTTTTTTCACCCAAAGTTGCACAATAGACTATGCACCATGGTTGAGGGTTTCCAAATAGTTTAAAAGAGTGTTTATGACCTAAGGGATCATATTAATAGGTTTAATAACTGTATTTAAAGTATCATGTACACCTATAGGTTTCCCTTCACAAGAAAGTGCTGATGAACACCTTTAGATTCCCCCTCATTTGACAATATGCACCTATAGCCAACTGTAGATGACTATATAAGACAGATAGTAAGAATGTTAGGATTATTGAGGTGGAAGTAGTATAAACATAAATACATAGGTAAAAATAATTTATAATTTAACTCAAATATTAAATTAATTTATAATGACTATATCCAAGGCTTAATTCATGCAAATAACACCTAGAGGAGTTTTAAACAAGCAAAACACAGTCAAACGAAGCACTTAGTTTGACTAGGAAGAAAGTATGAGGGGTTCATGAAATATTAGAGTGGTGAAAAAATATTATAAAATATCCATCATGATAATTAAAACCTTTATATGTTGTTTAAAATATAAATTAAGCATCAAAGAGGGGCTTTAATCCAGCATACACAGTTCACACCAAAATAATGTATACATTCCCCCTTTTTCCATACTCTATCTTGAGTTTTGTTGAAGTTTGGGGGTATATTTATAAGTTAAAGGGATAAAAATTTGTAGATAAAATATTTACCACTTTTAAAAACCTCTAAAACATCCAAATGGTCTAAGTAAATATGGGAATTACCCTCAATTTTGACTCAGATAGAGGGTACTTCCCCTTGTGCATAAAACCTATAGTTTTGGAAAAAAGAGATAAAAGGATGGGTCAAGAGTTATGTGAAAATTTATATAAGGTTTTTGGAGTTTTATCAAACCTAAAAAACATTATTAACATTTATAATAATTTATAATCTCAAAAAATGGTCTAAATCATCAAGTATGCAATCAGGCTTATGTAGGCAAGGTTTAGGCCTAAAGCCAAATGGAGAGTCATTTTTAATTCCACCATGAGAGGGGAAATATAATTCACTTGGTAACTATAATAGGGTTATAATATATTCATTTTATCTATTTTTATATATGGGAAACCATGAAAAATTCAATTTTGGACTTTAGGATAACTTAAGCCTATTGGAATGGATAAAAGAGCTCGATAGGGAAAATTTAATGCTCATATCTCCATTGGCACCTTGCATGGAGATATAAGGAGTTTAGGGAGCTTGATGGAGGTCATAATATTTTATTTAGTGTAATTTTTTTTTCAATTCCAATGTCTCATCTTTATGAACAAAGCTTAAGAGGGTAAAACAGGCATAAACCCTCCAAAACCCTTGCTAGTGACTAGTTTGAGAAAATGGAGCAGTTAGTACACCAAAATGGCATATTTTGCACAAAATTATGATGATATTTTGTATAATACTCAGTAAATATCCATAACATCATGATGATTTTTACATAATTATATGGATGGAGTAAAAAATAGGGTTTTTTATGACCTTTTTATGTGTTTTATAGGTTCTAAAAGGAGTCCAAATATGAAAATAACATGGAGTGGAATATTGAGACTTAAGATAACTCCAAATTAAAATTTATTTCTTTATAATAACTCCTAGGCTCCTCAATAATTAGCTTCATCTTATCTAGTCAAAACTAGCATAGTGACCAAGCTAGTGAGAAGGGTGGAAAAATTCAAGTAAGCTGACTTTAAGGTGTGATTGATTCATATAAGTCCATGGAGGGTATTAAAACATGTAATTCACCCCATTTTATTTATTTTTAGGAGTAAATGATGATTTTTTGGAAGCCAAGTGTGCAAGGTGTGTGGAAGAGGAGTTTTTTTTATTACAAGTAGTGATGGCTCACTTCTAGAAGATTCCAAATGACAAGGACTAAAACTAATGCATGGAGAAGCATGTATGAAATCCTTGCCTCTCATTCCAATCAACATACCTATCCCTAGTTAGTTTTTTGATGTTCAAATAGGGCTAAATCATGAAGGCAATTTTTTGAGCCAACAAAGGGAATTCCATGCCACTTTTCATGAGTTTCATGACTTGGAAAGCGACTTGTCTCTTTTAAGCTTACATGGCCCATTTCACACCCTCTTCTCATGCACAATTAACTCATTTTATCATCTTTACAAGTGTCCTTATGAATTTTGTACTTCTTTCTTCTCCTCTCTCTCTTAAGTTCTATAAGAACTAGCCATTTTGACCTTTGTAACATATGTTCCACCTGAGTATGGAAAAGCCCTTCTCATTTAAATACCATGGATAAATAAATAATATTTATTTTTACCTCTTATATGACTATTCATAGTGTGTTTTACTTTGATTATTTATATTTCTTAGTGATGACTCTTGTTTCCTTAGCATGTTGTCTCATTTTCTCACCTATTTGTATCTTGAAAGCTTCTTCTTACAAGTCATGTGAAGTGTTATATGAAGTGTCAATGGTTGAGTGAGTTAGTCTAGTCACTAGTGCCATTAAAGACCTCTTGTCTAGTCCTCCTAGCCTTACACATTTATCACAAATCATAATGAAACATTGATGTGAGAAGATTTAGATTAGAGAAGTGTATGTTTAGTTGGTCTCTTGGTTTCATGTGTGACATGTAGTCGGTTGGTAGTCATTAATAATTTTGGTGTATCACCTCCTTTAGCATAGTTTGATTTTAGTTTTATCTCTCTCTTTTCCCTCAAAATCATAGGTGTAGTGGTGATCCAAAGTAGTACATCAATGGAACTAGCCCTATCTAGAGATTCACCTCATTTTAGGCTCACCCACAGCCTAGAGGTGTTTCAATTGTGCTACTTGGATGAGGAGAACTGAGACATCTCCTCAAAGGGTGAAAATATAAGTGACCATAGTTCCATTATAAGGAATCATCACTACTACCCAACATGAAGGGCCTCTCCCCATTTCCATCATCATTCTCTTATTTAAATGTAGAATTTGAAATCTCCTTGTTTTGTTCACCTCCATTCATATGTTGTTCCATCACCATCTTATAATTTATTTATAAAAATATCTTTTTGATTATTTTAATATGCTCTATGTTTTTTGTCCCTCATGTATTTGTTTTCTTACTTTGGCATTTTCATGATGCATCATTTTTTTATGATATGCATGAGTATATAATTCTAGTTAATGATGTATGTTTTTATTACAAAATGACATAACCACAATCTGATAAGGTCTCTATCATACAACCTGAACAACCAATTCCAAAGTCACAAATGCATACATATGAAGTAGGTTAATTAATTAATTTAAATGGTATCCTATAAGTTACTACCTAATAAAATAAAATAACCTATCAAGGAAGATATTCAAAAAAATGCATATTTATGCACATATAGAAGAACATCTCAAAGTAGAAAAGTAACAAGCACCAATTTCTACAAAATTATAAGACTATATTCCAGAACTACCAGTATCAATAAATATATAAAATTATTGTATAATTGAAGACTAATATAGTAGTGATGATGAATATACACAAGATCTTATAGATGATCAACTATGAAATTTAAATTTCAATACCATTGATGAATATGACTACTTATCTCATTATTTATTTACATCTATTGGAGTGGGTGAATATAGATATATCTCTTATCTACAAAATAAGGGTAAATCACCCATTTTTAATAAATTATCCATAAAAATTACTTCCTACATATATAATATTATTTCACAATCAAGTAACTCTAACACTTCTAATATAGTGATCAAATCTCCCAATGAAATGGTAAAATGAGAGAAATTAAAAAATACATAGAGAAACATTCATAAGTATAGTTGCCAAATCAGAACCAAAGTATTTTAGAAAAAATATTTACTAATAAAATAATTTCAAATCAAGAGTCAATATCTAATATTTTTCCTAAAAATATGGTCACAAAAGAGAACAAATCAACATTCCTCCTATTTATATCCTCATTATTAAACCATTTATGGATGGTAAATAATGCACTAATATTTAAGTTACTTAGTTACAAGAAGAAAAAATATGCAGTTTATATTTTCTTAGATATCTTGGTTATGATACACATCTCAACAAAACTAAAAAACCAAAGCATTTCATTAGATCTATCACATTACCAATCACTCTTGGTCCTAAATCATGTTCAACATTATTTCACATTGATCACACTTTAGATTGATACAATGAAATCCTTGGGAGATCATGGATAAGATTAATGTTAGCTACATTATTACTAATTATGATTCTCTAAAATTTAATCAAGATAGTACAATGGTCATAATTTCAAAAAAGAATGTATTCACAATATGAGGACACAACAATGCATACTCCAATAAATAATACAATTATGACTGATATGCATCATAAAAAACATATGATACATTATAATGGATATGATATATTTACACAACAACATCATATTCCAATTGGGGGCTTATCAAAAAAGGAGTTAGGTGGATATACCCTTTGTGCAGGAACTCCTAGGAACTATCTTCTATTTAAGTAATTGTTTAGTTACTTGCACTTCCCTTTTTACATAACTTTTTTATTTTAATTTATTTCTACTTAATTTTTCCCAAAATTATAAGCATTATTCTATCCCTTGGTTTTATTTTCATTTTGGGATCTTTCCATCTTTAACATCAAATTAATTTGAATGTTCTAAAAATACTATCTCATAATGCTTCCTATGCACATTCTTTATGGCACTCCACTTACTATTTTAATCCACCATGTTATGTCTTCCTTTTCACTTACATGATCACATCTATTTATCTACATTCTTCATAAACACACCTAGATACTTTCACATTGGGGGCATAAGCATCCTTATCTACATTGATATAATTCTTTTACACTTACATTGGAGGCATATTCCTTGCCTTATTTATTTTCATTATCTGCTTTATCATCTTGTTTTAGATTTTTCAAATCCCTCCCTTTTTCTTTTATTTTTTAAACCTTGCTTCCTTGGCACTTTTCAAATATTTATAAAAATTAAAAATAATTGAAAAAATTAAAAATCAAGACTTAAAAGCATTATCAAATGTTGCTAGCTTACTTATTTACATGTGTTATTCATTATATGTTAGGTAAATACCATATTTAAATTTTCAATACATAATTCATCTCATGAGGTATGTGAGTTTGATACAAGACATACTTTCATGTGAGTATGATAAAAATACATACTTTCATGTGGTGTTTTGATGTAAGGCTCTCATTATTACCCAATAACTTTGCTAAGGGGCATCTCTTCATTCACCATGAAAAATTAAACAAGTTGTATCTATCCACAACCTCTCTACCATGTTGATCTATATATCATAATTTTTTTGCTAATCATGCATACTTAACATTGTGTTACATGGATATGTTATTTGTTAACAATGATAGGATTACATGTGGTTGATGTAAACTAGTCTCATTTACTCTATGCTTATTTCTTACTTTAATACATGATAAGTTAAAAACTATTTTCTTATTGTGTGTGGCACTTATCCTTGAGTGTGGAATATATATAAATTTTCTTGCTTGAATGGTATTATCATATAATTTTTAAGTGGCCCTTATCCTTTTGTGTTTATGAAACATTCACATGTCCCTTAATTGTGGCCTTTAGGCTTTACATGTGACATTATATGAAAATTATGTGACATTGTCTGATATTACCTATATTTTCATTTCTTGTTACTATGGGTGTAATGAATCATATCATGCATTATTTATATTTTTAATCTTGTAAAATGATACATATCATGCACATGATACCTATGTTCTTCAATGTTATATCTATATAATACATGTTTCATATAAAATTAAATTTTATATTAAATATTAGGTTACAATCTAATTAAAATATTTAAAGTTATAATACATTATTATGAATCTCACATATGCTTATTTTTTAGATAAGTGACTTACAGGATACATCCTTCATCTCAAAAGAGGGGCACCACGCTAGGCATGTCTTGAGAATTCAAGCCTCATGAGTAACAATTTTTCAAATTTTAATATGACTCAACATTATTACATTATGTTGGCATGTGAAATATATGTGCACTCATTCCTTTAGTACATATTCACATATACATGATGCATATGTATGGGCACGTGAAAAATAAATACAAGTTATAAGTTTGAAACAATTACAAGTTGCAAGTTAAAATAATTAAAAATTCAATTAGAATTTAATATCAATTTAGTAAAATAAAAGGGGCATGATACTCATTCATGTTAAGTTTATTACATGGAAAATTATAAAGTCTCAATTTCAAAAAAATTAAAGTTACAAAGTTTCAAATAGAATCTATACCCATCTGGAATGGTGATTCATCTTCATGTTGCAAGTGGTTCACATTAGAGTCTATTGACACTTAATGTTTAATCTTAAAAAAATTATATGTAGTGAGCCACATTTGGTGGTTCTAACATTAAATTATTTTACAAATTAATCTACATATTCAAATTATAATTAGAACATATAATTATTCCAACTTAAGGGATTTCACTAGTTTAAAAATTGAGACTTTAGCACTCTTAATCTACTATAAGGTCAACATTTATCTAATGACTCAATAATGGAGATACACTCTTCTCCAATTTCAAGTTACATGGAAATTAGATTGCATACTCTTTCAAGTGTATAATTTCCTTAATTTGTTTTCAAATATCAAATTTTAAGTTTTATATTTTCAAATTTCAAATATGGACAATAACTACTTTCATTGGCATTGTTGTAGGTTTTACATTAAGGCATCTTACATGATCAAAATTTGCATCAAAATATAAAGTGTTTATACACACTTAGGTTTATAATTCCTTTTCTCTATTAATTTCACTTAATTACATCATTATCATAAAGTGAGACAAAATGTAGATAATTAAATTTAATCATTAAGTGCTTGAAAATATTTAATCTTGACATCCTTACTTCACTTATCTCATTTTTCATTTGTTAAATTTAAATATTTATGGGAGCCTTCAATATTATCAAAAAATTCTTATAATTAATCTAAACATCATTTAGACATTCCTATTTTGATGATAAGTTCCTATCAGACTAGTTTTAGTAGTCTTTGCCCTTCTGGGATAAGACTGTGTTACGCTAGATAACGCCACACTATGGCCTTGTCCCCAGTGCTAAAATAATAATTATTTAAAATTAAGACTTTGTGTTTTACACCTCCCATGATTTTAGAAAGGTCTTTTAGAGTAAATATTCAAAATATTCCTCTATATTATCACATCAATAATTCTCCAAACATATATAGTAATCACTTGGCAATTCTAATGCACAAAGATTAAAATAACACTATTTATTCCAATTCCAATTTTGAAGCATTCTAATAGCCAAATCCAAGTTTTAATATATTTCATTATAGGTCAAGGGCACTTATTTTAAGTTAATTAAATACATATATTTATTTTCATTCATATATCAAATTCAATATTCACATACTCACTCTAGGAGGGAGAACTACATCATTCTAAGGCCCTTTCGGGCTATGTAAGTAGCGCTCAAACTACATGAGGTTTTTTTGAAGGTGGATTAGTTATTACCATAACCCATTCCCCTTTTTTTGAATTATATCTCTATTATGTGTATTATGTAGGAGTGAGATTTTATACTTTATAAGTCTTCCACACATCAAATTGGTATACACAGTAAGATATTAAACCATTGTAGGCAGTTACAAATACCTAGATCAAAAAATTAGTCACATAGAAAACTAAGATATAGTTATAGTCAATATATAAGGATGAATTACATCCCTATCCTTCTAGAGTGGATTTTTCCTAGTAAAGTTTAAGTTCATACTTTCATTTATGGCATAGTTCACAGTTATTTTCAAGGATTTTCCAGTCATCATCAACCTACATAGTCAACATTAAATCAGTTTGAGGAAGGTTTTCATATTTATTTGTCACTTTACTATTTTTATCTCACTTTTAGTTTTTTATTTTACATTTAGATATGTATATTTATTTATGTCTAAATCAGTTGTCAATAGTTTATTTGATCTTAGCATTTCATTGTTAAATAAAGAAAAGCACATTTAACACTCAATTAATTAGTTAAACAAACATTAATAATTATTCCAAGATCAATAAAATAATGTTAAAATCATAAATTATTAATGCATAAAGGAAACAATATTACCTCAATGGTAATCTATAAGAGAGTGCAAGAGATAAGTATTGTTAAGTGGGGAAACCATTAAATAGAAGAAAACCCCAATATAATAAGAAGGCTTAAAACTCAAAATTATCTAAGTATAATATTAGTGGAAGAAGAGAGAATGGATAAAAGAGATGGGCCTCAAGTCATAAGATATAAATCTCAAGATAAACTAGAGTTGTCTAGTATGAAATGAGAGAGGAGAGATCTCAATAAATAGAGTTTGAAGGGAAGAGGAGTAACTTACACAACCTTATTATGTGTTCCATATGTCCCTAATCCTCATAAGGTGAGGGGGATATGTGCAAAAAGTTTGGAGGAAATTACATGTGAATGTAACTCCAAGATTTTCTACAAAATGATAAAAGAGGTGTGACACCTCAAAATCCAAGATAAATGGATTTTTTATAATAATAAATACAAAATTAAAATAAACTTAGGATTAACCTAAATTTACCTAAATGACTTCAGATAAGTGAACCCAAATAATTTTATCTCTAACACTCTCCATTAAACTTAATTTGGGGTTACAAAACTAGATTACATATTTATAAACAAATAAGGGATATAACAATACATAATATTGGAAACTTCAATTGAGAGGAATTAAAACAGTTTGAGAAAGATAAAAGAATAGAATAAGTGTTTCCAAGAAGTAATATTAAGGTTAAATCATAAAAAATATCCAAGCATCATCTTCAAAAAATAAGGTAAATCCATAATTGAACAAAAACCAAAAAAATGACAAATGATTCATTAAAACCTAGAAAAGAGAAGCTTACACCAATTTTCATGTTAAATAAATAATAATGTCATAAAAATAAAATATACATACAATGAATGTAATAAAATAAGATGTAAAATAAGGCAAAATGGATAAAAAGATAGATTTCATCATAAAGTGCAAAATCCTGCATGAAAAATAAGTTAGTCAAAACATAATTCCTTTGAAACTTACAAGAAGAAGTAAGCATAAAATTAAGGAATGCATATAGATTTTTGAAATTTATCAAAATGAAGACAAATAAGATGTGTTTTTTTTTTTGTAAAATATATTCTACATGAAGTAATTAAATAATTTTCATAAGAAGACACATCAAAGCCTTGATAGGATACCATTGGTTTTAGGATCCAAATTATTTTAACCTTTTAAGTGGGGTGATTAATTGGTTTTTCAACAATGTAAAATTTTATGAGTGAATTTTCCATAAGATGTGCATGGTTTAAATTTCAAACATTTAGAACTATGATGTCCAATTTATTCACAATGCTCACATATTTTAGGATATTTAACCAAATGAGCACAAGAAGCATTATAATCAAAATAAGTCTTCTGATGTTGAGGGGCACTATTGTGCAAAGTCTTTTAGTGAAGAGAATAATATGAATTTAAATTATCTTGAGAAGTAATAAAACTAAGCTCTGCATAATTTATGTTATTTTTAAGCAAAAGAGGCTCAATAATGTCATTTTTGTGTGTGCCAACACCACCTCTTAAATAATCCATTGAGTGCATAATGTGAAAATTAAGGTTTTTAAAAAGTTTGTTGCAAAGCAATGTTTTCTCTAGGAAAACAAGAAGCACATTTCAAATTATCAATATTAGAGGCGTAAGTGTGGTCAAAATAAACAATTTTTGCATTATGTGAGTTAATTTAATTATGCATAGTCTCTAATTTCTCATGATAGGAATTATGAAGTGAATTAGTAGTCATACTTTGACATGAAATTTGGCAATTAAGACTATTAATCTCATCAATTTAAAAAGTAAATTATACAATAAATTTTTTAAATGTTAGAAATAAAGGCAATTTAAAATCATTTTAATATCAATTGTGGCTAATGATTAACTAAAATATAAAGGCCAAAAGAGTAATTGAAATAGTTTAATATCACTTTATAAAGTGAAAAGCATTAAATTATTAAATTCCTATAATAATATATCTATATTGGTCAAAACATCACAAAACCAATTTGTTAATATAAATAAAAAGCATTTTTTAAAGGATGGTTGAATTGATTTTAATATATAAAAAAATCCTTAGCTTTTATGTTATTTTGAAAGAAGTGTAATTTACATATGCCACATGTAAATTAAGATTTTAAATTACAAATAAGGAAAACCATTAAGTTTCCTTGTATAATTATTTATTTTAAAATAATTAAAAACACGAAGCAAATAAAAACTAAATTTGTTTAAAAAAAGCATTTTTAACTTAAGAAGACTATACCTGAAACATGAAAAAGGAAAATGTTAAAAAAAATGATAAGGGGTGAATTAAAATTTATACTTTTTGTTACTTGAGATCACATCTATTTCAAAATTTGACATATATTGTAGCACAAGAGTATAGTATATCGACTTTATGGCCCATTTTGATGCACATTCATAAATAGTTCTTAAATAACAAATTTATGTGGAAAATAAATAATAATTGTATTAATTACTTAATTTTATATAATATTTGTTGTGACCAACATGTCTCTTTTCATATAAAAAATGGGGACCTCTATATTGTGAAAAATTGAAAATTTTTAATACCTCAATCGGGGCCTAATTGATCATGGCTTGCACAAAAATGTCAATGTCTACTCAATCATTATTAGAAGGGTCTCCCATAGTTTCACCATTAGTTTTTTTATAATATTTTAAATATTTTCATAGTTATGTATGTTTAGAATATAATTAATCCCATTGCACTCTCAATAGGTTTCTATAGTCAATTTTTGGGAGCTAATTGTGTTCATATAGAAAAATTCCTTACACAAGTTTTTCCTAGAGATACATTCCTAAATTAAAAGATAAAATCCTCCCAAAAGCCTTTAGGTTGATAGGTAAGATTTTATTTACTTGTAAGGATTATTTAAATGAATTAACACTTTATATATTTTACAGATCCCACAACATCAGAGTTGTTTAATCCCAAAGCCATTGAGAAGGCGCCACATGTCTTATAACACCCCACAGTGTCAAACTTGTTAGAGTCCCAACAGGTCCTACATTGTTAGATGAATCAAATCCATCATATCCTAAAGCTAATGAGAAGGAACCATGTGTTTTATTACACTCTAAAATGTTAGAATTCTTATATCCTTTGGAGGTCTTGTAACATTAGAGGCATTAGAGGCATTAGATCCTTGAGCCAATGAGAACGTGTCATGTGTCTTATAACACCCTACTATGTCAAATTTTTAGAGCCTCTAAGGTCCCATGATAGTAAAGGTGTTACATCCCATATCTAATGAAGAGGAACCATAATTTTTCTAACACCCCATGGTGTCAGACTAATTAGATCCCTGATAGTAACTACAACATCAAAGGCATCAAATCTGTCAAATCCTAGAGATAATGAGGAGGTGCAACATGTCTTCTATAATCTTAGGTAGCATAAGTTCATAAAATGCCTTGGGAGGGATAGAACATGGTATATATTGGGACTCTCAATATAATGAATAAATTCTACTTTTACATAGTACATCTAGGATGCAAACTCAATTATGCATAGTTGTCAAGACATATGTTCCCCTACTACATCTTGTTAGCATATTACTCATCATTCCCACCAATCACTGATGTACATATGCATAGTCCAAGTATTATTCAAAAGGGCCATAGGGATTAGATAGGCATGTTATCCCCATGTTCCTTATATTTATTAGCTTGACTAAGGGAAGATTACAATCCAATAGATCAATGTGTCCCATCACCATTGACCAAATCTAAAAGGGGCTTATTTTCAAAATCTCAAATTTATGCTAAATTAGGAGACTAATGACTTGGTCCCTCATAATTAACTCAGAGCTTAATTCACACATCATGAGCCCACCAAATTCATTACTTTAGAAGTTAATTTAGATCTATATAATGTCATTTTGATATCAACATTATTGATATAAGTTTTTTGCAATTTTAAATCATTTTGATCCCTTTGAATCAAATTCACCTCAAATCCCATATAATACCCTATAATAAAGAACTTTGAGCATCAAGATCATATAATTTAGAAATGGCGACTTCATCCTCAAATCCCTGACTAAAGTTAGAGTATTGAGACACTACTTTCTTGTAGGGAATAACCTCGTTAAAGCACTACAACGAGATATTTAAGATAATCATGGATATTTATAAACTAAGCATAAATGATGAGGCAAAAGATGATGAAATAAAATACATAGATAAGCTCATTACCATCAGAGCATCGAGACTCCATGTGATTGTGGACAAACCTAAGGTTTTACTATGTGTCGACCTATTTTATAACATGGTTCTCTCTTCCAATTGTAGTCAAGATATCATGAAGTTACCAAACACTAGGTTTAAAATTGAAGACATCTCTAGGCTTGAGTTCAATTAATATTATAAGATCTCAAAGTACACCATGACCTATGACAAGGATTTCATGGATGCTTGGATGTAGACCTAAAACATCTATGATGCCCTCAAGGATTGGGTAGAGGATTTAAATCACTAGGTCAATAAGGAGAACCCTAATTTATACATAACAAAACTTTTATAGAAGATGTACACATAGGTATGATCCTGCTTAATTTTTTGAATGGGACAAGTGATATAATATATGTCAACACTTATTGTGTCCCCATTCTCAGTGTCATCTTTAAAGGTAATAATTCCCTAGACTTGGGGATCCTCATCACATTCAACCTGACCAAACATGTGAATGGATCTCACATAAATAATAATTTATACATGATGTTATACATAATCAATGCCATCCACACCACATTTTAGCACTTACTAGTGCAATATGGATAATACCATTATTAGAGTGGAATGCATGTATGGGGATCTTATATTATTTCCAAACATGGTCCTAGACCACCTCATGGAATAAGACATCACCTACCAACTCATTCATGATGTATTTAGCTACTACCTTGGCCATAAACAAAATCCATATCTTCCATTCCTCATGATCATATGGAATCATGGTTAAAAAATATACCCCCACTAAAAGCTATGGCCCAACATAAGGAATCCTATATCTTGGGCAAAGCATCTAATATGTAGTGAGATCCTAACATCATAGTGTAGGCCCATGTGAGGAAACATTAGGTGAATATCAACATCACCTATCATCATGAGGCCCAAATTGATGATGAGATCCACCTCAACCCTAATAACAACACTGAAGTGGTCACAAACATTTAAGTCACTTGTCACTTGAATGCATTAGCTCTTACTCAACTAGATCTTGAGGAGAGAGGATATCCCCCACAAAAAGAGATTACATAGCCAATAATTGAGGTCATAATGTTCATGAACATTATTTTTAGACATATCCTAAAAGGAGTCTTAGTAGCTACCAATACACTAGCCTTAGCATCTACTATGCATGGCCAACCCTAAGTAGTTAGTGCTCTACATTTTTATACAAGTCTAGAGTCTAGCCTAATAAGGAATCAGTCTAAGGCTACCCCATGAGAGTCCACCTAAACTATTGGAATTATAATGTAACCCTTAATATCTCCCTCAGGTTTCTCCATCCCAACATGGCTTACCCTTACTTAAGTGATCTAAAGACCCAATTTCCTTGTTTTCCTTAAACTATTATCTTTCTTGGCATCTCAAGTACCCAAGTTTCCCTAGTTTAGCTCACTACTCAATTTTGGCCACCCCATTAGTATAGTATGTACCTTCCATAACTCTCCACCCCACCCCATAGGTGAAGTCAACCCCCAACATATCTCAAATTCCTAGTGCTCCTACATTCTTAAGGGGTTTAACAATTTTAGTTACCACTATGGTGGTGATCTCTCCAAGGATCCCAAAAATATTGATGTCTCTTATTAATTTAATTTATCTTATTTTCACATCTCCCATTTATCTTGCTACATTGTTAGGCCTATATATTTATTTAGCCTCTATAAGCTTCATTTGGGACTGCTTCTACTACTTCTACCTCAATGGCCACAACATAAACAAACTTGAAAAAAAGACCAAAGAAGTAGAAGGTGATTATTCTTAAACAACCTATGCATCCTTTAATAATGCTTATAGATCCTTCTTAGACCCCTCTATCCATCATTCTAAGTCCCTAAGGATTTGTATTTAACCAACCAATTTACTCATTTATCTTGAATACCCAACCCTCACACACCATCACCCCTCTGGTCTATATGACCCTTAAATAATAGAAATCTCATTTGTTCCCATGGGCTTCCTTTCTCATGATTCCTCCTTTCACCTGCATGTCTCCCCCTCCATATTTATTTCCACTTCCCTCATCCATATTTCATTCCATTCCTTGTGCCCCTCCACTCTTTCCTCCTTTAGCATTTCCTCCACCTTTCATTTTTTCTACCAACCCTCTTGTTCCATCCTCTACAACCTTGGGAGCTATAGTGGGGAAATGATGGACTGGGCCCATTAAATATTCAAGTGGACATAAACAAGATATGGTTTATTATGTGGACCCAGACATCCAAAGGAAATTTCACATAGAATATGGGAGTATGAAGAGAGTTTTAACTCAACATTTCACTCAAGAAGGTGACCAGGTCATTTGAAGGACTGATCATGATATATACCTCACTAAGGTGAGAATTATAAGTGGATAAGTGATAGTCATAGAGGATCTAGTATCAATACTCTAGGACACTAATGACCTCATAAAAAAATTTATGGACGACATGAAGGAGAAAGTGAGAATGATGGAGTCTCAAGTAAAGAGCATTTTACCCATGGGTTTAATTGGAAAAGTGGAGGCAAAACTAACATAGTTATTCACCATCCTCATAGAGGTGATTGAATCCCTCTCTAATATAAAGGACTCCTCTAAATAATGTAGGCATACCATGAGAGGATCATCCGAATGGATAATAATTTCAAGAATATGGTTGTTTTTATTAACAAAGGGATGTTCTCAAGGTTGAAATCAATTCCCCTCATGGATTTAAATTTATATCATACCTTTGAATGGACCATGATTAGATCCATTAAGGACTAGTTGAACATCTCCCAAGAAACCATTGAGACATTAAATAAAAGTAAGGGTTAAATCCTTTCTTATTTCAATGAGGTCAACATCTTAGTGTTCTTTCACCCAGTTGGCACTTTAATAGAAATGGATGGTTTTTGGGTCCACTTGGTACACTTTGATGAAATTATAAAGGGAAAGGTTTCCAAATTAAATAGTTTTGGGGCTAAGGCCATCATGGAATTGGCCACACACTCTACAATGAACATCAGCTAGGTTTAAGAGGTGAAATTTTCCTTAGATACCCGACTCAAAGACCATGAGACACTGCTAACTCAAGTAGAAGTGTTATTCTAAGAACTACTTATAATCTTACTAAATCTTGACTAAGAATAGAACCTCATTGGTAAATCATTGGCAACTCAATAGGGTGATCAGAGGAAATTGGGAGATGGTCCACCATCAAGTTTAAGTTGAGTATCCTAGTGGTCCTAATGGGGAATGTGATTTGGGATCCCTTTCTATATTTACTATCTTTTATATGGATATTTTAAAATCATTGGGTTATTATAATTATTTGATCATGTTGGCCAAGTGGGGAATATCATGCTTTTAGGAAGTGGGTACCATCTCTCTTTTATATATGATGTTGTGCAACTCTTTTGGGGGGGTTGACTCAATAGTAAGAAAACACTTTCAGATTAATGTTAATTTCATTTTTATTTTCAAATGTGTTTTGTTTATATGGATGTCTTAAACAATATTTTTGATTCAATGTATAAATACTAATTCTATGGAACTATAATTTGTGCCTTTATACAAAGTTTATGCATTAATTATGATAAGCTTCCCATTATTATAATTAAGTTCATGATTCTTTTCATTTTATTTGGAATCTGTGAGGAATTGTGTGTTATGAGCTAAATGTCTATATGCACTTATTAATAAAAATGTTTTATCAAACCAAGGATTCACCCTTATCCTTAGACTCTTTCCCTATGTTATTAGAAATTTAACCTTTGTGAAACTTAACATATAGTGGTATAATTATAGTTGGGTACATTTCTAATTATTTAAATCATTTATGTTTCCATTTATTCTGAGAGACTCCTTTCTTCCATATTCTATTTCTCCCACTTTTATTCTTGTTTAGTATCAAATGATTCTTTCCCTTTATTTAGAAATGATGAAGTGAAATAAAGTAGGGCTCAACTAGTAAAATTTGTTACAATTAGTTTAGTTAGTGGTAAATAATTTTTGTGTTGGTGAGAAAATAGGAATTAGATATTTGGTGGCAGCATTGCATTTCTTAGAGATCTATTCCAAGTATGATATATAATGGATCCCAATACCTAAAACTCATGCCCTAGATTATCTCAAAAACAATCCTAAAATGAGAGGATGAAAGTCCCTAATTATTCCCCAAACTCACCAAGTTCATATAGTTTAATATATGTATTTAGGAGAATGAGATCTTGGATAAGACAATAACTAGTATTAAAAAGAGGGCACCCCTTCTCACTGACTAACAAAGCTTTAAGCTACTATCCAACCCAAGAAAAACTTGTAGCCTATTATATGAATCATTATATCTTAAAATGGTCCTATGAGGTTGATAATCTCACCCTTGTAAATCCATATGAGAACCATGTATACTAAAGGAAGACCAAGATGTTGGGTCTACCATCAACATCCTTGGAGAATTTTATGGCTTACCCAAGAATCAAAAAATATACCTATAATCAATGCCAGGTGTAGGATGTACCACTAAGGAACATGTGAAATCATGCAAAACTACTCATAGACTTTTAAATGTAGAACATGAGGATGTTTCTTACAGATTGTTCTTATTCACTTTAATGGACACAACCTGTGACTAGTTTGTAAGCTTGCCTAAAATCTCCATTACAAGTTGGGACCAATTCAATAATATGTTTTTGGCCTAGTTTGGCCAAGTCGTTGACCCAAGTGTGTTATACTAATAGTTTACTTATATCAAGAGAGATTCAAATGAGCCCATCAAGAAGTTCAATGTTATGTTTAATAAGATGTATAATTGAGTCACTATGTTATACAATCCATATGCCTAATTATCTCTTGAAATGTACAAGAATGCATTAAATCCATAGACTACCATGTTCCTATGCAATGACCCATTAGTGGTGTCAACCACTATTTTGTCATAAGTTAACCTAATTCCTAGTTGAACCTTAGAATTATCTAGTTGAACCACTATTTTGTCTGATTTAATAGGTGTCAACCCTATTTTTTTAAAATTCTAGTAGGCATGACATTTTTTGAGGCTCTTAAGTTGACTAATATTTATGTAGGATCTTTCCAAATAACCTAAATGTAAGGGGGAAATGTGGAACCTCAACCTTATTATTATGTATGAGCATGTTAGTGTGTGAAGGTTTAGGTTTTGGAAAGTTGGTTTATCTGTTAAGGACTTCAAGAGGATACCTCTTTATTTAGTGTTTTGGGAAAGCTCATGCAACTTAATGTTTGTTTTAATCTTCTTCATGTCATTTAATATGTTATACCAAGTATTTATATAAGTGGGTTGGACCTCTTCTAGGGGATTGAAACTATTAGATTTTGGATGTGGAGGATCATTTCTTGCCTTGGGATCAGGAGGGATTGCACCATTGTAAAGAGGAGTGGATTTGTTAAGGGGTTACAATTGTGTTTTATTTATGAGAGTGTAATTACTCTATTGGAATAGATATAAATAATGAACTTCATTAGTGGCCTCTTATGGCTAATTATTCTATTAGCTAGGGAACTCCAAGGTTTCTAATACCATAATAGTGCTTAGGGATCTTAAGGATCTAGGATACTCAACTTGATTAGTAGAATTGGGTGGTTTGGGACCACCTTGTACTCTTCTATTTATATTTAGAAGATGTTTAAATAACTAATTAACTTGATATAATTTATCTTCCCATGCTGGGTTATGCTATTCACATGACACTAGTTTGGCAAGGTCAACTGACAAATGTTGATCTTAGGGAATTTATTAGGTGAGAGATCTAGTTATTTATTATAATGGTTATGGGGTGATTGTATATCTGGTAGGTAAATTTCATGTTGGAGTTTTCTCCACCAATATTTATAACTTATCTATGGAGACATAATAATTCATTATTGATCTTTTATACCCTGTGATCTATAGTGTCCAAATTATTCTTGGTGGATTCTTGGGGTATGATATAGATATTATTCACAATAGGTAATAGTGCTTGATTGTGATCTTGAGGTGATACATCATTATTTAATGGGATAAGGAAGTCCAATTGTTGGTTATAAGTAACATGCCTCAAGGGAATTTGGTTTATCATGGGCATAGGTTGTAGCACTAGCACATTATGGTTGGTGTTAAAGAGAGGATTTAAGGTAGGTAAATTTTAACAATATATTCAGGATGGTCAATGCCATCTAGACTTGAGGGTTGAAATGTATATCTCATTTTATGATCTTAACATAGGATAGGGGATCTACAAGGAGGTTTAAAATATCCTCTTATTTGGGATCATTTTCCTAGTCCATCACTCTACCTGCGTTGTTGACCTAGTTCCTATCCATAATAAGAGTGGGTAAATATGAATTGTGTCAATTTTTGGAATCTAAATAAGGCTTTTGATAGGTATAACTACCTTTTTCCATCCCTATATAAAGTAATATAAATGGTAAGTGGGACCCAGATGATGTCCTTTTTTAATGATTTCTAGGGATGTAATTAGGGTCTAATAACCCAAAATACAAAATGAAGACTATGTTCATGACCAAATGGGGCACCTTCACTTACAAGTAAATGTCATTTTATCTTATTAATGCTAGAGATACTTTTAAAAGAGCCATTGACTTTACCTTTTAAGGCCTAATTGGTAAATTCATAATTATTTATATGGATGGCTTGATTATTTTTTCAAATCACATTTTGGATCCTATCCATCATTTATAAAAGATATTCTAAAGGTGTTAAAGATATGATATCTCTCTCAACCCAAAAAAGTGCTTCTTTGGAATAATAAAAGGTAAAATCCTTGGTCATGTCATTACCAAGGAAGGTATTTATATTGATCCTCAACATGCTAATATAATTTTTAAAATACCTCTTCCTAATAGAAAAAAGGAATTAAAATCTTTATTTGGTAAGATTAACTTTTTACGCAAGTTCATATCTAGTTTTTTTGAGGTTGTTAATACACTAAATGTGATTTTTAATTAGGAAGCAATGGTAGAATAGACCCTTACAACTCATAAATCATTCCAATACATCAAGGATGAAATTATGAAGGCACTAATCTTAATTATTCTAGACTACACAAAGGAATTCTATATTTATTCCTTTTCTTTAAAGCACACCATATCTACATTACTCACACAAAAGTTGAATGGAGATGAATATTTGATAACCTTTATGAGTACAAACATTAAAGCTATTGAGTCTAAGTATTCCACCCTAGATAAGCATGCTTATGCCTTGGCAAAGATTGAATAAAATTTAGGATTAAATATTAAGGAATAATGTACATGTTATCATCCCAAGTCTAGCCATAAAGCTCATGTTAGGGAAACATGAATTGGGAGAGTGTATAGGTAGATGGATGGCCAAGTTACATCAATATGATCTAAAAATCAAACCTGTCAAGCTACTCTAAGGTCAAGATCTCACTTAGTTGATTATCGATATTGACCCAAGAGTCACTGTGTTACAAATTAGTTTTCCAAGTCTAATATGATCCAATTATCCATTATCTTATTTATAAGAATCCTCCCCTAGGAAAGAGACAAATACATAAAAGATCTATATGGATGAAATTATCCCATTACATGTTTATTAAAGGGGTTATCTACAAAAAAAATCATGAAGGCATTTATCTCAGATGCTTATTAGAAGAAGAAGAAAAAGAAGTCATGACCAACTTCCATTTGAAATTAGGAAGTGTTTATCCCTCAGGAATGGTAATAACCCATAAGATCCTAGGAGCTAGATATTATTATCTCATCATCCTTAACCATAAATTTCAGACCTTCACCAAAAATAATTTTTATAATAATTCCCCTTTAACCCATGGTAAAAAAACATCCTTATATGCAATGGGGACTTGATATCATTGGAGTCATCAACCCAAATTAATTAACTATCCATAAGTTCATACTCATGTTCATTGAATAATGCTTAAGATGAAAAGAGGCATTAATGACTAATAATATCATAGCCAAATAAGTTATCAATTTCCTTGAGGAGAATATAAATACATGGTTTATCACTCTTAGTACACTAGTTTGTGACAACATCATTACATTCTAGTCAGTCAAGCTCATAGAATGGGCTTATGCGAATGGCATTACCTTAAGATTTTCATCAAACTACTACTTTCAAGGGAATGGTTTGGTTGATTTAACTAATAATAACCTAATCAATGCAATAAATAATTATAAATAAGAGAGACATAGAGACTAGAATTTGCTATTGAAATATGCTCTTTGGGTTGATTGCACTAGGTATAAGCAAGCTCTCAAGAGTTTATCTTTCTTACTGGTATACAATTTATAATTGATATTCACAATAACCATCAATATTCCCATGTATAAATTCATGCAATAATACATAAAGGATAGGGTAAAGGCAGACTCGAGGTTGTGGATATCATTCAGATGGAAGATAAACAAGAAGAATCTTTATGAAACTTTAGTAGACATTAAGATATTGTTAAAATATGGTTTGACAAGAAGGACAAAGTGAAGTCCTTTTAGATGTTAGACCTGGTCTTTTTGTGGGACATGTCCCATGAGAAGAAAGAGTGACATTCCAAAATATACTCAAGCTAGGCTAGTCCTTACCATATTTTTGAGTTGTTTGGGGAAAATGCTTTTAGACAGAAGGATCTCTAAGGAAATAATATCTTGTTACCAGTGAATGGGAAGTTCTTGAAGCATTACTTCTTGGCTTCTCCATCTAATGTAAACTCATAATATCCCATTTGGAAAAATTTAATAATGTAAATATTAGATTAGTTTTAGTTTAGTTTGCTTCTATTACATGTTTTTTTATGTTGCATGCTCATTTTTTCATTCCCTTAGTCATCTTTATTTTCCTTCATTGTGTTCACCCCTTTTTTTATGAACCTAAAATAATCTATTAACCCTAGAAGTGAACCCTATTCACATCATATGATGAATTAGTTAATCAATTATAGAATGGTAATACTGAAGTTGAGCATTGGTCCTTGTATCCTTGGGTTTGGTTATTTCAAAGGCAAGTCATGCATCAGAGACACAATTTAGAAAATACAAAATAGAAAGTGTGTCCCCATTATTGAATAATTTGATATTTGGGGAAATGTATTCTATATTATATAGTAGGAGAGAGTCCATTGATTCAAAATGGATCATATAAATTGATAAAATTTCTATTTCTAGAAAGAGATCATCCTTGCACTTAAAATCACATTACAAAGTCATTATAAATTCATTGAGTAATCTAGGAGTTCCTTTTAGTGCTGAAGAACTCATTGAATCAACCAATCACCTCAAATGCATTGGTATCAAACCCTCATAGATTATAAAAATAAAGGAGACTCTAGAACTAAAGGAAATTTAAAACTCGAAGAGAAATCTCAACCTCTCCCTAATAAAGGGTAATTTAGGCAACCTCTAGTACAGGATTTCTAGCCTAGTTAGAAATGGATAAAGGCTTAGAGAGGAACTAGAGGTATCTCTTCTAAGGCTATAGATTCCTTATTGAAATTAGAGACGTACCCGATCCTTTCATCCCTCAGCCAATATATGATAAAGATAAAGTACCTCTTCACGAGGTCTCGATAATTAAGACACCTCCAAACTTGATCATGAATTCAAGCATGAAATAAAAGAATAAATCACCATTCACACAAATTATCCTTTAAATGAATTGGAGCCCAATATTTCATGTGATGAAATAGACTTAAGAGTTTTTTCCTCTTCTTATTCTATTAAAATCAGTTGTGGATACTTGTCTAATGGTTCAATAATGGAGGTCCATGATATGCATTATAATCACTAGAAATATTTTCCTCACAAATTCATCATTTTTTATGACCAACACATCCCTTTTCATATAATAAAATGGGACCTATGTATTACAAAATTTAAAAAAAAAACATCACCTCAATTGGGACCAAATTCATCATTACTTGCACAAAAATGTTAATGTCTACTCAATATTGATAAAAAGGGTCTCATATAGTTTCACCATTAGCTTTTTATCACATATAAATTATTCTCACAACTTTGTATGTTTAAATTAAATTTAAGCTAATTATTTTTTCAAGGGGTTTCTATACTTATTCATTTTTGGTAAGCTAACTATGTTCATACAAAAATTCTTTGTACAAGCCTTTCCCAAAGCCATAGTCTCAAAGTCTAAGCTAGCATCCTCTTGGAAGCCTTTATGATAAAAATTAAGTTTTTATTTGCTTGTGTGGATATTTTAAATTACTTAACACTTTACACATTTTTTATGTCCTTCAGTATTAGAGGTATTAGAGATATTGGATCCTAGATATAATGAGAAGGCATTATGTGTCTTATTACACCCATAGTGTTAAACTTATTAGAGACCTTGAAGGTCCCATGGTATTAGAAAAATTAGAGTTGTCAGATATTGGAGCCGATGAGAAGGTACCACATATCTTCTAACATCTCATACTCCATGGTGTCAAAGGTGTCAGAGCTATAAAATATTGAAGTTAATTAGAAGGTTCCACGTGTATTTTGACACCCCATAACATCAAACTTGTCATATCCCTAAGAGGTCCCATAGCATTAGAGGCATTAGATCTACTAGATCTTAGAGCCAATGAGAAGGTGCCACATGTCTTATAACACCCCATGGTGTTATAATTATTAGATTCCTAAGAGGTATCATAGAATTAGAGTTTTCAGAGTTGTCAAATCTTAGATCTAATGAAAATGTGTGACATGTCTTCTAACACCCCATAGTTTTATACTTATCATATCCCTAGATGGTACCACAACATTAGAGGCATAAATCCATTAGATCCTAAAGTAATGATAAAGCACCATGTATCTTATAAAACCCCATGGTGTCAAACTTATCATAGCTCTAGGAGATCTTACAATGTTGAAGGCATTAGAGCTATCAGATCTCATATCCAATGAGAATGTAACATGTCTTGTAACACATGTGGTTTCAGACATGTAAAATCCTTAGGATGTCCTACAATTCTAAAGGCATCAAAGCTATTAAATAGTGGAGCCAATGAGAATGCACCACCTATATTCTATATGCTTAGGTGGTAGAAGGTCCCAAAATTCCTACAGAGTTCTAGAATATGGTACAAATCTATAATCTTGATCTAATGAATAAATGACATATGTACATATGACATCTAGGCTACCAACTCAAGTACATATAGTTGACAAATCACTAATGGACATGTGGATAGTCCCAAAATCATTCATAACACCATGGGATCTAGATATGTGTGTGTTCCCCAAGATCATTACATTTGTTAGCTCGGTCGAGGGAAGATTATGATCTAACATATCAATGTGTCCCATCACCATCCACCAAAACTAAAAGGGGATTGTTTTTAAAATATCAAATTAATGCTAAATTAGGAGATGGTTAACTTGATATTGTTCCATCAACTTAGAGATTAATTCACACATTATGAGCCCACTAAATCCATTACTATAGAAGTTAATTTTGATATATATAAGGTTTCATCAAAATTGATGTTAATTTTATCATTTGTCTCCACCTTTAAATCATTTCAATCCCCTTATATCAAATTATACTTAAAGGCTAGAGAATACCCTATAATAAATAAATTTACACATCAAGCTCACAAAATTTAGAAATGGCCACTTCATCCTAGAATCTCAAACCAAATCTAGAGTATTAAGACACTAATCTCCTATAGGGCATAACCTAGTTAAAGCACTACAATGAGATATTAAATACAATCAAGGATATTCAAACTGAGAAAAGATGATGAGGTTGAAGATGATGAAATCAAATATGAATATGAGCTCATTATCATCATACCATCAAGACTCCATGTGGATTTATCCAAACCTAAGGTATTCCCATGTGTAAACCTATTCCAAAACCTACTACTCTCTTCTAAGAATAGTTAGGATTTTGTGTAGTCACCAAATAATGGTTTAAAATTATAGGCATATCTAGGCTTACATTCAATAAATATTATAATCTCCTAGAGTATACCATGACCTATGACAAGGAGTTCATAGATGCTTGGATGTAGACCTACAACACATATGATGTCCTTATGGATTGGGAAAAGGATTCAAATCACTAGGTCAATAAAGATAACCCTAATCCATATAAAATCAAAACTCTTAGAGAATATGTAAGATTGGGCATGATCCTAAAAAACCACGTGTATGGGGAAAGTGATATAATGCATGTCAGCACTTATTGGGTCCCCATTTTCAATTTCATCTTGAAATTTAAGGAGGTTTTATACATTACAAGCCTTATCACATTCAACCTCACCAGAAAAGTGATTGGAGCCCACACAAGAGGAAACTTATACATGATGTCATACATACTCAATACCATCTATGCCACCTTGAAATTTAGGTACTTAGTATTTCCTCAATGGGTTTATAATGTGATCCATGGTGAATTTATTTTTCTACAATATCTACATCTATGACTTCTAGAGTAACATTTGAGACATATTTGATTACTTCTACTTGGTCATGTATCGGTAAATTAATTAGAGTCCCATGTCAAGGCTTTCAAATTAAATTCAAGATTCATTATTTCTCATTTTCACCTAATGGTAATATTGGGATAGTACCATTATCATAGTGTAAGTCATTAATATGGCTCCTCTCTAGTTTCCATACACTATCCCAAACCACCTCATAAAGTAGGAGATTGCCTACCCACTCAACCATGGTGTAGCTATCTGAAACCTTGGCTATAAATAAAATACATATCTTCCATTACCTATGATCATATGGCACCATAAGTACTAAAAAATTCCCCCACTATATGAATGGGATAATATAGGTACTCATATAATTTGGACAAAGTAGATAATAGGTAGTGGGATCATAACAGTGTAGTGCATGTCCATATGCGGAAGAACCAAGTGAAGCTCAACATAAGCTTTTACCATGTTTCCCACCATGATGATGAGATCCACCTCAACCCTAATAAAAAAATTAAGGTGTTTTTAAATATTGAAGTCATTTATCACTATAAGACACAAGCTCCTACTAAACCAACTCTAAAGGAGAGACTAGCTCCCCTAAAGTAATAACATGCATATCTAACCATTGAGTTCATATCAACTATGAAGAGGATTTATAGACATATCTTGTAGGGAGTCATAATATCTACCACCCCACCATCATCAAAATTTACTATGTATAATGAACCTCAAGTAGGCCAACCCCATGTAGTATATGTTAGTCATTTTGATAATGGTCTTGAGTCCAGCTCAACTAGGGATCAATTTGAGGTTACCCTAGGAGCATCCACCTAAAATGATGGAATTCACATGAAACCCTTAGCATCTCCCCTAGGTTTCTCTATCATAACATGTCTTACCCCTATCATGCCCCTCCTTCTTGGGTGATTTCAAGTTCCCAATTCCCTTTTGCTCCTTTAGTTATGACCTTGTTTGGCATCCCAAGTACCAAAGTTTCACCGGTTCATCCTGTCACTTAATTGTGGCACTCATATACCCCACTAGAATGGTCTATGCCTTCCATGATTCTCTTCCTATCCCCATAATTAAACTTGTCCCTTGGTAGAGCTCAAATTTATAGTGCTCCTACATTCTTAGATGTCCCAAAAAAATTAATTACCAATATGATGATGATCTCTCCAAGCATACCAATAATCCCAATGGCTCTTGTTAATTCCAATGCTCCTATTTTCACATCTCCCACTACTTCCACTACATTTTTAGGCTTGATAATATTTATCCATCCTTTTCAAGCTTAATCTAAGACTACTTCTACTATATCTATCTCCATGCCTACATTATAGACATACCTAAGTAGTAGACGAAAGAATAAGTACAAGGTGATTGCTCCTAAACAACTTGTGTATCCTTCATCAAAACCTACATATCCTTCCTAGATCCCTCTATCCATCATTTTTGGCCCTCAAGGATTTTATTTAGCTAGCCAATTTATTATTTTATCATGGATACCTAGCTCATGGGTGCCATAAACCCTCGTGTCTCCATGGCCCTTGAATAATCCTAAAAAACCACTTGTATGGGGAAAGTGATATAATGCATGTCAGCACTTATTGGGTCCCCATTTTCAATTTCATCTTGAAATTTAAGGAGGTTTTATACATTACAAGCCTTATCACATTCAACCTCACCAGAAAAGTGATTGGAGCCCACACAAGAGGAAACTTATGCATGATGTCATACATACTCAATACCATCTATGCCACCTTGAAATCTAGGTACTTAGTATTTCCTCAATGGGTTTATAATGTGATCCATGGTGAATTTATTTTTCTACAATATCTACATCTATGACTTCTAGAGTAACATTTGAGACATAATTGATTACTTCTACCTAGTCATGTATCGATAAATTAATCAGAGTCCCATGTCAAGGCTTTCAAATTAAATTCAAGATTCATTATTTCTCATTTTCACCTAATGGTAATATTGGGATAGTACCATTATCATAGTGTAAGTCATTAATATGGCTCTTCTCTAGTTTCCATACACTATCCCAAACCACCTCATAAAGTAGGAGATTGCCTACCAACTCAATCATGGTGTAGCTATCTTAAACCTTGGCTATAAATAAAATACATATCTTCCATTACCTATGATCATATGGCACCATAAGTACAAAAATATTCCCCCACTATATGCATGGGATAATATAGGTACTCATATAATTTGGACAAAGTAAATAATAGGTAGTGGGATCATAACAGTGTAGTGCATGTCCATATGGGGAAGAACCAAGTGAAGCTCAACATAAGCTTTTACCATGTTTCCCACCATGATGATGAGATCCACCTCAACCCTAATAAAAAAATTAAAGTGTTTTTAAATATTGAAGTCATTTATCACCATAAGACACAAGCTCCTACTAAACCAACTCTAAAGGAGAGACTAGCTCCCCTAAAGTAATAACTTGCATATCTAACCATTGAGTTCATATCAAATATGAAGAGGATTTATAGACATATCTTGTAGGGAGTCATAATATCTACCACCCCACCATCATCAAAATTTACTATGTATAATGAACCTCAAGTAGGCCAACCCCATGTAGTCTATGTTAGTCATTTTGATAATGGTCTTGAGTCCAGCTCAACTAGGGATCAATTTGAGGTTACCCTAGGAGCATCCACCTAAAATGATGGAATTCACATGAAACCCTTAGCATCTCCCCTAGGTTTCTCTATCCTAACATGTCTTACCCCTACCATGCCCCTCCTTCTTGGGTGATTTCAAGTTCCCAATTCCCTTTTGCTCCTTCAGTTATGACCTTGTTTGGCATCCCAAGTACCAAAGTTTCACCGGTTCATCCTGTCACATAATTATGGCCCTCATATACCCCACTGGCATGGTCTATGCCTTCCATGATTCTCTTCCTATCCCCATAATTAAACTTGTCCCTTGGTAGAGCTCAAATTTATAGTGCTCCTACATTCTTAGATGTCCCAAAAAATTTAATTACCAATATGATGATGATCTCTCCAAGCATACCAATAATCCCAATGGCTCCTGTTACTTCCAATGCTCCTATTTTCACATCTCCCACCACTTCCACTACATTTTTAGGCTTGATGGTATTTATCCATCCTTTTCAAGCTTAATCTAGGACTACTTCTACTATATCTATCTCCATGCCTACATTATAGACATACCTAAGTAGTAGACGAAAGAATAAGTACAAGGTGATTGCTCCTAAACAACTTGTGTATCCTTCATCAAAACCTACATATCCTTCCTAGATCCCTCTATCCATCATTTTGGGCCCTCAAGGATTTTTATTTAGCTAGCCAATTTATTATTTTATCATGGATACCTAACTCATGGGTGCCATAACCATGGCCCATAAATAATGGCAATCTTATTTTTTCCCTGGGCATCCTATCTTATGATTCCTCCCTTCACTCTCATTCCCCCCCTCCATATTTATTTCCACTTCCCCCTCCATCTTACATTCCATTCCCTATTCCCCTTCTACTATTTCCTCCTTTATCCTTTCTTCCACCTTCCACTTCTACTACCACCCCTCCTTTTTCATCCTCTACCACCTTAAGAACTAATATGGGGTAAGAGTGAAATGGGCCCAATGAATATTTATGTACACTTATACCAAAGATGGTTTATCATGGGGACTCAGAGGTATAGTTTAAATTTGTTATAGAATTTATGAGTATGAAGAGAGTTCTAACTCAAACCTTCACTTAATAAGGTGACCGCATGGTATAGAAGATCGATAATTACCTATTCCCACCCACTAAGTTGAGAACTTAAATTATATAAGATAGATTCATAAAGGATATAGTTTCAATATTCTAGGCAACTAATGACCTCACATATAACCTAATGGAGGACATGAAGGAGACATTGAGAGTGTTGGAGTCTCAAGTAAAGTCTTATTTAATTGGTAAAGTGGTAGAAACACTCACATTTTTATTCACCATTATCTTAGAGGTGACTAAATAAATCTCTAAGAGTAATGAGCTCATCCAAAAAAATTAGGCATACTAAGAGAGGATCATCAAGATGGATAATAAGTACAAGAAGATGGTTATTGTTATTAACAAATAGATGTTCGTGGCATTGAAATTGATGCCCCTCATAGACTTGAATTAATATTAGAGCTTTGTAGAGACCATAAGGAGATCCATTAAGGACTGGTTGAACACTTCTCAAGAGACCATAGAGCCATTATAAAAAAATATGGGTCAAATCCTTACTTATTTTAAGGAGGCCAGCATTTCAGTGCCCTTTCACCTAGATGGCACTCTATTAGAAAGGGATGATTTTGGGGTCCACTTGGCACAATTTAATGAAATTATGAATGGAAAGGTGGATAAAGATAATAGGGTTATAGATAAGGTTATCTCATAATTGGCCACATAGTCTATATTAAGCATCATCCAATCCAAAAGGTGAAAGTTTCCTTAAAGGCCCCACTCAAAGCACATGAAAGACTACTGAATCAAGTAGAATTATTCTTCTAAGATACAACTGTCAACCTAAATAATCTCTATCAATAAAATAACCTCATTGATCAATCATTGGTAGCTCAACATGTTGTTTAGAGGCAACTAGGAGGTGGTCCATGATCGTGTTCAAGTTAACGATATTAGTGGTCCCAATGGGGAATGTCATCAAGGCTCTCCTTCACTCCTTGTATTTTATGGGAACATATTACAATCATTGGGTTATTATAATTATTTGATCCATGTTGGCCAAGATGAGGATCTTATGATTTTAGGAGGTGTGTGTGTGTGTGTGTGTGTGTTTGTGTTGTGAGGCTCTTTTGGGGGGTCAACTCTATTATAATAAAACACTTCCATATTCATGCTAATTTGGTTTTTCTATTAAAATGTATATATTTTATGTATATGTCTTACACACTCTTTCTTCTTTAGTGGATAAATACTAATGCTAATGAGTTATAATTTGTACATTTTTCAAACATTTGTGTTAATTAGGATGAGATTCCCACTATTTTAGTTAATTTATCTAGTTATTTTTGATTTAATTATAATATGTGAGAACCTTTATGTAATTAAATATAGGTTTATATGCATTTATTCATAAAAGGGATCCCCAAACCAAGAATTTACCCTTCTCCTTAGACTCTTTCCATGAGTGACTAGAGCCCAAGCCTTCTTGAAACTTAACATATAATGGCATATCTATAGTTGGGCATGTTTTTGGTTCTTTGAAGAATCTGTGTTTCTATTTATTCAGAGAGACTCTTGTTTCATACTCTATCTATCCCCTTTCTAAGTTTTTTCATTATCAAATGATCCTTCCCCTTTATTTAGTGGTTTTGAAGTGAAACAAAATAGGGCTTAGGTGGTAAAATTTGTTTCAATCAGTTTAGTTAGTGGTAAATAAGTTTTGTGTAAATGAGAAAATAGGAATTTGATATCTAGTGGTAGTGTTGCATCTATTGGAGATCTATTCCAATAAAAATATTTAATGGAGCCCACTATTAGTAACTTGTGCCCTAGATTGTCTCAAAATCAATCTTAAAATGAGAGGACAAAATTCCCTAATTATTCCCTAAACGTGCTTAGTTCTCTAAATCTATATATGCATTTTGGGAGAATGACATCTTGGACATAACAATAATATCTTAGGTATATTTTAAATAAACATATTAGTTTACCTATTAGTTAAACTACCCCAATCACATTGGAGCTTATATTCAAGTCCCTAATAATTTATATGGTCAGAGTCCATTTTTAACATTCACTTAGGTGAAATGTTTGATTTATTAATTAGAACATCTTTCAATCTCAACAAATTTGGTGATTCTAATAGGAGTTTTGATTTGTTTCTCTATAGGTGGTTTTTTTAGCCTCCATCTTCAAGATATCTTCTTCTATTTCTAAATAATCACCCTAATTGGTCTCCTACATATCATTCAACCTAGAATATACATTATTGATGAAAAAACATGCTTTTTTATTGGTCTAAGATAGTTTTGATGGAAAATAAATACTTATTTCACTCACTTTCATAACTTTATTGGTGTCCTTCAAATTGAATAGGAATTAACATTTAACATATAGAAAATTGAAAGACAATATTTATAAACTCAAAATGATATTATTCAAATTTTAAAAAAAAACAAGTCAGAGACAACATATGCTAAAATTAAATTCAAAATTAGTGATAAAATCCATTACTCCTCCATCTTAATTGAAATCACATAATAATGTGAAATCATTATTTTTTCATAAATGGATAATCAAGTTGACATAAAAACCCTGTAATGTCATTCTAGGTCTATAAAAAAATAAGGATGTAGGATAAGTAGCTAATATCAAATAATAAAAAATGAGGAGGATCAAATAAATCTTTGGTTTATGAAAAATTACATATATATAAGCAACCACTTTTCTATTTTCCTTTCTTAAATGGGATCCACATTCCTAAATTCTCATGTGAAATTGGTGAATCCCAAGAAGATCATTTGGATGATTTTAAACTAATTTATGATGCTAAAAGGGTCACCAATGAAAAATATTCCCTTTGGTTATTCTCTTAAACCTTAAATGGAAAGGCTTACAAGGATTTCACTAGTTAACCTCTTATAATTATTTCATAATGGCATCATGTTTAGTAATGATTAGATAAATGTTTCATTAAATATAAAGATTAATATGAATTAGTTGATGAATTACTCACAATTCCATTGAAACTATAGAACTATTTATCATTTCACCACTATATTTACAAAGCTTAGATATAAAATCCTAAGAGATATGAGGCTTCAAAGCTTAGTTTATTATTGTAATTCCTTAGCCTTAAATTTTTTTAACATTAAATTTAGATAAATGGATTATCTAGGGTTAAGGGGACTAAATTAGCTTTTATAAAAGGGTGGTTAACTAACCTAATGAGTAGATAAATTAATATAAAACATAGATGAATAATATCTCAAATTTATAAATTGATATTGTTAAAAATAAAAAAAATATAGCTATTGATAAATTTTGAAATGAATTGCAAACAAATTATAGTTGATTTATTGTGTGCATGTAAATATGGGAAAAAATATGTTGAAAGTGCACTAGAAGATTATCCTATAACAATCACCATATTATCGAAATATCCTTTCTATGACCTTAAACACTTGTGCCAAATATAGATAATTACATCAATAAAAGTGTCTAACTCTATCATAGGTGTCTTTATATAATAGTGACTAGATCTAGATGTGACCAACTGGATCCTTCTATAATTTTTTTTACGTTTATTTTCAAGTCTTCAGATCACACACACAATTTTTCACTCTTTTTCAAATGATCAAATTGTATCTCTCCACCTTTGGATTGATTATGTAAAAATAGGTTAGTGGGCTCACAATGTTGAGATAACCCCAAATATACATTTTACAATGGCATTGCCTACATAGAAAATACTCTAAATAAGGCCTTGAACTAATGTAGTTATCCATTACATGTTGGCTTGTGTGTACACAAGGGTGCAATGTGTGATAAGCAAAGACATGTGTCACCCTAGTTTGTAATTTGGAAAATATGAATCATGGGAAGCTCTTTGAATGCTTCAAACCTATGAAAATATTGTTTCTCTGATTGATATGGAAATAAGGACAAATAGGGTAGGTTTTCTCATTTGAATACTTGGTTGAGTGCTTGTTGGTATATTTATTTATGAGTTCTATGTGAATTCCAAATGAGGAATAAATGAGGGTTACTCTTATATATATACCGATCCCTTTTGGAAATATCTCACATTAAATAACTTAGTCCATATTAGTGTAGTGTTTTTTCCTATTTGGTTTTGCCTACATGGCCTTATGGCCAATCTATGTTAATTAAGCTTCCTTAGGTTAGTTATAAAAGGGTCACATAGGTTAATTATATTTTAATGTAATTATCTAATTATAAAAATTAGAGGCTTCATCATGTTGCCCTAATTTTCTCTATATGTACCCCACTTTTCCTTTTTGGAAGGTAAGATAGGTTAATGTGATTATATGCAAGCAACCATATTTTTTAATATTGTTGTGTGAAGACAATATTATTCCTCCTTTGTAATTTATCTATGATTTCATTGCTTTATACATAGATTTGTTAAATATTCTATGCAAAGATCCAAGATCATTGCCAATCTGATATGGCATCAGAGTCATTTTTACCAGTATTGTAGCAATATCTGTGGTGAAATCTTGTTACATTCGTTATTCTAGCAAAAAAAAGGGTTTGGTGGGATTCCTTGGAAAATTCATGCAAAACTTTCTACTAGAGATTTTGATCTTAAAACTGACTACTCCATTGATTTTAGAAGGTGCCAAAACCTAAGGATTGACTGTAAACTTGACCTAGTTCTAGAATAGTCAAAATTTCCTCCTTTTTCGGCATCGAAAGGCCCAATTTTTCATTTTCAATGAAAATCTGTACTTCTTATATTGTTGTGCAAAAATGCCTTCTAGGTATTCTTCTTTGGGTCAAAATATCAAATGGGTCTCTTTCATATTTTTCATAGATAAAGTATTTTAGATGTTTTTGGCTTGCCTCAGTTTACATGTCATCAAACCTCTATGATACTCAAATCTATAGGAGGTCATTACTTCAGCTTAGTAGTTGATCAACTTCAAGTTGCATGATTTGGAGAGTCTACTGACCAATCCAGACTTTTAGAGGGTTGTTACTTAACTAGCAAACCAATTCAGACTTTTAACGGTGAGTAACTTCACTTTTTTTAAGTTAAGCTATTTGATAAGTCTAACTACTTGCCCACAGACTAAATTAGGTTTTAGAAGTTTCTTTACTTGCAATCTAAGAAGTTAAGTAATCAAGGTTTGAAAACTTAGATAACTTGCTCGTAGACCAACTTGGGTTTGAGGAAGTAATTTACTCTAGTTTGTGAAGGGAAATTTACTTGTCGAGTAAAATAGTCCAAGAAACCTGAATACTCTTTGTAGACCAATTTGGGGTTATAGAACAACTCTACTCAAGTTTTCAAAGGCTAACTACTTCTAGATTAAAGCAGTCCAAGAAACTCAGATTACTCTTCATAGACCAATCTGGGGTTATGTAATAACACTACTCAAGTTCTTGAATGTCAATTTCTTCTCAAGTAAAGTAGTCTAGAAAACTCGGATTACACCATGAAGACCAAATCAGGTTTTTGAATGGTCATTACTTTAAATGGTGATTACTTCTCAAGTAAAATAGTTCAAAAAACTTGAATTACTCTTTGTGGACTAACGCAGACTTTCATAGGGTCTTTACTACTCGGGTTTGTGGGGTAGCATTACTTGAGTTTTTTGTTATTTCTATCTTAGCCTAAAAAAAAACTTTTTTTTGTAAAGGGTCCAGGAATATACAAAGTAATAACTTATAAGTGCCATAACTTTCAATCCATAGCTCTTTTTTGGGTGTTATTTTTATTCAAAGAGCATATTTTTTCAAGATATATGTATTGGTGATATTATTTTAGACCTTTTTTTAAATCCATTTTTCTCATGGTGTAATGGCTTAAAAATCACTTCAAATGTTGTATACCTCTCTTCTTAGATGCATTATCAGTTGAACCCAATGTCCCTCTTGTACTCTCATACTAATTGATCATAGACACATTCTCAGTGACACTTGATGTCCAATATTAAGTGTGTGTTACATTTTAACTTAAGGAGGGATCTTATTGATAGTTCAAAGGTGTACTTGTACTATGTGTAATCTATGCTTTGATTTCATTTCAATTTTATAAATTATCTCAATCTAATCTACACTAATAGATCTAAACATTTAACCACTCACACCATTTAACTATTTTGAATGAAAGTCTAAAATACAACTCACCTTAAGAGATAAAAGACTCTATCAAATCACTATGGGTGAGGAAACTAAGTCATCTATAGATGCAAAAAAGGTTAAATGGTACAAAATATGTGACAAGGCCTATGGGTTCTTATGCATGTAAATGTCTCTCGACCTCCTTTTTCATGTTAAATCTACAAAAACTCCCAACAAAGTTTGAACCATCCTAGACAATCTTTTTGGAGTGCAAGACATTATGAGGGGTCATGAGCTAGAGAATGAGCTCATCACATTGAGCCCAAGTGACTATGACACCCTAAAATACTTATTTACAAAATTTAAATCATTGATATTGTAGTTTAAATAATGTGGCATTGAGAAAATAGATGACCAATTGATTTTATTCATGCTTATAAAACTGGGTCATGACTATTTAGTTTTTGTCTCTACATTTCATGCTATCAAATGTACACTTGGATCCACTTGGAAAATGCCATCATTTGATGATTTTGTTGTCAATCTAGCTTAGAATCAAGATAATTTGGTTTAAAAGGGTGCACTGAAGTCTTCAAAATCACATGCCTTGATTGTCAATCAGGATAAGAAGAAGCCTTCTAATAGTGGCAAACAAGAGAAGAAATAGTCTATACCAAATCAAGAGCATAAGAAGAATAAAAAATTAGATGCCAAATCTAAGGCATCATCAATTGAGTCCTCTTCAAGTGGGAAACCTAAGAAGGAGAAACTCAAATGCAACTTTTGTAAGAAAGTTGGGCATGATGAATCTCAATGCATGAAAAATAAGATTAACACCTTGACTAAGATGCTTTAGAATAATAACATCAGTGTTCCTGAGTCTTCAACTCAAAATATGTCCACACAAGATTTTGTATAGGCTAAAGACAATTAAAATATTAAAAGCAAGGGTAAGGCACTTGTTGCAGTAGCTTTTCAGCCTTTGACTTTGGTTATTGACTCAGGTTCTTCCTATCGCATGACCTCCTTAGAGGATATATTTTCATAAATAGAGGCATGTTATGTGCCTTCAATTCTCATGGGTGATGACACTTCGGTAGAAGTTAGTGTTAAAATATCAATTGAAATAAGTGATGGGACCTTTAATGATGTTCTATGTGTTCCTTCACTAGCCACCAATCTTTTGTCCGTGTACCAAATCACTCATATAGGTGTAGGGAAGTGAGTTGAGTTCACACCTAATTTAGTGGTTATCAAGAAGTTGCACAGTGACACCTCAGTGGCTTATGGGAAGTCCAATAATTATTCTAGGTTGTATATCTTCTCACATTTGCCCCATATCAACCCTTAATTATACTACATACTCATGCAAATGGAGTGAGCAAACTATGGCTTGAATGGTCTAGTCATTTAAAATATCGTTATTTAGAGCAACTCAGTCATCAAGACATAGTTTCAAGGTTGCCTAAATTCAAATTGTTAGATGGCCTATGCAATGGCTGAGTTCTTAGAAATCATCTATAAGAGAAATATGACAAGGGTAAAGTAAGGAGAGCCAAACAAAAGCTAGAAATTATTCACAGTGACAGAGCAGGTCCATTTCTAAAAACTTCATTCAATAGGACTAGATACATGCTCACATTCATTGATGAATTTTTGAGGTACACCTAGATGTTTTTTCTTAAAAATGATTCTAAGGTCTTTGATCACTTTAAATATTTCAAGACACTTGTGAAGAAGTAGTCAAACTATTCCATCAAAATCTTAAGGACTGATAATGGTGGGGAGTATATCAAAAACAAGTTTGAGCAGTTTTATACATCAGAGGGGATTTAGATGCAACATAGTTTCATACAGTCCTTAGTAGAATAGTGTGGCCAAATGTAAGAACCATACCTTGAAGGAAATGGCCAACTGCATGCTTCAATCAAAGTCTCTTGCTCCTTAGTTTTAATCCAAAGCAATAAATTGTGTGCTACATTCAGAGCCATGTTCCACACAAATCCTTGAAAGCAATCACTCCTTTTGAAGATTGATATGGTCATAAGCCTGTAGTGGATCACTTTCAAGTGTTTGAATCACCAATAATGGCCCATGTTCCCAAAAATAAATGTAAGGTAATGGACCCTCAAAGTCAGTCTTGTATCTTTGTGGGGTATGTAGAGGGTACTAAGGGATATAGGTTTCTCCATCCTAAAACTCATGATTTGTTCATTGAAAAGAGTGTCAAGTTTCATGAGGTCCCACTTGAACTCACTACTAGCACTCTAGACTCTTCAAAAGTCTCATTGGACATTGATTCCACCTCAAATAGTGACTTGGATCCACCTCAAAATCCTCCTAATGATCAGGATGACTCTTCTTCAAGTTTAAGTGATGAGAGTAGTGATGAGGATTCTCCTCCTCCATCTCACACTCACACTTCAAATGATGATGACTCACCTCCTGATTCTCTAATCTCATATAATTCTAGTCTCACTTGGGCTAGATAGATACTTCAAAGTGTTGAGAAATGGGTTGGAAATCCATAAGATACAAGGTGAACACATTCACAATTTAAAGGTACTTCACATTCCTACATGGCCATTACCTCATATTCACAAACCTTTCATGAGTCATCTAGAATTCTAGAATGGGATGTTGCTATGCAAAAGGAGTATAGTTCCCTAATCAGGAATAAAGCATGGGACTTGGTCCCTCTTCCTAAAGGATGATAATTGGTCTATTGCAAATGGGTTTATCAAACTAAGTATGGTGTAGATGAGTATATTGATAATTACAAAGCTCATCTAGTTGTAAAGGGGTTTTTTTAAGTGCCTATCATAGACTACATTGAGACATTTTCTCCTATAGCCAAAATGACATCTATCAGACTCACTCTAACCATCACAATCACACATCAATGGGATGTTCACCAAATGGATATAAAGAGTGCTTTTCTACATGGTGACCTCAAAGAAGATATTTACATGGAGAAACCACAACACTTTATGGAATATTCTTCCTTGGTCTATAGACTCAAGAAATCTATATACAAACTCAAACAGGCCCCTCAAGTATGGTATGCCAAGATGGACTCCTTTCTCCTCATAGTTAGGATCACTAGATGCCAATCAAATCTGAATGTCTACATCTTGTGATAGGATGATTCTCTATTGATCCTAGTTCTCTATATGGATGGCTTGTTGATTACAAGGAACTGATGATCATCCATCTTAGTAGTGATAACTACACTTTCAGACATATTTTTAAAGATAGACATGAGATTGTTACATTACTTTCTTGGGATTGAAATCATTCAATTAGAATCTAGGATAACTTTATCAAAATCTAATTATTCTATTGATTTTCTTGTGAGGTTTAACATGGATAATTTTAACCCCACTCCTACTTCCTTCTTGTTTGGTGTGAAACTTGAGGTTGATTGTCCTACACCATTGGTTGATGCAAATCCATATCAGTAACTTGTAGGTAGTCTTATCTATCTCACACACACTAGACCTAACATATCTTATGCAATTGGCATGGTCTCCAAATTTATGTAGGAGCCACATGAATTACATTGGAAAGTAGCTAAGTTGATTTTGCACTACATTCAAGGTTCGCACAACTATGAGATACACTATAAAGAAGGAATAGAGGTTATTTTGATTGGATACATAGATTCATATTAGACTAGAGATATTTAGAGTTTAAATTCCACTTTAGGTTATAGTTTCTCACTTGGTTTGGATCCAATAAGTTTTTAAAACAAGAAGCAATATGTAATTACTGTATCATCTACAATGGTAGAATACATAGGGGCTATTAATGCCACCACTGAGGCAATCTAGCTTCAGGAGATTCTCACTGAGTTTGATATCTAGTTTCATAAGCCAAAAATTATCTATTGTAATAACTAAAGCACTATCCATATTTTTAGGAATTTGGTTCTCCATCAAAGGACCAAACACATAGAGATTCACATGCACTTCATCAGGGAGCTTATCAATGAGAAAGTCATTGATCTTTAGTAATATCCAACATTAGATTAGATTATAGATATTCTAACCAAGCCCTTCATAGAAAGTAAATTTGTTCATATGTGAGCTCTCATTACGGTTAGGGATACTCCACCTTCTTCTTCCTCCTGTGGAGGTTCTTCACTATGTACTTGGGTACCTCTTCAGGCTTTCAATGTCGGGACCCAATTCTCATCTCACCTAAGCTACACTTAAGGGGGGTGTTAGTGTAGTGATTTTTTCCATTGGGTTTTACCTACATGGAGTTATGGCCATTCTATGTTATTTAATCTTTCTTAGGTTAGTTATAAAAGGGTCACATAGGCTAATTATATTTTAATGTAACTATCTAATTAGAAAAATTAGAGGCTTCCTCATTTTTGCCCTAATTTTCTCTATATGTACCCCACTTTTATTTTTTGGAAGGTAAGATAGGTTAATGTGATTATATTCAAGCAGCCATATTTTACAATATTGTCATGTGAAGACAAGTTTCTTCTTGATTTGTAATTTATCTATGATTTCATTGCTTTATACATAGATTTACTCAATATTTTATGCAAATATCCAAGATCGTGGCCAATCCAATAGTCCAACCTTTTAGATATGTTTCTTTTTCAAATGGATGACTTTTAGGCACTACATGCTTTATAGGAAAATGGAAACTTGTATCGATGCATGTGTCTACCTAGGACACAAGTGTCCAAGAGGCTAGAAAATAAATAGGTCCAAAATTGGTAGTGAAGGATAATAATAAATTTTATATCTTTTTTCACAATATAGAAGGCCTGGTCATTAGAATAACAATGGTTGGAATAAAAGATAAATAATTAGTCACAAAGATATAGTGAAGATGAGCCTTTTGGTAGTGATATGGTATATAACTGAAAGGTATAACCATGATAGGTATTTACCTAGTGTATAATACTAAGGTCTAACATAAATTAGACTTTAGCATCTAATTTTTCCCTCACTTTAGTCTAGTAATGAAATTGGTAGTTTAAAAGAAATAACTACATATCTGGGTGTGTATAAGACACTTTGTCTTTGCATGAGCCCAACTTAAGTGCTTAGCTAGTGACTGGCCTATAACCAAGAACATTTTACAATATATAATAAATGTATGAAATATAAAATTTAAATAATTTCAAATTCTTAAAAGTAAAAAGAGCAAGGTTAGTATTACACTTGTGTCAATGTAACCATATTTCATTTTGGCAATTTTATTTAAAAAGATACCTCCTTATAAAGCATTGAAGCTAAGATTAAGATAATTATAAACCTAAAAGTGAATATATATATAGATATTAGAGGTACATACCCCAAATCTTGGTGTGAGGGTGAGTTGTGACATGACCATTAAACTTGTTTCATATTGATTATGCAACCCATATATGTTCATAATCTGGAAAGTGTGAGTGATTTAATCAACTCACACTATATATCTAGTGAGGGTATATGGTTTAATAAAATACAACCTATAATTTTAGTAAACTTATATGATTTAATTAAATATAATTTATAAGTTTGGTAAGATTAAGCTATTTAATCAACTCAACCTTCCAAAGGTGAACCAATTATTGTAGTAGATTGCCTTGATAATAGTCCATAATAGTATATCCTGGGTATGGAAAATATGAAAAATGATTTTATTTTTTTATTTTAGGTGCTCTTTTCATAGTATATGCACCTCATATATGTATCAAGCTAAAATATGGGTATAATAACTATACCATTGTATATAATGTTACCAAAAATATGTATCTGAATCATATAAATATGAAATATGGTGAATTTGAGACTGGTGAAAGTGTGAACATGTTTTTATAACATGCCCCTATTGAATTTGGAGAATCAAAGAACTACTGTAAATATGGAAAACATGTTTCCCTAACATTCTCCCACTATATTCTAGAGATGTTGAGAATTGAATAAATGTGGAGGTCATTTTTTTGACATAACCCCATTGTAATCTAAAACTATGAAAAAAGTGGAATTCATGACTCTTTGACAATCCCCCACTAATATGCCTCCCTTTTAAAGTGAGGGGAAATGGAATCTGGTAGTTACATTACCTCAAAAGGATAAGATAACTAAATAAGTTATGTGTGGATCATATGAGATATATAAGTAACATGTCTAGGTAAATATAACATTTAGGCACACATTATGTGATCATATCAAGTCCTAAGATGCATGATATATATAATTGAAATGTCTAGAGAGTAATAGTACAAGCTCAATAAGTAATCAAGCACACACATAAGAACATTAAAAACTAAAGCAAAAGGAAATGAATGGTCCAAAGAGACCTCATATAAGGGGCATGTTAAAATTCCATATAATTTAAGGAATGTGACAGTCAAATTTCTAAATAGCATCAAATGACATTTAAATATTCATACAACAAATAATGACATATTCAAATGTCTAAATAGCAAATAAAGGCACAAGGGCCATAATCAATGGAGCATATTCAAACTCTAAAATAGGAAATTTAATTAAATACAATATCAATAAATGACCACACTTAATGAAGTGCATAAATGAAAGCATATAATATAGGAAACCAACATGAATAGATCATACTAGGTCCTACACATATGTGTTTACAAAAAAATTTAAGTACATAGCATATCAAGTACATTGTGAAAGGTATAAGCATGGATATATGCACATGTAATTATATAATCTCAAACATGATAATATAAATCTATCATATGATAATTTAACCTAAGTGTATCATGATCAAAGAAGCAGATGCCCCTAATGAACTTATTACATGAGTAGAGGGAAGGCACAACATTTATATGTGTATATATCATGTATTTAGATATGCATGTATCACACTCAAATTATGCATCAAAAATATGTGTATATAGGAAAAGGAATGATATTCTATCTACTAACATGGAGTAAATAACATATGTATAATAAATAGTACAACTAGGAACATGCTAAATATTTTGTGGTATTTATGGATTTTTTGAATGTTTTTGGATTTTCTTGAATATTTGATTTTATTTTTTTTATTTTTGGAATGTTTGGAAATAAAAAGGTTACCCTTTTATCCCATCCAAGGGATTCTCATATGTATCTCCAAGCTTTTAATATGGTATGTTAAGCTAGTGGTACTATCGAGGAACATATATAGGTGTAATATTTGGTAATGTAGGCTCTATGATGCTCTTTATATGTGTCATAGGATTTTTTAGTATTGAATAGATAATAGGAGTATAGTTTTGTGTAACCCATCATTTTATTCTATGTATTTTAGTTTAATTATCAATAATAGGAACATGTTTAATTGATTTGGATAACTAAGTATATTACATAGTAGTAGATAAGGATTTAGTGGAATCCAATATGTATCTCTAATGTAATGGTCTCTTAAGTATGGGCCACCTAGGAAAGGTTATTTCCCATTACTTACCCTTTTGTAGATTATTAACCTTAATAATTTTCATAATTATTTGTCTTGGAAGAAAATTATCTGCTCAAGTGGATGTTCATATGAAATTCTAGGAACTGTGACTATTTTATTGGTATTACCATATTTGATAAACCCATGCATTATGCAAAGTATTAAGTTAAATTTATGTATACAATATCATCCCAATAACATATCAAATACTCTCATGTATTGTATAATGAAAAAGGTAGTGACTGCATGTGTTGGTCCAACTTGTAAGGGTAAGCCAATCTCACCAAGAAAATGTTGTGAGGTTCCATTGAATTCTATGACCATTTTAGTCAAAGGGTACAAATCATCATGTGTATATCCTAAATGTGCAAGTAATGTCATGGTGAAAATATTCTCATATCACCATTATCAATCATAACACTATGAATAGGTTGGTGATCAAGGTATGCTCAAATAAATAAAAAATGAATATTGAAGTTATCATCCACAATCTCACTATCATCAAAAGTAATAGAGGGTATTTGAACCATAGGAGGTATATGCCATGTGTACTTTCCAATAATCCCATATAATGGGTGTCCATAATGTGGTGGATAATGTGAATTATATGCCATTTTCACTTCAAAAATTTTAGACAATGATCTTGTAATGGATCACTAAACATGGTTTGGTTCTAATAGTCACTAGGTTGTGACATTGAATCCTTTGGAGGATCATCAAATTTAAGTTGTTTGTTATCAATAAGGTCTTGTAAATTATTATTTAACCTCATATAAACCTATATGGTATGATGGAGAGTTACAAAATGATAATCTATGAGCATCTTAAGTAGTAAAGATGGAGACTCAAGTAATTATGTAAATTATCTCCTTGGTGCATTGGATAAGACAAGATGATTAGGTTGTTGTGAAATTCTTTAATAGTTTAATTTGTTTCCTTTTTAGTTTTTTTAGGTTTGACCTTGTATTTTGGTTTGACATAAATTTATTATTAGATGTAGTCAGTGTGTTTGCTACATACTTAAGCTTATTCAATGAAATAAATTTCATTTAAAAATCTCAAACAATATAGCATAAGTCATCAATAGA
This sequence comes from Torreya grandis, assembly GCA_037957365.1. Taxonomy (NCBI): domain Eukaryota; kingdom Viridiplantae; phylum Streptophyta; class Pinopsida; order Cupressales; family Taxaceae; genus Torreya; species Torreya grandis. The sequence continues at coordinate 898,067 of JARHVA010004373.1, read as the reverse complement.
TTTGAATTTTTTGAAAACAATGGACTCATGTAATGGGGAAAGCAAAATTTTCTTGAATATGTATTAAATATCTTTATATTCCATTTGATTTTTCATTTTGGCCAACATTTTGTACCTTAAGACATATTCATTGATAGGTTCATTGATGTTTGATCTTTGTAATTTGGGCATAGGATAACCTTTTGGTAATGTTAGTAGAGAAGTATGACAAAAAATTATCCACAAGAGGTTTGAATTCTTTTACTAATTTTATTAGAAAATCATAAAACCACCTTAGAGCATAGTCCTTGAGGCTCCTTAGAAATAGTTTAGTCAAAAGTTTATCAATAGAGGCATGATCAAGGCATGCCACATATAATTATTAGAGATGTTATTCAATATCACCCTTTACATCATCAAATATAAATTTAAGTGAAAAAATATTAGTTGGAAAGGGGTAAAAATATATCTCAGGTGAAAGAGGGTTATGTAAAACCTCTTGTGAATTAGTAATATAAGGTGACTTCATATAATTTTTCTCGATATTAATAACCTTAGCTTGAAAAAAATTATAGTTTAGACAAGATCTTACATCCTTTTTATTTTTAATAATTTAAGTTTGATAATCCACCAAAGGAGGTGTATCTATGGTTTGATTATATATAGGCATTAAAACCAAGATCTAGGTTGAAATAGTCAATGTGTCCCATAGAGGATGTAGTAATAGTAGGATTTATTTCAAGGAACAATGGTGTAAACACATAATCCATGCCTCTATTATATGTATAAAGTGATTATGTTCTCAAGGGGAGGGTGATTTATATGGAATTAGTTGTATTACCACCTAAGGTTCCACCATCACCAGGGGAGGATGCCTTAGCCTTGGCATGTTTACTGATTTCATCTCTTGTAACATACAAAAATACATCCATTAAGTCCTTGTTGTTATTGAGATGAATGACTAATACTTATTTATATTTCATTTGAAAATTTTTTTTATTAACATTTATCATTGATTATAAATTAAAAAATTAGAATTTGAAAAAGTAAGCTACAATAATTAGAAATTAGAAAGCAAAAAACCCTAGGTCAATCTAGTGTTGGAGATCAAAGGTCGGGTTCACCAAATGTTTAAACCTAAATTTAGATAAATAGGTTATCTAGGATTAAGGGAATTAAATTATCCTTTAGAAAAGGGTGGTGAACTAACATAATGAGAAATCCAATTAATATAAAAAATTCATAAATAATATTATGAATTTACACAATTGAGATTGCTAAAGATAGTAAAGTATAACTATTGATAAGTTTTACAATGAATTGGAAATAAATTATACTTATCTCATTTACTATTTTCATGAAAATATGGGAAGGAAAATGTTATAAGTTCACTAAAATATGATTCTATAATAATAATCAAATTATGTTAATTTCCTTTATGTTGCCTCAGATGCTTGTTTCATATTTGGATAGTTATATAGATGTAGGTTTCTAACTCTGTCACATGTATCTTATATAAAATAGTGATTATATTTGGTTGTGATCAACTAGAATCTTCTTGGTTTTATATCACCTTTATTTTTATGTCTTCATATTGAATTCATAGGTTATCACTCCTTTTCAAATGATCAAACCATAGCTCTTCACCCTTTGAGTGATTGTGGAAAAAATGGGTTAGTAGGCTCACAGTGTTAAGCTGACCTCGAATACCCCTATATCAATGGGAGATTCTTGCATAGACAATAATTTGAATAGTTCCTCAAACTAGTGTATTTATCCCCTACATTTAGTCTTGTGTGTGCATAAGGGTGAAATGTGTGATAAATAAAGACATGTAGTGTCCTAACTTACAACTTAGAAAATATGGTTCATGGGATGCTCTTTGAATGCTTAAAAATTATGTAAATACTTATCTTATGACTGATATGTAAATATGGAAAAATAGGGTAGGTTTACTTGAATTCTTGTTTGAGTGCTTATCAATATATTTCCTTGTGAGTTCATGTGATTTTCAAGTAAGGAATGAATGAGGATTGGTCTTATATATACCAATCCATTTTGGAAATATCTCACATTAAATCATTTAGGTCAACCTTTTAGATATTTTTATTTTGAAAATTGGATGATTTTTTGGCACTGGACACTTTATATTAAAACTGATAATTACCTAGGATGTAAGTGTCTAGGAAGCTAGAAAATAGGTATAGGTCCAAAACTAGTAGTGAAGGATAATAATCATGTTTAGATATTTTTTCTTAGTATAGTGTTGAAAAAATTAATGTTTAAATGGTTTTATTTATGTACCCTTAATTTATTAAATTACATTGGTTAAATAATAAAATATTTTATTATTTATCATGAGTTTATCCTCATGTAAATAAATAATAAAATATATTAAATGACCTTTAGAGAGGTTGGAACCATTAATGGGGTGGTTAGAAAAGGTCACATTATAATTTGGATTACCTTGCATACATAACAAATATTTTACATTGTAAGATGCAATGAAGTAGTAGTGATACAAATTAGGAAATGTGGAGAACACATTTCCATATTCTATAAAGATTTATTGAGAAGTGAGAGGAAGAAAGATTATATTGGGTACTTTTAGTTTATCTTATATGAATAATTTTAATAGGTTTTTTTACCTCTATGTGATTTTTTCACATGTATATCTAGTGTTCATATTCTTGTGTTCCTTTGATAGTGATCTCACATCTAGATCTATTGCTCATATGCATTATTTTGCATATTTTATCATGATATCAAAGCTAGTTTATATTTAATCAAGTGGCAAGATTGTAGATCAGGTGTTTTGGCTTGTGTTCAAGATTATTTACATTAAAATCAGCTTATAGAGCTTTTGTTATGGTCATGGGAGTCACTTGAAGATTTTCTCTTCTTAAAAGTTCATAATTTATGCATTTTTCTTGCTTATGAAACATTTGATTGTAGATCTGAGAAACTTGAAGCAAGTCTCAAGCAATTTCAAGACAAAATCAGCCTAGGCACCATTTTTTGGTGGATAAATCTCATAAAATTGAGTAATAATTTCATTTTGAGTGTTCATTTAGTTTGAAAATAAGTTTTTAAGAGCTATATCTACATTTTCTTGACTTGTAAACACTCCTACAAAGCCCCCAAAGCTACCAGTTGAAGTTATGGAATATCAATTCATCCTTGGGCACCATTATTTGGCATGTGTGAGCTAAAAATAGTCAAAAAATAGTCATAAATTTAGTTTTGTGCTTATGCTTCATGGATCTTAGTTTTCAGAGTGTAAATCTTCATTTTTGGAGCTTAGAATCACTTCTACAGAGCATGTTGAAGGATTCTAATCAAAATTTTGAATAACTCAACTACTTGATCATGATGGTGTAGCCCATGTATGGCCTTTATGGCTTTCAAAATCATAAAAATAAAACTAAAAATGTTTTTTTTTTTTTTTTTTAAATTTCAAGTTGCTTCTATGCTCTAAAGTGGAGATCTATGTTGTTTTAGACTATTAAAATCTTCCTACAGTTCCTAAGGAGCTTCACAGTTAGTTTTGTACTATTTTTCAACCTTCATGGGTGTCATTATGTGGCCCATTACAACATCATCATCATAAAAAATCATATTTGGTCATTGCAAATCATTTTTAGCTGTGTTAAAGGCATCATATGATAATCTAGAAGCAATTTTGAGCTTTACATGCCCTAATTTGGCCTCCTAGACTCTTGTGATGCATCTAACTTCAGCTTGGGTGCCAAAATTATACTTTTACACCCTATTCAATAGAAGCGACATCCAAAATAATATTTTTTTAATTAAATTTAATCTAGTCTATGTTAGGTGCTTAGAAAGGTCATTGGAAGGAGAACTTGAAGGTTTCAAAGCCTATTATGGCCTCTTAGAGCTTCATTGTTGTGCCAAAATTATATAGTATGAAATTATTATTGCCTATACATGAAATTAATTTCTAATTTAAATGGTTATTAATATTAATTTTCCAACATATTTCTTGAATATATTTGTTTAATAAATCACTTTATTACATGCAAGTGGATGATGGGTCCCTGCCTTTTTGAGTTGTCTTTATCAAAAACATTTAATTATTTCTTTTATAATGAGCTAGATATTTATTTTTAAATGTATTTAATATTTTTATTATATAAATAAAAATAAATTAAATACGCTTTAAAAGGTGTATATTGCATGTATAAGCTTATGTATGGTTAAAGGGAATTTAGATAAAATGTTTTGGAAGACACTTGTAAATACAAAGTCTTGAGTTCAAAACCCCATCCAAATATATTTTTAATATTATAAATTAGAAAATTAGATACTTTAGTATATAAAAAGAATTATAAACTTTGGTTTATATTATTCTTCCTTTGATAATGCTAATTTATTTGATTATTTTGATGCTAACCATATCATTTTATCATGAATCTACTTTTGGATATGTGTTTATGTTTGGTGTTAGTGCTATCACTTGGATCACTTCATATGAAACCTAATAAAGAATCCATGTGGTTTCAAAGGATGTTATAAGAACTTCATATGGAAGTTCCACATTTTACCACCCTTCTTATAGATAGTCAAGTTGTATAGCTCTGGCAAAAAATATAGTGCAACACAAACTAAGTATATTGAAGATCATGTAAATTTTATCTGAGATAAAATCCTCAATGGGGATATTGATCTGTAGTTTTGTGCTATAGATGTATAAGTGCTAAATATATTCAAAAAATCACTTGGTACTACTAAGTTTTATCAATTTTGTACAATGTTGGGCCTCTCAAAGTTTCCATTGAGGGAGAATGTGCATGACAATGTCACTTCCTAATGGCCTTGTGGGTCATGTGTTTCTATTTATCTCTCTATACTTATCATTATAAAGCATTGTAATATATGACTTTATGTGATTTTGGTAAAATTTATATGGAAGTTTTCATTTTACCCAATACATAGTAGCATGGAGGTCCTTATGTTATAAAAAACTCCAATATGTTTGGTTGATTGTTCATGAGAAATTATGGGATGTATTCTCATTTTGGGATGTAGTCTCATGATCATACTATCCTAAACTCACTCTAAGTGGTTTAGGGTCACATAATGTAATTCATTTAAATGTGTATATGGGGAAATAGTGAAAAACATTTATTTATCTATGGGTTTATATTATAATTCCTTTAATGGTGATTATATGACTAAGGTTACATAATTTAATACCTTTGGGAATCTATAGTTGTATAGTGTAATTCTTTTAAAGGTCACTATGTGATTGTGATTACATAGTGTAATACCTTTGGGTGACTATGTTTACATAGTATAATTCCTTTAAAGGTGACTATGGCATGATGAAGGATGTTTACTTCAATTATTACCTCCTAAAACTCATCATGTGGATGGTTCATGGAGTGTAATTTTGTTATGTTATTACCTCCTAAAATTGATTATGTGGATGGTTCGTGGAGTGTAAATTTTTGTTATAAAGGTGACTATGGAATGTATCCCAACTTAACATTAAGGGGAAGTGCTGGAAAAAGTAATGTTTAAGTGGTTATATTTATGTACCATTAACATGCTAAATTCCATTTGTTAAATAGTAAAATATTTTAATATTTATCATGAGTTTATCCTCATGTAAATAAATAATAAAATATACTACGTGACCTTGGAAAGGTTAGACCCATTAATGTGGTGGTTTCAAAAGGTCACATTATAATGGTCAAATTACCTTGCCTATATAATAAATATATTATATTTTAAGATGCAATGAAGTAGTAGTGAGACAAATGATGAAATAGGGAGAACACATTTCCATGTTCTATGAATATTGATTGAGAAGAATTGAGAGGAAGAAAGATTGTATTGGGTAATTTTAGTTTATCTTATACAAATAATATTTATGGATTTTTTTAACTTTGTGTAAGGTTTTCCCATATATATCTAGTTTTCATAGTGTTGTGTGCCTTTTCTATTGATCTCACATCTAGATCTATTGCTCATATGCATTATTTTGCATGTCCTATCATATGGAAGGCTTGGTCATCAGAATAGAAATGTTCGGACTAAGAGATAAGAAGTTAGGTATAAAGAGATAGTGCACAAGCCTTTTGGTAGTGGGAATGTCTATAACTAAAAGGTATAGCCATGATAGGTATTCTCTAAGTGTACAAGACTGGGGTACTATATAATTCAAATTTTATTATCTATAGAAATATAGAATGTCCCTAGAATAAAAATATGTCTTAAACTTTGATGACACTCTTATTTTTTACATTGAATATGAGAAAAAAATAAATAAAGTTAGTATCAAGGATATATATTCCATAGGTATTGCTATCAATACTGTAAACATTCTTAAAAATATTTAAAATATTGGTAATGGTCATTGTTTTGAATTATTTGAATGACCACCCTTCTACTTAAATAAAAATAATTGACATGAATAAAACTCAAGCCAAAACAAAAGATAATGGACCATAATCCTAACGTGTATGAAAATTATTAAATTTAGGAAATTTATCAAATGGAAATAAAAGTCAACTTATTGATTTTCAATAGACATACACATATATTTCTAATGACCTATATCATAAAAATAGGACATCACAAGTTTATGTTACCTAAAATAGAAATAAAAATTACACTCTGACATGATAAGTTTCATCCAATGCTTTAAATAAGACAAAGAAAGGTAATATTTATTCTTAAAAAAATTATTCTTATAATCAACCAACTAATAATTAGAATAAAATGACCTTTTAGAGTAAAATAAAACAAAACTATCCTAGTGGAAAACTTTCCCTTAATAAACATGATCTATAAGCTAGTTAGTAAGGTAAGTGTATACACATAATATTTTCAAACTTTATCAATTATTGATTCTTTTTCTCTTGTAAGAATCCATCGAGTCTCAATCTTTCTGAGTGAACACGTTAAAGGGTGCACTGAGAAAGGGATGGGCATACCATTGGTGCTTTGCAAGATTGTTGTCCCCTATACTACCAAATTTTATCTACATAACCATCTCCTATACACTTCCCTAAGTTGTACCTCATCCCTTACACACTCCTCAAAGTAATTAATTGCCTTAATTAGCCCCTAACTAATCCAAAAACCCTTTTTGACATTTATTGAACAATGTCAACCTAGGCTGACCCTGTATTCAAATTAATATTTGCACATTATAGGTCTAGGTCAGCCTTGGTTGACCTAGTCTAAGACTTAACTTGCTTTTATCAATTAAAGATACAAGGTCAAATTGGTATGACCCTATCAGCTAAAATTTTGGAAAGGTTTAGGTTTAGATCCATCTATATATACACATCCATTTTTAAATTTTATAAGGAAGAGAATAAGAATAATATTATATTTCACATTTACTTATCCACCATTCTACTTGAAGAGAATTTCTTAGGGTTCCAATACTTCTTTTGGAGATATGAATCTTGTATTATGAAAAATTGGGATCTACTAAGATGTCTTTGGATAAGCTATAGTCCATTTTCCATCCTTAGTTTCTTCAACATACACAACAACCTTTTGTGAATCACCTTGGCCAAGGGAGAGATTGAGGCACAATGGGTTCATCTTCAAAGAGAAGTAGTCATAATTTTTTTCCTCCTTTGTTAAAGGAGATAGATTTGTTTTTTTTTACTTTTCTCCCATACATTAGGATTTATTATACATTAGCTTAAGTATAGATCTTCTATTCATGTTTACTTTTTTTGTTTATTACCCCAACTTTGTGCCACAAGTTTTGGTGAGCACTAGGTTAGATTTTATTGTACTTTGAATATACTTAGTAAATATGAAAACATAAGACCTAACTAGGGTTATTATATGGTGTTTCTTGACTAGAGCCCTTGGAACCCTTTCTAGTGATGTTATTGTGACAAGGGATCCTTTGGTTAGGTCTAGAAGATCTATCTTGGTCATGACCCTGAATGTCTAAATGTATCAACAAGTGGAAGTGGAAGTGTAAGTGTGATTTATCTTCTCCAAGATAGGATTGATTTTTAGGTCAGCTACATTTTTCCTTGGATATAGTAAGTATAATAATGTCTAAAAAATAAATTATCATCCTTATAGGTGGAGAAGTTATGTTAGGCCAAACACTCCTCTTTTTTTCTATTTGTTAAACCATGGGAGTATTTTGATAGTTTGGGATGTATTAAGTTTTCCTATTCAATTTTTAAAAGTTATAAATAACCTTGAAAAAAATTAATGACCCAAGTGTCTTAGGTTTTAACAAGAGGAAGAGGTACATGATGAAGTACAACATGATCTCATGAAATATTTGAATAACCCTATTAGTTATATTCCTTATTTCTACATTTTTTTAAATATTGTTGATAATTACATTCTTGACATAAGGGATTTTATAAATAAAATGCCTAAGTCCATTGTTTATCAATTAATATTCTTTATGAAAAAGATATAATAAAACTTTTTGGCTTCCATTTGAGATATACCTATAGTTATGGCAAGTTAAAATGCATCATGAAAAACTTGTACAAGACAAATCATCCAACTCCATGCATTATTTTCATATCCTTGATATCCCTTCCAACTATGGCATTATTTTTAGAAAACATTCATATGAATTGATGGGTGATTTTGTAGGAAAATATTTAATTATGGTCTCTTTTGGAAGATAACTAATATTGATCATAAAGAGTAGTAGTTTGGAACCCATATATAAAGTGCACATGTCTATGTCTCTTTTTTTAATATTACAATTGGGAATTGTGGTATTTTGACCTTAGAATATGATGATCAACTGCATGCTAGATTATCACCAAAATAAATATTTTGGACTTTGTTCTTTGTTGGTGATAATTCTCAAAATGGTAGTGGATCTAGTGTTATCTTCATTTATCATTTTGGTAATATGGTTGTTATGCTTACCAATTGTCTTTAAAGGTCAAAAATAATACTATTGAATTTGATTAATTTCTTTGGTCTTAATAAATTTCTAAAGTTAGGGATCAAGCACTTAAAGGTTTTTTTTCAACCCTAAACTCCTAGTAAATAAAGTTAGAAAAATAACATGAACATTTAGTCAAGTCTGAATAAAAATATTCGAAAGGTCCAGGCCCCTGTGGATAGTTTTGACTTTTTTAATTACTCGTATCCATAGGGAATTTAATGTGTATCTTGATGTGTTCATCATGAAGTTATATCAATCCTAGAATTAAAATTTTCTAAAATAAACCTAAATAAAATAACCCATTATTTGAAAACACAATAAATAAATCGCTTGATAAAATGTTATATGGTATGATCATTTATCCCATTAATAATTTTAAATGGTTGGGTAATATGGTGATCAATTTAACTTAATTCATTTAGATTATTTTTCCTTCTATTAGTTAGCATTATATTATTATTTAATGTTATATTATTTTGTTACTATTTGGTTTGTATTATTTTACATCATTACTCCATTGATCAAAGATTTATATTGAGATATTGAAACAATAGTATTTCTTATTGTAAACTTGAGTATAAATTATAATAGAATTGGTAGTTTTATTTTCTAGTAATTAAGGTCACATTGATTCAATAACGTGAACCATATTGTAGCATGATAATATATTATATTAGATTCTATGACCAATTTTGGTTTGTGTTTGAAAATAGTTCTTCAATATTTTTTCTATGATAAGTTAATAATAATTTAGATTAGTGACTTATTTTCATATAATCTATTTGGTATTTTTTAAATGCACATTTAGTTTACTTGGTACTCAAACTACCTATTTTTGGTCCTAATATCTTTGAATCCAAAGGCACTCATGAGTTTGAGTGTTCAAGAGGGGGAAAGTGGGGATACTACATGGGATAAATATATCCCTTCATTAATTTTAGGACTGATGTTGGTTCAATCTAAGGATTGAGTAGTTTAACCTCATTTTACTCAAATATCAATAGTTATTACCAATAATGGCTCAATATATGTGTGGTTATACTTAAAATCCATTATCGACAAGAGTAAGCCCTTGTTTAATAGTGCAACTACGTCAAACCTTTCTAATTTCTAAAACAGGGGGAAGAGTCTCACTTTTAAAATAAACATAAAAGGGAGAGCAAGGCAAGGAAAAAATAGGTGTTTATAATTCAAAGAATTTTAATGCTTATAAAAATGAAATGTGATAACTCATAGTTATACCACTGTGTTCTTGGTTTAGTGTTAGCACAAACTTCAGCCACTTAATGGGCAAGCCTCAAAAGGGATACCAATGTGAATATTTTTCTTGTAGGTCCTTCACATAATGTAAACACTCAAAATATTTATAGTTATTATGATCCAAAACTCAAGGGTTTTGGTTGAAATATATTTAAAGAACACAAAATAACATAATAATAATTCTTTCTCTGAGAAGAGATATTTTATTGCTCACAAGATTACAAATACAAACATATGCTTATATTAGGGAAGAGATATCTAATCTCCTTATTAGGATATATCTTTATTTATACATATTTTTAAGGTAGGATGAGGATTTTTAAGGTCACCAATCTTGAGGGAGATGAAGTGGTTCAGCTTCCATGATTTACAATAACACAGAATTCAAGAAATTATTATTTTTATAAACTTTCTATTTTTAGATAGTACTATTAAAATTGAAATTTTGGGAAACTCCATTGGGCTTTTTGGGGTCAAAACCACTAATAATATCTATGTTCCATCTCATTACTTTCTCCTCATTCTTATCTTTCCAATGGTTCAAACAAGGATTCAAATGGAGCTATGGTTTAAAAGTTATGGCTCCTAGAAGTTCTCCCACCAATTGGGGTAGAACCGTCCCCTAAATTGTCACTTGAAGTGTTTCCCATATCATATTAACACACAAAACTTTTTAAACACTTTATAATTAAAATTACATAAAGCATAAATTATTCAAAAAATATTTAAAAGAACATAGAGGGGTTTAAACTAGCATATGTACAATCTAAACACCATATCCGTCTATGTAACATAAACACAAAATCAGTCTTTTTTCATAAACATTAATTTAAAACTTAGAAACAATGGAGTACACTTCATGAGAAGATAATTAGACCAAATAAAATAAAATCTTCATATTTATTTTAATGGGTTACTTTACAAAAATTTCCAACCTTTACAAAGTATTTTAGTTTACAATATATAGGATGGGGATAACCTCTAAGTAGTATAAGATTTCCATCCTTGGCCATGATGGCCACTCAAAGTTTTTGTAACTTCCAATATTCAAAAAAAATAAAAACCAAAAGATCCTCTACTCTCCTAAAATATTCCCTTAGGGGCACTCAATTGATTCATTGATGAGTTGGAGAAGATCTTCCTCACAATTTTTTGGGTTGTGCTTCTTTGGTTGGCAATGTGGCTACCACTAGGTTAAACTATTAGTCCAACTTGGTCAAATTCATTGGTGGCTTCTAAAATATAACATTTGATTGGGACATCAGTCTTTGATACATCTACATTGGGGATTTTAGGGACACTTTTACTTCCTATACCTGGTTGATTCTTGTAATGGAGTGAGTTGAGATTTCTAACACTTCCATGGCTCCAAATTTATTGGCTTTCACTACTTTTCTCCTCATGGCTTGGTTGAAGTGACCCAGGTAAAATCTAGACTCACCTCTATCTAGTAAGGTTCCATTTATGTGTAATAACATAGTGATGTTGACCTCCTTGAAGTATGTTAATATCTCTTCCATGCTTTATTCCAGAGGTTCCATGACCATTTATGTCAAATCTAGCCACTCTTCAATTGAATTTCTCATTCTCCCAGTATATGTATGATAAAGGCTCAGGTCCAAGATGGGCATGTGTTTCAACTCTAGGAACATGCCCTTATATATGACCATGGTGAGATTTATGTGCTTGCTCTTCATGAGAGTAATTCTTTATAAATACACCTACACACTTAGTAGATGTGCCATATTATCAATTAGTGTTTTGACCACCTCACCTAGAGCTGAGAAAAGTTGCATGAGGGCATCCCTCACTCATCTAATTAGTTAAATATGGAAGGATCTCTTCACCTATGCTTTAAGTTCCCAAACTTTCTCCTACATTTCCTCCATTAGCTTCTCTAACATATCATGTGTGGCTTAGATAACAAAGACTAAATCCTTAGTCACTCTCTTTTCCTATGGATGTTCTCATTTTGGTGAGTGAGAAGAGGTTTTTCTAAGTTTTATAGATCATAGGGTCTCCTTATTGGATGAATTTATGTGTGAGTATCTTCCTCATGTCCATTGAGGTCCTATCTAAATCCCATTTCACTTCAATATCTATGTGTGCAATCATCTTGGGTGACTACGACATAATGGCTACTCCTAGGGTAAAAGGGGATGATGGTGGGGTGGTAGAGATGGAGGTGGTAATTGAAGGCCAAGGTAGATGAATAATGGATGAGGTGAAGATCATGAAGGATGAGAAAAATTAAGGAGGAAGCATTGGGGGAAAAGGATTAATGATGAAAGGGTAATCCCATGGGAACATCTTAGCATGCCACTTATTTTGGGTTAGAATGACCTATGGGGAAATGATGCCTAAAAGAGGGGAATTTAGTAGGAAGGAGGAAATTGTCTTATTAAATCCATAACCCTAGGCACCTAAGATAATGGAAAAGGGAGGACTTTTAATGAAATTGGGAGTAATAGGGGGATGAATATCGATAGTTAGCTTTTACTTCTTCTTGGGCCTCTTTCCTAGATTAACTTACATTGTTGTGATGGAAAGAGTTGTAGTGGAAGAGGTAATAGGGGTTAACTAAGGAGCTCATTGGATGACTATAGGTATTGTTACCACGACCAAGGCTAATTTAATTATGTATACATTCACACTTATTGTTGGAGGTAGACCTGATCCTACTAAAGTGGGTGTACCTAGAGGTGGTTGGACCTATCAAATAATCATTAGAAGCATAGCAGGCTAGGAAACTTAAGACCTTGGAAGTCCAAGATGAGAGGCAAGGATCCTTACTAATGGAATGGATTTAATGGAGGTAAATTCAAATGTAAGGATGTTATGCATAGCTAAAACCAAAGGCACTTGGGTAAATTATGAAGGGGGTGTAATGGGAAATAAGGGAGGCACCACCTGAGTGGGTCATTGAGGGAAGGAAAACTAGGGGGTATTCCATTGGGTTTTTTAGGGACTATGGGAGAAATGTAAGGGATATCCATAAATGCCTATGGTTGGTCATAATTTGGGATTGTCTTTAGGATGTTAGTAACGTCAAATCTTAACACCTACATAGCATGAAGTCTAGATCCATATGATTGAGTCACCTGAGCTATGAGAGGTGGTAGAGTTGGAATAGAGGGCTGGGGAGGTAAAAATCATGGAGGAGAGGGTCAAGGAGGATAATAGGATGGGACCCCTTGTAATATCCTCCTTGAAATTTTAAGAGTCACTTGAACATCTTTTCTAGCTTGAGCTAACGTAGGGGAAGCATGGATAGTTTGGGAAAATGGCCAAGGTTGAAACTGATTTCCTTTCATATTTTTCTTAGAATCAATTTTGGAAAGCACATCCTTTTCATCCATAGGGTTAAGGTGGAAATTGTCCTTATTAGTGGGTTGGTGGTCATATTTGATGTTGATCTAGGCCTAATATTTTTTCCAAATGGGCCCTAATGATGCCATGCAGATCCAATTCTCTATTTTCTACCTTGCCTAGGGAATAAAAATATCTTCCAATGGACATATTTACTATAAGGGTAAAATATAGTACACATGATGCCTAATGATGATGTGTAATGTTGGGAAAACCTTCTGGTGGCATTTGATATAGTGATCAAAGATTCACTCAACTAGTTGATAAATAATTTTTTGCTATGCTAGCTAGTCTAGGACTTAATAGGGTTGGGGGAGGGGAAATCTGAGGATTTCAAAAAATTAGATGGGGTGATAGACTTACTTATTTCCTTTGAGAGCTAAGACATGGTTGCCTCATTAATGGCCATATAGACCAGTGGGTAGAAAGACTCATAAATCTCTCAAATATGGTTTTAATAATGGTGGCCATACAGTTTATAAAAAAACACATGGACCATTGCACCTCTAGGAACCCATGGTGGAAAGGTAGACAATTTAAACATGATGGAGGAACAAACAACATCCAACAATTATCTCATCATATAAAAATTACCTCTACCCCAAGCATCTGATACCATCTTGATAAGGTTGAAATTGATCACACCCCCAATGTTTAGGACCTGATCACCTTTAAGGTTTATATGCAATATATCCACCCATAAGTAATTAATGTGGATGCAATTAGTTGACATGAATAATTGATCCAATAGTATCATTCCTATGTAGAGCCTTTCCTTGAAGGTGTAGATGTTGTAAGAGTTTGTGTCTATCTTGTTAACCCATTTGACATCTGGGTTCTATTCCTAGTCTTTCAAGACATCATAAATTTGATACATGTTGGTCCATGTATCAATTGTAATAGCAACATAAGATAATGTGTATTTAGGGATGTTATACTAAAATTTCAAATTACTCCCTAAAATATCTATGATCTTAAGTTGGGAGCCCAAAAAACACACTAGATCATGAATGTCATCTTATACTTTCTTAGTAGTGAGTAACATCTTGATAAATAGGTCTAAACAAGGGACAAATTTTGGATTGTCAATAGTTCTATGTAACCCATAATTATTTTATCCATTGAGGGCATCTGGAAATTTATCCTTGTCCTTGTCATCTATGGATCCATGATTGGGCACCATCTCAAATTCTTTGAATATTTATTTATAGTGTTTAAAATAGGTTAGCCCCTTTACAAAAATTATATCTCTATATTTAGGCTCAAATTTGGGGTTAGAGGATGAGTCAACCATGGAAAGAAGTGATAAATCCCTGTGATAGTGAATTTTGAGAAAGGAGGACTTGAAGGGCTTCAGAATGAATTAAAAGTGAGGAGGAAAATCTAGGAATATGGGAGTAATCATGGTGAATGATTTTGTTCTCTAGCACTTATAGGGATTAAAAATAATCTCCTACATTTATGGTGCTTGAAATCTCACCCATTACAAAATTAAATTCAAGTTAGTGGCTTGATATTTCTATTTATTTCCCAATCTTGAGTTAGCTCAGGGGTTCCAAATATACATCGCTTGATATATTTGGTGATTGTGATGTGATGTTTTAAATTATCCAATCAAGCCCCATTTTCCCATTTAGTAAATAGTAGGAGTGTGGTAGGCACATGACTATGTTGCTCCTATGTCATCATGAGTATATTTTATCCTATGCCATGCATCTATTTCTAATTGGTCAAACTCTATAATAGATACCACCTAAGCATGACCTGGTACCTCACATTTACATTATCAAGAGTAAGAGATTCTATTTAGAGGAGTGAGGTAAAATGTGACATCCTTTGATTATCCTTTTAGATCTGACTATACCCCTCCATTGATCATCTCGATTCACTTATAATAGTTTATACAAAGGGACCACATGGCACCTTCTAGTGGGTTAAGTTCTCATAGGCTCTGATATATCTAATAGGTTTTGGAGACTAATACCTCTGATAATATTCACATGGAACTCTTTATTTCAATCAAGATCCCTCAAAATCTGACATATATAACAAATCTAGGATAATAATAGTTTTGACAAGATCCATGTGGCACTCCATTTGGTTAAGCTCTCATGATCTTTGACATCTCTGATAGGTTTAATATATCAATAGCTATGATAGAATCTATGTGTTTCTCCTTAATTCATTTGGGATCTCTAAATCTCTAACATCTCTAATAGGTCTAAGAGACTAACATATTTGATATAATTCACATGGTGTTCCTTCATTTATTTAGGCTCTCCCAGGATCTGACATCTCTGATAGGTCTAAGAGACTAACATCTATAGCAATATCCATGTGGCACTCCTTCATTTGGTTGTTCCTCCTACAAAAATTCAAGAAAAAGAGACTAAGTAAAAAAGGGAAGCCACTTAATCAATCAAAACACTCACTTTCCTACCAATAGGGATTTACAAGGTGTCATATAAGATTCCAAGAGACTAAGGCTTCTAGAACGATTACTCTAGGAGCTTCAATACAAGTATAAATATGCAAAAAAATAGTTATTTCAAAAAAACTATTATGTGTATTAAATTATTTTGATTTTATAAAATGTGGTAAGGACTCGACTATTCTTAAACTCAAAAGCTTATAAGGAAGACCATATTGTCATTTTAAGCATGTTAGACACTAGGCAAATCAGGGTGGGACATAAATTCAAAGATTTTCAAAGAAATATGTTCAAATAGGGACTAAAAATCCATGCACTTTAAATTGGGTATTTTAAGAGGGGTCCCCCACTTTTTTGAAGAAGGGGGTGTGATGACCACAACAAATGGTGAATTTATGGGGAAAATATTTCCGTAACATTTAGAATCTAGATTATGATCGTCCAATATTGAACATAGAGATAAGTAATTTGAACTTTGTTTGATAAACTTTAAAGATGAAAAGTGATCAAGTTTATTCCAACAAGTAACATACAAGGCTCTAATTCCTTCCAAGAACACTTCATGCATTAGTAATGAAATATATTACTTTAGTAAGCTCAAGTACTTCTAGAATATCAAAAGGTTTCTGTAGGGGTATGTACTTTATAGAATTTTGGCTAAGGAGGGAAACTTTAGTATTACTTTATTGTCATCTAGGCATATATATCCCTGATAGAGATGATTTTGGTTTCACTTCAAGCCTTGGTCCATTGTCAGCTAGGTTGGAAAGCCTACAATGGAGGTTTCTAAAATCACCTTGTCTAAGGAAGAAACTTATCATATATATATATATATATATATATATATATATATATATATATATATATATTGAAATTCAGACTTCCTTTTTTTTATATTTGATGTTTAATCCATAAGGGTTGGATATCATTATATCCAAAGTGTATGGTAACTTCAGTAGTCTTCCAATATCCAGATGACCTTTTTATCATTCATCATTTATAATATCCTTATCTTTTCATTGAGGTGCTTGTTATGACCTTTTTTAGAATTAGAACATTTATTTAATTAACTTACTCAATATTGAATCAGTGGATTTTGATTC
Source organism: Torreya grandis (assembly GCA_037957365.1). Lineage (NCBI taxonomy): Eukaryota > Viridiplantae > Streptophyta > Pinopsida > Cupressales > Taxaceae > Torreya > Torreya grandis. Next base: position 880,999 of record JARHVA010004373.1, on the reverse strand, counting down.
TCATAATGTTTTTTGGATAATTACCTTGCCTATCATAGTGTTTAATATCAAAGGTTCACTTTATTTTTCCTAATTATGTTACTAGTTTTCACTTGCTTGGTGATCCATTAGATTAGGCATTACTTTCCCTAATCTTAAATTTTATTTATGAATCATGGGGTCATAGGATTTATCTTCTAAGAAGGGAGATTTGGGAGCACAAAACTTCTATAAGGTTGTTAGAATAAATACAGGGCACAAAACACAAGAAACAAAGAACAACAATAGAATAATAGAAGAAAACACACAAAGAAGTAAACTAATCTAAACCTAAAATAATATATACATTACCACCCCTAAAGTCATTATTATAAAATTGCACTGGAAGGGACATATGAGAAGTAATTCTTAAGGAAGTAACCATTCATAGGTAGTGGTAGGTCAATGCCCTCAAGATCTTTGAGTTGGAAAGCATTCTACCTGAGTAGCTCAACTATCTAGTATGGGTTAATCTAAAGTGGATCAAACTTCAAATGTTGGCCCTTATTTTCATGGGATTTATCTCATAATAGCACCATATATGAAATCCTAAAAGACTTGATATTGGATTTCTTATTGAATCATCCCTTGATAGTGCTCTAATGTTTACTAAAGTTTAATAAGGATTGATCCTAAGCTTCTTCCAATCGAACAATGTTTAAGAGACTTGAGTTCACTTTATCATCATGCTCCATAAAGTGATACATAAACTTGTAGGTTGGTAACTTGAGTTTAATTGGTAGAATTGGATCTATCCCATAGATTAGTAGAAATGTTGAACTTTTGAGTGCATGTTTGTCCATGGTGCATGTTTGTGCCTAATGCAATTATCCCATAGATCAAACTTCAATAATGAATGCCACTCCCAAGTTTATTCTCTAGATATTTATTAATGGCCTTAATTAGGTTCTTGTTGGTTAATTCTACCAACCCATTCCCTTACAGGTAATAAGTAGATGATAATCTTAAAGTGATCATACTATCATATACCCATTTATTAAACTTTTTAGATAGGAATACAGGGCCATTATAGCATACTAATGATATAAGAATCCTAAATTGAGTGGTCACATTATTCTCCATGAATTTGATGACTTCACTTGTAGTGTTTTTCTTTGTTACCACTACCTTGGTCCATTTTGTGTAGTAATTTACATCCATAAGAACAAACTTATGGACTGTTAAGGAGTTGGGGTTAATGACCCCCATGAAATATATCCCCCATTGGTAAAATGGCTTCATTTATATAACTAGATGCAAAGGAATTGTAGTGTGGGTTTATCTTTTGGCAAAGTTCTAATATTGATGGCATGTCTTGACATGCACATGGACATATTTGAATAGGATTAGCCAATAATAGCCCACCCAAAGTATTTTATGTGCCATTGCATTTATTATAGGATGACTAGCACCCAAATTCTCATGTATTTTTTCCATTACTTCCCTAGATTTAACCTTTGATAAGCATCTAAGATAGACACCTTCATGACTTTTCCTAAAGAGAACTCCTTTATTCAACATAAATTGTGTTACCTTTAGTTTGAGGTTTATTTTATATGTTTGGTTAAGTCTAAGAGGTGTGTTCTTGTAAAGCAAGTAATGTATGATTGGGGTGTACCTAATACAATACTAGCTCTTGATTGAGTTATTGTATAGTGATTATTAGATCCATCTCGAATATCATTTTAGTAAGACCTTACCCCTAACCAACTTGGTAGTATTTATTTCTAGGTCATACTCTTAAAAATTGATCATCCATCTACCTCTATGTTTTCCCATTTAATTTTAACCTAAGATTTTATTGATAGCTATATCTAGTTGATTGCATGCACTTTATTCCTAATAATGTAGTTCCTAAAATTGTTTACATCCTTGATCAATGCATAGGTGTGCTTGTCTAATGTGGAGTAATTTAATTTGGAATCCTTTATATTGGTGCTCATAAAAACAACCAGGTATTCTCCATCAAATATTTGTGTGAGATAGGTAGTGATGGTGTGCTTTGAAGAAAAATGATAAATATAAAAATACTTTGCATAGTCTATACTAATTAGCATGGGCACTTGCATGATGGCATCTTTTATGTCTTTAAATAATTTATTTGATCCATCATGCCAATCCATCTTATCATCTTATTTCAATATAATATTAAAGGAGATTTACAATTTTAAAATTCAAAAATGAATTTACAGACAAAATTGATGTTTCCAAAGAAAGATTTCAGTTTTTTTTTACTATTGGGTTGAGGTAATTTAGAAATTACATCAGCTCTTTGGGGATTGATATTAATACCTTCCTTCATGATGATATGACTGAGAAGCTTACCTTCGGTGACATCAAACACACTCTTTCTATATTTCAAGGAAATACCATACATTTTTCACCTTTCAAAAACCTTTTACAAATGGTAGACATGATCTAATCTACATTTTGAAAACATAGTTAAATCATCCATGTATACATATGTGAAATCCTTAACTCTTTGAAATGTCATTCCATTATTGATCAATCCAAATGGCATTCATTTTTAAGCAAATGTGCCCCACTTCATGGTGAATGCAGTCTTGGATTGGTCATTATAATTCACTAAAACCTTATTATACTATAAGAATCCATCTAAAAAGGACATCATATGGGATCCATTAACCATTTGAATCATTTCATCAAGGGAAGGCAATGGGTAATTATCCTTATATGAACCTATGTTTAGGTTTTATAAGTCTATGCATAGCCTAATTTTTCCATTCTTCTTTTATATTGGTACTAAGTTTTCCACCCAAGTGGAATGGCAAACCAGGAAGATTATTTCATCAAACATGAGTTTGTGAACTTCTTTGTGTATCAAAGATTTAAGGATCAATTTCACAGATCTCTGCTTATATTAGAATGGTCTTTGGTCTAGTTTAAGGGGGATGGTGTGGTTGATCACTCTTGGGTCAAAGAATTTAAAGTATCCATATCCCTAATAAATTACATATTTATAACTCAATAATAACTTTTAAAGCTAATGAATTTACACATCTGTCCAATTAGGACCTATGTTGATAGTTTGGGGTCTTTCTAAAGAGCCTAGGTTAATAGCTCAACATTTCTAATCTAAAAATTTAGGTTTATTTATTTAGGGCATAGGTTTAAATGTGTCAAACACATTTTATAGGTAAATAATCCACTTTGGGATTCAATTTACTTGGATATTTAGAAATCCATCTTTGTCAATTTCAGCTTTAGGACTATCCCTTTCCTCTTCATCTATTATTTGGGCCTCAAATGCCCCAACAATATTGAGGAATCAGATTATGTGTTAGTTATCTTCAAATAATTTTAAATTCATGGTATTATCTAGAACAAAGGATGGGACCAATTAAATAGTATGTTCTTACATATCAGTGTCATCTAAAGGAGTTAGGATCATAGTTGAGGATGTTAATGAGTCGATAACTAGAGTTTTTTCCCTATGGATAGGGATGATGTTAAATGCATTAGTTATTTATATTAGGTCCCATTCCCTATGTTTGTACTTCCTGAGGTATGATAGTTTGCATTGAATCCTTATCTTAACTTGGTTTATGACCAACTCATAGTCATTAAACACTCTTAGTTCCTTAGCCTTTTACTTTAATGCAAGTTGTAGATCAAGGATTAATGCTTCATACGCTACCAGGTTATTAGTGTAATGGAAATACAACCTATATGAAGCTAGGTATATCTTTCCTTGTGGGTTTATTAGTAGAAAACCTACTCCACTACCTTGTTTGAAATGGGCCACAATCTTGGTAATTCAAGTTCATTGTCAACTTTGTCTTTAGTAAGTTTTATGCATAGTGTATAAATCCCTAAGTCAGAGGATACTAGGTTCACCTTTTCATTGACCACATTATACTAAGTTATTGTGTGTTTCTTATTAGGTTCCTTATCCACTCTGATATGATTAGATATGCCTCTCTAAGGAAACCACATATGGGAGAAATTAGTAGCCATGTATCTATTTAAAGATTTTAACCAATGTTGGATAAGGAGCATCCCATATGCTTCAAGAATATCCTTAACTTGAATGTCCATGAATTATTTGATTTAAGGTTTTGAATCCAACTACATATGTACATTGAGTATCTCTCCAACTACCTTAACCTTAGATTTGTGAAGTTGGAATATGATATTATTTGACTTGATAGAGACTAAACCCAGATTTTCATAGATGCCTACAGTCATTACATTAGTTGAATCTCCTGAGCCTACCAGATAATTATGTAGTTTTTTTCTAAATAGTATAGTAGTTAAAAGAAAGGGAGGTACCTTATAATTAGTCTTGTGAATAATTACATTAGTGTGAGCAACTTTATGCTTTATTTGGGTTGGCTTGGTAGGATTTTTTATTAATGACTACAATAGAAGATCCCATTGCTTAATGATTTGAGCAAGATCATAAAGATTAATATTCACTTTAATATTCTTCATGTCCTCTAAATTAGTGTATTCTACCTTGCATTGGACTAGTTGGGCCTCCACTAGGACCTTTGGTGATTGAAGTTTTGGAGGTGGTCAATCATTCCTAAGATTATGATTTTATGGGGTTGCACCATTATTTAGAAGAGTAGACATGGTGAGGGGTTGTTGATGTGCCCTATTCCTAAGGGTATAATTTATCCTTTAGAATTGTTCAAAATATTTTACCTCTCTAATGTTTTCATTTGGATCATTTTCTTAATAGTTGGAAAATTCCATTGTTTCTAATACCATAGCAGTACAAGGGGTCCTACCCATAATGGATGATTTTGGTTGGTTCAAAACCACCTTGTACTCTTATGTTTCTCTTTGGAAGATGTCAAAGGTGATATATAACTCTATGCATTCAATCTCACCATGTTGGGTAATATTATGCACATGTCACCAATTTGGAAGGACTATCTCACAACTGTTAATTTTAGGTATCTTGTTCAGGGAAGGTTCTAGCTAATAGTGGGGATGATAGTTTCTATTTTACTTTTGGTATGTAAAGTTATTATTCAAAATTTTAAAATTGGAGCTACACATCTACCTTTCTAGGCCAAGGAAGTCATTAATTATATTTTATACCATCCCTTGGATGGCATCTAGTTCATTTTTTGTTGACTCCTAGAGTATGGCTTGTACATTATTCATAGCTACCAACATGGCTTGTGTTATGATCTTAATAGGTGGATTTCACTAATGCCTCAAGGTTTTAGTGTAATGGTTCATTAAATTTGGTATTATATCCTCAACCTTAGTTTGAGTTGTAGATTAGGTGACTACATCAACATGGAAATGTTCATCTGAGGCTTGTACATGTCAGTGATCTTATTATACAGGTGCAAATCCAACCTAAAGTCTAGGCTTCAAAACTATGGTGGGATGTTATGATCATAATGGGTATATTTCACTAATACCTTGAGGTTTTGGTGTAAAGGTTTATTAAAACTTGGTGTTGTAACTAAGAAACCATCTTATTATTCACCAGGTTAATAAAACCTAAGTGTTGATTAGGGTCAACATGTCTTAAAGAGAGTTTATTGGTTATATATAGTGGTTGAGATAGAGGTAAAATCTAATTTGCATTGAGAGAAAGTTTCATGTTCATCATGTTTGGAAAGGCATTAGGAATGGGAGACATCATTTGAATTTAAGTCTTAAATTTCATGTCAACCTTTATGGCCTCTACATAATCCATGGGTAGGTCTATTATGATGGGTTTCAACTTAGGAACATGGTCATCTAGGGGTTTAAGGCATTCTTATGGTCATATAAGGGTTTAAGGCATTATTGTACATTTCAAAGGTTAGTTTCATGTTTGGTTGATAGAGCACGGTGACCCAGCTATACATTTTCTAAAATCTAGTGTTGAAATTTTTAATGGGTTAATTTGTTTCTCTCTTGATGTAGGTAAACTACTGGTAGAGCATATTAGGGTTGATGACTTACCTAAACTAAACAATGAAGGTATTGCTAAATTATTCCCACCTTGTAATGGATTTCTAAAGGAGATTAAGGAAAAAATCATAGGTTGAATCCATCAAAGTAAATGGAAATATCCTACAGGCTATATCTTCATGTTCCACATTCAGAAGCCTTAGGTCGGTCTTGCATGAGGTCATGTGTTCTTCAGCAATCCAACCTCTAACAGGGTGTGAAATGTGGAAGGCACCTTTCTAGGTTCCTATGTAAGTCATTTATGACTCCAAGAATGTTGATAGTTGCCCTTAATAACTAGGACAAGAGGAGAGCCATTATGGGTGGTCTATTTGGGGGAGAATATGAGGATGAGCTAGTAGAATCAACAATAGGTATGGGTCCATTTCAATGAAATTGGGATACTTAATGCACTTGTATGGGTGAAATAGTCAGTTTTCCTTGCCTAGACTTAGGTTGTTAATATACATAATAGGATCCAAATTTTCATAGGGGTAAACCAGTGGGTTATAACTTCCTTATCAAGGTTTACCTTTCTCTATAGTTTTTTTTGTGCGTTTGAATCACACAAAAATGGGTAAATCATAAATGGAATGAAAAAATACTAATAAAACAAATATTTCCCTCTTTCTAGTGTCACCTATTATTGTGCTCAATATCCTTGAGTCCAAAGTCACTCATGAGTTTGAGTGTTCTAGAGGAGGGAAGTGTGGACAATGCATGGGATTAATATATCCCCTCATTGATTTTAGGACTAATGCTAGTTCAATCTAAGGATTGATTAATTTAACCTTTTTTTACTTAGAGATTAGTAGTTATTACCACTTGACACTAAATATATGTGTGGTTTCACTTAGAATCCATTACTAGCCAGAGAAACCCCTTATTTAATAATTTAGCTATGCCAAACCTTACTAATTTATAAAATAGGGGGAATAGTCTTACTTCCAAAATAAAAATAAAAGGGAGAGAAGGGTAAGGTAGAAAATAAGTGTTTCCAATTCAAATAATGTTGATGCTTAGATAAATGAACATGCGAAGTCATAGTTATACCATTGCATGTTTGGTTCAATGTTAGCACAAACTTAAGCCACTCAATGGGAAAGCTTCAAAAGGGACACTAACATGAATATTTTACTTGTAGGTCCTTCATAGAATGTAAATACTAAAAATATTTTTATATATTAACACATAAATCTTTTGAAACACTTTATAATTGAAAGTACATAAAGTATAATTTGTCCACAACATGTTGAAAATAACATATAGGGGGTTAGACTAGCATATGCACAATCTAAACACCATATTCATCTCTGCAACATAAGCACAAAATCACTCTTATTTCATAAACATTCACTTAAAACTTAGAAATAATGGACTCCACTTCATGAGAAAAGAACTATATCAAAACAAATAAAAGCTTCCTACTAATTTTAATAGAATTCGTTTACATAAATTATTGACCTTTACAAAGGAATGAAGTTTATAATATATATAGAATGGAGCTCACCTAAAATTAGCATGTTATCCCCATCCTTGGCCATGATGGCCACTCAAAGTTGTTGAAACTACCAATATTTATAAAAAATAACCAAAAGATCCTCCTCTCCTAAAAGATTCATTTGGGGCCCATTCAATTAATCTGATGATTAGTTGGAGAAGATCCACCTCCAAACAATTTGGGTTATGCTTCTTTAGCTATAGTGTAGCTACCACCAGGTTAAAATCTTGATATAGCTTGGAAAAATTTATTGGTGGCTCCTAAAATATCACCTCTGATTGTGACATTAGTCTTTGATACACCTAGAGTGGGGTTTTTAGGGACACTTTTACTTTTGAGACCTTGTTAATGCTTGTAGTGGATTGAGTTGAGAGTTCCAAAACTACCTTGACCCTATCTTTGTTGGATTTCATTACTTTCCTCCTCATGGCCTTGTCAAAGTTATCGAGGTTAACTCCAAAGTTGCCTTTATCTAGTAAGGTACCATTCGAGTAGAATAGCATAGTGATTTTGACCTCCTTGAATTAGGCTAACATATTTTCCTTATTTTCTTCTAGAGGTTCCACGACCATTTTTGCAAAGTCTAGCCACTCTTTAGTTAAAGTCCTCATGCTCCCATCGTACATTTGATAAATTCTCAAGTTTAATACGGGCATTAGTTTAAGCTCTAATAACATGCCCTTATGTATGACTATGATGAGCTTTATAAATTTGATCTTTATGAGAGCAATTCTTTCTAAATGTAGTTGTGCCCATAGGATATGTACCCTAATATCAGTCAGTGTTTAGACCACCTCACCTAAAACTAAAAAAATTTATGTGAGGGCATTCTTGACCCATCCAATTAGTTTAATATGGAAGGAGCTCTTCACCTATGCTTTAAGTGCCTAGATTTGCTCCTACATGCCCTCCATTAGCTTCTCTAACATATCATGTGTGGCCTAGAGCATAGGGACTAGATCCTCAACCATTATCTCTTTTCCTATGGATGTTCTCATTTTCATGAGTGAGAATAGGCTATGTTGAGTCTACCAGATCATAGGGTCTCCTCCTTGGATGAATTTCTATGTGAGTGTAAGGAAATTACTTAGATGATTCACAAAAGTAGAATTATATAGGGCCAAATTAAGAGCAAAATAAGTAGATACACAACATCAATTAGTAAAATATTAGAATACTTGAATATTATGACTAAGCCACTTCAAGGAGGAAACCTCCATAATAATGCAATAAGAATAGAATTCACAATATGATCCTTAAATACTAACCACTACCTCCTATATATACTCTACTTAGCCATGGTTATTATATAGGCTAACCATACTAAAAATGTTAAGAAATGCAACAATCTAATATGAAGATGTGTAAGCCACATGTAAGCCACACATATCCTTAGATGTAATCTAGGTTAAGGACACATCATTCCCCTCCCCTTAAAAATGATGTTGTCCTCGATTTTGAATCAAACTAGGATGTTGTTGTAGGAATGTTTCATCTTCCCATGTTGCATCTTCACAATGCATGTTCTTCCATTTGATCAAATACTGCTTAATGGCTTTGGTCCATAGTTTCTTAGTGCACATGTCAAGTATATCCTCAAGATCTATAATGACTCTTCCTTATTCATCTAATTCAAGTAACTTAGTCTAAGTGGAAACTCTGTGTCCAATTACTTTATTCAGGTAAGATACATGAAATACCAGATGCATGTGAGTGGATGGGGGTAATTATAACTTATAAGCCATACTACCAATTTTTGAAATATCTGGTAAGCTCCATAATACTATGGTGATAACTTATTATCTTTTTTTTACTTCAAAGACATCTACTTATATGGCTACAAATGCATAAAGACCCAATCACCTATGTCAAAATGTGACTCACTGCAGTGTACATCTACTTGTTGCTTCATTTGATTTTGTGTCATTATTAAATTCTCTCACAAACTAACTAATACATCCTATTTTATGGTGAATGTGTTCCTCAATAGCTTGAACCTTAGAATGCACTGTCAAAACTAAAGTGATGGATGTGAGGTGATACCCATATAATGCCAGAAAGGGAGACATCTTTGAAAGAGTTTGAAAAGAAGTGTTATACCACTATTCAACAAGTGGCAGCAAATGAATCCATTTGTCGTATTTGTTAGAAACAAAAAAATGAAGATACCCTTCGAGACATTTGTTGATTAACTCTATTTGTCCATTAGATTAAGGATGATAGGATGAGATATGAGTCAACTGGGAACCAAAACATGCAAATAATTTAGTCCAAAAATTACTAGTAAATATAAGATCTCAATCACTTATAATGATCTTTGGAGTGCCATGAAATTTTTGAACCATACTGAGAAAAGTAGAAGCTATTGTAATAGAAACAAATGGTTGTGATAAGGAGTAAAAATGAGCATACTTGGTGAGTCGATCCACAACTACCATGCTAACATTTTTACCCTTAGACCTTGGTAACTCTGTAATCAAATCCATGGAAACCTCTTCCCAATGTTGGCTAGGGATGGATAAAGGCTATAAAAAACCTAGGGTCTTAATGGTTTCACCTTTATTTTATTAGCAAACCATGCATTCAGCCAGATATTTTTTAACATCCCTTTTGAGTCCTTCCCAAAATAAATCTTGCTTGATTCTATGATATATTTATAAAAATCTCAAGTGTCCTCCAAGTGAAGAGGTATGAATTTCCTATAGAATTTTATGTTTGAGGAGAAAATGTTTATAAATGTATAATCTATCTTTATACCATATGTGTTCCCCTTCCATGTAAATTATTTAGATTCATTAGAACCCTATTGAATATTGTGAATCAAATCCTTGGTAGCATTGTGATTCTCCCATTCTGATCTTTCTTCTTCTATCCAATCTACTTGCCACATGGTCATGGTGCATAATAATGCCTCAACTAATTCATCCCATCAAGATAGGGCATCTGACACCACATTCTCATTTACTTTCTTATACACCATTTAAAAATCATATCCTAACATTTTAGTCACCCACTTTTGTTGTTCTTCAAATGAAACGCATTGTTCCAAAAAATATTTGAGGCTATCACAATCAATCTTTACATGAAAGTGATGACCCATTAGATACAGTCTCTATCACTTCATTATATGTAAAATAACCGTCATCTATTTCTCGTATATTGGTTTGAGCCTATTTTCCCCTTAAGTTGGTGACTTTAAAATGCCAATGGTATACCTTATTTCTTGAGTACATCCCCCATGTCATACCCCAATGCATCACACTCCACAATAAAAGTTTTTGAAAAATCAAAGTTATGCACATAACTATTTTAAACTATTCATATGCCTTGGTAGTTGAATAAATCCAATGGAAGGATTCTATCCTCATCAAAGAGGTGAGTGGGGTTTTTATGATATCATAATGTTTTACAAACATATGATAGTAACATGTTATCCCCAAAAATCCACAGAGGTTCTTAAGGGTCTTAGGAACCTACAACTCCATCATTGCTTGGATTTTCTTAGGATCAACTTTCATTCTTTCATGTGAAAAAATATGACCTAAGTACTCCACATCTTGGAAACCAAAATCACATTTAGAAGGTTTGACATAAATTTTATGTTGTTCCAAAACTAAAATCACCTATTTCACATGCTTCAAATGGTCTTCCCAATTTTTATTGTAGATGAGGATATCATCAAAAACACTAATACAAGCTTTCTCAAGAATGGCCTAAAAGTAGTATTTATCAAACTTTAAAATGTAGATGGTACATTTATGAGGCTAAAAGGCATGACCATAAATTCATAATGGCCTTCATGAGTTATGAAAGTTGTTTTATGTATGTCCTCATTACGGACATGAATTTGATGATATCCAAAGTCAAGATATAACTTGGTAAATTAAATAGCACCATGCAATTAATCTAGAAAATCATCAATTACTGGAATAGGAAACTTATCTTTGATGGTGTATTTTTTGAGTTCTTTTTAGTCTAGCCACATCCTCCAACTATCTCCCTTCTTTTGTACTATGACCATCAGGGAGGAATATTCGCTTTAACTATGCCAGATGATTCTTGCCTCCAACATATCTTGTACCATATTTTCAATTTCACTCTTTTGAGCATAAGGATACCTGTAGGGTATGCTATTATGTGTTGTACTTCTTGGAATGAGTCTGATGGAATGATCATGTGCATGACTTGGAAGAAGTCCTTTTGGCATGTCACTAAAAACAACATAATGGTCATCCAACACTTTTTGCAAATTAGGATGTGTAGGCTCCTTGGTTGGTTGAACCTCCATGGAAAATAAGCATGCCACAAAACCTTCAGTACCTTTTCTGAGAATCTTCATCATTTGGTGGGAACTAACTAGTTATGGAGATTTAACCCATAAACCATGTAGTTTAAAAGTCCTTCCTTTTGAATGGAACCTCATGAATAATTCCTAAAAATTCATCTTAATAGTACCCAAAGTGGTAAGCCATCACACTCCCAAAATAATGCTAGTTCCTCCCATGGGAATAAAAAATATAGGGGATTATAACAAATAGTCTCCCGTAAAAAGCTTAATACTATGAAATTTTTTAGAATAGTTGACTATATCACCATCTAAAATCATGACCTAAAAGTCTAGAGCTGGATAAATGTAAAAATTCAAATGAGTACCCAACTTATTATTGATGAAGTTATATGTACTCTCAAAGTCAATTAACACAGTCACCTTTTGTTTCTTCAAGAACCCCATCACCTTAAGAGTTTGAGGAGTACTAATGCCTAAAAGTTCATGATAGGAAATAGTAGGTCTAGAATCTTTAGATTCATCCTCAAGTTCTTTTAATCCTTCCCCTAAATCCACCTCATCTTCTTCCTCATCATTGGTACCATCAATGTAGAATAACTTCTTTTCAATACATTGATGTCTTTTTCTCCATTTACTATCATAGCCAAAACATAAACCTTTTGTACACTTTTCTTCCACTTGTTGAGATTTCAATCCAGTAGGTTGATGAAATGATGGTGCTAAAAAGGTGTGTTCATGAACATTAGTGAAAGTGCTTCATTTTATAAGCTCTTTTTCTTCAACCATGTGTGCCTTTGGTATGGCCTTAGATATAGTACAAGGATGAAACATTCAAACCTATAATTGGATGTTATCTTTGAGACCACACAAAAATAGATTAGTCATATTTTATTTAGTGATATCTGACACACATAAAGAGAGATTCTAAAATTGATGAATGTAGTCCTTGAGAGACTCGATTTGGTGTAATGTGGCTAGCTAACTGAAGTAATTTGTAGAAACATTATTTTGATAGTGTATCTATAACTCCTCAAAAAATATAGACCATGAAACTGAGACACCCTTATTTTTATTTTGAGCACATAACCAATGATACCAAATAAATAGCTCAGGTTCTAAATAGAGAAAGGTCATAACCACTTTTTGAAAACATGGAGTTTGATGTAGATCAAATAAATTTTCAATTTGAGTGAGCCAAGTGAGTGGATCATTACCATAAAACTTGCATAAGTCCACTTTTGGCAACATCATCTTAGCACCAAATTGGTATCAATATTGTTTGGAGTAGGAGAACCAAATTGAAGTGGTGGAGGATTATTTTATAATGGCTGAGCTGACAAGTTGGCCAACTACCTATATATTTATTGTAATTGATCCTCATGCTATCGAATTCCCTTCTCAAACCTATAATTTCCCCTTTAATAGTATCAAAATCATCTTTTTTCTCCTTGCCATATAACTCTATCTTAAGTTGTTGAACTACTTCCAAAATAGATGGATCAGAAGTTTTAGATTCCATGTCATACTTATGAGGTGTTTTTGGAGTTTCTTTCCCTTTCCCGTGTCCATGAATGTTTGGACTAGCCATGAACAAACTCTAGGAGGTTTTTATCCCCAAAAAAATGTACCTATGGAATACACTATTGCAATAATCTCATCAAGATGAATCTAACTACTATTATTATGCATAAGGGTGAAAATTTTTTACCCAAAAAAGTGTACCAATGGAATACACCATTATGATCATTTCATATATATGAATCTAATGATTGTTAATTTTCATAAAGTAAAAAAAATATAGACTTTATTTTTTATTTTTTTGTAAAAAAAAATCATGAACAAAACTATGGTGATGAAAAAAATCAAATCCTCCCAGATCACATGTTATGTTTTTTTGGCCTTCTAGTGCTTAGGATGCTAGATCCAAAAAACATGCACCATATAAACTTACTGAAATTGATGCTCTAATACCACTTGTAATGAAATTACTTAGATTATTTTCAATAGTATATTTATATATGGTAGAATTAAGAGTAGAATAAGTATATACACAACAACATTTGGTGAAAGAGTAGAATACTTGAATATTATTACTAAGCCACTTTGAGGGGGTAACCTCCATAACAATGCAATAATAAAAAAATTCATAGTATTATCCTTAAAGACTAACCACTACCTTTTATATATACTCTACTTAGCAAAGGTTATTGAATAGGCTAGCCATATTAAGAACATCGAGAAATGTAATAATCTACTATGAAAATGTGTAAGCCACAAGTTAACCACACATATCCCTAGATGAACTATAGGTTAAGGTCATTTTGGTGAGTGATAATAGGTTCTGTTGAGTCTACCAAATCATAGGGTCTCCTATTTGGATGATTTTATTATGAGGAACCTCCTCATGTCACCTAAGGTCCTATCAAACTACCATTACACTTTGCGATCTTTCTATACAATCATCTTAGGTGCATGAAACACCATGGCTACTTCTAGGGTATAAGGGGATGTTTGTGGGATGATAAAGATCAAGGTGGTATGTATAGGCCTAGGTAAAGGAAGAGTAGATGAAGTGGTTGGAGTGAAGGATGATACTAATGGAGGAGGAAGAGGTATGGGGAAAAGGAGGCAAGATGAAAGGGGAAGCACATGGGAACATCTAGGCCTACCACTGATTCTAGATTAGATTGACCTGTAGGGAAATAATGCTAGGGAGAGGGGCATTTAATAAGAAGGAGGAAATTGGTTTATTAAATCCAAAACCCTAAGTGCTTAGGATAATTTAAAATGGAATCTTGGGAATGATATAAGGAGTAACAAGGGGATGAAGAGCCAGAACTACCTTTTAATTATTCTTAGGCCTCTTGCTGAAATCAACCTTCATTATTGTGATGGAAAGAGCTATAATAGAAGAGGTAGTAGGGATTTACTAAGGATATTTATGGGTGATTTCAAGTTCCACTAATATTATTGGGTCCAATTAAACTATGCATATGGGCACACTTATTATTGGGGATAGATTTGAGCCTGCTGAAGTGGTTGTGCTTGAAGGTGGGTGGCCATATGGAGGAACTAGTGGAGGCATAGATAGCTAGGTAATTTAAGCCCTTAGAGGTCTAGGATGATCTTAAGGTATCCCTAATAATTAAATGGATTGAGCATATGTAAATTGGGATGTAAGGATGTTATGTATAGTTTAAGCTAGAGGCACTTGGGTAAATAATGGAAGAGGTGTAATGGGAAATAAGGCAGGTGCCACCTAAGTGGGTTGTTGAGGGAAAGGAAAACCAAGATCCATCATATTTTTGAGGGAATGTGGGAGTAGGTGAAGGGATATCCATATAAACCTATGTTTTATCATGCTTTGGGCTCATCTTCAAGATGTTATTAATGTCAAATCTTAGTGTTGCATAGCCTAAGGTCAAGTTGCTTAAGGTTGAGTCACTTGAGCCACATGAGGTGGTGGAGCTAGAGTAGAGGGTTGGGAAGCTGAAGATCATAGAGAAGAGGGTCTAGGAGGAGAAGGGTTTTGAACCCCTTGTAATATCCTTCTTGAAATTTGAGGAGTCTCTTGAACATCTCCTTCGACTTGAGCTAATATAGGGGAAATAGGGCCAACTTGGGTTAATGTCTCAGGATGAACCTACATTCCTTTATTATTCTTATCATTTATTTTGGTGATCACATCCTTTTCATCCAAAGGGTTAAGGTGGAACTCATCCTCATCACTAGGATGGTTTCCATAATTGATGTTGAGTCAAGACTAATATTTTTTCACATGGGCCTTGATGACACCATATAGGTCCTAATATTTGTGTTTTTTCCTACCCATGACATAATAATCTCTAAAAATAGCCATATTATGAAATAGGGGTGGGTTATGGTACACATTATTCTTTTTGGTGATGGGAAAAGTTGGGTAATCCTTCTGTTGGTGACTAATACATTGATCAAAGATGCCCTCAACTAGTTGATAAGTAATTTCTTATTTTTCCAACTAGTTAAGGAATTTATAGGGAGAGTAGAGGGGAGTTATGAGGATGCCAACAACTTAGATTATGGTGTCATACTTATAATATATTATTCTCTAATGGGGGTGAGAGAATCCCTTGTTAGTAACAATCTGATTGGGTTTTACTTGAATAGGGTAAAAACATCAGACTAATTCAACTAATGGATTCTATCATGATGAAACCTACAAGACTAGTCTTTAACTAAATACATTAGTTTCAATTAACCATACAAATTTATATAGATAATATATTTAACTAATTATCATAATCATATTATAAATATCAATAATAGGTATAATGTTGATTACATAAAGACTGCATTAATTCATAAAGTATTGTTACAAATTCAGCCACAAGTGATACAATTTTACATCCAATTGTTGTATAGTACATATTAATAAAAATTATAGTTTCATCAATATAAATTTCTTAATAATAATATAAAATGATACAAAGCTCCAAGAAGCATGCGAGTCTCAATGAACTTGAATATCCATAAGTAATCTCAAGTGTAGTCTCTAGTGTAGTATTGTTGAGTGGAGGAAGAGAATCATCTAAGTGCTTTTTCACACCAACCATGGAGCATCGATCCCCTACACAATCTCTCAACAAGGGAATGACCCTCCCTTCATGGATGGGTAGATAATGATGGTGTGATAATCTAGAGTGACAAATTAAAACCCGTGTGATGTAAGATAACTAATACATAATGTATACCATAAAAAAACTCATTCTAATATGATATTTTACAAACATGTAAACTAAATAAAATAGATAAAATGATAATGTTTAACTATAAACATTACTTTGGAAAAAAATTTCATATAGTTATTAATCATGAGGATCAGTCAATTTCATACACACCACTCAATCGGATTACACCTTAGCTATGCATTAGTGACACTATTAAAGTGAGTGTAATCTATTGCACTACTTATTTAGGGTCATCAATGTGATATTTAGCCTCAATATAAAATATAAAAATTTAAAGATTCATATAGAATATTCCTTATAAAAAGATAATTATGTATTAAATAAGGAAGTATCAACTACATTCATTTATTCCATCAAAATCAATGTACTAAATCCAAAACATCTAATTTATTACTTCAATTATAAATATATTTAAAAATAATCCTCAATAAAATCATACCATCCAAGTAATAAATATATCTAGACATCAAGTTACTAAATATCAACGTGTAACTTCAAATTTTATGGCATCCATCTAAATAACATATATTTCTATCTTAGTATTTACATATCAAAATTATAATAATAAACCATTCAAAACACATAACACTAATATGACTTGTATTCAATCTCAAATACAATGTATTCAGATGTTCTTTCAAACCGTTAAATATATAACAAATCACCCAAGTTTAATTGTTATACTCTAATTAGACAAACTTATTTTCATTAACTAAAGTATCACGTATAACTAAATAATCAACTAAGTATTTTTCACAAATTCTTCACAATAAATATCAACTCAAAATAGTATTACTTAGGCTATTTGCTTTATCATTGTTACTCAACATTCCATGATTTGCATAACAAAATATATATAGTCATATATTCAAACTAAGCCAACTGTATAATATTGTTTTCTTTATTTTGACAAATAAAGTTCAATCAATTCATAGTCTTAATAAATAATTCTTAAAATCCCTAACATAATAAAACCTTAGCTAAATGTAACTCAAGTTTAGCTATGTAGAGGATATGTATATATGAACAGATATATCAATTTATAAAGTTATGGTCATATATTTGTATATAGTTTTCAATGTGCTTAGGGATGAATACATTTCTATATATATCTAAAAATAAACAAAATAGGTAACCAAATCAACATATAAATCCATTGTAGATTCAACCCTATATATATTTTCACCATTATATAAGTAAATAGATCACTATAAATTAAACATTATTTACTTATATAAACATATATCAACATATGCATATCTACAAGCCCTCTCATTTACCCAATGCCTATAGGTTATATGATTATGCCCATGTATGTTTAAATATGAAAATAGAAAACTATAACCTATACCTTGATCAAGTATGTATATAAATATATATACATCAAATTATTCATATTGACAGGTCAGTCATATCATCCTTGAAGATTGATGAATATTCCAATGTATTTTATACCTTTTAGTCAAAATTAGAAGTTCTTAAGGTGGAGTGTAGTTTTATATAATCATTCAACCCACCTACATGTTTGAATTTGTCTCTAATTTAATAATTAAATTATTATAACCAAATTCATATATATGTACCCTAAATTCATATATATGTACCCTAATCTAGGTTATAAAACTTAAATTAAATCAATAAATGATTAAACAAATAATTATATATAAAAATAATGTTTTATATCTAGTTTTTTAAAATCTAAGTTTTAACCCTTAATGCCCAATCATATTTATTATCTTGGCCCAGTATATGTCTATTAATAAAAAGGTTCAGCATATTGAATCTAGTTTCAATAGATTCTACAAAGACATACCTATATAGTTTCAATAGAGTTTAATTAGACATACCCAACTATTAAAATATTTAAATCCATCTCTAGTTTTCCTAGGTTTTTCAAAAACATCCCTTATTATACATAGAAATTTATTCATTTAACTCAGTATTTTATATTTTATGGTGAAGGATTTTCATTTAATAGTCATCTAGACCAGGGTTTTAGATTTATATGTTCGATTTTGTGGGTGTCCAAGCCATCTAAAGGGTAAATAATTTAGCCCCTTTTTAAAATAAAAAGCATAATAATGAATCAAAACCCTTAAGAAAATATCTACCATAATTCATCCACATTTTCCATCCACGAATTTAAATACAACACCAACCTGGTAAGTGAAATCAACTATGCCAAAACTTGAAATTACTTCTCCCTTTAGCTCAAACCCATTTTATCTTTTCTACTTACTATGTTGTCACCTCCCATGCCTCCTCTCTTTCCATTTTATTCACTTGCATGATATTTTCTTGCAGCCAAAATTCCTCATTCTCTATCAAACTCCTAGTTTTATTTTATAACTTCATGACTAAGTCGATACATGGAAAAACTGACTAACATAACTACAACTCACAACATGTTTCTTCATGAAAAAATCCCTAAAACATTGTATTTATCTTGCATAATACCATGTTAACATGTCAACACCTAGTTTAAAACCCTAATCTTGAACTTTCTCCTAATTAATCAATAAAATAATCCATCTTTATTTACTATGCAAATCAGCAAAACCATTGATTACACAATATCCATTATGATCATTGAATTCACTAAAGTCTTAAAAACTTTATAATTTTAATGATAATGCCGACTTAACATAGATTATTAACAATGCCATCAACTTCTACAAAGTCATTCTATTATTATTATTATTATTATTATTATTATTATTATTATTATTATTATTATTATTATTATTATTATTATTATTATTATTATTATTATTAACCCTCTAAATATTATGTGTAATATCATTGATTTCAAATAGTAATATGGACTAAGAAAAACATGGTTATAAAAGCATTCACTTATATCCAAAGATAGATTCAATGCCTATTACAGACATTCAAGGATTATAATTATATGCAAATGGAAATGCATCTGATCTATAAATCATTTCTAGCTCAGAGAAGATAAATCCTACTTACACTTTTGATTGTCGATACATTAGATATTTGGGGTCATGACCACGATGGATTTGTTAGACCTAGCCAAATGATATCTTACCACAATAATATCACTATGGAGGGTTCTAAAGCCTCTAGTCAAGCAAAACTATAAAATAACCCTAACTAGGTCTTATTTTTTCATATTCACTAAACTAATAACAAGGAAATTAAAGCGTAATCTAGTGCTCACCAAAGCTTTTGGCACAAAGTGAAGTTAATAAACATAAAAATAAACATGCATAGAATACATATACTCAAATTGATATATATATATATATATATATATATATATATGGGAGATAAGTATAAATGCATATCTATATATTCTTACAAAGGAGGAATAAAGTTAAGAATACTTACCCTTGAAGATGAATCCATCGAGCCTCAATATCTCCCTTGACCAAGTATATGGGAGATAAGTATAAATGCATATCTATATATTCTTACAAAGGAGGAATAAAGTTAAGAATACTTACCTTTGAAGATGAATCCATCGAGCCTCAATCTCTCCCTTGACCAAGGTGATTCACAAGAGTTTGTTGTGGTATGTAAAGATGACAAATATAAATTAGCTCTAAGATATATAACCTATCAATGCATCCAAAAGACTCCTCCATAAGACAAGATCTGTATCTCCAAAAAAAGTATGAAACCCTAAATTATGCTCCTCAAGTAGAATGGTGGATAAACAAATGCATAGTATATATCTATTTTTATTATATTCTCATCCTAATAAATTATTAAATGATTTTATATATGTAGTTGAATCTAACCCTATTCCTTTCTAAAAGTTTAGCCGATAAGGATGGCCCAATCAGCTTTATATCATTATTAACAAAATCAAATTAGGTCTTGGTCTATGTCAGCCAAAGGTTGACCTAGACCCTAAATGAGTTTTGTCAATCAGATTACAGGGTCAATGGGTTTGATAGTGTATCTTAAACTAAAAAAATGATTTTAGGTTAGGGAAGGGCTAATGAAGGTGGGGAAAATGACTAGAGGACGGTGTAAAATAGGAGGCAATACTTAGGGGAATATTTTTAGGAGATGATTGGAATGATATAAAGTGATAGAATAGGGACAACAATCTTATGAATCACCAATGGTCTGCCCACCCTTTTCTCAGTACACCACTTAAGGCATGCACATAGAGAGATTGAGACTCAATGGGTTCTTTTAAGAGAGAAATCATTAGTAATTGATAAAGTTTGAAAATATTATGTGTATACACCAGTCATAATATAGTAACATCATAACTAAGATAATATAAGTATGACAACATAATATATCACATAACTAGATCAATATGAGCATCAAGCAATAATCAATGTCACAATAAAAATCATATTAGTAGTCATTTAAATATAGATAACACATTATCATATCAAATACATAATAAAATCTATCTAATTTAAGAAATGAATATAACTACATATTATCTATTTTTGGTGTGTGTAGGTTCTATTTTATAGTCTATCATCCCCTAATGCCTCCATTTACACCACCCTTTCTGATTATCCCCTCCCTCTGTCACAATCTATGTCACAACCCTTCAAGTTGTACTTAGAAAATGTAATTTAAAAAAAAGGACTTTTAAATAATTAACTTAAAATTCATATCACATAATTAAACAAAACAACATAGCTAAACCATAATTAATAATAATAATTCTTCTAATTCAAACATTGCATATAATATAAATCTTATACAACTCCAAGAAAAGCCAACACCATAGGACACATCTATGGCTGATCTGAAAATACAATAAACTATTGTTCAAATATTTAAATACATAATACAATTACATTCCTTTAGGCATATGGCCTAATACAATAAATAGATACCAATCTCTCCATAACTTGAGTCAAACCAACTCATGTGTCACTGATAATCTCAAGTGTTGTCTCTAGGTAGTACTACAGTGGTGAAGGAAAAACATCATCTAAGTGTTTTACTAGACCAACCATGGACAAATGATCCCTCACACAATCCCCTATTAGGAAATGCCCCTCCCTTCACATATATGTATATATAATTTTATGAAAGCCTAGTGAGATGTGATAGTACCCTATGTGTTGTAAGACTTCTAAAAATATTCAACGTACCATAAATAAATCCATTCTAACATGATATCACACAACATGTAAATCAAATATATGAAATGATAATGTATATCTAACATTACTTTTTTCAAAAAAAATTAAATACCATACAATCATTTAAATTGGTAAATTTCATAACACATCACTTGATCGGATTATCTATTGGTGATATTACCTAGGCTAGTGGAACTCGTCTCACTAGCTATTAGTATCACCAATATAATTTCTAAAATAAACAAATCTAACATAGTATATAACTCAAAGACTCACCACATATGTCATCCTCTTAGAAATAATATCACATCACATGTTATGCATAGAAGTAAGCAAAGTATATGTTATTCTATTAATGTAAGAATGAATCATACATTAATATTTAACTCATACAGGAAATAATATCTTTAGTTCATACCACCCAAGTATGTTTCACATTTATAATAAACTATATATTTCAAACTACTACAAGAAAATCTAAATAAATACACTCAAAGATAACCCAAATTATCAAATTCTAGAGGTTTATGACACAACTACTAGTTTTCCCATAATCAGTCATACAAGTATTCACAAATCATGAAATCATTAACTCTTATTCAATCAAGTATATATAACACTCAAATCAAACATACACAAATAATTCTAACCTAACATTTTCAAGGTTGTATACATGCATACAATGTATCCTACTAACTACTACAAAACCATACTGATCTAAGTAACAACCAACATGCATATAATTACTTAGGTATGGGTCTAAATATAAAAAATATAGTATGTACCATATGGGTACTTTTTGTACTATAAACTCTATGACATCCCATAATATCATAGGTCATTATTCTTGAGCACCCTACTCAAATACCAACAAATAATCTTACACCCAAAAATAATAATAAAGCAAGTATAAAAGTATACTACATAAAAATAATTAGATGAAAACATAACTTAAGGCACACATCATGATGTGTTAGTTCTAAAAATTTATATTCACTTTCACATACCGATATTCTCATAAAATATATTTACTACATACAAGTTTCCATCCTACTAGGCACTACAAACTTCACCCTATCAACATGTTTACATAACATTATTATGCTACATAAATATTATTTTCTTCTACTAGCATTATAAGCAAAGCTATAGTCTAGATTTAGATCATATATTGATACCATCTAAGGATATAGTATTATTCAAATAAAATAATAATATTTCTTAAGAACATCTATATTTGATATTGTTTACCCAACATAGCGATATTCCTAAAATTATAAAACTTTAACACATGTACAACTATTTAAAAAGCATGTACAACAATTAAAAGCACAATGAATTATAAATATAGCTCAATGACTTAGCATAATGACCTAGCAATTGATAAAAGACTTATGAATTAACTTATGCAATTTATGACTTGACTTTTATGATTTTCCCTATTAGCTTCAATGATTTAAGACTTGTCTTCTATGATTTCCCCTATTAACTTCAGTGATTTAAGACTTGGCTTCTACAATTCTAATGAATGACTTAGATTTCTAAACTCAATAATTTATAAAATAAACTTCAATATTTTAATAAATAAACCTAGTTTATTTTCTCATGATCTCAGTGGTTTCTATTTAAAACTTGACATGTTATTTGAATGTCATTGCATGGCAAAGTTTAAATTAAAGACTCAATAATTTAACTAATATAATTTCAACCCTTTTAAATCATATTTTAAGTGATTTATAATTAGAATTTTACAATTATATTTTTACTTCTACAATTCCTTACCATCTTCAGTAATTCAATTTAAACATATAAAATTTCCATTTAAATACTCAGTATTCAATATATAACCAAATTCATACTTAGTGAATTCTATTAAACCTAGCATTTCATGTTCTATACTCCACTGTCACAAATATACACTTAGCATTACCAATTATATATATATATATATATATATATATATATATATATATATATAATGACTCAATATAATACTCAACTATTTATAATTAGCGCTTAGGATCTTATTAAGAGTATAATGTTCTAGATATTCATTTATATATTTAACTATTCAATAATATATGTTTATCAATTTAATACATATTCAACGTAGTCTAGCAATGAGCATGCAGGTCTATATAGGCTTATAAAATTACCAAAGGTGTTTCATTATTCTAACATGATGTTTCATAATATAGCAAAGTGTTACCATAGAAAACTTAATGACTTTGGTCATAAGGGCTTGGTAAGTAAGAATTGGTATGCAGGATTAATATATAATGGTGAATGCAGGCTAAAGACAGTAATACAAGTTTAAAATAAATAGACAAAACACATCTATTATTTGTGGGACACGATTATGAGTAAAATTTTGCCTTAATGAATTAAAACTCAAATCTTTAATGAATTTAAAATTCAAGTTATTCCCACATCATATAGGATTATAAAAATCTATTTCAATCCTATTTAACTTCTACACAGGTCAAAAAAGACAATGTAGCTATGACGATTAAAATGCAATCATCTAAAATAATATGCAAACTTTTAAATGAAACATACACATATATTTCTCACCTCTTTCATACAAAAAAATAATTATGAATCTAACCTGGATATCCTACTAAAGATTTCTCCTCTTTTCCTTGTAACCCCCTTCTTCCAAATTATCTTGTTTTTCTCTTTGTCTCCACGTGTTTTCAATTCACAAAAAATTTCCATTATTTATAGAACTTTTTCCTCTTCTAATTTTTGTACCCTCCTTTTTACATGAAAACTCCCTATATTTATTTATCCATGCAAGTTAATCTATTCTTCTAAATTTACCTTCATCATAATTAAACATGTAATTTTAATTTATTATGCCAACTTTCCCTTTGTTCTCTCAGTGTTCACTTAAGTTGACTCATTAATCTAATTTCTTGATTTAAAGTAAATTCTTGCATGTTATTCAAAATTGCTTTATCTCTAATTTAGAATATTAAGGTAATTCTAATTTTATGTAATTTTCAAAATAATGATAAATAATTATTTAACTAAAAGATAAAATAAGTCATTAATTACATTTTATTTGTAAGATAATTATTTCCACTATAATTAAAACTATTAGCACTAATATTTATTTTCCTCGTTTAAATTCAAAAATTATGTCAATTATGCTAAAGAAATATAATGCATACTCATACTAATTCCACACACATAAATATAATTACAAGTAATACACACTACCATTTTTATGTAAATATCATTTAAAATCTATTGTGTGTGTAGGGTCACTAGCATTTTTCACTGCTATTTCTCCTAATAGTTTCATCTAGCCAATCCTCTTTGATTATGTTCTCCCTTCTCAAACTCTTAGGGTAGGACCTATCCGGCATCCACCTCACAACAAGTAGGTAGTTAGTCCAAGTCATCATATATATCAACCAATGATGCTAAACTAACAAATATACATCTTTAATGTACAAAATTATCAAAATAAAACTTGTCACGTGATATACACTAATCAACAATATCAATGTCCCATTACAGTATATGTCAAAAATCTCAAATCAAAGCAATAGTAATTAGATATTAACCATATTAATCCATGGATTTATGGGTTGCTAATTATAGGGTAAAATCAAGATGTGACATCTCCCCACCCCAAAACTGGTCATCACCCTAATGACTCTTATTCAAATAAAAGTTTTGATTAACAAATAGAGTTTAACAACATAAAAACATAGTATCAAGTATCATATCATCCAATTAAATGAAAATTTTACCTGAATAAATTATAATAGTTCTTCTAATTAGAACTATTCTTCAAAAATTGGTCTCATAAAACCCTACTCTATGACATTTCCTATTCTGAAACAAGTTTCATGAAAAGTTACTTTATGTTGATTGGTTTTATCATGACCACCCCAGGGTACAAAACCAGTAAGAAAAGTCTAATAACAACTTGGTAAAAGTTTCACTATTAACTCAACAACACATGAGATCATCACAAAAATCAAAACAAATGATCATATGACTAAATTTGACAAGTTTTGCCTATCAAATTCTAGATTTTAAAATTCCATCTATTGGATCCAACTCAGTAACAACCAAGTCAATGTGAGGATAAGTAGGATACCATCTTATCACTTATAATCACATTACTAATTTATCACACTTCTCTTAGATCTTCATGATTTAACAATCTCCTCAATTATTCCTCAATATGCATAAGGTTCACAAATTTATTCTAATAGATCATGGAAAGCAATACTATGTGATAAAAGATTCCATATGTACTAACACATAAAAGAGAAATCATATGATCATCCCGAGATTGAATTAAGTTGCTACTATTCAAACATAACTAGTATCATATCCTACAACTTAACCTATAGTGTTATATTCATAGTAAAAAGGAAATAATACCATAATTAATATAACAAACAAAGGCTAAGGATCATACTATCCCTACAACCTTATAATTGAGATAATGTCTCCTTACTTGCATGGCTAACACACAACAAGTTAAAAATTTTATATCAAACCTTTAGACTAAGAATATGTTTTGTACATCTTATACCTTACTTTCTCTCAAAGAAAGGTATATAAATTACTCTTCAAAATAATATCATGCTTCAAAAAGAAAAATAATAGTTTGCACA
The DNA here is from genome assembly GCA_037957365.1 of Torreya grandis. Classification (NCBI taxonomy): domain Eukaryota; kingdom Viridiplantae; phylum Streptophyta; class Pinopsida; order Cupressales; family Taxaceae; genus Torreya; species Torreya grandis. The sequence continues at coordinate 854,804 of JARHVA010004373.1, read as the reverse complement.
AAGGTATACAATAACATAATAATTATAATAAACTATAATTAATCTAAATTCAAAGTTTGAAACTCCTTGAGATATAAAATAGTGACTCTAAAAAGACATAAATATAAATTAGAGAACTTAACATCTCATAAACAAAACTCCTACATACCCTCATATGGTAAAAGATAACATTGCAATCCACGTTGCCAAACACTATTCACTTACCAAACTTGTAAGTGTAGTATGATCACCTACTTTCATAGCTAGAAATAAAATATGAACCATAAGGATGCATCAATCCAATCAATCCTACAACTTCTCTCAACAAGAAGTATAAAACACTATCTCATAATCTCAATGGAATAAGACTAAAATAGCAATTCAAAAACAAGTTTCAGCTTAAGGAAACTCTAAAACAACATCCTAAAAATATGAATCTTCTTAGTAGCTTAAAATATGTAAGAGGAGAGTGAGCATAACAACTCACCTCTAATATAACTATGAGAGATGAAACTTCTATCTCAGATCTATATAAATACAAGGATACTAATCCACATAACAACTCCTAACACAAAAGAATTCTCAACCAAGACATCTACACTCAATTATAAGAAAGTTTTCACTGCACTAAGTGGTGCCAAACTAGGATGGTCTTTTAAGATTCACATTCCTAATAATTGTATAAATAAGCACAAAACTAAGCATAATTGCTTAAGTGAGAAGCATTCCATGCTTTTACAACAAAAAAAACAAATAGTGAAGGTGATTCAAGGAATACATAATAAAACTTGAGGTGTTCAATCTAAGATTGAAAATATGGTAGGAAACTCTTATTCACAACTTATGAACTAAGCTAAGTACTCTCCTACCCATACACCTTATTAAACCATCACCAATGAGACACTATATAACCAATCCTTTAGCAAATCTAAGGGGGTATGAATGTTCTAAGGTACATACTCAATGTACCATACATACATTCTCAATTCCACTTTCTAATAAGCAGAGGGATACAAAAATGTTAATGGACTCATTAGGTCATAGAGTTTGAGTCATAGCTCTAATATCAGATGTCACAACCCTTCAAGTTGTACTTAGAAAATGCATTTTTTTTAAATAATTAAATAATTAATTTAACATTCATATCATAGAATTAAACAAAACAACATAACTAAACCATAATTAATAACAATAGTACTTATAATTCAAATACTGCATACAATATAAATCTTATATAATTTCAAGGAAAGTCAAACCACAAGACATAGCTATGGTTGGTCTGATAATATAAAAACTATTGTTTAAATATTAAAATACATAATACAATTAATTCATTTAGGTATATGACCTAATAAAATAAACAAATACCAAGCTCTCTAGAGCTTGATTCAAACCAACTCATTTATCATTGACAATCTCAAATGTCATCTCTAGGTAGTACTATAGTGGTGAAAGGAGCACATCATTTGAGTACTTTACCACACCAACCACAAACCAACGACCCCTCACATAATCCCCTATCATAAAATGGTCCTCCCTTCATGAATAGGTAGATAGAATAATGCGATAATCTAGTGAGACATGTTAGTACCCCATCTGTTGTAAGATTTCTAAAAACATGCAGTGTACCATAAAAAAATCCATTCTAACATGATATCACACAACATGCAAATAAAACATATGAAATGATAATGTATATCTAACATTAATTTGACCAAATTTTTTAAATAAAATACAATCATTTAGATCGGTCAATTTCATAACACACCACTTGATCAAATTATCTATTGGTGGTACTACCCAGGCTAGTAAAATCTATCTCACTACATTTTAGTATCACCAATACAATTTCTAAAATAAATATATATAACATAGTATATAACTCAAAGACTCACTACATATCTCATCCTCCTATCAATAATATCACATCACATGCTATACATAGGAGTAATCAAAGTATATGTTATTCTATCAACATAAGAATGAATCATACATTAATATTTAACTCATACAGGAAATAATGTTTTCAGTTCATACCACCTGAGTATGTTTAATATTCATAACAAAATATAGATTCTAAACTACTACAAGAAGATCCAAATAAATACACCCAAAGATAACCCAAATTATCAAATTCTATAGATCTATGACACAACTACTAGTTTTCCCATAATCAATCATACAAGTAGTCAAAATTCATGGAATCATTAACTCTTATTCAAGAAAATATATATAACACTCAAGTCAAACATACACAATTAAGTCTAACTTAACATTCTCAAGGTTGTATACATGCATACAAAGTATCCTACTAAGTACTATAAAACCATATTGATCAAACTAACAACCAACATGCATATAATTACGTAGATGTGAGTCTAGATATAATAAATATAATATGTACCATCTAGGTAATTTTCATATTATAAACTCTATGACATCCCATAATATCATAGATCATTGTGCTTGAGCACCCTACTCAAATACCAACAAACAATCTTACACCCAAAAATAATAATAAAGTAAATACAAAATTATACTGCATAATAATAATCAGATGAAATTATAACTTGAGGCACACATCATGATGTGTTAGTTCTACAAATGTCTATTCACTTGCACATACTGATATGCTCACAAAATATATATACTGCATACAATTTTTCATCCTACTAGGCACTACAAACTTGACCCTATCAACATGTTTACATAACACTATTATGCTACATAAATACTATTTACTTCTACTAGCATTCTAAGCAAAGCTATAGTCTAGATTTAGATCATATATTTATAACATCCAAGGATATAGTATTATTCAAACAAAAAATTAACATTTCCTAAGAAAATCTATATTTTTTATTGTTTACCCAACATAGTGATATTCTTAAAACTATAAAAAATCTAACATAGTCCTCATATGGAAATAAATTGTCACATCAAAACATGATTGACTTAAGCTCATCAATTGATCTGATATAGATTAGAGGGTCTAAACAAACAATCATCTCAAAATAATCATCTTCTTATGTCCTAAGATCATAATCTTTATTATTTAAATGACTTAGTTATATTCTAATATAAAATAATCTTAATACAATCATGCCCATTATTTAAAATGCAACTCCAGTTGATAATGTGATTCTGCTTAATCCATGTTATGAAAAACTGAGGTAAAAAAAATAAAGTTCCACTGAACATTCAATTTTGGCAATAAAGAGAAACTTAAATCTTTATAAATAATTGGCGTATTTAACCAGATGACTCAACATAAATAATTACTCAACATTTCCCAATTAATTATTCAATGTTTTAAAGTTTATTCAAAGCTTTTCAATAATATAATGACATTTCAATTTATTTGCTTATCCTTCCATTTAAATATTCAGCATTGGAGTAATAATCCTTGTGATTTAATATGGGTTTTAGTATTATAATATAATGTGGCATTTCTGATTTTACACTAAGCATTAATTACATGACATCAGGTTCTTTAAATTCCATCTAGGTGTTTTAAATAAGATAGGGCAATTTAGTTAAGACACTTCAACAATTACTATTCAAACTTAGCATTCCATATATAACACAATCTAGTTTATAAATTGAACATTTTATTTATAGTATAGCCCTTATCCAAAACATATACAGTGACATCAAAAATATTTACTCAGCTATTTAAAAAGCATGTACAATAATTAAAATCACAATGAATTATAAATATAGCTCAACGGCTTAGCATAACGACCTGGCATTTGATAAAGGACTTATGAATTGACTTCTACAATTTATGACTTAACTTCTATGATTTTTCCTATTAGCTTCAGGGATTCAAGACGTAGCTTCTACAATTTTCCCTATTAGCTTCAATGATTTAAGAATTGAATTATGTGATTCAAATGTATGACTCAGCTTTCTAAACTCAAGAATTTATAAAATAAACTTCATGTTTTTAATAAACAAACCCAATTTATTTTCTCATGAACTCAATGGTTTCTATTTAAAACTTAGCATGTTTTTTGAATGTCACTACATGGTAACGTTTCAATTAAAGGCTCGGTAATTTAAATAATATATTTTATCCCTTTTAAATCACATTTTTAGTGATTTAGAATTAGACTTCTACAATTATATTTTTACTTTTGTGATTTCTTACCATCTTTAGTGATTCAATTTAAACATAAAAATTTTCTATTTAAATACTTAGTATTCAATATATAACCAAATTCATACTTATCAACTTTTAGTAAACCTGGTGTTTCAAGTTCTATACTCTGCTATCACAAATATACACTCAGCATTAGCAATTATATATATAGTGACTCAATATAATACTCAGCTATTTCTAATTAGCACTTATCATCTTACTAATACTAAAACAACCTAACTATTCATTTATATATTTAATTATTCAATAATATATGTTCAGTGATTTAATAAATATTCAACATAATCTAGTAATGAGATCACAAGTCTATGCAAGCTTAGAAAATTACCAAAGGAATTTCATTGTTCTAACATGATGTTTCATAATATAGCAAGGTGTTACCATGAAAAACTCAAGGAATTTGGTCATAAGGGCATGATAAGTAGGAATTAGTATGCAGGGTTAATATATAATGGTAAACATAGGCTAAAAACATTTATGCAGGTTTTAAGATAAATAGACAAAATGCATCTATTATTTATGGGACATGGATCTGAGTGAAATGTTGCCTTAATGAATTAAAACTCATATATTTAATGAATTTAAAACACAATTTATTCCCACATCATACATGATTATAAAATTATATCTCAATCCTATTTAACTTTTATGTAGGTCACAAAAGACAACACAGCTATGGAGATTAAAATACAATCACCTAAAATAATATGCAAGATTTTAAAGGAAACATACACATATATTTCTCACCTCTTTCACATATAAAAATAATTATGAATCTAACTTGGATATCCTATTAAAGATTTCTCTTCTTTTTCCTTCCAACTCCCTTCTAAATTATCTTGCTTTTCTCTCTGTCTCCATATGTTTCAATTCATAAAAAAATTCCTTTATTTATAAAACTTTTTCCTTTTCTAATTTCTACTCCCTCTTTTTTGCATGAAAACTCCCTGTATTTATTTATCCATGCAAGTTAATCTATTCTTCTAAATTTTTCTTCATCATAATTAAAGCATGTAATTTTAATTTACTATGCCAACTTTCCCTTTGTTCTCTCAATGTTCACTTAAGTTGACTCATTAATATAATTTCTCAATTTAAAGTAAATTCTTGCATGTTATTCAAGATTACTTTATCTCTACCTTAGAATATTAAGATAATTCTAATTCGATGCAATTTTCAAAATAATGATAAATAATTATTTAACTAAAAGATAAAATAAGTCATTAATTACATTTTATTTGTAAGACAATTATTTTCACAATAATTATATGTATTAGCACTAATATTTATTTTTTAGATTTAAATTCAAAAATTAAGTCAATTAGGTTAAAGAAATATAATGCATACTAAAACTAATCTCACCCACACAAATATAATTGCAAGTAATATGCACTAACATTTTTATGTAGATATAATTTAAAATCTATTGTGCATATGTGTATGGTCACTATCATTATCCACTGATATTTCTTCCAATCATTCCATCTAGCCAATCCTCTCCAATGATGCTCTCCCTTGTCAAGATCTAAGGGTAGGACCTATCATGCATCCACCTCGTAACAAGTAGTTAGTTTGAGTCATCATATATATCAACAAATGATGCTAAACTAACAAATATACATCCTCAATGTATAGAAATATCAAAATATAATTTATCATGAGATGTATAATAATAAACAATATCACTATTTCATTATAGTATATGTCAAAAAGCTTAAATCAAAGCAATAGAATCAGATATTAACCATACTAATATATAGATTTATAGGTTGTTAATTATAAGATGAAATCAAGATGTGACACTCTAAAGAATGGATCTATCCTACATCCACCTCACAAAAATGAAAGTAGTTAGCCTTAAAAAACATAAAATATATAATATACTATTGTAATAAATTAAACAAACATGATCATCATGTACATAATATACAAATACAACTAACTTCATAGTTAAGAATCATGTAAATTAAGCAACATATAATTGTCCATAAATTAGCATATGAAATCCAGCTTAGCCAAAATAGTAGTTAACCAAATAATAACCATAAAATCCACTAATAAATAGGTTATTAAGTTTAGATAAAAATCAAAATGTGACATCTTTCTCCCTAGAGTTGGTCATCCTCTCATTGACACTTATTCAAACATAAGTTCTGAATTTAAATATTATTCAATAGAAAATAAAATAATATCCATCAACATATGAAGTAAAAAAATGTGCAAATAGTCTATAAAACTCATCATAATCCACCCAAGTGGAGCTATCTTTAAAATATTGGTCCCACTACACCTTGCACTATGACACTTCTATATTACACAAACTGAGTTTATGAGTGTCAATTGTTTGAATTAGTTCTACCATGACCATCCTGTGAGATCTAGAATCTACAAAGCATTCCAATCTAACACATATGAAGGATCAACAACATACTTTTTAATAAAGAACACATAGAAAATATTATGCAAAAGAGATACAATTAGTGGAAATACAAGCTTATACGCTATAAGATTGATCATTTCCATAACCTCAAAGGGTCTTGTTGTAGGCTAAAATTACACCCTTTGTGGGAGAGTTTCTTAGGCTCTCTCACTCCTAGCTAAAAGCTTTGGGACAACTTTAGGCTATGGGTATCTTTTACGGAGGTTGAACCTCTAATATTTTTAATGAGGCTAGTTCCTCATATGCTTCACTTTAGCACTTATTTTTCATGATAAAATCTACTATTGACTAAGATAAAGGGATAGGAGGATGATGTAAAAATAAAATCTAAGCTAAGAGAGATGATCACCAAAATAAAATAGGAAACTTCCATAAGCTTAAACCCACACTAATTCTATAGAGGATGATACTGACTTACACAACCTCAAGATCAAGTTGTTTGAATTAATGTTTCATATAAGAGGTTCAAGAAGCAATGAATGCAAACAAAGAGGAGTTATACGACTCACTAAAAGCTCACATCAATGGTGAAAAGAGTACTCATCTAGACCTACAAATAGCATTGAAAAACTCCCTAAACAAGGTCAGCAAGAAGCACCATAGATGAGGAAGATTCTCCTTCACACAATGCCATAGTACACAACTCAATAGACACAAATCCAAGGCAAGAGATAGACAAAGAAAATCCTTTATTACATCAAGAGGTAGTTCTTACAGATACTTGATAAGATCGAGCCTAATCAAACTGAGCATATTTTTCAATATCTAAAAGAGTGTCCCATCTCTTAGAGAGATAAAAAAGTCTAAAATTTGGAACCCCTCCAAAATGGAAAGCATTCGATATATATAGAAAAGCAAAAAAGAAAGAAAGGGATTTTAGGATCTAGGAGAACTGAGAGAAGAGGTCATCGATGATTGGGACCACTATTATTGTACTCAAGCTCCCTTTCATTCAAGCATGCAACTACCTTGACCATGAAATAAACTATCCAAGATCACCATAAATCTCCTTGAGCCCCTCATGCATTCAAGTCCCTTCTTTTTAAGCTAACAGGGCCATGTTGTGGGTAGTGGGTAGTTGCATGTCCCCACCAAGTGTACATTATTTGATCTCTTGTATTTAAAACTTGGCATACTCCTTACTACTATTAGACTTATATGGTCCTCTTATATATTAAAATTGACACCATCCTTGATTTTTTGCAGGTCTATTGATCTTTAATGTAAGATTGATATGAGTCATTGGATCTAGCTCCTAAAATGCTACCATACAGCATCTCCACATTTGGTCAGAGACCCCTCTGATAACTTTTGAATGCCAATGGATATTTGTAAGGTTCATATTTTGATGTTTTCATGCAATTCAATTCCTTAATGGACATTTCCTTTCGGTAAATTCCCATGGACTTTTTGTTTATCACTTTCCCATAGATAATTTATCTGAAGGAATTCATGTCTTTAAACATTATAAAAATGCCCTTTGGGATTTTGTCAAGGTACCCTTTAGACATTTGAAATGGTCCTTTTCCAAAGGGAAGATACCCTTTAGACTTTTAAAATGGTCCCTTTCCTGAGGGGAAAGAGCCCTTTGGGTTTCTTGAAAAGATCCTTCGGCATTTTTACAAATGAACTTTTTTGAAGGGAAAGTAACCCTTCAAAAAAATTGAAATGACCCCTTGGCATTTGAAAATGACCTTTGCCTTTATAAAAATACCTTTGGAAAATTTGTAAAGGACCCTTCAAGATTTATATAAAATTATTTTTCTCATGAAAAGAATACCTTCAAGAATTTTGCAAAGAACCCTTTTATTGAAGAGTTACCCTTCAGAAAAATTGTCCTTGATAATTTTTCCAAAGGAAAAGGTCTTTTCATTTTGATTTAGACATTTTGTCCAAAAGAATTCAACACTTATCCAAAAAGAGTCTGAAAATAAAAGAACACTTAGTCCATGCAAAATCTAAAAGAAAGAACCAATAAAGACTTTGTTGAATAAAAGATTTTGCACTTAGCTTTTCCAAGGTCCATATATTCTTCTGATGAAGCTCATAGCTTTTTTGATGGAGTTTGTATATTTTTTAATGGATTTCATCACTTTTTAAATGGATTATGTAGCTTTTTTGATGGAGTCCATAACTTTTCAAATGGATTCCATAGATTATATGATGGAGTTCATAGCTTTTCAAATGGAGTCTATAGATTTTTTGATGGAGTTCATAGCTTTTCAAATGGAATCCATAGATATTTTGATGGAATCTGTAGATTTTTTGACGGAGTCCATAGATTTTTAAATCAGTCAAAATTTTAGAATGTGGGCCAAAAATGGCCAATATTTTTGGTGATTCATAAGGAAGCATGCATGTTATGCTTGATAACCTAGATCATTTGTCTTGTCTTGTCCATTGGGCGTAGAGTTATTAGCCTCTACAACTGAGTTGGTCTGAAACTAGATACAAGGCTAACCCTTTCTGGAACTTCTTCTAAAGCAATAAGGAAAACACAAAATAAAGTGCCCAAGGCACTCAGAAAAGGAAAAACATAACAAAAAGGGAATGTACACAAGGCACTTGGAGGAAAGCATGGAAATATATCCTAATATATACAAGGTTACAATTTAAAAGTATCTCCCTTCTGGATCAAATGAGAAATTGAGTATTATTCCCTTGTAACAATCCAAGATGAAAAATACCTTGCTTTAGAGGTATCAAAATTGATGAACCAAGCAGCTATATGGTCAATCTTTATGATGTGTTCTCTAATGTATGACATAGAGCAAACATGTCTCTAATGTAGACATACTGGTTCATGTCCTCCAAAATTGGTTTAGTTTGGACTGTATGGGATTTTAAAATCTTCTTTTCTGATGGCTCAATTTGGAGCTCTAAATCAAGCACAACATGTGATGGATCCTTTGAACTAGTGCTTGGTTTACTGTCTAGACTTAAGTAGAAAAGCTCTAAGTCATCCCAAAAGGTAGATTCCTCTTGGTCATCCAAGACAATGCCAAATTCAACACCATCTTTATTCTACTTGATTTTAAAAGGGCCATATGGTAGTTCATCAATCCACCTAAGGCCAAATATGTCATATTTTTGTGGCTCTGGATCTGACCATTCCCCCCATTCTTGAAGACATCAGTACTACCTTCAAAAGATAATTCATTTTGAGATTGGTTAGCTTATTCAACTTGATTGGCAAGTTCATCTTTATAATTTTTAGGAGACATAGGCTAGTTTATAACCTCTACCTAATCCATGAAGTATTGGTACAAGTACTGCCATACTTCATCTTGATCCTCTTACTTATTCATGACCTCTTTAACATGGTTAGCTAATTGATTGACTATGTCAATCTCTGGACCTTGGTCATCTTCATCTATATCCATACCAAATGGAAGCTCTTGAGACCAAAAAAAATCCTCTTTCCTCTCAACTGCATCCTAAATACACACCTCTTTAAGTATGAAGGCATCAGTACTACCTTTAGGCTCCAATTCATCAATGTCAAAGCCATGCCATAATAATTGGTCCAAACCTGATTTCTTCACCCTTTTTTAGAGTGGATTGCCTATCATGATCTCCTCATCATAGAAAATTGTGTTGTCCTCTTCAAGTTCAAATTTTACTCTAATCTCCTCCTTTATTCCTTGCAAAATAGGCTCTTTCTCCAAGAGGGAAATGGTGGAAGGGTGAAAATTTTCACCTTGTTGGCAGCTTAAGAGAGGGTCTTTCCAACTATGTAATTTGAGTGGTCTCTTTAGTGGTTCTTGAGGGAGGGAGAAATATTCTTGGAATTCTTGTAGGGTAAGCTCATTGAGCTGAGCTAACACCTCTTTTTTATACTCTTTAACCACTAATTCCTCCTTCTCTTGAATTGGCTCTTGGATCACCACAACTAATACCTATTCCATTTTCTTTGTGCCTTTCTAAACTAATTTCCATGAGGGAAATGAGTAAGGAGTATGCACATTTTCTTATTTTTTAATTATTAAAAAAGAGGGTGGTTTCACAAGAGAGGGCATGACATAATTAGAGACAGGTGTAGGAGAAGATCCATGGTGGGATGGTTTCAAAATCTTGAGTGGGAATGGGCATAGGGGTGGGAGAGGACAAACTAATTGGCTCTTGGAAAGGATAAGACACATAAGATTGGTCTAAATAAGCCTAATTATTTTCATAAGATATCAACACACTTTCCAAATCTTGGATAATTTTTCTCAACCACATCTTATTCTCCCTCTTACAAACTGCCCATTGTTCATTCTCACAAACTGGGCATCTATCTTGACCAGCTAAAGAGCATTCCTTGCCTCTTATAGGACATGAATAGGGATGACTAAATAAATTTATAAACCCATACCAATCTCCCTTTTCAACTCATTATAATTTGATAATGCTTGCTTGAATCCTGAAAAGGATGTAACAGGATAAACATAGTCTTGACAAGGGGAATCAGAGGATTGATTTGAATTCTTAATACACTGATCTTGGTCATATGCAGGGGTGGAAGGGGATAAAATGCCATGATAGGGATGATAGGTTGTTTTAGGACCACTTGGGGGGAACACATAAACATTATTAGCCTGATAAGTGTGATGTTGAGGTAGAGAATAAGCATACTAGTCAAAAAATGGTTGCTTATACATACCAAATAATGGTGATTAGGCACTTGGACTATTAAAACTACCTAATAGATGTTTGGAGTCACCATTGATGTTTGTTTAATGCCTCTAAAGGTTGATATGCATAAGAATAACACTGAAAATCCCTCTGTTATTTTGGACCTTAGTTGCACTGGGCATGCTAGAAACTATTATAGGCTAGAATTTCACCCTTTGTGTGAGAGTTTCTCAAGCTCTCTCACTCCTATCTATAATCATTGGGACAACCTCAAGATATGGGTATCATGTATTGAGGTTGAACCTCTAATATTTTTAATGAGGCTAGATCCTTAGATGATTCACTTCATCTCTTATTTCCCACACTAAAATCTATTCTTGACTAAGGAAAAGGGATAAGAGGATGACATAAAAATTAAATCTAAGTTAAGGGAGGTGATGCACCAAAATAAAATGGGATACTCCCATAAGCTTGAACCCACAATAATTTTTTAGAGGATAATACTGACTTACACAACCTTAAGATCAAGTTGGTTGCATTAATGTTTCATGGAATAGGTTTAGGAAGCAATGAATGCAATTAAAGAGGAGTTCTAAGACTCACTGAAAGCTCACATCAATGGTAGAAAGAGAACTCAGCTAGACCTGTAAAAAGCATTGAAAAACTCCCTAAATAAGGTTAGCAAGGTAGACCATGGATGAGGAAGATTCTCCTTCCCATAATTCCATAGTGCATAACTCAATAGACATAAATCCAAGGCAAGAGATTGACAAAGAAAATCCTTTATTGCATCAAGAGGTAGCTCTTACAAATGATTGACAAGATCAAGCCTAATCAAGCTAAGCATATTTTTCAATATCTCAAAGAGTGTCTCATCTCCTAGAGAGATTTAAAAAAATCTAAAATTGGGAACCCCTCCAAAATAGAAATTAATCGATATATATATAAAAGGAAAAAAGAAATAAAGGGCTTGCAGGATCCAGGAGAACTAAGAGAAGAGGTCATCAAAGATTGAGACCCCTACTATTATACTCAAGTTCCCTTGCATTCAAATAATGCAACTACCTTGACCATGAAATAAAATATCCAAGATCACCACAAATCTCCTCGAGCCCCTCATGCATTCAAGTCCCTTTTGAATTGACAAGGCCATGTCATGGGTAGCTGCATGTCCCTGCCAAGTGTACATGATTTGATCTCTTGAATTTAAAATATATCATGTTCCTTACTACTATTTTGGACTTATATGGTCTTATTATAGATTAAAATTGACATCATCCTTGATTTTTTTCATGTCTGTTGATCTTTAATGTAAGATTGATATGCACCATTGGATCTAGCTCCTGAAATGTTGCCACACGTCATCTCTATGTTTGGCCAGAGACCCCTTTGATGGATTTTAAATGTCAATGGCTATTTTTAGGGTTTATATTTTTACATTTTCAAGAAATTCAATTCCTTGAGTTATTTGCTTTGGACATTTCATTTCAAGCAATTTTTGTGGACTTCTTGTTTATCACTTTCCTGTAGATAATTTATCTGAAGGAACTCATGTCTTCAGACTTTATAAAAATGCCCTGTGGGTTTTTGGCAAGGTACCCTTTATAATTTTGAAAAGGTCCATTTTTGAAGGGAAGGTACACTTAAAATTTTTGAAATGGTCCCTTCCCTGAAGGGAAAGAGCCCTTTGGGTTTATTGAAAATATTCTTGGGCATTTTTGCAAACAAACTTTTTCGAAGGGAAAGTGACCCTTTGGAAAAATTGAAATGGTCCCTTGGAATTTCAAAATGACCTTTTCCTTTAGAAAAATACCTTTGGAAACTTTTAAAAGGACCCTTTAGGATTTTTATAAAAGTCCTTTTCTTGCGAAAAGAATACCTTCAGGAATTTTGCAAAGGACCCTTTTATTGAAGAGTTACCCTTCGAAAAAATTGTCTCACACAATTTTTCCAAAGGAATAGGTCTTTTCATTTTATTTTGGACATTTTATCCAAAATAATTCAAAACTTATCCAAAAAGAGTCCCAAAATAAAAGAACACTTAGTCCATACAAAATCTAAAAGAAAAAACTAGTAAAGACTTTGTTGATTAAAAGATTTTGCACTTAGCTTTTCCAAGGTCTGTATGTTCTTGTAATGGAGCATGTAACTTTTATGATGGAGTATGTAGCTTTTCTAATGGATTCCATAGATTTTTTGATGGATTCTCTACCTTTTCAAATTGATTCCATAGATTTTCTAATGGAGTCCGTAGAATTTTTGATGGAATCCATAGCTTTTCTGATGGAGTTCATAGCTTTTCAAATAGAGTCCATAGATTTTCAAATCGGTCAGAATTTTAATAATTGGGCCAAAAATGGCCAAAAATTCCCACATATCTAGGTGAAATTTTGGCTTACTTCCTGAATTTAATGGAGCTTTTCTAAGGCTTAACCTATAGAAATACTTTTATCATCTACAGAAAAGTATCTTTCTAATCTCTTCAGATCAGCATAACTTTTCATTTTATCATTGGCCTCATCCAACCTCTACCTTATTATTCTAACTTGGTCATCCATTTCCACAATCATCTCAAGTCCAAATAATATGTTATCCTTTAACCTACCTCAGTTTATTAGTGTTCTACACCTCCTTCTATATAATGCCCCAAATGGAGCCATCTTCAATGTTGATTGATATGAGTTGTTGTAATCAAACTCAACCAATGGAAGTTACTCCTCCCACTTATATTTTTGATCCATGAAATACATTTAAAGGATATCTTATAATAATTGGTTAACTCTTTCTATCTATCCATCAATTTTTGATTGATATGCAAATCTAAAATTTAACTACATAGCTAGAGCCAAATTCAAAGTCAACCAAAATTTAGAAGTCATTCACAGATCTCAATCTAAAATAAACTTTTTTGTAAATCTATGAAATCTTTACACCTCTTTTACAAATATCTTCATAGGCATAGGTGCATCATCTATCAAGTTATCTAGTATGAAGTGGGTTACCTTGGTTAGTTTATCAACTATAACCAAGATCATATCATGTTAGTTCTATGATAATGGCAAACCTTAGACAAAGTCCACAATAATAACCTACCACTTCCATTCTAGTATATCATGAGGATATAGCAATTTTGTTAGATGCACATGTTCATCTTTCACACACTGACATTCTAAACAATGAGACACAAAATCTTTGCATCATTATTGATTCCTTTCCAAAAATAGAGAGGTCTTAGCTCGGCCATGAGCTTAGTTACACCTGGATGTCTTGAATATGGGGCATTGTGCAATTCCTTTAGCATCGTGATCCTTAGATTCACTCTATTAAGAACATATAACATTATATTGTACCTCAAAATACCATCACTCTCTAACTTTAATCCTTTATACTTGGGATTCTAATCGTTTTTTAACAATGTTTTCCTGACTTGACATAGAATTCATCTCCTAATGATAATTTTATAACCTAGTCATGGAAATTAATCCTAATAGTAACCAATTCTACCATGTACATTCTATAACTTAAAGCATATATAACTCTATTATCATTGTCCTTGATATATTTAATATCAAAATAAGAATCAAAAAATAATTCTAACCAATGTCTCTCACATGCATTTAGATTCAGTTGAGTGAAGATGTAGTTGAGTCCTAAGTTATTAGTATTGAGCTCAAATGGTTTTCCCAATAGATAATGCCTCCAAAATTATAAGGCATGCACTATTCTAGTAAGTTCTAGATCATGAGGTGCTTAATTCACCTCATAAGGCTTTCATTTTCTAGACTCATATGTTACAACTGAACCATCATACATAATAACTCTTCCAAGTCCATCCCCATATGCATCTATGGTCATTGAGAATTAGCCATTGGGATTAGGAAATATTAGCATAGGTTTTGAGGTAAGCCTTCTTTTCATCTCCTAAAAGGCTTTATCACACTTATCTAACCAAAAAAAAAATCTGATTTTTCCACTGAAGAGAGATAATTAGGTTATCTATCTTTGAGAAGTTTGGAACAAATTTCCTATAATAGACTACTAATCCCATAAAACTCCTTACTTTATACACATTCATAGGTGTTGTCTATTCCATTATGTCTATTATCTTTGACAGATCCACTAAAATTCCATCCATAGAGATAATGTGTCCCACATATTGCATTTTTTTAAGAAAAATGCACACTTGGACAACTTTTCATATAACTTGTGTTTCCATAAACATAGTAAAACAAGTTCTATATGATGGATATGTTCTTCTTCATCCTTAAAATATATGAGGATGCCATCTAGAAAAATCAACACAAAGTAGTCCAGATAATCCTTGAACACACTATTAATGAGATTTATAAATGTTGTCAGAGTATTTATTAACCTAAAAGGTAACATTTGAACTCATAGTGCCCATACCAAGTTTTGAATATTATTTTTAGAATACTCTCATCTTGGATTCTTGGTTTATTCTTAGCCCATACCAAGTTATTAATTTTGAATCTTGAAATATTTTTTCATCTCTATGAGTCATGCTTCAATTCCATCTCCCAAAATTGTTCCAACAAACTTAGGTGGATTCACCTTTTACATAGCTTATGCCAACTCTATAGCTACTTGAGCTTTCACATCTTGTGGCACTTCCTCACGCCTCTGCTCTTGAGGATTTTCTTAATCAATAGGATTATCTTCAGGTTCTTCCTAAACATTTTCCTCAACATTCTCATGCACTTCCTACTCTAGGATAGTGATTCGGTCCCTAGTTTCATGCATGTCTATGAGGATCTGATCTAACTTCATAGTTTGCTCAGTGGTGAATAGATTTGGATCCACTGGAGGATTTTTATTTTAGGTACCCTCACCTCTAGGTCTAATTCACACCATTATTATTCCTTCTTAATAGGATAAATTTTTTCATTAGTGAACACATTAAATCCTATAGTTTGAACCTTATCTCTGATATCATAATGTAACAACCTCACTAGGTTTTACTAGAATAGGGTTATTTTTTATTTTAATTTTTATTACACAAATTTAACTAATAGATTCCATCATGATGAAACCTATAAGATTGATCTTTAACTAAATACATTAGTTTTAATTAACTATACAAAGGTATATATCTAATCTATTTAGCTAATGATCACAATCATATTATCAATATCAAGAATAGGTAAATTGTTAATTACAAAAATAAAGACTACATTAATTCATAAAGTTTTGTTATAAATTCATCTATGATTGATACAATTTTACAACCAACTATTGTATGGTACATATGAATAAAAATTACATTTTTAGCAATATAAATGTATTAATAATAATATACAATGATACAAAGCTCCATAGAGCATATGAGTCTCTACAAACTCAAATATATATATAAGTAATCTCAAGTTTAGTCTCTAATTTAGTACTACTGAGGGGATGGAGAGCATCATCTAAGTACTTTTCTAAACCAACCATGGACCATTGATCCCTTGCACAATCTCCCAACAAGAGAATGGCCCTCCCTTCATGGATGGGTAGATAATGATGGTGTGGAAATATAGAGTGAAAAACTAGAACCCATGTGTTGTAAGATAACTAATACATGATGTATGTCATAAATAAACTCATTTTAACATGATATCATACAAACATGTAAACTAAATAAATAGATGAAATGACAATGTTTAACTATAAATATCACTTTGGACACAATTTTTATATAGTTAATGATCATGAGGATCAATCAATTTCATACACACCCCTCAATCATATTACACCTTATATACATATTAGTGACACTAATTAAGTGAGTGGAATACATCACACTACTTATTTAGAGTCATCATTAATGTGAGATTTGGCCTATATATATAAAATATAAAAAAATAGTAGATTCATAAAAATTATGCCTTATATGTAGACAATTATGTGCTAAACAATAAAATATCAACTACATTCATTTAGTTCATCAAATTTAATGTACTAAATCCAAAACATCTAATTTGTTACTTCAATTATAAAGATATTTCAAAATAGTCCTCAATAAAATCATACCATCCAGGTAAGAAATATATCTAGACATCAATTTACTGAATATCAACATGTAACTTCAAATGTTATGTCATCCATCTATATAACATATATTTCTAGCTTAGTATTTACATACCAAAAGGACAATAATAATCCATTCAAAACACATAGCATTAATATGACTTTTATTCAATATCAAATACTACTTATTTAGATGTTCTTTCAAACCATTATACATATAACAAAGCACCCAGGTTTTATTGCTATATCATGAATATTTAGAATCATTAAAGTAGTATGTATATATATGATATACACATACTAGATTTGTATTGAATCAATAAATCATATGTATTTCATATATTCATATAACTTTCAAACACTTAACTATGTATATAACTAAATAAGTTAACCATTAGTATAAATATGCATAGTATACGGTATACTCTAATTAGACAAACTTTTTTCCATTAACTAGAGTATCATGTATAACTAAATAATCAACTAATGATTTTCATAAATTATTCACAATAAATAGCAAAACAAAATAGTAATAGTTAGACTATGTACTTTATCATTCTTACTCAACATTCCATGATTTACATAACAAAATATATATAGTCATATATTCAAACTCAACCAACTATATAATACCATTTTCCTTATTTTGAAAAAAAAAAGTTCAATCAATTTATAGTCCTAACAAATAATTCATAAACTCCCTGACATAATACAACCTTAGTTGAATGTAACTCAAGTTTCATTAAGTAGAGGATATGTATATATGAACATATATATCAATTTATAAAGTTATGATCATTTATTTATAAGCAATTTTCATTGTGTTTAGAGATGAATAAATTTCTGTATATATCTAATAATAAACACAATAGGTAACCATATCAACATATAAATCCTTTACCAGTTCAAATATATATATATATATATATATATATATATATATATATATATATATATATATATATATATATATATATATATATATATATATATATATATATACATATATATATAAGCAAATATATCACTATAACTTTAACATGATTTAATTATATCAACATATGCATATCTACAAGTCCTCTCATTTACCCAACACCTATAGGTTATATGATTATGCCCATGTATGTTTATATATGAAAATAGAAAACTATAACCTGCACCTTGATCAGGTATGTATATAAATGTATATAAATCAGATTATTCATATTGACAGGTCAATCATATCATACTTGAAGATTAATGAATATCTCAATGTGTTTTTATACCTTTTAGTCAAAATTAGAAGTTTCTAAGGTGTATTTTAGTTTTATAAAATCATTTGACCCACCTACAGGTTTTCATTTATCTCTAATTTAACAATTTAATCATTATAACCAAATTCATATATCCTTTCCCTAATCTGGGTTATAACACTTGACTCAAATCAATAAATGATTAAATAGATAACTATATATAAAAATAATGATTTATATCTAGTTTGTTAAAATCTGAGTTTGAGCCCTTAATACCTAGTCATGTTTATTATCTCAACCTAATATATGTATATAAAGAGAGAGGTTTAGTGTACTGAATCTACTTTTAATAGAGTCTAAAAATACATACTCATATAGTTTCAACATAGTCTAATTATACATAAATAACTATTAAAATATTTAAATCCCTCTTTAGTTTTTCTAGGGTTTTCAAAAACATCCTTTATTATACATATAAATTTCTTCATTTAACTCAATATTTTATATCTAATGGCAAAGGATTTTCATATCATAATCATTTAGACTAAGGTTTCAAGGTTACATGCTTGGTTTTGTGGGGGCTGAGCCATCCACAGGGCTGAGTATTTAGCCCTTTTTAATAAAATCATAATAATGAAGTAAAAACCTTAGGAAAATATCTACCATAATTCATCCATATTTTCCATCCACAAATTTAAATACAACACCAACCTAGTAAGTGAAATCAATTATGCCAAAAATTTGAATTACTTCTCCTTTTAACTCGAACCCCTTTTCTCTTTTTTGCCTACCATGACATCACCTCTTAGGCATCCTCTCTTTCCATTTTATTCCTTTGCATGATATTTTCTTGCAACTAGAATTCCTCATTCTCTGCCAAACTCCTAATGTTATTTTATGACTCCATTACTAAGTTAATGCATGAAAAAACTAACTAACAAAAGTAGTAGTCAAAACATGTTTCCTCATGTGAAAATCCCTAAAACTAATTGATTATCTTGCATAATAGCTTATTAACAAGTCAATGCCCAATTTAAAACCCTAATCTCAAACCTTCTCCTAATTAATCATTAAAATAATCCCTCTTTATTTACTATGCAATTCAACAAAACCATCGATTACACAATAACCATTATAATCATTGACTTCACTAAAGTCCTACAAAAATTATAATTTTAATGATAATGTTGAATTAACATAGATTATTAATAATGTAATTGACTTATACAAAGTCATTCTATTATTATTAACAATAATAACCCTCTAAATATTATGTGTAACATCATTGATTTCAAATAACAATATGGACTAAGCAAAACATTGTTATAAAATCATTCACTTATATCTAAAGACAACTATAAATCCTATTACAAACATTCAAGGATTCCAATCACATGATATAGCAACATCATAACAAAAATAAGCTAAGTAAGACAACATAATGTATCACACAACCAGATCAATATGAGTATCAAGCAGCAATCAAGGTTATAGCAGAAAGCATATTAGAAGTCATTTGAATGCATATAATACATTATAAAATCAAAGACATATTAAAATTTATCTGATTGAAGAAATGAATATAATTTCATATTACATATTTGTGGTGTGTGTGGGTTCTTGTTTCTAGACTATCATCCCCCATTGCCTCCATGTACGCCACCCTCTCTAATGATTCCCTCCCTCTGTCACACTCTAAGGGATGGATCTATCCTACATCCACCTTTAAAAAATGAAGGTAGTTAACCCAAAATAATATAAACTACATAATATACTACTGTAATAAACTAAATAAACATGATCATCATGCACATAATATGCAAGTATAGTGAACTTCATAGTTAATAATCATGTAAATTAAGCAACATATAACTTTCCATATATCAACATATGAAATATAGCTTAACCAAAATAATAATTAACTAAATAATAACCATGAACTCCATAAATCAATAGGTTATTAAGTCTAGAAAGAAATTGAGATGTGACATTATTTGATTGGATAGATGAAGTATGGCTTCCTAATTGATGGCCATATAAACCACTGGGTAGAAGGACTCATAAATATCCTAGATGTGATTCTATTAATGGTGGCCATATAGTATATAAAAACCCACATGGACCATTATACCTATAGCAACCCATGGTGAAAAAGTAGAGTATTTAAACATGATGGTAGCATGAACAACATCCACCAATTATCTCATTGTATAAAAATTAACTCCACCCTAAGGATTCAGTATTGACTTGACAAGGTTAAAATCAACCACACCCCCAAGGTTTGGGACTTGATCACCTTCAAGGATTATATGCCACAAGGGCACCCACAAGAGATTGATGTGGATTTAGTCACTTACCCCAAAAATTTGATACTGTAGTATCATTCCTATACAAATCATTTCCTTGAATGTGTAGACAATGTAAGAATTTATTTCTATCTTATTAACCCATTTGTTATCTGGGTACTTCACCTAGTCTTTCAAGACATCATAAATTTGGTATGCATTGGTCCATGAATCAACTTTAGCAGTGTCATAGGAGAATATCTATTTAGGAAGGTTATAGTAAGCTTTGAAATCACTCCCTAAAATATCTATGATCCTATGTTGGGAGCCCAAAAAACACACTAGATCATAAATTCCATCATGTACTCACTTGGAAGTGAGAAATAAATTGTTGAAGAGGTGTGTACAAGGAAAAAATTCTAGCTTGGCAACAGTTATATGTAACACACACTTCTCATATATCTTAAGGGCATCTTGTAACTCAACCTTATCCTTTCAATTGCATAATCTAGGCTTGGGCACCATCTCAATTACTTTTAATATTTCACTATAGTGTTTGAAATGGGTTAGGTCCTCTAAGAAAGTGGTCTCTCTATATTTGGGCTCAAAATTTGGGTTAGAGGATAAAGTAGCCATGGTGGGAAGGGATAGATCTTTGTGATAGTGAATTATGATCAAGGAGGACATGAAGATCTCAATAATGAATTAAAAGTGAGGAGGCAAATTTAGGAAAATAGGAGTAATAATAGTAAAATAGTTTACTCTCTAGCACTTATAGTTATATGCAACAATCTCCTACATTGATGTCACTTGATGACTCACCCATTATGAATTTAAATTTAATTCGGTGGCTCAATCTTTCCATTTATTTCCCAATCTGGAGTTAGATTAGGGATTCCAAATATGTGTCACCTAATAGATTTGGTGATTATGATGCAAAATTTTAAATTATTTAATTAAGGCCCATTTTTCCCATTTATTTAATGTTAGGAGTGTGGTAGACACACAATTATGTTACTTATGTGGCATCTTAGGTATATTTTTTCCTATGCCACATGTATATTTCCAATTGGTCGGGCTCTATAATGGTTATCACCTAGGTACAGACCAGTACCTCACCTTTACAATTTCAAGAGTAGGATTCATCAGCTATAGAAGTGAGGTTACATATGGTGTCCTTTAATTAGCCTTCTATATCTAACTTTACCCCTACTAATCATCTTAGGCATCTTATGGTAGTTTATACGAAGGGGTCATGTGGCACTTCCTAGTGGGTTAGGCTCTACCAAGATCTAACATCTCTAATAGGTCTAATAGACTATTAGTTCTAATAGGATCCATGTGGTACTCCTTCATTCATTTAGGATCTAACATCTATGATAGGTCTAAGAAACTAACAACCCTAACAGGATCCATGTGGCATTCTTTCATTTAGTTGGGCTCTCATAGGCTTTGACATCTCTAACAGAGTTGGGAGATTATCAGCTCTGATAGAATCCTCCTAGCACTCCTTCTTTTAGTCAATATCTCCTAGGATCTAACATATATAATAGGTTTAAGAGGTTGACATATCTGATAGAATCCATGTGGTGCTCTTTTATTCAATCAGACTCACTTGGGATCTAACATCTCTGACAGGTCTGGGAGAATAACAGCTCTGGAAGGATCTATGTGGCAGTCCTTCATTCAGTCATTATTCTTATATAAATTCATGAAAAATATACTAATTAAAAAATTAAATCCATATAATCAATCAAGACACTCACTTGCCTACCAATAGGGCTTTATAAGGTGCCATGTAGGACTCCAAGAGATTGAGGCTTTAGGAACTAATACTCTAAGAACTTCAATACAAATCTAAATATACATAAAAATAGTTGATGAAAAAAAACTATTCTAAGTATGAAATTTATACACTTTTTTAAAAGGCATTAAGGACTCGACTGTGCTAAAATTCAAAAGCTTACAGGGAAGACTAGATTATCATTTTAAGCATGTTAGACGTTGGATGAACTGGGAAGGACATAAATTTGAGGATTTTCATAGAAAGATGTTATTCAAATAGGGACTGAAAATATAAGCACTTTGAATTGGGTATTTTAATAAGATTCCCCCACTTATGTGAAGAATGGAGTGTGTTGGCCATAACACTACCCCTTCACACTCAAACTTATATCCAAGTCCCTTACAATAAAACTACTTAGATTTCATTTTTGACCTTCATGATATAAGTAAGGTTTGATTCATTGATAATAACATTTTCCAATGTCAACATAATCTACTACAATAAATTTGATCTCATAGTCACCTTGAGAAAACCACTCATACAACCTAAGTATTTAACCCATCAAGAAAAAGAATAAACTAATCTACCACATATGGTTATGTCACGTGACCTTAAGAGTTCATTAATGAGCATAAATCTTCCAAAAAAAATATAGTATTTTATTAACTTTAATAAAGGCACAAGTCTCTCATGTTATCCTTGAAATTTTATCATATTTTCAGGTCCTTTGCAATTGCTCAGGTATCATTTCTTAACACTAACATGCATAAGTCACTCATACGATCTCATGAGACACTTGTAGATTAATGGGAGTCTCTTTCAAATTACATGAGTCACTAGATATAATAAATTTGTATGATAATTTACTTCTTATAAACTTACACAGTAGAGTAAATTAAATTTCTATTTAGACCAAACATTATTCAATATTTGACTTCCATACAAGAAGTTGTAAGAAAAATCACATATGTTAAAATACCATGCAAAGTGATACATTATAAGCACAAAAATACCATGTCTAATTCTACTCTCACAACTACAAAAATAATGAAAAAAATTATAACTAATTCTACTCTCAAAACTACAAAAATAATGAAAAAAATATAAAATAAATAGCCACTCACAACTCTCCCATGAATTTCTCTTTATTTATCAAACCATGGTATCAAAGCTCATTATTAAAAAAATCCAAATATAAAAACAATGCAATGATTCTAAAATCCAATGTACGCTTTCAAATGGATCAGGTTAAAAACCTAATAAATTTTAAGTCAATATAACTTGAGTCTCCAATTTAACCCATGTTAATATTAGCTTAACAAGCAATATTAAATAAATTATACTTTCTTCCCTTTGTCCTCTAATGTTTTTTTTAATTTATTTCCTAACAAGTATTTAAGTGGATTTTTTCAATAAAAACATATTCAATATTCCATGGTTAATAAGTAAGGGTCCTTAAAATCAAATGCTAAGGCCACTAGTGCGTATAATAAATTTTGTATTATAATTTATAATTATGAATACTATTTTGAAATCTAATGTCCAACATCTTCATATCCACCAAGTCAGTCTTATGGTTTATAATCAATTTATAATATAAAGTTTAATTACCAAAAATTTTAAAAACAAATTGTAATAACCTTAGGCTTTTAATTCCTAAATTGATATAAGAAATAAATATGGAAGTAACAAGTGAAAATAAGGTAAGGACCCATAGACAAAAGTATTACCAAGTCATGATAAGAACTTGAAACGATCAGGACAGAAAGTAATAATACAAACTAATATGGCTAACCTTCCTTTAAAATCCTTTGTGTTTTGGAAATAATACAATAAATTAATTCATACTATGAGTAATGAAATTAAGGAAAACATAAAAAAATAAGGAAAACTTAATACCTAAGTATTTGTAATAAAGTCATGATTTTATCATGTCATTAAAATAGTGTTTGTATCAGGTGGAGATTCTACATCATCAATACCACCCCTACCTTTTATTTTCAATCTACTCTTACAAATACATGCACACAAGCCAAACTCTATCTTTATAATTTGTTTGAAAATAAGCATGCATCTAAATTTAATAATCATATAATTATAACAATAGAATAATCAATTAATCAATAATCATCGATAATAAAATGATAAAAAAGCGTACCCACATAGTCTGTGAAAATAAAATATCACAATATATGATAAAATCATAATGAAAACTAATAAAAACCTTAATTTCATGAATTATTTGAAAAAATTGGGATATTATAGTATGGAGGTATTATTAAGAGGGTTGGAAAATGGAAGGAGATAGGTAGTAATGTCATTATATGGTATGTGTAGGCCTACGATAGGTCTAGCACAAGTAAGGTTGTAGATTAACATAAGAGGGGATAGGTGGTAAAGTAAGTCACACCCAAGAATAAATAAAGTAAGAAAACATAAGGAACGAAAGAGGAGCCTCAAGAAATAAACTCAAAAGTGGAAATAAGGAAATAAAAGATCTAAGTAATTAATGAGGATCCTCAAGGAATTAACCCAAGAGGGGAAAGAAAGTAAAGCATCAAAGGAAACAATTATGAATCTCAGGGAATAAACCCACAAGGGAAAATAAGGAAATAAAACATCCAAAGAACCACTTAGGATCCTTAAGGAATAAACCTAAGAGGATAAAAATATGAAAGTAATATGAAATTTATAATAATATGAACCTAGTGACAAGACATTACTAACTAAAAAATACCTCATAATGTCATCACATACTTTGTCTAGAATTGTATGGATTTTATTTTTAAATTTGAATATAATTTATATTATAATCTCATAAACTCTCTCTAATATCCTCTCATGTTCTAATTGCATATGTATTTGATTGAGAAAGTAGGTAGAGAGGAATCAAGAGGTTGATCCTCTAAGTGTGAATGATGTGCATGGAAAGGTTATTCCTCTATCTATGAATGTTTTCTAATATTATAACAATAATCTTGAAACATTTTTAGGGAGTTTGAATATGAATTATCAAATAAAATATCACTTTCCTTTCTTATGAAAGTTTAAGGAAGTTTACTTAGGTGATTGGTTATCCAAGTGATGAAAGGAGAAGACAAAAGACTTTGTTCATTTCATAGTGGCTATTGATGTTCTCAGTATGTTTGAAAATAATTCATTGATCAAAACATTATCAAATGTCAATATAATCTACTAAAACAAATTATATCTTATTTTCACCTTAATAAAAACACTCATACATTCTAAGTAAATGACCCATCAAGAAAGAGAACAATTTGTTTTGCCATATACAGTCATGTCACATGACCTCAAAAGTTCATTAATGATATTAAATCTACCACAAAATTTAATATTTGAGTCATTAAAATAAATTCATGAATCTCTCATGTTATCTTTGTGAGTTTCTTGTATTTACAAGTACCTTGCAATTATACACAAGTATATCTTTATTTATCATGATTTTTTCATGCATCATTATGACAAGCTACTAGGTATGAGTTTCTCGTAAAATATCTTGATTCACTTGTGGATTGATGTGAATATTTAATAGATTACATGACACACTTAATTTAATAAAATCATAAAATTCCTTTCTTCTTATAAAAATTATGCAATAAATCAAATTTAAATGTCATTTAGACCAAACACTATTCATCATTTTTATCACATACAAAAAATTGTAAAAGAAAAGCACTTGTTAAAAATCCATGCATATCACTTCATTCTAAGCCCAAAAATATTATTCAAAGAGATTATAAACATAGATTTGAAAATCATAAAACCTAAGGTTTATACAAACAAGTACAACATACTCCTTAACCATAAAATATCTGACTTAGAACAATAGAAAAAGATTTAAGAAAGACCAAAAAAAACTCAGTCAAACACATTAATGAAAATATTTTAGGTTTGTATCAAGACCAATATTTTTATATTGAAAATATAGTGGTAAAACAAACTCTTGTGGTAATATTCAAAGAATCCAACACTTCAATTAATTAAACTAAGAAAGATAACTACAACCAAGATTCAAATGAGTCTAATAATACAAGCATGAAAAAGTTTAGAGTATCAAGAATTTAAGAAACCCACATATTTAAATTTACATATGTTCTTATACTACACTCATGCTACAAAACCATCTCTTATAATTTATATACATATCATATGAGTCTTGTCACACACATATACCATTGTAGAGTCTATATAAGTTCCAAAAACTTGATAAAAACTAAATATATTTTTAATCAACCCCAAATATTATTAAATCAATTAAACAAACATTAATACACGAAGTGAAATTTGTGCCATCAATTGAGATATTTTAATATTGTTTTCTTATTTTATTTTTAAATTTAATGTTCACTTTGTAATGAAAAAATGGCACAAAAAGTGGTGCAAAAGTAGCGCTAATATTGGTATCAAATTTGTGTCCCTATTTTAAATAAATTCAAATAGGGATAATTTTATTTCCATATTCATATAAGATAAAATTAGGCACATTACAAACTCATTTTAAAAACTTAAAATACACAAGATAATTTTCAATTTGAGTGGAAAACAAAAGTTATGAAATCATAAATTGAAAAGTATCAAGATGTTTTTTTAGGAAAATAAGGTGAGGAAATTTTTTTTGTTACATGATTTTTTTAAAAATCATTTTTTTCAAAGAGTACAAAATTTAATAGCTAAATAGAAATACATTTTGTGTAAATTGGAATTGTTTAAGCAATTGGTATTTTGTCTTATATATAGTATGTCATCATCACATAGTCATAAATCATCCTTTGTATATCGATATTCTTATGTATTGAATCCTTTTATATATTGAGTTCTAGTTTTCAACAA
Source organism: Torreya grandis (assembly GCA_037957365.1). Taxonomy (NCBI): domain Eukaryota; kingdom Viridiplantae; phylum Streptophyta; class Pinopsida; order Cupressales; family Taxaceae; genus Torreya; species Torreya grandis. The sequence goes on along the minus strand of JARHVA010004373.1, from coordinate 827,419 downwards.
TAAATCTCTTCATCAATGAGTATACCGACTTCATATGAGTTTGTATGTAATCCTAGTATTTTATTTTGAAAATTTTAATTTGGTGTTAATATCTTTTTAAATTTTTTTCATGATTGTATATATATATATATATATATATATATATATATATATATATATATATATATATTCCATTGTACATATAAGAAGAGACATTAAAATGTCATCATCAAGGTTGGGTCCAAATAAAACAAATGGAAGAGGAGGAGGATGCATTTGCAGAGTACCTCTTCCACTAGATAGTATTTTATTTGAGATAAATAAACATGTTATATTTTTCCTTCAAATGAATTTATCTTAGTGTTGATGTGTATAGATATTATGCTAATATTAAATTAATATGTAGGTATCTAATACTTCATATTCAAATAGTGACTATAATATCCAATTTTAGCCTTAACCAAGAAAAAAGGAAAAGTACATCTTCCCAAAGTATAGTTTTGAAGATGACATGGATCTTAATAATGTCAAAATGAGTCATAGAGATCATCTTATAAAAATTTATTTGAAATAAATGTTGGAGTATTGGAGGAAAAAAATACCTTTTTTTGGAACTTCAAGTGAAGATGTTCCAATACAAGAGGGCATTAGACTTCAAAATATGTTAGATAATTTGTTTTACTATGTTCATGATGATTGTGATCATTATTATGATTATGTGTATGATAAAATTGGTGATGATTATCATGAAGAACCTAATATGGATGATAATCCTAAGGAAATTAAATAAGAAGGTTTTTTTTTTTTTTTTAATTTTTTTCTCAAACTCCTTTATTTACTCCCACAAGATAGTCCAAAATATCAATGATAGGTGTTATATTGTCATTAATCAACTTGAAATCAGGGTTTGGTTGGTGAAACATTAGTTTCAATTCTTAATTAAGGTTATAAGACAATTCCCTAACTATATATTACATTTGATATATAATCTATTTATCTTATATTATGGCTAGTTTATCTTTTTCTTTTGTGTTTTTAATTATAACCTTCTAAAAACTAGTTTGTTCCGTGAAAATAAAACACTCCCCTCCTCATATTAGGAGGCATGTCAAATATCATAAAATTTAGGGGTTATCTATGTCAATGATTTTTAGAATTAGCTACAGGATTTAATGAATCTAATAGAAAGCATAAATAAGAGATACAATAATAATAATAATAGTAATAAACAGTAATTATATATCTAAGATAATAACATAAATGAATAAATAACTCAAATATGATGAATTACTTTGATAATTCAATATTAAACTGATATAAAATATATAAATATCCATTGCTTATATAGAGCAAGGCGTGCATGATAAAGATCAGGAAACTCACGCAACACGTGTAGTTCAACTGATATCTATCTACATAAATAGTGGAGTGCAACTCCACACTAACAAGATAGGTGTCAAACTTGTGTAAATTATCAACATAAGTTGACTATTAGTTAGACAATCTTATCTTATCTTACCCTGAATAGTGGAGTGAAACTCCACTGTAACAAGATAAGTGTCTAAGTTAACTACTAGCTAAGCAAGCTTACCCTATCTGGTGCAAATTATTAATAAACATAATAAACTAATTATAATACGTAATTAGTGCACCAAAATAATAAATAATAAATATAATTAAATACAATAAAGTAAATAAATATACCAACACCCCCTCATAAGTGAAGCTTAGGTAGAGATATGCAGATAAAAGTCCCAATAATGTGTAGCCATATTAGGTACTCTATACAAATAGATGAAGAAAGGAGAAAATCTGAAGGAAAAAAACTCTTAAAAATGAATTTCTAGGAGACCCCTCTGAATAACTGATGTCCCACACCCCCAAAAGTGATCACAAGTGAAGATAATTTCTCTTAGTGAAAGGTTTGGTAAAAATATCTGCAATTTGCTCCTTTGTAAGACAATATTGAAGATCGATGATCTCTACCTGAATCAGCTCCCTGATAAAGTGCATATGGATATCTATGTGTTTGGTTCTCTAATGATGAACCAAATTATTTGATATTTGGATAGTGCTCTAGTTATCACAATAGATGACTGATGGTTTTCAAAATGGAACACCAAGCTTAGTGAGAATATTTTGAAGCCAAATAACCTTAGTAGTGGCATTAACATTGCCACAATATTTAGCTTCTGTAGATGAAAGAGAAATAGCATTTTGTTTCTTACTCTGCCAATAAATGGGGCCAGATCTAAAGTGAAAACTGTAACCAAAAGTGAACTTATGATCATCATAATCACCAACCCAATCAGAATCTATGTATCTCACCAAGTTTAAACATATACTTGTTATATAGTGAATCTTGTATCTGATAATGCCCTGATGTAGTTTAAAATGCACTTGGTAGCTCTCTAATGAAGCTCATGTAGTGTGTACCTAAAGCATGAAACCATGCCAACTGCATATGAAATGTCAGGTCATGTATGAGTCAGATAGATGAGGCTGCCTATAAGTTGGAAATAAAATGTGGCATCAACCAAGGGAGTGGAATAATGAACCTCGAGTCTAACTCTAGATAAGAAAGGAGTTAGTGTAATCCTACAATAAACCATGTGAAATCAAGCTAACAAGTCCATAACATACTTGGGTTGTGAAAGTGTAATCCTAAAAGAAGAGTGTGTTATTTGAATCCCAATAAAATAATGCAATAATCACATGTCTATCATATAAAACTTGTCATGAATTTTAGTCTTAACATTGTTGATGATGGATGTTGTGTTCCTTATAATAATGAGATCATCAACATAGATCACCAAGTATAATAGCGAATCCTCCTACCATAGAATGTAGACATTCAGATCTGAGTGACATCTCAAGAATCCAACTAAGAGAAAAAATGTGTCCATCTTAGAATACCAAGCCCTAGGGGCTTGTTTTAGACCATAGAGAGACTTATTCAAGCAGCATACCAGTGAAGAATCCTAAATGAACCCCTATGGCTACTCCATATAAATCTCCTCAAGAAGATCCATGTGAATAAATGTGGTCTTCACATCCATCTGATATAGAGCCCAACCATGAGCTACACCAATATCTAGTATCAAGAAAATAGAATTCATCTTAGCAACAGGTGCAAAGGTTTATGTATAGTCAATGCCTTCTACTTGGGAAAAACCTTTGGCCACTAAGTGTGCTTTATACTTATCAATTTTTCCATCTGCTACAAACTTAGTCTGATATATCCACCTACATCATACTAATTTTCTTCCCTTAGGAAGAGCAACAAGATCCCAAGTGTTGTTCCTAATCAGTGAGTCACACTCTTATTCCATCATTGAATCCCACTCAATTGTCCCTGTGGCTTCTTGAAAATACTATGGATCAAAATCTATGGCAATGTAGGAATGTGGAAGATCATGTTGTGACCATGTTCTCCTTCTATCTAATAGATCCCTAACAAGAGGGTCTACATCCACCAAAGTCTGTCTAACCCATAAAGGCATCAATGGGAAAGGATATAGAGGAGGAGGAGGAGGAGGAGGAGGAACATGACCTACTAAACCCTATTTGGGAGGTATTACCTCATCATCCTTATGAGTAGATGAAGTAGGAGTATCATCATCACTGCTATATGATTCTTCTAAGGAAGAAGAATGAGAAATGTTAGAAGACAAGTCTGAAGGACTTTCTTCAAAGTAAACACTTCTTGATATAATAAGCTCATGTGAATCTGGATCAATGAGCTGATACCCCTTAACACCATTAGGATATCCCAAAAATATGCAAGTTTGGCTTTGTTGTTCTAAAGCATGACACTTATCTGAAGGTATGTGAGCCCATGTTAAATTTCCAAAGACTCTAAAATGATGCACATCTGGCTTCTTATTACACCAAGCTTCAAGAGGTGTTATCCCCTTTAAAGCTTTGTGAGGAACTCTATTCTATATATATGCAGCATAATTAATTGATTTTTCTCAGTACTCAAGTACTAATGATTTTGCATGAATCATACAACTTTCCATCTCTTTTAAGAATCTATTCTTCCTCTCTACTACACCATTTTTTTGAGGTGTGTATGTAACTGAATACTGAAGATCAATTCCTTCAAGAGCACAGAATTATTCAAACTTGTTCACATATTCCTTCCCATTATCTATGCAAAGAATCTTGACATACTTCCCAGATTATTTTTTTGATAGAGCTTTGAACTCTAGAAATCTATCAAATACTTCACTCTTGAGTTTTAGAAAATAAACCTAAGTATATCTGAAATAGTCATCAATAAATGTGAGAACATAAAAAGTATTACTAAAAGACAAAGTAGGTACTGGACCCGTTAAATCACTATGAACAAGTTTGAGGACTTGTGTAGCCCTCTAAGCCTTCCCTTTATCAAACTTATCCTCTGGATGTTTTCCTAAGGCACAACCATGACATGTACCCCCTGAAAACCAAATCTGTGGAAGTCTTATAACCATTTCTCACTGACTAAGCTGCTATAAATAGCGGTAGTTTAGATGACCAAACTGCTCATGCCATAACTTGCTCACTAAATCAGTGTGTGAGAGCAAAGTTGTAGAGGAATATTGAGGCACAAAGTGGGAGAATGAATAAAACTGAGTATTATTATCAACTTTTCCCACCGTAACTAAGGCATTATCCTCCAATTTTTTGATTGATACAGAATCAGGTGTGAACTCAACTTTCCTACCAGTATCAAAGTGAGTGATTTGGTAGATATAAATAAGGTTAGTTGATAACTCTAGCACACAGAGGACATCCTCAAATACACCACTATCAACATCAACTATATCTTTTCCTATAACATCTACCTTAGAATTGTCACCTATGAGAACATGAGGCAAGGAACTTGGTTCTAATCTAGACAATTATTCTTGATCAAAACCCATATGCTGTGAAGCACCTGAGTCAATGACCCATGACTTGGGAGAATTTTCTAGTGCAACTAGTTTCGTAGCTTTCCCTTTCCCTAAATTTGAAGGAGTGGAAGAATCCTTTGAAGAGGATTGATTGATGTTATTCTTTTTTAGTAGACCCTTAAGTTCATCAATCTCTTTCTTCCAACAATCTTGTTCACTATGAAACCCATTTTTACAATAAGGGCAAGGAGTGTCAGTCCTTTTTTGTGAATCCCCTTTCTTATTAGTGGATTTATAATCTCCTTGTGAGGAAGATTGTTGCCCTTTATTCTTATCTTTCTGTGACCTATTCTGATTATTCTGCTTCTTTTTACTTGAACCTGTATTTGATGCTAATGTTGAAACTTGCTTATGATAAGGTTGACTTACAACTATATCTTGAGATTTGGATGACTTGATTGGACCCATAGCTATTAACTTTTCTTCTTTAGCTATTAGAATCTCAGAGAATACCTCAAAGGTGGGCATTTGATAAGATGTGCCCAATGTGAGCCAATGATTCTAAAAGCTAGAGACAAATGATGAATATTCAGGACCTAATTTGTGTAAGGCACTAAAAATTAATTGAATGTCCTTTTTATCAATTTTACATTCATAAAGTTGTGCTCTAAGATCTATGACTTTAGTGATGTAGTCTTGTATTGTAGCATAATTTTTAGGATCCAAACTAATAAGTTCATTGTCAATTTGATAACCATGAACCTCATCTATTTTTCCAAACAATGATGCTAATTTATCCCAAGCCTCTTTTGCAGTTGTACATTTATCAAGATGGAAATTCAAATTGAAAGACATGTAAGACGAATGCATCCAATTACTTTAGTTGTTTCAAAGAGAAAGTGTTGTAATTCTTTTGCATCAGTAGGTGGAGTAAGAAGAGTTGTTACGTAAGGCGTATATCCTAAAATCATTAATACATTCTAAGCATTATGTTTCCATGTATTATAGTTGTATGTTGTTAATAGTGGGAACTTGGGATCCCCATGATGTAATCAAAAATAAATTGTCACAAAGTAGAAATCAAATTATAGAACACACCACAAAAACCCCCTGAATTACTTATTTTTATCCCACCCAACAATTATTTTGGACACTTTATAATTGAGTGCAATTACAAGGCTAGATTATAATTTTGTTAGTTTATAAAAAGCTCATTTAGGCCCTCTAGTTTAAAAGTACAAAAATATGCACTTTATTACAAAAATATCTACACCAATGTGTTGTTCTCAAAAAATATTAACTTTTAAAAAAATAGGACCTCAATTTGAGGTCATATGTGAAATTTATGAGCTTCTGAAGTTTAAAAAATGAGGACGGGCAAGAGCTTATGTATAAAGATCTACATTATGGAAAAAATTTAAAAAAATTAGAAAAAACTAAAAGTATAGCAGTGAAGAACATGAAATTTTAAGCTATTTCAAAAAAAAATCACTCAAAAATACCTCTCAGTGTTCAAATGGTAGGCTCCCGAAGTTACCCTTTCAAATTTGCCTGCTGATCCGTGAGGCCTACTAAAAAAAATTGGTCTCCATAGTCTATACGGTTGTTCCTTAGAGAAAAAAAATGTCTTTCAGGGTGATTGTGTCCAAATTGGACAAATTTCATATGGATATGTAAGTTTTGACATCTTCTAAACACAACCATGAGGTCCATTTTACTCAAAAATGCTTCAATTTTTGGGTACACACTAGATTTGGGTGTGGTGCTTTTAGATCAAACCCTTACCAATTTCATCACCTATATCAAATTTGGACAAAATTGTATATGATTTTGACTATCTCAGGCACTCTGAACTCAATAGTGAGCTCAGAAATTCTCCACAAAGCTCTGATTTGTGCCTATATACAAAATCAAAAAATTGATCCTATATCTAGATATTTTTCTCTTTAATATTTATTAATCTATAGATTCAAGACAGCTCAGGTACCATGTTAGAATTAGCTACATGATCTAATGAATCTAATAAAAAGCATAAATAAGAGATAAAATAGTAATAGTAATAAATAATAACTGTATATCTAAAATAATAATAGAAATGAATAAATAACTCAAATATGATGAATTACTCTGACAATTCAATATTAAACTGATATGAAATACATAAATAGCCATTATTTATATAGAGCAAGGCGTGCATGATAAAGATCAGGGAACTCACACAACACATGTAGTTCCACCAATATTTGTATACATGAATAGTGGAGTGCAAATCCACACTAACAAGATAGGTGTCCAACTTGTGTAAATGATCAATGAAAATTGACTATTAGTTAAATAATCTTATCCTATCTTACCCTGAATAGTGGAGTGGAACTCCACTATAACAAGATAAGTGTCTAAGTTAACTACTAGCTAAACAAGCTTACCCTATCTAGTGTAAATTATTAATAAACTAATTACAATAAGTAATTAGTGCACCAAAATAATAAATACAATTAAATGCAATAAAGTAAATAAATGCACCAACAATAATGATGCATGCACTAATGATTTTGTTCTATTTAGGAATGATTGAGTATTTTGTGATTTGTCCCAAATGTGGGCCACCACAATACCAACAAGGCATTAGAGGTGGGAAATTTTTTAATAAGGTATTGTGACATTTTCCACTAATTCCTAGACTCAGGCATATTTTTTACTACAAGTCACTTACATATTTAATGTCATGGCATTATGAAAATAGAAGTAGCGATGGATTTTGGTGTGTTTCTTCGGATTCAAATGTAATGAAACACAATAAACAATTTTGGATTGAAATTTTTATATACATGTCACATTGTGTATGGTTTGGTTTGGAAATGGATATTGCTAACCTATTTTCTAGTGTGTCAACTAGTTACTTAGTTTGACCAGTAGTGTTGATAAATTATAATATTCCTCCACAGTTGATGATTCAAAAAGAACATTTAATGTTTTTATTATTATTTCCTAGTAAGTATCAATTAAAATATATGGATACCTACTTTTAACATATAATCAATGAGTTATAAGAATTATAGGATAACATTAAAATGTGCAACCTTTTAAAACCCATATGTCATTCGCAGTTCACCTATTATGGTATCTTATGTTGGACTATTCATAATTTTCTTAGGATGATTTTTTGTTCAATTGTTTATCATTAAAATTTGAAATAAAAAGATCATATATATTTGTGTTTCTTTGCATTATATATTAATTTTGTAATTTTTTGTATATGCATGTCTTTCAAAAAAATAATGTATGTCCTAGGTATAGTGAAAAACTATGTGGAAGGTTATCTAAAGATGTCAAAAAGTTTGTATACAAAGGCCATAAAAATTTATTGCTGATAATTCCTGAATATCATATTAAAAATATAAGTTTGATGAAAAATTTGATACTAGATAACTTATAAAGATTATGTCACTTGGGGATTGGTATAAAACCTTTACAAAATAATGTATAAGATCAAATTTTTGTATTCTTTAATATTTGTGGAGATATTAGTTATGGTTGTCATAAATTAGTAAAATGGTTGAACCTCCATCAAGAATGAATAAACTATCTATATTATAAAATCTCCATTATTAGGAGAATTTATTAGTTAGGCATCTTTTGGATCTAATGTATATATATTTAAGAGTGTATTGGTTTCTATATGGAATCATATATCTAACAAATAAAAAGACATTCAAGTTATAGATAAGATCTAAATTCAATTGGGATACAAATCATCTTAAAAACATAAGAAGGCACTCCATAAATATTAATTAGAGAGCAAGTCAATTTGGAGAATCAAACAATGCGAGAGATTATCACACCAAATGGCTATGGGTCCTCCATGAAGGTTGTATTAACCTCTTATAGACACATAAAAAGACTCAAAACACATTATTGGCATAACATTTTGAAGGTAATTCACATGTTTTTGGATTTAAACTACAGATGTAATTTAAAAACTTTATATTTATATTTTTTAATTTATGATACATATATTTTCATTGGCATTGAGGGGGTGATCTTGTAATCTTCCACCTGACCCACTAAAGGAATTATATCAATTTTTTTTAAGGTAATGATTACTATTTTCAATTACATTTCTACTAATTTTATGAGAAACATTAGAGTAAGTTGCATGAATAACATTGTTTGTAAAATAGGTAGCTATCTTCGAAAGAGATATCTAAAATAGGGATTGATCAGGACAAAGTAAATATTATAGATGTAGTTTAAAAATTAGAAAATGAACTTCCTACCTTCTTCATGGAATCTCATATCAATATATTAGTGCGTTTGGTTGATGATATCTATATGGAAAGTGTAGTTGACATGTGATGGATGTTTTGGCCATAAAGGTATGTGAAGACATGAAAGGAATTTGTGAAGTAATTATCACAACTAGATAGATCTATGGCAGAAGGATACATTATTCAAGATTTTTTTCTACATGTCAAAATATCTTGGAGAGTAATTTATACATAGTATACGTATTTGGGATGCTGACCATGGCTATGAAAAATTGGAGGACACCATTCTTAGAAAAGGAAAATTTATGGAACATCATATATATATGAATATATATATATATATATATATATATATATATATATATATATATATATATATATATATATATATATATATATATATATTCATAATTAAACATATGTGATATGTAATAAATGTGTGTTTGTAAAAATTAATCTACTTATTTACATGCTTGATTATCAGGTCCTATTGAGAAATATTCCATAGAGCAATTCTTACTCTTCAATACTTCATAAATAGTTGTGGATTAAAAAACATGAAGAAGGAAAGACTAGCCATGAGAGCCAAAGGATTGATTGGAGATGACAACCTCCATACAAACCACCTCCACCTAAGCTACAAAAACTATTGCTAGACCAATCTACTCTTAAATGGATGAGTTAAAAATAATATAATCTTCATATTATCAATCCAAGGATAGTCACACATGAAGCATTATACATAGTGTGAGGATGTGATAGTTTGGTAAGTTGTAAAAAGGATTTTTATATAAGTGTATACTTTTTTTTTTAATTATATTAATACTTTCATAAATGATATGACATAATGAAAGTGACTAAGATTTTTTTAATATGGTCAAATGGAAAATAGTTGTGTGGAAAACATTGAAAAGAGAAGGGTCATTTTCTATTGTGGAGTTGTAGTTCCTTTTGAACTAGCCAACTGAGCAAGTGAAAATGATAGGAATTTGGTCCAAAGGCAATTAAATTATGTTGGAAAGATAAAATAAATAATTAAACTCCATTATATAAGTTTTTAAGTTATCACAATTAAGTGTGCTTGGTACCCTTATATAATAATAAATATTTTAAAATGAACACTGAAATTAGTTTTTATTCAATTGACTTTACTAAAGCATTACTAAGGGGAAAGAGCCATATGTGCTTTCTCAACATTGTGATCAAGTATTTTTTTTTTCAATTTTTATATGCAAATTTTCTTCACTTTCATGTGCACATTTTTAATATGTAGATCTTATTTTTCATGTGAAAATTTTTATATGTAATTCTATGTCAATTATTAACCTTTACTATAACTACATTTATGTAGTTCTTATTTTATCTTGCTATAGAGAGGCAAGGTAATTAGAATTTATATTGTATTGTGATCCAAGGATAAGACATGTTGTTTGTGAAAAAATATTTTAATACAAACATTATGGGGAAGGAGTAATGTTCTTAACATAAATGATCAATATGACTTAAGCGACAAAGATGACCCTACAAATAATGATCAAGTTCTTTAGGATGATCAAGTTGTTGAAGTTAGAGATCACGATGATCAACTTGGTGAAGTTTATTTTGAATATGATGAAGTCCATGAAAATGAAGCTAATAAATTTGAGGAAAGTGAAGCTAATGAAGTTGTCAAAGCTACAGATAATGAAGAGGATGATGATTGGAATATCCCAATAGGGAGATATTATAATAATAAATAGGAAATGCCAATTGATAGATATATAAACATGAAGATGAAGGGGAAATTAGTATTGACTATAAATCTAAGTCATGTAACCAATGAAGAGTTGGAGAAAATGTAGAAAGGTCAAAATGAATAATTTAAAGGTTCATAACAATGTTTTTTGAAAAGGATTTTGGAAAATCACATGAAATAAAATTTATGAATATATTTATTTTAAGACAATAAATAGATTATTATAATTATCATCATCATCAAATAGACAAGTCAAATTTTGTTTTACATCAAACCCTTATTTATCTCCTAATTCAAGTGGGCCAACCTTTAATAGATCCTTGGGTGGGGAAGGCTAGCATTCACGAAGAGTTGGATGATGACCTTGACACCCCTAGGGATTTGGGGTAAATTTTGGCATAAGATTCAAGGGAGGAGAATGAAATATTAGCCCAAGTTTCTAGTAAGTTGAAAAAGTTAAGGGGGAAGGAAAAAATTGGTAAGATTAGGAACACTCAAGGTCAGGAAGAAGTGGGTGGGTAAATAAATCCAAAGATTTACAGATTCATAATTCCTTTAAGTAAAATAATGAACGTATTGTGCCTTTGAATCCCCTACAACTGGATGAAGCCACACCTAGTGGGTATAAGTAGAGGGCCGAGGTGATAAGGCATGACTGGAGAAGCTTGAGATGACTATTAGTAAAAAATGGACTTGGTTAAATAAATGATTTTTTAATCCAAGTTGATTGAGGAGATTCAATCCCTTTAAAAAAAGTAAACTAGTAAAGCATTTAAGGTTAGGAAGAAACCTCCTAGTACAGTGAGCCTATTTCTTGAAGAAATTCTTAGTAAGGAATTAACTAGTGTCTAAATAGGGAACCCCAATTCATGGAAAGAGGAGTAGGGAAAGATTGAGGAGTGGGGGAAGAAGGGCATAGATAATTAGGATAAGAGTAACAAGTCAAGGCAAACTATTCAAGAAAAGAACCAGAGGGAGCAGCATTGATGGGTCAAGAAAGAGAACAAGAGGGAGTAAGAAGAAGAACAAGGTTAATGAGAAGGAGATAACCACCAAAAACCCTAATAAGAAGAAACTTATAGAGCCTCCCAATGAGGTGGAAGAGTGCTCTGATTATCTATCATGGTTAGTTTTCATTTTTATATCTATGATGATCTTTTTGGGAAATTTTACTGACTTTTAGCTGAAGTTTATAGGATTGTAGTCTGCTTTTTATGTGATGGCTTGTTGTTTTGCTTTTCTTTTGTTTGAGTTGAACTATTTGGTCTAATTATTTTGTAAAGGTTTTGGGATTCTACTAAAACCCTACTTTTACCATTACCTCATACATACATACACACATACATACATACATATATACATACATATATATATATATATATATATATATATATATATATCATTAAAAAAATATAATATTCAATTATTAAATATTTTATATAATATTATATCAAAATATGCCTGTAGGCATATTATATATAAAAAATGTGGGGGTGACACAAAATTCATTTGATTTACATGAATTTTGTGTCACATCAACCATTAAAATTATAAACATGAAGTGAGAGGGTCCAAAATCCCTCCCACTTTATTATTTTATTTTGAGACCCAACGATAGGTGGAGAAAATAGACAAAGGATGTAAGGAGAAAAGGAGGGAAAAGGGTAAGGAGAAAGGGACGACATAAAGGAGAGAGGAAAAAATAATAATGGCATACCAACACAGTCATGGAGAAAAAGTAAGGCCTCCAATGTAAGCAAAAGAAGAAGAAAAGGAGGAGGAAGACTATGTGGAGCCTCTGTGAATTTTGAGATTAAAGGTATCTCAATAGAGTTTTCACATAAATTTGATTAACTTTTATGTAAACTATAGGAATCAAAATGTTTAATAAATCATAGTTAAAACCCTAAGATAAATTATAAGAAATAAACCCTAGTTCTTTCAAGCAAATTGATAACAAAAAAATTAATTCTTTAATGGAAAATAAATTATAAGAAATTATATATATATATATATATATAAACTAATTGAGAATGGAAAAAAACCCTAGTTTCAAAACTCCCATTTTTTGCCTAGGTTAAGTAGATATTGGAATTTGCATTTTCTTAAATAATTAAAAAAAAATCCATCAAATCCATTTGTGCTTTTTTTGAAACTGTGGCATTCAATGAGAGGACATCTAGATAGGGGAATGGCTTTGGAAAGCCTTAAAAGTTCTTTTTAGAAAATTTCATTCATACCTTCAAATCAATATAATCCATAAATTATTATTTTTTAAGGAAATTTTATCAAATAGTTATCATTTAACATTTCACTATTATTTACATTTTTTCAAACCCTATTATAGCATGAAAACAACAAAAATTTAGGCTTAGGGTAATTCCTCTTGTTATTTGGTGTAGTCTCATATGCATTCCATATTGCTTTTTCTCATTATTTTTGTAGCATGAAATTTTAAATATAGATGTAAATGTAAATTAAAATTTAAAATAGTAAAGTTGAAACATAGTTGATTTAGGGTTATCTTATGTGCATTCTATGTTTTTATATATCCTTGGCATGTGATTTTTTTGGATATTAGAGGTGTGTTATTTCTAATAGGGTATATCACCCTACTAGTATTATCAAGATGGCATTAGATACATTTACAGTAGAACGTGATACGGAGGAGGATTTCAACAAAGCTTATGAGCCACTTCGATGTTCTTCCATGAGTGGAAATCTCTCGACCTATATGTGCCCACCATAAAGGTATAAATTTATAAGTTTTGTTAAAATTTACAGTTTATTTTATAATTAATTTTTTTTTCTCACTAAAAAATTCTAATTATAAAACTTGATAATGACATGTCTACAAGTTATAGAGACTTATAGGAGCTAGATGACAAAGACCATTACATTTTTATGAGTGGACATCCCTCGACTTCTAGGGACTCAACACAAAGGTATAAATTTATAGTTTATTTTTAATTAATTATTTTATTTTCATTGAAAAATTCCAACATAACTTGATTATGATATGTCGACTTCCCACATAGAATAATGGGAGGATGTGGGAACTATGAGTAGTAGACATCCTTCATTTGTTTCCAGGGACTCACCCCTGAGGTATAAATTTATAATTTATTTTTTAATTAAAAAATATTTCTTATTATTTAAAATTTCTAATATAACTTGATAATGCTAGATCTACTTCTCATATTGACCAATGGGAGGGTGAGGCACCAAGGAATCATCTAAGAGTTATAAATTTCTATTTTGTTATTAAAATTTATATTATTTTATTGAGTTATAGTGTCCTATAATTTTATTTCATATCCATGTCATGCATAAGACCATCTTATCTTGCTCATAAGAAAACAAATATAGGACCTAGATGATAAAAGTTCACCCCACGTAGCCTCTATGACATACTCCCCAAAGGATTAAGGGGGAAGGGTGATAATAAAGGGTTTCCCCTACCAGTGTTAGATGATGATAGACCCTCTCATCTTACTCATGAGCCTTATAGACACAATGTGTCAGGGTCACTCAAAATGGAAATGTATGTAATTTACAACATAAAAATATTAATGGATGCTAGGAGGAAGTAAGTATTCTAATGGATGAAGATATGTTTTATTTCAGTTTATTATCTTTTTAGTTTATGTTTATTAAATTTATTTATTTATTTATAATGACTTATTAAAGTTTGATATATTTAACATTAAATACTTTTGAGTTTCATATATTCAATGAAAGAATAATTGATTGAACCCAAAATTTTATTTTAATCATATTTTCATCTAGATCGGTATAAAATTTCAATTGAGAAACACACAAAGATGGTTGTTATAGTTCAGGGTGAGTTTAGGAGTTCCCATTACAAGAATAGTTTAATTGAACAATATGCATCATATGGTTAGGGTAATTTTGTTGCATAAATACAACATTTTTTTATAAATTTTATAGTTTGTTGATAATTTTTCATGTTTATAATTTCCAGGTTCAGTACTATGGAAACATTGATATAGAGAGAATAAATCTTCGACGCCCCACAATAGATAGAGACACTTTGAATGGTCTATACAAAAAATTGATAAAAAATGAAAATGAAAGGGTTGTAAGTTAGTTAACCAACTTAATGAGATGCAAAAAAAATGATTTTTTAATTTTATTATTTTAATATTTTACAAATATTGTAATTAATCCAAAGGAAAAAAAATAACTAGCTAGAGGGTTACTAGACGAGAGTGTAGAAGGGGTTGCAAGTGACTCATTGCATGAAGAAAAGAAATAAAATTGAGCTCACTAATTTTTTTTAAATTTATATATAAGTTATTATACAATATTTTTTTGTTTATATAGTTTATTTTCTATAAATTATTAATACACCTAATTTTATCATATAACCATTTTTTCAAGAAGTGTGTTATATCCAGTGTGCAAAAAAGGAAGTGTGCACAGAATTAAAATCCATGGGATGGGACACATATACCTTCAAAAAGAGGGGGGCATGATAATCGCTTGGTGTTGGTATGACATCTAGTCTTTGATTAGTTGTGAATTATGTAGATTATAGATTAAAATAATTGTATAATTTTATCATTATATATTTACAAGTCTAAAGACCATCTACCATCATTGATAACTCTGATATCAAGGAGCAGGATGATCATGATCCTAATTACAACGATTAGTACTCTTAGTATGAGGGGAGAGAGATGAGGATGAGGATGATGACAATGATATTCAGGTGTAGCTCTATATTTATTTTTTTGGTAATTTGGAAGTGACCTTTTATTACTACTCAAAATTGTAGTCTTATATAAAAATTTAGAATTTAAACTTGTATTCTTTTATTATTCAATTATAGCAATTGGATATTTTCACTTTTCAATGTTATATTAATATTACAAATTTATAAATATTCAGAACCTAAAATATTATATATCCAAATAAATATTATAATAAAATATAATAAAAACAAGAGTCAAAAATATATATATATATGGAGGGATAAATTGTTTCCTCCATCTACATCATTCATCTATAGGAATCATGGGAAATTATTTGAAAAATAGGCCTGACAAAAATTAGTCTCCATCTCTCCCTTGATTCTTCCTTCCCCTAAGGGAAACACACTTAACAATGAAGGCCAATCACAATTGTGTGATACCAATCACCATTCTATGAATGGAATTGTAGAGAAAACCCTATAAAAACTTACCCTATGGACTATGTTGGTTCAGAGCAAGATAATAGAAAAAGAACCACTTAAAATTATAGGATTACTTGTTAAGAAACTAGACACTCTACAGCAACAAATAATTAATAATTATAATAACAAAGATAATTCAAATAGATAGAATACTAAACATGCATGAAACAAAACACAAATTTTACATGGTAAAACCTTAGCAGAATTAAGGAAACATCCACAATGTAAGATATTAGGCTTTTATTAACTAATGATGAATAGATCACATGTGAATTAATTATCAACTACTTTGGCTCTCCACAAAGATAAATACACCTAATTGGCAAAGCACCATTAGGATTCCTCCTCAAAATAGTGGAAAAATGTCATTTCGACTTTATTTCTTAAAAATAGAATTTGATGAAATTCATCTTCCTAAAAATAGGGGTTTAACTCCTTGATTTTTGGCTTCGAGAGTGTGCCCCCTCTCCCACCCCACACATACCCCGCACACCCACCCTCTTCCAACCCTCGCCCTCCCCCCTGGGTCCCCCTCCGTCGCCCTTTCAGGAAGTGGGCTACAAACTACACCACAAAGAGATCCAATAGTTATCTTTGTTGTCACATATCTAACATTATTAAGGTCTAATATGAGAGGTTGGAAGGTGTGGAAGGAGGATTTCTCAAAGAAGATGAACATCTAGAGGAGGTAAATGATCTAAAATGGGATAATGACATCATTGAATTGGAAGAGGAATATTTAAACTCGATGGTTGTTCACGCCATTTCAAAAATGGAAAGCCAAATAAAGCATGTCAATTTTGACCCAAAGATAAAAGAGGCAGAAAATTGAGGATGCAATCATGTCTTGAAAGTAGGATAAAATTAGTAATTTCTTTAACCTTAAAAAGCAGGGGTTGGAATTTCCCCATGATCAAGAAGAAAATATCTTGGAACATTAAGGGTTTGAATGCCCCTTATAAAAGGAACATGGCTAAGTTTCTTTTAATCAAATTTAAATTAGGCATTCTCCTTAAAAAAACAAAGATGGGGAAGAAGAAGAAAATAATAAAATTATGAAGATAGATGGATTGATTAGGATGGTGTTTTCATGAGCTTGGAAGGGAGATGGATTGAGGGAGGAAGAAGAAAATAAAATTATGAAGATGGATAGATCGGTTAGGATGGTGTTTTCATGAGCTCGGAATAGATTGGGAAGGAAGAAGAAAATAAAATTATGAAGATAGATGCATTGGTTAGGATGGTGTTTTCATGAGCTCGGAAGGTTCCTCCGGTGGGCTAGGTGTGATCTGGGCTTCAAGGTCAATGGAGGTCAAACACATAACCAACAAGTATTGACTGTTGTGTAGTGTCAAAATATTAACTTTGAGATCTCATTTCTTCTCTTGATTGTTTATGGAGCTAACAATCCTTTGATCAAGTAGAATTCTTGGGTAGAAATATCTCAAATCATGCTTAGTCGTCAAGGAGAAATAATTGTTGAGGGAAGGGATTCTAACGCAATTTTGTGCGAGGAGGATAAAAGCTGAGGGATTAAAAAGAAGACTCAGTCTCAAATTTACTTTGAGGGCTTTACTAATGCCAACAAATTGATCGATCTTATCCAAAAGATTGGGAGATTCACATAGACAAACATGAGGATCAACTTATACAACATGACTGAAAGATTAGATAGGTTTTTCATTTCTCCAGAATGGTTGGAGGCTAATTGGTCAAGAAGAAACATCAAAAATAATTTCCACTCTCAAAAAGGCTGATGGTCTGGCTGTGGAAAGGAATTCTAAAATCAAAGAAGAGGCAGTGGAATATTTCGTGAAGCTCCTGGCTTACAAGGATGCTTCTAACATTGAAGAGAAAAGGGATACGCTGGACATGATCCCCAGTTTGGTCACTAAACAGGATCCCCAATTTGGTCACTGAACAGAAAAACAAAGACTTGATGGTCCCAATCTCGGAAGAAGAAGTCAGGAAGGTTGTTTTTGCAATGCACAAGGATAAATCTTCTAGTCCTGACGGTCTCTTGGAAACCTTCTTCCAAGCCTCCTACAAAATCGTAGAGACCAAAGTATGGAAGGTAGTGGAGGAATCAAGGAATTAAAAAAAGGTACTGAAGGAATTTAACTTCATTTTTTAAACCTTAATTCCAAAAGGTAACGATCTCTCTTTAATTTGGAGATTACAGATCTATCTCCCTATGCAACATGATTTATAAAATCATTGCTAAAGTGATGGATTTAAGATTAAAACTAATTTTTCCCAACATAGTCTCAATGGAACAAAGTAGGTTTATCTCGGGTCGGGAAATATCTAAAGGGATCATTATTTCATAATGAAATAATCCACTCCCTAACTCATCTACGAAGAAAAGAAATGATTATAAAGTTGGATGTCAGAAGGCGTATGATCGAGTGGATTGGCACTTCTTCATGAAGACGTTGAAAAGATTTGGCTTTGGTTTGGACTGGTGCAATTCGATTTTCAGCTACATTATCAGTTCCAACTTCCAAGTACTTGGTTTTGATAAATGGGCTGGTTTGTTAGAATCAAAAATAGGGTTGTGGCAAGGTGACCCGATATCCCCTTATATTTTTATCATCATGATGAAGCTCTTGGAAGGACCTAAAATGAGATTCAGGGATAACTGTAACTAAGAACATGGAACATTTTACACATCTGAAGTTTGTAGATGATACCATTCTAGTTTGAGTAGCAAAGATGATCAAAAAATATTGGATCAATACACGACAGATTCGGGATAAGCAATCAACGTGGACAAATTAGAGATATTTTTCATAAGCACTCCCAATATGGAACAAAACTTAGCATCGCTCGTATTCTTGGTTTCAAAATTAGCCAACTTCCAAGTGAGTATCTAGGGACTCTTCTATTTGTAGGCACCGGGAAGTGTAACTTATGGAAGAGACTTGTTATTAATTTTTAGTCTAAGCTCAGTGCTTGGAAAGTCAATTGGCTCATAGTCGCAGGAAGAATCACTCTCATAAAATTAATATTGACGGCTTTACCTCCTTACATGATGTTGTTGATGACAGTTTTGGCAGGAGTAATCCTTATTAACTGAAGAAAATCATATAAGACTTTCTATGGCAAGGCACTGAGGAAGAAAATAAGGTTCCTCTACTAAAATGGGACAAGGTTTGCTCTCCTAAAGAGCGGGGCAGTATTGGCATCAAAGAGAGAGAATTTAAAAATCTGGCACTTGGGGCAAAACTGGTTTGGAATATTAAAAACAATCCAATTTAAAATGTAGTAGGCTTCTACAGAATAAATACTTGGACCCTGCTGCTCCTGACAGAATTCTCTCCACTTCTAATCCACCAAAATGTTCGCACCTACGGAATCTAATGATGAGCAGTAGGGGTCAATCACAAACCATATCTATTGTGAGATTAGAAATGGGCAAAATGCAGATTTTTTGGATGATTCATGGAATGGTCACAAACTACTCAGAGAAACTTAGGAGCTTATTGAAGCAACAACAATTTTGATCATTACTTGGGGGAGGAATATTTAGAATTATCTAGGAAGGTCAATTGAGCAAGGAATGGAGGTATTACGATGGAAAGATATGAGCAGGGCCTCTATTCCTCGAGAAAAAACTTATGTTGTTTTTAATATTAGCTACATGAAAGTGATGAGAGTAGATGAAATGAGATGGGTTGGGGTGAAAACTGGAGGCTATATAGTTGGGTTGGGATATAATATAATGTTAAATGAAGATCACCAGTTGGATTGGCCTAAAGATAAATGTTGGGATAATTGTACCTTTAAAAAGTGTGAACCTTTTCATGGTTGGATATCTAAGGAAAAATCCTCACTTAAGACAAACTCATGCAGATGAGTGTAATGGGTCCTTCCCAATGCTATCTTTGCAAGTTGGAGGAAGAGAGTGTGGACCACCTTCTTTTTCATTGCTCTTTTGCAAAAGAGTGTTTGGATTGGTCATGCCCAAAGCTGGGTTGGCATTGGGCATAGCCTTAATCCCTTTTTAAGGCCTTTCTCTCATGCCCAGGGGATGGGATGGGTGTAATGAGTCCTTCCCAATATTATCTTTGCAAGTTGGAGGAAGAGAATGTGGACCACCTCTTTTTTCATTGCTCCTGTGTGAAACAATATTGGGATTGTAATGATTCTTTGGTTTGAGCAACATAAACAAAAAAAAGGGTAATACAAACAATGACGCAAATGCAAAAATGCTAATTCTTGGTTTGGAAGTGGCCATGTTAAGTGGAATCTATGAGCTTGTGATCGAGGGTGTTTCAAAGGTTATCATCAATAAATCAATAAAATAAAGAATGGATCAACCCCAAATTGGCAAATTTTGAACATTTTAGACCAATCCTAGGATGATTAGTCAAGTACTCCATTGCTTTCATGAGGCAAATTCCATGGCAGATGTATTGACTAATGTAGGGACCGATCTAATTCACAATGACAGAGCATGGAAAATTGCCAGAAAAAGCTTTCAAAGTGGAAAATGATTTAAAACATATTGTTGGGATTGTTGGTGAGGCTCTAGCTGTGGGGAAGAGTATGGCAGACTGTAATGCTTTTGCTTCTAGGGGGAGCCATCCTCAAGCAGTGCTTTGGAGTAGTCTGCTTCCAAAAATATAAGCTTTCACAATTTCTATATATTCATCATCTATTATGACATGTGATGCTTTCTGTACTTTCTCTTCTTTTATTATAGGGGTGATGGGGGAGGTACCCTTCCCAACTCTCCCTTAATGGATTAAAAAATCATATATATTATTATATAAATTAATATAAAAATTATCATAATTTTTTTTAATAAATAAATAATTAAAAAGTATATAATATAAGTAATTTAAATTACAAATTATATATATGAATTATATGTGTCGTTTATGGGTGGCACAAATGTCACATAATAGTGACATTTGTATTATTTATGGGTGGCTCTAATATCATAGAAAGGCAGTGTAAAAGTCACATAATTAAAAATGCTTATTTTCTTCATTTTTATATTACAAAAAATGATGCAAATTCCTCTAAGTGTCAACATCAAAAACAATAAAAATAGTTGATTTATAATGTAAATTTGACCCTAATAGTAATGCAAATTACACTTTGTGTAACAACAAAATATCTAATGAAGACAATAATCAAGACAAAGACCTTCTATAACCATATAAAAAGAGTCCATAACCACTATCAAATCTAAGCAAGCAAACAAGTTGAAACCATGTCAAAGAGTCCATAACTTAAACAAATCTAAATAATTGAGAAAACTAGTTACACTTAAGCTTCAAAATTTAAGGAAAGTTAAATGAAGTTTAAGTATTCGAGTGTATAATACATACATTATTTTTTGATTACAAGCTGTGCTCAGAATGAAATAAAACTCAACCAAACCATAAACTGGCCAAGAACATGATAAAGACTTGAGGTTATATCAAAGACTCACAAAAAACATATAAATATATATACAATTTGAAAAATTCACATAAGTTTTGATATTTTAGTTATATCAAAAGACCAAGAGAACCCTCATATATATATATACATATGCACATACACATATATACATATATATCCAATACAATTATATATGGGTCTTATAAAAAACTATGTTTTTAATCATAAAATAGAGTGTTGATGGGCTTCTCATCCTTTCATTAAATTAAAAAATCATAAAAATTTCAACTACCCCATAAATAGCAAAGTACAAATCCAAACTAGAAAAACACAACAAAAAGACCCAATTCCCATGGGTCAAAATACAATTTTAATAATCTTAGACCAACATAGCAAACTAAAATTACCAAGGACAACTATACTGACGTCCTTATTGAAGATCTAAAACATCCACACCATTTAAAGAAAAAGAAAAAAAACATGCAATCACAAACAAACTTCAAAAGATAATTGCTTGGGATCTCTTACCTCACCTAGAAAACATCTTTTTCAAGGTCTTTTGAGAATCACCACCAATAGCATCCATCAATTATGTCTCCAACATGGATCTCCTCCCATGCCTCTTATAAGAGGAAGAACGATCTAAAGAAGTTTGAGGGATCCTTTTTGGACTAAGATTAGTAGGAGTATCCTTGCCCAAATTGATAGATTTGGGGTCAAAATCCACCTTCATATAAAATACCAATGGCACCTATGCATCCTCCTTATTCAAGTAATAAGGAGGAAAATCCAAAGAACAAAGGTCCATAGCTATGGGAACATATATCTTTGTTATAGATGCTTTCACTTTTGTTATAGAAGAAAAATATTTTGTTGTATAAGATGGAGTTATAACCCCTGAAGCTTTTTCTAAAAGATTTAAAACCATATCTAGAGTCACTGTATGATCCATTGATATAGAGCATGAAATTTTGATATCGACTTTATCCCCCCTTTTTTCTCCTATATTTGTTCAAAAATCCCTCTGTGGTTTCTCAAAAATAACTCCTTAGATGGCAAGCTCTCCTTTTTCAACCAAAATTGGGAAAATTCCTTATGGATTGTAATCTGTTGCATGAGACACTTGATGACCTTATCTCCAATATTTTGACATCTGAAGAATCTCAATAGTAGCCATTCAAAACTCAATATTTTGCACCAAAGATCCAATAGCAGATCTACAATACATACATGTATAATAGGTTTATTTGAATTTATTTCCCCACATAGTTGAGAATGGTGTATTCTCCAATCCATCATTCAGTTTTGTGTTAATGATTTTTCCCATAGATCTAACAATCAACTTCAATACTTCTTTATTATCGAGCTTTGTAGGCAACCTATATAACCTCAACCAAAGAGGGATTTCTAATATATTATTTATTTTTGGATTAAAAAATGGGGTCCAAGGAAAAACACACATCCCCTCTAAAGCCCCACACTAGGGGCTCAGATGCAAACCATAATCTATATCCTTCTCCTTTAAAATCAATGCATAGAAGAAACCATTGTGTAGGAAATGGATATATGACAAGGCACATTCATAAAAGGTAACAGAGACCAAACACACTGAAACATTTAGGTTGTGTCTTATTCCAAGTAATCTATAAATTAAATCCCTAGAAGTGAAATCCTCGCATATCTAATTACGAGTATATTTAAAGATCTCTAGGTTAGGGATATCTACTAAAAATATGATGGGAATATTGCCAATCTCAAAGTCACCAAATTCACTAAGGTTCCCCTCCTCTCTCCCATTCAACCCATAATTAGTGAAACCCCCATGGACAATATTCAATCTATTTTAAGCATACCCTAGATTAATGGTATCATCTCCCTTAAATTTTTACCCCATCCTCCATCCAAAGATCTACTACTTAGATTCATTCCTTGCTAACTTTTTCCTAACACTTCACTTTTTCCTTAACACTACCTTATTTACTTTCAATAATTCATCATTCAAGGGTTTATATTGGACCTTTTCCTAATCAATTTTGACTTAGGTAGCCAAAATATTCTGATCTAATGCTTAGTTTTCCCCTAGATCAAGGATGAGCTACAAAATGACTCCATTATTTTGAATTAGATCTTCAACTTCCTCGAATTTTGTTCATTCTTTTGGAAGGGATTTATTTTGATATTATCTTCTAAATTCCTCTAGATAAGGAGGTGGATCTTGAGGTCTTTATCAAGATAAATTAAAAAAAAAACAAAAACAAAT
The DNA here is from genome assembly GCA_037957365.1 of Torreya grandis. NCBI lineage: Eukaryota > Viridiplantae > Streptophyta > Pinopsida > Cupressales > Taxaceae > Torreya > Torreya grandis. Next base: position 803,700 of record JARHVA010004373.1, on the reverse strand, counting down.
CTTTTACTCTCTTAATTTTAGCATTCATCTCATCATCTCCACCTTGTATACTAATTATGTGTTCCTCTTCCCAACACCCATTGTGGCTTCCATTGAAGATAGGGTTTATGCAATCTTCCCTTGGGGATAAAACATGCCATGTTAAATACCTCTTCTAGAGGGGACTGGTACTTTACATTTGACTTCATAATCATCTAACTCCATGGTTGTGTCAACAAGGTGTTCAAGCTTCCCCAAATATGTATTTGGGAGGGTCTTTGCATTAGAATATATCTATAAAATGGATTATATTAATTAAAATTATATATCATCAAAGAATACTAATACCATATACAAGCCTCCTCAGAATAGCCACAACATTACCATATAAAATGAAACTTTATCTAGTGCCTATATAAAAAACTAAAAAAACTTGAACTAGTAATTGATGATGAAAATAGGCTTATGACCTAGATGGTTTATTTTTAGCATGGCTTAATTACATTAATTAATATGATAAAATATCTCATAATTCATAGCCTACAATGGAAGAATGCAGGAATTCCATGGAATCTGATCCTAAATGCCCATCCAGCCTCATGGCCTAGAAACTAGACAAGGCCTTCAAAGCAAAGAATATTGTATCCAAGCCCAAAGAAACTTTATACACAAATAAATTATGATTTCCCCCTTCCTCAATATGAATTCTAAAACCAATAATAAACATCAAGATGAGGATTGGTCTGAAGAAAATATTTAGGCTTGGTGGAAGTTCAAGGTAGAAATTGGTGCAACAAACGTGGATTATGAAGCCTTGTTTAATGATGAGACATTTGAGAATTTATATGATTAGGATCATAATTACCATGAGGCCAGATAAGATTCATATGAAACAAGGTGGTGAAGCTCAATTTTATTGGATGACAACCTCCCCCTAATCCCAAGCTTACATAAAAGCCCAATCCTAGAAAAATGATTATGGAAAAGCAAGGGTATCCAGGATATTATGGCCTTGGACCTCAAAGTGCAAGTACCTTGGTCCCTCTTGTTTTAGTAGGTAAAAAATATCCATGGTACAAGTTAATAATCAAAAGTGGATAAATGAAATGTTTTTTACTTCCAACATAGTTGAAACAATGTCCACCAAAGAAAAATAATGTCTCTTTTGATCTTGCACAAAAACCTCTATACAGTCAGAAAAGGAAGATACAAATAAATGAATCTCCCAAATCATCCAAGAATACCCCCAACATACAAGTCATCTAGATGCTCCATCTACTACATTGCAAAAAATAAAGGAAAGCAAGGAAGGTAAGGTCCCTAGTGATCAAAACCAAAAGTAAAGGAAGACTAAGATCCATTAGATGTAAATCCCAAAAGGGTTAGGGAAATGAAGAAGCATAAGTATTTTAATAGAATCATTTCTAATGAAAAAACATGGGGGCATCACCTTGGTGAGTGGTAAAAACTACATGCAACCATACATGGGGTAATTTTTATTTATAAATTCAACACCAATACATTGGTAAAAATAGGGGTGGTGGTGTAAAAGAGGGTCCTGGGAATAAGAGGAGGTAGTGATAAATTCATAAAATATGAAATTATTTTCACAATATTTAGGTTTCATATGTTTTTAAAATTTAATATAAAAGTGACCCCCCTTGTGAAAAACATGCAAGAACAAAACCCCCTTATGTGAGTGTCTCTCATGTTAGTATTAATGTTCTTGTAAGTGCTTCCCTAGATATTTATTTGTCTCAACCTTTTGTTTCTCAAATTTTGACCACTCTTCCCCATTTTCCTCCTATAAATACTTATCTTGATTATGTTACTCCTTATATATATTTTTATTATTTGCCTTCTCTTGTGGATCCCATTACTTTCCTCTTGATGGTGTAATTTTTTTTCTAGGCATTTGTCTTCCTCTCGTGTTCGGTCAAGCCCATCATTCACATCACTTTTACAAGTTCCACCATTCAATCCATCTTGTACCAGCATCACTCCACCCCCACATCATATGAAAATGGTAGCTTCATTTCAACCATTTCCATTCCCAACATTTGTATACACATTTGTGCCACCCATTTGGGTAACCTTTGAGGCCATGTTCTAGTTTTAACTAGCATATGCAAGAGATTAAAGTAAAGGGGAATCAATTCATGAGGTAGAGGAAAACCTTTTGTGTAGAGATTCTAGAAACCAATCAGGTAAATACTTGTTATGATCTATTAGTAGACACTTTCTACCACACCCAAATGGTGCCCTAAATAGTTAAGTTTGAGAAGCATATTCACCCATATGATTATGAGATCAATTTGATTTCCATGACTTATCAAATCTGAAACCCATGAGATAGGGTGTATCACCTATAGGCATCCACTCAGAATGTTTTTGATAACCCCTTAAAGGCAAGAAAGCAACTGATTAAGTAGAAAAAAGAGTTTGAGAGACTATCCCAAGATATTAAGGACCAATAGTTTATAGATAAATCCCAAGAAAAAAATGAATGATTTGCCTATAGATTTGGCACCAAAGGTCCATTGAAACCTTATATAGGAAGAAAAGAACAAAGTAATTTACCTATAAGGAAGGCTTAATGATAAAATAGAGATACAAAAGGTTTTAGAGTCAAATCTAAAATATCAAGAAGAGGAGCATAAAGAGATCAAGCAAAAATAAGACCCCATGGAGCTCATAAAGGAGTAAACAACCTATCATGGAAAAATATTATCCAAGCCACTATAGGCCTCTTTCCAACCCTGAGGTTCATTGATTTGGATATAATGTATAACTAGGCAACAGCTAGGAAGGTCCAACATGGCCACAAAGGCATAGATGTTAAACCTTAAGAATCCCTAGAATTCAGATAGATATTCAACGCCTTACTCGATGATGAACTATAAAAAAGAGTAATCTCAAATAAGTTCACAACTACCCAAAAGGTGACACGTGTTTTTGAAAAGATATATATGGTAGGCCAATACTGCATACAAATGACCACTTTATCTAATCCATTGACAACATGTGGAACCATGTCAACCAACTTGAACAATTGGGGTTTCCCTCGTCATGGGTAAAAATAATAAATTTCTCTTGGAGACCATTTTCAAGCAGCCGATTAAGAATTTAAAAAAAATTGAATCGATATTTTTTTAAATAGCCAAGCAACCCAAATCCAGAAGACATATCCTAAGTAATTAAGCCCCTGATCAAGCTAGAGATTCAAATTCACTTAGTGGTTTAGGCAACAAAAGGGATCTCATGAAAACAATTATTTCTATCTAACTAGATGTCAAGGCATATTGAGCTACCAACTAAAGATGAATGAGAAAAAATTAGAAAATCCTTGGCCTGAGTCAGCCATTATATGAGATAGTTTACACTTTGAAATTATTTAAAGATAGATCTAGATAATGAATACCTATGTAGATGGCTCTACACTATCAAGAGTCCACTAGATATTACCTAAAGGGTAATCATGACCTCCCATATGTTGGGTCGATTGATTCAAGATTATTTACTTATATTTTGTTAGTATTTACTTTATGTTTTAGTTGTTAACTTAAATAATTTAAATAAAATTGATAGTAGGTTAGTTGGTTCATGGGAATGTTAGTTAGGTCCCATAACCACCTCGTGAAAGCTTTATAAGCTTTCACGTCTTTGTAAATAAGTAACACAAAATAATATAATTTTACCTTATATAAAAATAAATCTTACAATGTAGTGTTTTCACTTCTACATGTGCATTGTTAGATCCCATCAGTCGTATAATAGGTTGGTCTATTAAGGAAGATTACATAAATTTGAAGGGCTTGGTTGTAGTTATTGAAAATTAAAAATTTGGAAATATGGAAATGGTATGAATTTTTATTTGAGTCACATTTCCAAGCTTTTTTATTTTAAAATGTACAATTTCTTATGATTTGTGTATGGCATTCACCTCTTCCTTTATGTATAGTTGGATTTTATTTGATAGCCCAAACTATTGGTGTACTGCATTTTCAAAGTATTTCATAGTAAATAGAAGCCCATATCCAAGTTGTGCAGTTTCCCAAACCCTAAAATCTGAATACACATTTATGTGTGCTATTGTGATGGATTTGTATGGCTCACCCTATTTTTGACTGATGTTTCCTTGATTTTTAATCCTTTAAAACTCTTGTTTGTGAATAATACGGCCTTCCAAACCTGTAGAAAAGTAGCCATGGCATTTTGATGTGATTTTGGATCTTTTACCTATATATAATATCATAGAAATTGAAAATATATTTGCCTACTCTTGTATGGATTACATATGTTTTAATGTCATCTCAACCATTCTAATACTAATTTGTGTGTATTTTTTTCTTCTAGTAAGTAAAACCCTACACATAAATCTAGTTGTAGGCCTTGTAGGGCCTTTTCCATGCCCATGTATGCTTGTATGGATTTATGAGCAGATTAAGAATGGCACTTGGGCATGAAGATGATGTTCCATGTCTAAGAAAAGATTCAAATTTTTGTTTTATCTAAGTCAAATGTATTATCAAATACATTAGGGTTACATGGGACCCACAACAATTTGAAGCAATAATGTTTTTGCTCAACATTTTCACAAGGAATAATAATTACTACATGTAAGTTTTTTGTATTTTTCCACATAGAAAAATCAAGTTTAAATAGAAAATATTCTATTTCATACTTGTAAATGCTTATATAGCAATTGGTAAAGCATATTTTGTGAGTCACTCATGAAAAAGAGGTCAAGATTTCAAACCTCCAAAGCATTCTTTTTTATCATAATTTTGTCGCATTTATCATTGAATAGCTTATACGACAACCCTTTTTTGACAAATCATTATTTTTCATAAAGATGGTCATGTAACTAGTAAATTTATAAGTTTTTGGATGTTTTAAGCACAAGAATGGTTAATTATATGATTTGAAACTTTTTTGTATGGTTTTTGTAATAAACGTATTGAAAATGATGTATAAAAGTGCATTTTTGGTGGAAACAGACACCTTCAAAATAAAAAATTTCAAATTTTTATCCCACGCATGTGTTATCATAGAACGTATTATCCTTTACAAGTCCATCAGAATCCTTGTGATTGATAAATTGTAAGTGTCCCACTAGAGGTTGGAGAATCCATTGAAAGCTGAAGGACCATTCCCTTTCTTCAGTTAGTTATCTGTTCAAAGTTTAGGTCAAATGTTTGAATAGAAATTTTGGTAATAATATTATACTTATTTTAGTTTTAGTTTTTTGTTTTATTCACTTATGATAGAATAAACAATATGATTGCATATGCACACTAAATCTAGATGTGAGACCAATAGCAAAGTTATTCACTATGAAACAATGAGAGCAAAGTTGAACATACCATAACACAAATATACTGTGGAAAAATCTTATGAAGAGAAAAAACCCACCAAGATTATTCATTATTTGAGAAATAAAATGTACTCAATACAAGCTTTCTCTTCTCACTTTTTTCATTGCATCTTATAATATAGACTCTTTATTATATATGCAAGGTAATATGCCCATTATAAATGACATTTTCCAACCACCACATTAATGGGTCTAACCTCTCCAAAGGTCATTTAATATATTTTATTATTTATTTATACAAAGATAAACTCATGATAAATAATAAAATATATTATTATTTAACTAATATAATTTAATGTATTAAGGGTACATAAATAAGCCCACTTAACCATTAATTGTTTCAATACTCCTCCTTAATGTTAAGTGGGGATACATGGTGATTTTTATGAGGTAGTTGGAAAAAGTCATTTATAATGGGCATATTACCTTGCCTAATTAATAAAGAGTTTATATTGTAAGATGTAATGAGAAAAGTGAGAAGAGAAAGTTTGTATGGGGTATATTTTGTTTCTTAAATAATGAATAATCTTGGTGGGTTTTTTACCTCTTCATGAGATTTTCTCATGGTATATTTGTGTTATGGTGTGTTCAACTTTGCTCTCATTATTTCATGGTGAATGTCTTTGCTATTGGTCTCATATCTAGATCTAGTGTTCGTATGCAATCGTATTACTGTTTTTTTCATGGTATCAGCATTGGTTGATGCATGATCAAGTGGCAAGATCATAGATCATATTTGTGACTTGTGTTTAAGCCTAGATTCATCTATTTTTCAATCCATGATATGTACATTAAATAATTTGAAGCTTCCTCTTCAGTAAAAGTAAGTTCTTTCATTTATTTCTCCTCTTAGAGCTTATATATTTTAGATCTGAGCATTTTATTATATTTCAATTTTATTTTCATGTCAAAAACCCAATTAAGAGTCTTTAAAATGGGCTAAAAATGCTTCCTTGAGCATTTAAAAACTTAAAAAAAATTATTTAGACTAATTATCTATATGAAAGTGTTTTTTTTAAGCTCTCTATTTGCAGATCTAGCACCTAAAGGCACTTACAAGCATCATTAAAGCCAACAAGTAATCAAATCATCACATAGTTGTATTTGTATGACCTTGGCAAGTGAAAATTTTGAATAAAAATTCAGATTTGAAATTGCTTTGCTCATTTAGTTTTTAAAAGGTGAAATCTTAACTCTTTTAACTTGCAAATCACCTATCAAGAATCTCTTTGGAGCCTCATTTCAGTTTTTTTATCAAACCAACCTCCCATCTCACCATAGTATGGACTTTTACGACCTCTTTCGTGAAAATTTAATATAAAAAAATGTTGAGATCCTCTGCTCACAGGTTTTAGTCCTTAAAGGGTGTATTGTCATTTTCTAACACATCAAAACCCTTTCCAAACCCTACAAAGTGTTTTCTGAGCTTTTTTATTTTTTCTCATCCTCCTTTGACATCCTAGTACTACCCTTGGATGAAAGAAAAATCAGAAAAAATTGTATTGTTAATCATTTTTTGATCTGTGAAGGCCCTAACCACTTAGTTTTGAGATTTTAAGGAGATTGGAAAATGTTTAGACCTTAAGATGGTCATTTCATGCTCCTTTGATTTTTTTTTTATTTTGTTTAGGTTTCATAGTATGCCATAGCAGCAACATCAACACTAAAAAATTAATTTCTAGTCGGAAAAACTCAGATCTGATTTTCTTGGATGCTTTAGAAAGCATTGTCAATGCAGGTTCAAGCTTTAGTTTGTCAGAAACGGTCACCTAGAGCATCTTCAGTCCTCCTCTTCTCCACTTTCACCATGCTTATGCCATTAATCTACTTTTTGGAAAAATAACAGATATGTGAAGCGTTTTATGTAAGTATTTAAAAAATAAGTCTTTTATTTTATTCTCCATTTTCCATCTAAGCTTGTGGATCCCACTTGCCTTTAACGTTTTTATTTTTCAAAATCAAAATATTTGTATGTATTTATTTATTATCATGCAAATATTTATTTATGTTTTATTTATTTTTGAAAAAAAAATAAAAAATAGAATTAAAAATGTTTATACACAAACTTGTGTATACCAAGTGTTAACAAGCTTAGTGAGTGAGTTAGCTAACTTAATTTTGTTAGTACACTTGTAGCAGACAAGTTTTGTGTTCAAATTCCCTCAATCTTTTTTTTGGTCAAAATTAGTTTTTAATATAAACTATTTTTTTAAATTTGTGTGCTCATTCATGTGGAAGCTTGTGCCTTGTTTGACAACTTTGTTCGACACTTAAATATATCACCTCTTGTCGACCATAGTCATCCAACCAGTTGATTTGTAGGTTTTGGCATGTTATGGACACATTAAAAAGGTCTTTTATTTGATTTTAAACCTATTACTATTAATTTTACAATAATTTAGTAAAATAGTACAATTTGTGACACTATTTATGACATTTGTGACTATTTTTGTGACACTTGCAACTTTCACCCTTGTTGCAATTATTTATGTTTTTAAATTGTTTTGTAATCAACTAAAATGGCTAGCATTGTTTACTCACTAGAATATGTGTTTTTTATTACAAAATTAAGTATAAAATGTGTTAAACATTTTGCTTTCTAAACCTTTTTATGTTTAGTATAAAACATAAACTTGTAGTGTTGACTTTAAAAGGAAGAAAAAATATTCATGACTCAAATTATAATATAAATTATTCCTAATAAGATATGTAATGTTTGGTTAACTTAATATCAAATTATTAGTGAATTTATTACATATGCATCACATAACTGCGTATTAAATATAACATGTTTGATTGTAAGATTACATATACTCCTATTGAAGGTTGTGTTAAAGCTTGAACCAAAAACTATATGCAATAAAGCTAACCCTTATTTACAAATATCTTGTTAGTATATTGATTTATCTAACCATTACTAGAATAGATATTTTATAAGATGTGGGTGTTGCTTCCAGATTAATACATGATACATATTTGGATCGTTAGAAATTAGCAAAGCGAATACTTTGATATATAAAAGGAACTGTAAACTTTGGTTTATATTATTTTTCCTTTGATTATGCTAATTTATTTAGTTATTGTGATGCTAACCATATTATTATGAGTCTACTTTTGAATATGTGTTTATGTTTGGTGTAGGTGCTATCACTTGGAACACTTCACGTGGAAGTTGTGAAAGAAGCTTTGTGGCTATGAAGGATGATAGAAGAACACTGTGTGGAAGTTCCTCATTTTACCAACCGTCTTAGTGATATTCAAAGTTGTATAGATTTGGTGAAAAATCCAATGCAACACCAATAAACTAAAACCTATTGAAGTTCATTCAATGTTGGGCTTATCGAAGTTACCATTAAGGGCGAGTGTGCATGATAATGTCACTTATTAAAAGTCGTGTGGGTCATGTGTTTCCTCCTATCTCTCTATACTTCTCATTGTAAATCATTGTAATATATCACTTTATGTGATTTTTATAAACTTCATATAGAAGTCTACATTGTACCCAACACATAGTAGCATGAAGGTCTTTATGTTATAAAAGACTCTAATATGTTTGGTTGATTATTCATGAAAAATTGGGAGATGTATTATCACTGTGGGATGTAGTCTCACGATCATGTTAGTCTAACTCACTCTAAGTGGTTTAGGTTAACATAGTGTAATTCCTGTAAAAGTGCCTGTGGGGACATAATACAAAACCTTTAGGCATCTATGGATGTATAATGTAATTATTTTAAAGGTGACTATGTGATTGTGGTTACATAGTGTAATACCTTTGGGTATCTATAGTTGTATAGTGTAATTCTTTTAAAGGTGACTATGTGATTGCGGTTACATAGTGTAATATCTTTGTGTGTCTATAGTTAAATATTGTAATACCTCTGGGTGACTATGTTTACATAGCATAATTCTTTTAAAGGTGACTATGGCCTGATGAAGGATGTTTCCTTCAATTATTACCTCTTAAAACTCATCATATGGAAGATTCATGGAGTGTAAGTTTATTATATTGTTACCTCCTAAAAATCACTATGTATCCCCACCTAAGATTAAAAGGGGGTATTGGAACAATTAATGGTTAAGTGGTGTTATTTATGTACCCTTAATACCTTAATTGTTCCAATAATTTCATTGATATTCATGATGAGGAGGGGACAAAGTGATTTTGATTTTTTTTACTGCAAGGGCTTCTCACCTCTCATCTGATGGGGGGAAGATATTGCATCGACTTCGATCAATTTTTGGTGATTGTACAAGTTGATAGGAGTTACTAGAAACATTAGTATTGAGTAAAGGTCATCAACATTTGTTGTACATCAGGGAGATGTGCCATAGACAATACTGAATAGTCACTTGGATGGGTTTCTATGTGAGATCTTATGTGGATCAATGTGATTAAATAGGACTTGATCATATTCTATTAAATTACGGTACGATAATCACATGGGATGATTATGCCTTGATCATGTTAATTAGCATTTATCCCACAACTCATTGGGTAGAATTTTGTATGGAGCAACATAAATTTTACAAGATGTGCAGTGTGTCAGTTATAGGTACGGTAGATATTTTTGATGACTTCATAGTCATAGCTCCAAATCATTTTCTATACCCCTTGTTGGATAAAAGGGGATTTGTTGGATTGATTGATCCAAGCTTATTTATTTATGTTTTATTAGTATTTACTTTATGTTTTAGTTGTCAGTAAATAACTTAAATAAAATTGTTAGTAGGTTAGTTTGTTCACATGAATGTTAGTTGGGTCCCATAACTACCCCGTGAAATATTTATAAGCTTTCAAGTCTTTGTAAATAAGTAACATGGAATAATACAATTTTACTTTATATGAAAATATTTGTTACAATGTAGTTTTTTCACTTCTACCTGTGCATTATGTGATTTAATCACCATCCTCTTAGGTTTTAACAAATTGGGCAAGGGTATTTGAGCTACCAAAGACAAGGGATAATTCAATCACCAAGAATGATTAGGCCATCCAATCACATAAATTAGAAGTGAATTGATTCAATAACTTCACATACAACTTAGGTTGACACCAGCTAGTATAGTAAAAAATGTAGGTTATCCTTTTTCCACTGATCAAGTATGAACTAAATCTCATGTACTAAATTCTATTTATGGAAAAGAGGAAAAACAGACAAAAAAGTACTTGATTGATTAAATTTAATATAATTTTAATAATTCATAATTTCAAATTGGCCATGTGCTAGGTACATAATAATTTTTCCCCCTCCCTAAGTAGTCTACATAGTTTCCAAAAATGGCTTGTAATTGACCTTTTTTTAGGGGTACAATTCAACTTTCCAAGAATTGAGGTTACTAAAGGTGAAAAAATCAACTATAATTTCCTATTTAAGGGAGCCACATTCATACATATAAATCAATAAACTAATTTTAAAAGAGAAAAGGAGGAATGTGCACTCAAATAGAAAACAAATGCTCCTATGTCTCATTACACACCTAAGAAGGACTCTTTTCCTTTTTACCTAAAATATGACGAGGGTATTGGTATAAGTGTTGGGAAAACATCAATTTTGATGCCTCCATATATATTTTTTGTGAAGGCTATCTCCTATTTTTTTTTCAGCCCCTATCATAAGCCCTATATAGATACATGTCAAACCCTGCTAGGCTCCATGAAACATACTAAAGAAGTGGGGATTATTGTATAAAACCCCAGTTGGATGAGAAAAGTTTTAATGATTCAAAATTATTAGGAGTAGGCATATAAAAATACTTATAATGAAAAGACGTGACATAATGGGGTCATTAGAGGTTCCACTAGAGGATCTTGCTCAGGACTAGCTCACCCAAAAGGTGTATGCTTTTACGGTTGATCTGTCAAGGCCTAGCTTGTGTTCAAGATGAAGTCATCACTCTCCATGCTCCAATATTTAACCCTATAGATGAAGTTCTCCATCTTTTGACACTTTCCAAATATGGGGTGTTGTAAATACCTCTTTCAAGCCACTATATATCATATGGGAAGAAATAAAAGGTGGAAAATTTAGGATAGACTACATAGGAATGGTGAGTTTGTGGAGATCATTCTCCATATTATTTATTTTCACCATTTCTTCTCACTTATAATCCCTACAATTTGATTCACCTCTTCTCTCTCTCCCATAATAGCAACAATAAAAGTTTTGAAAATCGCCCCACTATGGGAAAGGACTCCATGCCTAATTTATCAAGAAACATGATCTAAACGATCCATATGAGTAAGGACCCCCTAAAATCTAATAGAAATGTAGTTTGAAAACACTATTCTAAGGTCCTAATTTCCTAGCCAATTATCCTAAGCATGAATGTGGTTTGAACCTTAGGTTTCATACTTTAACCTAAGTCATCAACAAGATGGAGTGACCCACCACTACAAAATATTTTGCAAACCACACACCTTCAAGTAGAGGAAGGGGACTAGTAGTTGAGGAGGGTCCAATGGTTGTGATTGTAGTTTTGACCCCTTTCCCTAGTCATGAGTTATTAAGATATATTTGATTATGTGCCATGGGTTGTTTAGTTGTTGTAAACATTTTAATGTTGGACCATTCATTTTTTTAATAATTAATATTAAAAATAGGAACCTTTGTATACAATTATTGGTCCCCTTCTAAAATGGATGTGCACTAAAATTAAAAATAAAATGTATGTCATATTCAACAAAATAAATATCATATTCAACAAAATGAATATCATATTCATTAATACAAATATCATATTTAGTAATACAAAATTCATCTTCAAATTAGAATAGAACTTTACAAAAGTTGCATGCTTTACTAAGCATTGGAAGGTGTAAACAATTTTAAAATGCCAACTTCAAAAAATAAATTGAGTCCCACAACTTCACTTTAGGACTCCTTAGTGTAAGTTACACAAATCAAAATATAAAACATTTGGTTATTTATAATATTATAGTTGGTCCACTTACATTATATTATATCCTATCCTATTCAAAATTCAAACATTTGGCTCCAAATTTTGACTCCATCTACCTCCTTTAATATGCCTCACCTGCCAAAAAAATGAAAATGTAAGCCTCACAATTCACAGATTATTCGACATTCAAAATTCAAAATTCAAAAAATGTTGTCAACATAAAATGTGTCTATAAATGACAAAAATATGATGACAAACAAAGTTCCTCACTGTGATGAGTTACATAAACAAATTTCAATCAACAGAATGGAGGGATGAAAGGGATGGAGGGATGAATTTGTTGTGTGCTTTTTATGTTCATGTTTTTTTAGAATGTATTCACATCTAAGTAAATGTTTACTGGTATGTGAATAGATTGACATAGTTGATTTTTAAATATTTTCCATTTACTCTGATGTGTTATTTATTCAATTTGAACCCAGGATGTAAAATGTGTGGCTCATTAATGTGGAAGCCAATGCCATTTTTCGCATGGCTAGACATGTTTTTCTCGATTACCATGGTAAGTTATTGCCACCTTGTATGGAACAAACATTCCTAGTTATTAATATTTTGGCATATGTTTTCTTTTTTTTGTGCCTTCTATGTTCTTTTCTTCTATTGTGTTCCATATAAGTTCATGGTTTTTAAGGCATTCTTTAGTTGTTCATGTTTTATTTTTGCCTATCTTAATGGGATTTTATCCATTAATGTAACAATTTAATGTCACCTTGCATGCCACTTACCACATTCTCTCACTACCTTTTCACATACCTCCTCCTCCAAAATGGAGGGAACCTTCTGAAAGTTATCAACCATGCCACATTATGCAGAGGAATTTTAGTTAGCAGAATGTAGGGATGAAAGCATTCATGTAGGTATGTTGCATGTAATTAGACCCACAACCATGTTTTATTTGTTTTCTCTTTGCTATTATTATTATTGTGTCTTCTTTGTTCATATTTTTTGTTTCATGCCTTCTTTGTTCATGTTTTTTGTTTCATGCATTCTATGTTCCTCCAATTTTTGGGTCTTCATCACTTGATGGATTTTTTGTCATGATTTCACATATGAGTAAATGTTTACTGCTATGTTAATGAACTGACATAGTTTTTATTCACATATTTTATATTTATTTTGATATGTTATTTATATATGTGACACATTTCTATTGGGTTGAGCTCAGGATGGAAGATGTGTGGGTTATTACTATGAAAGCCACCACCATTTTCCAAATGGCTAGATGAGATTTTCTCCATTATTGTGACAAGTTAATGTCGCACTACACACCATACATGTTTATGGATTTTTTGTCATGCCTTAGCATCTAAGTAAACATTTACTAGTATGTTAATAGGGTGATGAAACGTTACACCAACAAACATATTTTCCTACCTTTTCACGTTACTCCTCCCCTAAAACTAATGGAAGCCCTGAAAGGTCTCATTCACTACCAAATCCATTTAGAGACACCTTATACTTGTGGATATTCTTTATAAATTCATTTATTATATGGTGACTTTAAATGCTTCTTGTAGTGAACAATAAATTATTCTCACCAGTACATTCTACAAGCCTAGAAAATAATTATTAGTTTATTGTTGGCTTATAATGTTGACAAGGCATGGATTGAAATATATGCAGGTCATTAATTTTAAATGAAAGGCCATGTTGAAAGATAGATGTCTTGGCAACACTGAACATTTACTAGGATGTGGATGGAGGCCATGAATGTTTCCATTCACATACTAATAAATGTTACAGTCATTCTATCAAAAATATGAATTTCATTAACATACCAGTAAACATAGATTTAGTTGTGAAGGCACAAAAAAAATCATGCTTGGATATCATGTTATTGTCTTATTCATTCACGTGTTTTACATTATAATTATTTTTTCTCGTACCTCATTTTGATATGTTTTCCATTATTTTGTCAGTTAATTATATAATTTTTTCACTATTATAATTCACAACGAGGAATGCAAAGAAGAAGATGACCATGTCAAATAATGAGGATAACAGAAGTAAAATTTGTTGAATTCATTGATGAAGAGTGGCAACCCACTGTAATTTATATAAGATAGCTGAGTAGAATGGCTAAGGGAGGGATCCCTAAATCTTGGTCTCAATCAAAAGGGGACATTACCAAATTGTAAAGGGATTCAAAAGGCAAAATAATGTGCAGTATAAGATACAATGAAGGTAAATAATCTTATCAAAATAAAGAGCATGATAGAAGGGATATGAAGTTTGGGAACATTATGGTAATTAAGGGCTCATTTAATTTGTACAACCTTGTATGCAAGAATGAGGAACAAAGGAATCAAAATCCTTGAAGTTGTTGATGAAGAAGAGCAACCTCTAGAAATGTTGAAGGTGTTGTAGGTGTAATGACAAATGCAAATGCAAATCAAGAAAATGGCTCAATATGCTGCAAATGCAACATTCAGTTTCAACCAACATGGTTTAAGTATGTGTATGCAATAAATCCAATTAGAATGAGTGAGTGAAGGAGCCTCAATCGAAAGGAAACATCACAAAATTATAAACATAATCAAATGTATTTAGTTTGATATGTAATGTACTGAACTCTATCAATAAATTTAATGAAAGTTAATCTATTCAGTTTCATTTTTAATGTAATTAATTTTATTTTTATATCTACCATCTAGCCTAAAATGGATCATTAGCTTAATGAAATTTAAAAAACTTTCACCTAGAAGCAAACACCCCATGGTTGTTATATGCACTTGACTTTGAGATTTTTCATCATTACCCACAAATAACAAACATCAACAACACATACAAACAATAGAAGCAATATAGAGTTGTGCATTGTAAATATCACAAAGTTAATACAAAACATATTGTACGAGCATTCCAAAATTTGCAAAAATATTAAGAAACACAATGAGAAAAAAACAGAACCCAACAAATATAACAAGTGTCCAGAAATACAATGTATGTAAAAAATTCCCAACTTGAGTATTCCATGAAACATTAACCCTCTACAAGAATTCAATATCTGTGAAAAACAAGAATGTATGAATAATAGAAATTGTCATTAGAATGTAAAAACTATTATCAACAATGAAAATATAATGGGTAAACTATCGACAACATGTCACAACAACATATTAAAAACATAAGAGCAACACTTAAGGAAAATAATATTTATAATTTTAAACATGTTAATGAATAACATAATAATAATAACTCGTGGTAACATATAAATAACTTTCATGGTTTCCATCCACTTAGCAATAAATATTCAATAATTTAATAACAACATACAAAAAACACAACGATATGATTTCACACAAGGATTTTGTTTGATACATCTGAGTCTACATTTACTAGTATGTTAATGAAATTCATATTTTTAATAAAATGACTATAACATTTATTGGTATGTGAATGGAAACATTCATGGCTTCCATCCACATACCGAAAATTATTAATGATGCTGACACACCTATCTTTCAACATGGCCCTTTGTTTTATATTAATGACCCGTATATATTACGATCTATGCCTTATTTGTCAACATTATAAGCCAATGATACAAAAACAATTGCATTCCCTAATATTTGAATGAGAGTCTTTATTTTGATATAAAGACAATTACTTTTACTACTATGTGAATGAAAACCTTCAGGGCTTCCATCCACATACCAATAAATGGTATGTCTTCCAAGCTATGTTGTGTAGGGGAACAAAAATGAATACAAATCAAATGGTAGCTTGATTTATGTTAAATGCACACATATATGAGCCACATTATGACATGAATTCAAAAAATGTCCTAGCCTTTCATTTAAATAACAACAAATTTAGAGTCAGATGGGAATGAAAATAGGTCAACAATGTGGGTTCAACTGTGTGTAACATTTCATCCCTCCAACTGGAATGAATACCTTGACATTGAATAAGAATGACATGCTCATAAAACACATAATTTTAGTAATAGGTAAAGAAAAAAGAAAAAAACATAGCAGTGGATTTAGTTGCAAGTAATATGCATGTGTGTAATGTTTCATCACTCCATTAACATACCACTAAACGTTTACTCAAAAGTGAAGGCACGGGAAAAAATAATAGCTTTACAATAGGTTCCATGGTTGTTTGGGGGAGGAGCCACACAATATTGAAAAAGTTACCCATAACTTTCATTCCCATTTGATTCGAAGTTGGCTATCAATTTAGGGTAGGAGGTACGCAAAAAGGTAGGGAGAGATGTTTAATGATGGCACAATAACAATAACAACCGTGCAAAAAAAATTAAAACACTATTGTGGGTTTAGTTGCAGGCAACACATCTGCATGAAAGCTTTCATCCCTCTATTATGCCAATTGAAATTCTAGGTATAATCCCTCCAACTTGCCATAATAATGGAGAAAAACCCATCTAGCTATGTGGAAAATGGTATTGGCTTCCACATTAATGAGCCACGTATTTTTTATTATGAGTTTAAATTGAATAACCCAACAGAGTGAATGGAAAACATATGGACAACAACTATGATAGTTCATTCACATACTAGTAAACTTTTACTCAGATGTGAATGCAAACAAAAAGAAAACATGAACAAAGAAAGAACAATAGAAAAACATTTAGGGCTTCCTTTAAAATACCAACAAATTTGGAGCAAGATGTGAATAAAAACATGCGGATGATGTGGGTTCAGAATTGGGTAATGTTTTGTCACTCCAACAAGTGTCTTCCAACAAGGGCATTGAAAGCACAATAACAATAACAAACATATGAAAAGAAAAAGAACACATATGTTGGTTCATTAACAAGAAACACACCTTTATGAAATGTTTCTACTGACTAGAAAAATAATGAACATAGAAGGCACAATAACAATGGTTTTCATTCCTCCATTCTACTAACTGAAATTCCTTTGGGAAACGTTGTATGGTCGAGAACTTTTGATTAAGTTCCATGGACATTTTAGGAGAGGATGTAAGCAAAAAAGGCAGAGAGAGATGTTTGTTGGTGTAACGTTCCATCACTCCATTAACATACCAGTAAATGTTTACTCAAATGTAGAGACACATGAACAAAGAAAGCACACCAAGAAACCTAGGAACATATAAAGCATGCAACAAGAAATAAGAACATACAAGGCACAATACCCATAACAACCATGCAAAAATATAAATAACCAAGAATGTTTGTTCATGATGTACAGGGCAATAGTGAATGAAAACTTTCAGGGCTTCCATCCGTTTTGAGAGAAGAGGAATGTGAAAAGGCTGGGAAAGATGTTTGTTGGTGTAACCTTCATTCACTCCATTAACATACTAGTAAACGTTTACTCAGATGTGAAGGAACGTAAAAAACATGAAAAAATAAAACACACCAAAAAACCAAGAACATTTGTTCGTGGCACGCAGGGCAGCATTAACTTGCCACAATAATAGAGAAAATCCCGTAAAGCCATGTGGAAAATGGCAATGGCTTCCACAGTAATGACCCACACATCTTCCATCCCAAGCTCCACCCAACATAAATGTGTCGCATATATAAATAATAGTGCAAAGTGGATGGAAAGCATGTGAACAACAACCATGTCAATTCGTTAACCTACTAGTAAATGTTTACCCAAAAAATTGGAGGAACATAGAAGGCTTGCAACAAAAAACATAAATAAAGAAGGTACAATAACAATAACAATGAAACGAAAACAAACAAAACACTATTGCGGGTTCGGTTACAAGCAACATACCTACATGAATGCTTTCATCCTTGTATTCTATCGACGGAAATTCCTCAACATAATGTGGCATGGTCGAGAACTTTCCAGCATGTTCCTTTTATTTTGGGGGAGGAGGTATACGAAAAGGCAAGGAAAGTGTGGTAAGTGGCATACAGGGTGGCATTAACTTACCACAATAAAAGAGAAAAGCCCACCAATTTGTTTGCAAAATGGCAATGGCTTTTGCTTTAATGAGCCACGCGTCAATGAACATGGCACAACATTTTTTGTTAATGATTGTTGCATCTTCCAACGTGGCACATCATTTCCTTGTCAATATTTTGATCCGTGGCTTACGTGTCAACATTAACCCAATAATAAAATAATAGGTTCATTTGAAAATATTTTTTGGTAAATTTGATCCCAACTGATAGTCCTTTTGATTCCAACGATCAATCAAACCTCTAAAACGTGGAAAAATTAACAAATTACCGAAGAATTCATTGTACGACTTCTCAAAACTAATTTTTTCGTCGAACCACCTTTTTAAAAAATAAAAAATAAAAATAACTAAAATTATCTAAATCTAAAATTTTAAAATGCAAAATGCCATAATATGGAAAAAAAAAAAAAAAACCCCAAATTAAAAGTCCAACTAGTGGTCCCCTTCCCCTTCTATTTGAGGGGAGGGCAGCCTAAAATCTCAATGTCATCGATCTTGACGATTGGACGAAGTGGAACAATCAATCCTCCCGAGGTTAGTTAAGCAAAGCAATAAAATTTGGGCCCAAATGGTGGCTCAGCCACAATACAAAAAGGCAGGAAAAAAACCAATAGCACACCTCTCGCATGCACTCATGTTGTGCCATTCGTTAGTCGGATATAAGAGCAGGAATTTACCTGGCCAATAGCCTAACTTGTGGAATCTGCCATTTCCATGGTGGATTAAACAACATAGCATGGGTTCACTCCAAATTGAAAGGTTCTGCCATTTGGTCATAGTTATCGATTGATGTAACTTATAACCACTGCCATGATCCTCAAGAAATTTATCCACCCTTTAGATTCTAAAGCCACCTCCTCCACGGAAAGATCAATGCATTACGACTCCCTCGCCTTCCCGTTCCCCCTCCCCTAAAGCGCGACTAAAATTTATTCAGGAAACCAGTTAGATAATCTGGCCAACCTTTTAGATTCTAAATCCGCCGCCTCCACTGAAAAATCAGATGGCAATGAAAACATTCAATTATGGGTGAAAAACATACCCTGCATGCATCTTGAACAAATAGTGGTCGACCGAGATGTTCGTGAGCATTTACAGATGTGGTGGAAGGTTGAACCCATGGTATATAAAACTTGCAGAGAATGGTGGCGACAAGATCTTTTATCCCTTATTCGAATATATTTTTGTAAGTGTAATGAGCTTCATAGGAGCAAGGGATCCACAATTTCGTTTTGTAGCTATAAACTCTCTCGCTTTGAGACTGCATAAATAGGCCTCATCAATCATATTTATTTCCTTATGTCTCTATAACACATTTTGAGTATATTACGCAACTCTGTAATTCATTTTAAAGCATCTTAAGAAATATATTGTGGATTTTATATTCTGTTACTATGTAGCTTATGAATATTCTCCATAAAAAAAATTCCACCATACTAGCTACAAAAGGATGTGACAAGGTGCAAACAATTAGTATATTTTATGAGTATCATCTACAACCATGATGAAATTTTTTCCTTTTAATTTTAGAAATCATGTGATGAATTCCATAGAGACTTCCTCCCATCATTGACTAGGAAAATATACAGGTTGTAAAAGACCTTAAGTTTTAATTTTATCACCTTTGATTGCTGACACATTAGACATTCAATCAAAAAAATCATGTCACCTTTGAGCTCTTCTCAAAAGAAAAAATCTTAACTTAGTGATAAGTCTTCAAGAATCGTAAGTGTCTACCAACTGGGGAATCATGGGGCTCATCTAGAACCTTATGCTTGAGGCTCAATTTTTTTTAAAAGTATAATCTATATTTATATCAAAATTATTCATACCCTACCACATAAATTTATTTGAAGTGCTCAGAGCTTAATGAAGTTTATGAGTGAGATGTCATGTATATGTATTTAGCCACCTTTTTCATCTTATCTCATATGCCTAATCTGCATGCTGTATGCACATAGCACACAAAATTGATTTTGTGTTTTCATCTCTTCTAGAAAGTGTCTACCACTACATTCTCCTTCTCTTTCTTGTAGATGATCTTAAAGTCATACCCTAACTTCTTAGTGACCCATTTTTACTATTATGATGAAAACCTCTATCATAAGAATTATATCAAACTTTTATGGTTTTTCTTCACTTTGAAGTGTCTTCACATCAAATAAAGCCTCCATTTCTAGAACTCATGAAGAATATCCAACATCTATCTCATAAATTGAATTGAGTGCATTCATATCTTTGAGTTGATGAATTTTGAAGAGTAATGGGCTTGCACTATTGCATGAGAATTGAACCCATATCGAGCCCTAAAGATCCCACTCTGCAATGAAAGTTTTAGTAAAATTTGGAGTAGTTAGGACTGGAGTCGTGCACATGGTTTCCTTAATATTCTCAAATTTTCGAGTGGTTTCCTCCCTGATAGAAGGAATCATTTATCAATAAAATCAAGTGGTGTTGTTATTGTGTCAAAAATTTTGACAAAGTTGTGATAGTATCATATAAGCCCTAAGAATCCTCATAGTTTATTGAGGGTTTTATGAACATTCCACTCTACAATGGCCTTGATATTTTTATGATCCACATTGAATCCTTCATGAGATATAATGTGACTCAATTACTCCATCTGTTCAACTCCAAATTCACACATATAAGGCTTCACATAAATTTGATGTTTATTGAGAGTTTGTACAACCTAAACGACATGATGATAAGGATGGTCTTCTCATGTTTTGTTTTAGATCATTACATAGTTAAATAATTCGAAGGCAAACATCATAAAAAATGGATTGAATATGGAATTCATCAAACTTTGAAATGTAGAAGGGCATATGTGAGACCATAATTCATGACAAGAAACTCATAATGGCTCTTATGTATTCAAAATGTTGTAGTTTTTGGATATCATCTTCCTAGATTCCAATTTGATAATACCTAAATCTGAGATCTAATTTTGCAAAAAAAATATTCATTTAACTCCTCTATAAAATCGCCAATTATAGGAATATGAAACTTATCTTTGATGGTGAACTTATTTTGCTCTATGTAGTCTTAGCACATGTACCAATTTTCATCCTCTTTATGCGCCATCACCAGTGGATATGTGTAAGAACTTTGAGCATGTTTAATAATACATGTTTCTAGTACCTCATGTACCATTCTCTCAATCTCACTCTTTTGCATATACATGTACCTATAAGCTTTGATGTTGTGAAGATGGCTCACTAATAAAAATTTAATAGAATGGTCATGATCTCTGTTTCACTTTAAAATGAAATTATGTGGTGTGTCTTTCACTATAAGTGTAGGGTTAAGAATATAGAAATAAAATGGTAGAGGGTGATAATAAAATCTATAGTAGGTTAATTAAATGTTAAACTTATATATAAGCATACACTAAATTTATTATGCTGGGATAGTCTAAATATGGAAAATATAACTAGGCTAGATATAGAAATGATAAATAAGAGAGTACTTAGCTTATTATGATGCTAATGAAATTCTAGATATAGAACAGGTTGAAAGCAGGTAGGAAGACAATTATGGAACAATTGCCAAATTCTATATTTGGTGCCTCTAGCTATCTAGACAACTGTATCAACTCTAGATAGTTATGTCGATGTTAATGTCTGAGTTTGACAATAGTCTCATGTATGGAATATCTAGTGAAACAAGATACAACCACCTAGAAGCTTCTAGGTTTGGATTTGCCTTCACTCTGGTGCATTCAGATTTGGGTCATGGATAGTCACTCTTTGTGAAATGGCAAAACCCTAGCTTTCCATCTTCAATATGACCTTGGGAAAAAAATGGGTTAGTGGGCATACAGTGTTGAGCTTACCCCATTATCAAAGGATGTTGCCTACATAATCAATACTATGAAGAGGGCCTTAAATTGATTTAGTTCTCCCCTATGTGTTGGCTTGTATGTGAACCATCCAATGTGTGTAAAGCAAGTAAAATAGTGACCTAATTTGTAACTTGGCAAATTGGGTTCTTGGGTTTCTCCTTTAATAATTCATAATTATAGATGTGTTACATATGACTAGTCTGGAAATAGGGAAGTTTTTATCAATGGAATGCTTGATAGAGTGATTTTGATAAGTGCCTTAGTCTCTTTGGTATTTTATTAGTGAGGAATGAATGAGGGTTGATATTGTATTTATACTAATCTTATCAGGAGATAACTCACATTAAAGCACTTAGGCTGACCATTTGGATATGTTTTATTTGAGAATTGGATGACTTTAGGGCATTGGACGCTTTCATCAAGGCATGGCAGCAACATTAAGGCTATTGTTTGTCTTAGACATTAGTGTATAGACAGTAACAAACATTTAATGAACCTAACCTTTGACCATAAAAACCTAAGGTAAATTGGGGTTTTTAAATGTATTTCTATCTTATCCCTGATTGTCATAAAATATGTGCAACATGGGTTGCTCCCTAGAATTTGTATGTCTCTATACTCGGTCCTCATTTCAAAAGGATAAATAGGATTTTATTCCAATTTATAATCCTAAGAAGGATGACAAATCTCATCTCTCGAACCAAGTTCACATTATCCCCTCTTCATAGGTAAGGTGGATCATTTTATTATACAAAATTTGGGTAGCTATAAAACTCTTCCAATATCCCTTTATGGTACATGTATAAATTTTAAATCTAAAATACCTATGGATTGTGCTTGTTAAGCCCTAAAATATCCAATTATCAATATGAAATAGCTATTACATGAGTTATAGAATCAGATTATTCCACTATAAAAACCTAATCATACTATGCTATCTAATGCAATGAGCAGACAATTTGCATGTTTACCCGAGCTTCCTATTCCATTACTCTCATTTTTTATAGAATGTCATCTTAAATCTCTCCCTCCTCCTATCAAGGTTGATATAAATATACCTCTACCCAAATAATATTATGCAAATGCTTATTGTGACTATCTCCAAGGCCCTACGTATTCTACGAATAGATGTTTTACCTTGAAGCATAAGATCCAAGACCCCATTGATGACCAAAATATTATATTTGATGATACTCCAAAGGAATTAACTTTGAAACAACTCAAAATTCATCCATGCCAACAAAATTTAACAATTACATTAACATGGATGGTGCTTATTTTTGGCATAACCATATTGATCCTACACAAACAAAAACCACTTGCAATATAAAGCATTTTCAGAAGCTCGGTTTTGACTTACAAGACTTGAAAAAGGAGGTCACTTGGAAGGAATCCTTGGGAAACATAATAATACCTATTGATTGTGGTCCTAAATTAATCCAAACATGGGTTTGGGTTATGCCTACTACATCTCCATATGCATTCACACTATGAACTCTTTAGCTATACCAAATAGAAGCAAAAATTCATCGAAATCAGCAAGGTATTTCCTTTTGTCATGAAGGCACATTAATACATATTCTGAATTATAGAATTGCATCTTCTAATACACATGAAAAATGTGAGGAGGAACATTATATGTCCCTTTTCAACCTATCCAATCATGATGCAAAAAAAGTAAAATATACAACTCAAGGTAGTAAGATTTGTGGTGGGGAGATATCTATGACCATCCATTGGATGACATCATAGGATGATATTTCCTCTTCAAAAATACCAAAAAAATAAAAAAAACATTCAAAATTTTCAAAAACACTTTCGGCACTTACATGTTCTATTGGCTCCTTGACATCTATGTGTTAGTTCCATTTTGAGGGCTAGCATATCAATTACTTCTACATGCATACATAGATACATGATTTTATGCACTCATGGGTGTTGGGATTTCCCTCTACTCATGTCTTGGGTATTCATATTCTATGATTTTGATACTTCAAAGTTATATCATACTATGGTCACATCACATTATCATGATTGGGCTCTTATGTATTTACACATGTCTTTTCCATGCTTATACCTTGCACATGGTACTTGATATGTTATGCACTTGAATTTTTGGCTAACATGTTGGATCCATATGCTACTATGACATGTTTACAATAATTTCTTATACTTTTTCTTTATACACTTCTTTAAGTGTTTTGTCTTGCTATTGTTTTGTTTGTTCAAGCATTTGAATATGCTCCATTGTATGCAACCCCTATGACTATGTTTACCTTCTTGGACATTTGAATATGTCATTGATTTTTGTATGGAAATTTTAGTATGGCATTCCTTACTTTTTAGATATTTGAATAAGTCATGTCCATTAAATTATGGCATTTGAACATGCCCCTTATTTGTGGTCTTCTAAGACCTTTCTTTGTTGACATGTTTTTGAGTGCTCTTATGTGTATGTTTGTTTGATTATTGATCTTGTGTGTGTGTGTGTGTGTGTGTGTGTGTGTGTGTGTGTGTGTGTGTGTATTATTCATCTTAGGCCTACATGTGATCACATTAGTTCTATGCACTTCAATGATACATTTACCTAGACATATTCCTTCTATATGCTACATGGTTACATTCACAAATTATACATTTGTCTTACCTTTTTTAAGTGAGGTGACTCATAGTCCCTATCTTTACCACACATCAAATGGGGGAATATTAGTGGGGGAATTCTTGGTAAGTATGTTCTCCAAACTTGACATAGTTATCAGATTCACTTGGGGCATGCTTTGGAAGCATTTTCTCCATACTCATTCAATATTTGATACTTATGTTAGCTTGCAAATTCAAGGGGGGATGTCATTTGGGCATGGCTTCCACACATTCATAGTTTTTATATTTAGTGAGGGCATGTTTTCAAATCAATTTCTCCATATTTATTTAGTATATGTTACTTATATTAGTTCTTAGATTCAATGGGGGCATGCTTTAGAAGCATGTTCTCTACACTTATTCAATATTCAGCATCTCTAATTTACAGTGGAGACATGTTTTGAAAACATGTCCTCCACTTTGGTACTTATATCAGTTTTTTAAATTTATGTATATATATTAGGGGCATGTTTTAGAATCATGTATTTCACACATAGTTATTTACATTAACCAGATCACATAGTTATATGATTTAGATTCACAATTGTGGTAGAATTATACACATTGGTACCATTATTATACACAGTTTCAACATGAGGCATATCTAAGGTACATATGTTATGCAACATGAACCTAATATTGCAAAATCCAAAGTAGTTTTACATTTCAAAGATATTATATGGACTATTACCATAGCATGTATTGATACCCTATGGACTTTTATAACTTTATAGAACCAATCTACTGCAATATTTAGTTCACCTTTTGGTATGGTTGAGGTGATTAAATCACTTAATCTTGCCAATTTTTAGGTTGGACTTGATCATTCAACCTCACCAGGTTATAAGTATAATTGGGTTATATAATTGAGCTAATCTCAATTGTTGGATGGTTACTCACTTTTGATCCAAAGTTAGGGGCATGTTCCTTCCAATCTCTCTCTCTATCTCCTAGGATATATGCACTTTACATATTTTATCTATATTTATCATAATCTTAGTTTTAGATCCTTACAATAATACATCTTTTGAAAAATAACTTGTCAATAGGTAAGGTGGTTACATAGACACACAAGTGTACTCCTAAACCTTTATCTTTCAATTTCAATGTATTTCAATTACTTTTAACCCATATTATATGCATTGATTTTAGACTGTAACATGATTTTGGTTGTAGGTTAGTCACCAACAAAGCACTCAAATTCAAATCAAGCAAAGTCAAGGTGTGCATAAACACCCACATACTTATTCCTTTCCTTTAAACTTGTAATTTCATTACTAGATTAAGGCAAGGGTCTAGGGGAAGGGGGGGATGTGGGGGGTGGGAATGTAGACAATATTTTTTTATTATGTATAACCTTAGTCTTGTATACTTGAAAAACTTAGCCCTTGGCTATTTATCTTAGTTCTACACCTTCCTTACTTATGTAATCCTTGCATTTACTCTATCTTGTGCCCCTTGACCTATTTATTAGTTTGAATAGTCTTATATTAATGAAAAAGACATAATATCTTGCCTAAAATGCTTAAAATGTCCTTATATTACACCTCTGCAAGTTCTGAGCTTGTACCTATTTTGTTACTCCCTATATACTAATGTCTAGGATAAATAGTAGCATCAATGTTACTATCCTGCCCCAACACATGTGTCCAGTGCCATAAAGTCATCTAATTTTCAAATGAAACATATCCAGATGGTTGGCCTGAGTGTTTTAATGTGAGTTATCTCTTGATAGGATTTTTATAAATATAATATTAACTCTCATTCATTCATCACCTTGAAAATACCAAAGAGACCAAAGAATTTATCAAAATCACTCTATCAAGCATTCAATTGATAAAAGCTTCCCCATTTCCATACAAATCATAGGTACAACACATCTATAGGTTTGAATTACTAAAGGATCAGCCCAAGGGCCTGATTTTCCAAGTGTATAAGATTGAGGTGCTACATAATCACAAAATATCATCTAAAATCTCCTTTAGATGGAATTCCTTTTAGTATATCTCCAAATTTTAGTAATTGTTTTCTAGTGATAGTCTAAGGATCTTAAGGTGTTATCACATGTGATTGTTGAGCTAATAGTGAAAATAATTTTGCTACAAATATAAAAGGTTTTTTTTCTAGCTTCTAAATTTGATGAGATCTCACCAGCCGTGGAGAATTATCTTGTTATCCCCTCAAATTAAATTTCTTTCCCTTATAATGAAATCACATGAATAGCTCTTGGAATTACATGTATATTATGTATGAGGTAGTGATTTATTGGACTTCAATAACTATATCTGATCTACTCATAGGAATGGAAAACATGGAAATGTTCAATAGGTAGTGCCTTGTTGTTACATTTTCCAAAACAACTGAATGTGCCACCATTAAAAATCATAAATTTAAAATTAAAATCTAGAAAGACAAAGTAGTGTAAATGTGTGTCCAACTTCTTATTGATGAAATTGTGAATAATTCTTGAATCAACTAACAATTTCATACTTTGTTTCTTTTGAAATCCCACTACCTTGAGTTTTTTTGGGTACTAAAACTTGATATTTCATGGAAAGAGATGGCCAATTTTATAGATCCTCTGGCAGTTCCCCGAGTCCCTCTTTGACCTCTAAATCTTCTTCTTCTTCCTTTTTGGTCGATCCTTTAATTTAGACTAGCTTCTTTTCTACACCTTTATGTCCTCTATTGTATTTATATCACAATTAAAACATAATCCTTTGGCCCTTTTTTATTCAATTCACTAAGACCTTTAATTAGGTTGATTGAGGAAAGGAACCTTTTTGGGTGCTACAATATTTATTACTAGTGGATTACTATACCCTAGTAGCCAATACCCTTTCTTACCTCTTCTTTCCTTAGAAATAAACTTAAATAATGACAATATATCGATTAACAAGTGTATCTCATGTTTAATCTAGTCCTTTGGTCCTCCTAGAAAATATTCCTTCAAGCTCACCTCTATAACATTATCCACTCTCAAAGATAAGGTCTAATTTTTTTGAATATAATCCTTGACTATGCTAGATTATCTTGATTTGGTTAATTGGTTGAGGTAACTGTTTACCATGATACTAATATAATGAAATGTACTAAGCTCTTCTATAAAGATTAACCATGTGATGATACATCCATTATTTTAAATTTGATCAAAAATACATTGATACCAAATTAATTGATCTAGTTTCAAATATGGAGGTGTCATTGTGGCCTTATACATGCATGGGACTTGGTATAAATTAAAAAAAATCTCCATTTGGAAGATCAATTTGAGTGGGTCCTTCCCATCAAATTATTGAGAACCAAAATTATAATAGGTCATGTTTTGATATGAAGCACTGTTAGGGTCTACAATGTGATGATGTGGCACTCTATTATTAGAATCAGTAATTTTTAAATTCAATGATCCATTAAGAGTGGTATAATTATTTGTCTCTTGGGGAATGATTTGTTGAAACATGTTATTGACGTGATATGAGCTCACTCATTTTTTACTTTGATTTCGTGCTCGATTTTTTCCTAGTTATATCCTCTTTCTTAACCATCACATCTAATTCCACCTTGGTAATTTTAATGTCTTCATTTCATGAAATATACTCTCATGAAGACATATTTTCCTCCATTACTTTTAGATCTATGGAATTTTTCCACAAGTCTATTTTGAGTAGGACCAATCTTTACTCCAAATTTTTTACACTATCTTCCTAAGTACCACTAGATCCCATCTCTAAATTTGTATCTTCTTTGTTAGGAGTCTTTTCTTGTGTGAATTTAATCTTTCCTCTACACCTATTATAATGAATCACCATGATGTGGTTTGACTTAAGTTCAATAATAGGGTTACCAAACACCTATATCAAATCCATCTATTATTATATTTCATAAAGGTGAAAAACCCTAAAAACCTAAAAATATGCCAAAACATAGGGTTATCGAAGACCTATAACATCTTGATCCTCACCAAGAGTGTAAAAATATGACTCCATTTTTTCTCATTAGAGTACCTATTATGGATGAAAAACATAAATTGCTCCTAGATTAAAAAAAATTGATTTTGACTTGCATAGAGAACCATACAAAAAAGTGGCAAAATTTTCCCACCAAAAAGACACATATATAAGAAAATAGAAAATGATTAAAATAATAAATAATTAATTTAACCATAATTCTAATTTTTGCTTCTCTCTATAGACTTAATGCACCACAGAAAAAATCCCAAATCAAAGTTCCAATACCACTTGTAATTAACTTACTATATCACAAGAGTAAATTCAAAAGAATAGATCACAATTCCACATATGACATGAAAATATTAACAAAAATCACTTGTAAATAAGATAAGAATATAATAGAATAACATAGTTCCACATAATATACATGAAATGAAAAGCAGATTAATAAAATATATCACTGAGCCACTTCGAGAGGGAAAGTTCCACAATCCTTACAACAATAACAAAAATCATAGTCAATACTCAACACCACCTCCTATGAATACCATAATTATGATATGGATACTCTATATTATAATATAGATATTATCAAATGAATAATTCAAAGGCTATATGTGTCATAGGTTGACCACACATGCCCAAATTGTTGGCCCCATAAATCAACTAAGTCCAAACTAAGACAAAATCACTAGCATACTATAGATGAACACATACTAGAGCCAATATCTAAAGAGTGGTGCACATAATCCAAACTACATGTGCATGTCCCCATCATGTATTGTCAGCTTGACTAGCACAAGCCAACAAAGAATAATTCCACGTGTACTAAATGTCAAAATAACATGATCAAGACACATAAAACCATGTCTATCCAAGAATCCCAACAAAGATCATGGTAATGAATAACATAAGTTATGATTGATAGTTGATCCTAATAGGTAGTTGAGAAGCGATGAAATACAACAGGGTAGATAACCTTGATCAATCCAAAACATTAATTGCCAAGTGGAAAAATGATGTATTAACTACAAAATAGTGGTAGATGAGCTACCAAGTAACACTTAACCTATTTGAAAGCCTATAAAAGGTGAAATCTTGGACAAGCAATGAGTTGGGTTTTTAATGGATGCTTGATTTTTGGTAAGTTTGGAGTTAAACACTAGAGGGTTTGTTGTATATGGGTTTTTAATTGGTTGTTGACTAACACATAAAAGAGTGGTGAGACCTTACAAAGATGTTGTTAGAATGCCTTTAGAGAATCACTAGATCTGAAAAGTTGTAGGAAGTAGAGTTAGGATTGGTATATATAGTATGTGGCGTGATCAACACTATGGGTGCCTTGTAATCTTGAATGGCTATGTAATATAATTTATAATAAATACTGATGACTATTTTGAATAATCATTGGAATTATATCTATTGTTAGAAATGACTTTTCTTATGTTTTGAGTTACACTATGTATGCAATGATTATCATTAATAGTTTTACTTGTAGTTATGGTTAAGATCATTTATCAACTAATAGAATGAAAATTTTATATTATTCATCTAAATAGGATAATTCATTTAGACTGCAAGTATAAGCATGCACATGGGTAGAAACACATGGGATCATGTCGATCACCACATTACATGCAACTAACCCTGACCTACTTCAGTTTCCCTATCTATGTTTTGGGTGAGCATGTAAGGCCCCTTTTCATGATTTTTTGGTGTAAGTAGGTTAAGTGTTGGTATCTTATAGGGTGAACATGAGAGACTAATGTGCATCTGGTCATAAACTAGACCCAACATTTTGGTTTCATTGCCAAGATAGGTCCCATTTTTTTTTGTGTGATGGTAAGTGGGAGTGATCAAGAGAACAAGGAGATGGTTAGATAAGCCCTTATGCATGTGACTTATGTTGATGACTAAGGGAGAGGTGGCATGATATTCAAAGTGTAGTGAGGAAAGTTTTATCATGGAAGGACCAAGTGAGCGTGAGCTCAGAAGGCACATATATGATCAAAATTGGTAGAAGATGATGGCTGAGAAAGACCCTAGGGTAAGGGGGAGTCTAACTCAGGAGATGTTACAAGGATCCACATAGATTAGGAATGGCATGAAGAATACTCTTGTGTAGAGTTTTTGTGCTATAGTGATGAAAATTTGAGAACTAGCAATAAAGAATGAGACTTCAAAGAAGAATTTAAAGGATCCTATAATGGAGAACGATTTGAGGAATCTACTGAAGGAGTGCCTAGTTCCCCTCGACCTAATGTGCATGCTCATACACCCCACTTTAAAAGAATAAATTCATAACACTACAAAAGTGGGTGATATAGGAGGACTTACCCAAGATGAGGCAAAAGGAATTCTATTAGAAAAGTGATCCCCTACTTGACACTTGATTTAGTGGTCACATTGTGAACATAAAGCATAGATACCATATAGTATAGTATACCACCCATGGGAGGGGCTATGGACCCTTAGATGAGTATTTCAATGTAGAGTGGGGAAATATGAGCTAAAGGACCATTGGTGACCCATTAATCACTCCAAGTGGTAGGAGGAGCTATGGTACATCTGATTATAATAGTTGGTGGAGTCATGCCACTAGTAGGAGGAAGTAAAGACTCAAATGCACCTTAAAGTAACTTATCAGTGATACAATACCCATAGGTATTGTTTTTCCTATGAATTACCATCACATATGTTATGGAATTACTTTGAGCTTATTAGAGTATCGTGGGGTTGAGAATAATGTTAATTATGTTCACAAGTGAGAGCTTGTATAATGTGCAAATGGAGTGACTTTTCTAGAGTGCAAGGCAATCTAGTTTTCCACCACTCTACTAAATCATTTGCATACCTAGTATATGAAGATGAAACATACCAAAATGATAATGGACTAGGATTCCTTAAAATATGTGTTCTTGAAGGAATTTGGCATCCCTAAATTTGAGCAAGAAAACATCATTACACTCAAGGAGATCAAGTAAGAACCAATGGAGAGATTTTGTGCATATGATGCAAGGTTTAAAATCCTATTGTTTAATTTCTTGTATGTAATTCACTTAGTGTAGCATGCCCAATGGTTTTTTAGGGGATTACTTATGCCAATTTGATGCACCCTCTTTATGAGGATGATCATCAAAGTAAGAGAAACACTGGAGATGGAAATGATATCCAAAGTTGTTGGAAGCATGGATACAGAAGTCAATTAATCTTTGGAGGTGTAAAGTGCATTAATGAAGTCACTATTGTAGACGTTACCAAAGAACATCATGCATGACACCCATTCATGATTGTTGTGCATTGATTTCAAGGTGGAAGGGCATAATAAGAAATTTTCCTAAGGTGTAATGTGTGTGCTTTGATGATAACATGTGAAATTTTCTAAGAGGGCCATGACACATGATACTGACCTCTTATATAATACATAACTAAGACAAATGTGTCCATATATTATAATATATGTGACACCTTTACCCATAATACTGATGATTTTCATTTGATTGATGAAATCCATGTGGTACAATATCAAAGTGTACAACATGCCATTATAGGGCCCTCCAACTAGATACCATTGAACCAAGGGTATGATGGGCCACCTAATATAGGTTATCGCACTATGGGTACCAACATGGAAATAAATATCATACTAAAGGACACTTAAGTGATAGATTTCCACAACACTATTGTTATAAGTTTGGGTCATTAGACCACTACCAACATGATTATCCTAGTATCATACTTGTGCATATTTTCACAGTGTGCACAAGGTCTAGGAATGTCAAGAACTATATTTGAATATCATGTAGAAGGGTAAACCTAAAAAATTCATAGGGATGATCAAATATGTGCAAAATACCAAAATTTGGGTCCCCAAGGTATAAAAGAAGAGGAAGAATGTTAGAGATAAGGTGCATATGATGACGTGTGGTGTCATAACTACCAACCTAGCAATGGTTTTTAAAGAAAAGGTCAAGCCAAGATACGAGCCTAAGAGGCTAAAAACTAAAGTGGCACACCCAATTCCCCCCTTAACAACTTACCCAGATAGCACATGCCAATATAAGGTGTTATGTGAAGCCATGGAAGTAATTTAGAACATGTAGGAAGAGATTAAATGATTTAGGATCAAGAGAAGAGGGATCAAAAATAACTTTGAGCACATGGAAAGAAATTTAATGATTTTTTCAACATAGTATCCCTCTTGGATTGCAAATAAATGGTCCCCATGCTTAAGAATTTCTTGGCCAAGTATGAGGAAAGCTAGCCAAATAATGTACTTGCACTAAATCTAGCATAGGTCCATAAGAGGAAAGCAACCCTAAACATAGGCTATGACTAGGATCTGTTTATTAACACAGACATCAATTTATTATCAATATGTGACATCCTAATAGATACAAGGGTTGAGGTGAATATCCTCATAGGATATACATGGAAAAATATGGGTAGTCATGTGTTATATACCTCACCTCATGTGTTGTTCATGGTGAACAAGATGCTAGCACACCCCATGGGAATTATCCATAATGTTGACATCAAGATCATAGATGTCAAGTTATGCACAAACTTCAAAGATATTGAGCTTATTGAAGCTGATGATTACCCAACATTACTTGGAAGACCCTGGAGCTATGCCAATAATGTAGAGTTATGCTTTAAATAATTCTACATGATCTTATAGAATAAGAGTGAGCACATGGTTATCCCTTTCAAAAATAAATTAGACCATTTATATTTTAAAATTATTGAGTTTATATATGAATTCAAAACTATCTGCAAGATCATGACATAGAGCATGGAGAAATTAGATCCATTTGGAGAGAACATCCTAAATTGGGACAATATTGAGTCAACCTCTAATATTTCAAGTGTATTATACCACTAAAGGGTGAAAGACTCATATAAAGTTGATGGAAGAAGGTTTGGTGTGGTGCACTCAAACTCATTATTTGAAGATAAGCCCAAGACCATGCATAATAAGGGTAAAATTACCTATAAAAGGACCAGTCATAGATGTGGAATGGTGTGAGTAAGACTTTAGCCCTAAAAAGCACAAAAGGCCCCATGCATCATCATTGAACATTCCCTAAGACACAAGTAGATATGGGTATCAAAATCCACATCCATAATAACACAAGGAACAAATTTAATCCTTCTAATAAATGTCATAGTCCCATCCTTGTTCATTGTATACATGGGCCAACCCAAGGAGCCAAAATCAATTACACTTTGTTTAGACAACCATGTGTGGTAGATAAAATTATGCATGAAAAGGAGTAGGGTAAGTTTTGAGAATAATACCCCTCACGAAGAGAGGCATGATCACCATAACCAAGACTAGATCTCACTAAAAATATCCCCATCCATAAAATTTTAGGGACACAAGAGTGTCAGTTGCATATAGTGAGACGTAAAGTGATCCATAAGCACTTCTAGATTAGGTGTTCCTTATCGCCCCTAGTGTGATAAGGCTTTGAACACTTACTTTATGATTTTTTATTCTATTAGGGTAGGTTAGACTCTAAGCACATTAATTCCATGTAACATGTAATAAGATGCGCAAGTCTTATAAATCTAGTCGAGTGGGGTATTTCTTTTGAATGCCTTACACTAAACATCTAAGATTATAAGAGAGGATTGTTGCACTTGAACATAGTTAAAAATCATCTTGTGTCACCCAAAAATAGTAACATTCATGTAATCATGACCTTGGAAGCCAAGGGATACAAGTTACATGTGCTTGAGGACCAGGCTAATTTTTTTGTGTTGGGTGGTTGTGCCCAAAAGGATGAAATCATGGAGTGCATAGGTATTATGTAAGAACATAAGTGAATTGGCACAAGAGACACCTAGGAAAAGGGTGTGCACAAAAGGAGGATAACACACATAGGGCACATGCAAGATAAGGATAACACATAGAAGGATTTGAAATGTAGAACAAGACAAAGGTATAATAGAAAGTGATTAGATTGAGGCCCGATAATAGAAATCATCAAATGGCTAACTCACCAACTATAAATATGATAGATGGCCATGGATAAAAAAGACAATAGATTTGATTTCTATTAGAATTGAGTGGCTCAAAAAGTGACTTAACCGTGAAGGGTAAAGCATTGAAGGGCTCAAGGCATGGCTAGCCATGTTACTTATTAGAATTGAAATTCCCAAGACATGACTCAACTACACTACTATTGCGCATTTGTTTGAATTAGGTGGTAAGATTGGTGGAAGGGTAGTTTCCTATTTGTAAACTAAATCAACCAATGATCCACTCCATATCTATAAATAGGGGTATTTGTCCAACAAAAAGGGTTGTTAAAATATTTTTTGATGAAATAGGGGTTACTATGAAGATGTTAAATGCTATTGAAGTTGTAGATTGAAGAGGAGGATAGTTGTAAGGAATACATTAAGAGAGGAAGCTAAAAGATTGATAAAAAGGATCTAAAGATTGATGGATAGAGGGAACAAAGCCATTATAGATATGATGATCCCTTGCCTATAACTGATATAATGAAATTTATCTGCTAGACTTTTTGAATGGTTTAGGCTGCAGGAGTTGGCTTGTGAGAAGCAACCTAGGAGGCATGTGGAACTGTTGAGAGTTTTGACATGTGGATACATTATGCATTTAGACATCTAACTAAAATATTAGATCAAATATGGATTAATAGTGAGTTGATACCATCCATTAAACACATATGGGTATAGGGAAAGAAGCACAAGATAATACTCAGGCATCACATAGTAGAGTCATGCATGAATTAAATTTGAAGAAGAAGAGGAAGCGAATTGACAATGGCAAGCATAGTTCTACACTAAAGAATATTGGATGCTTTGCCATAAAAGAGAATGTGCAATGTATTTATGTACTTAGAAGATGGAAAGACGTCAAATAGAAAACCAAATGACAAGGAAAAGAGAGGAAATTGATGGTATATGCACTACTACCTTTGGTAGTGTTTGCCTAGACTCACCAGAAGGTGAGAGGAAGTCACTAAGGCACATGGTTGAAAGAGGTTGATATAGGGCCTACTATGAAAGCCATGGAGCTAGCCCTGGGAAGAGGAATAAGGCTAGAAAGGGGATTCACAGTAGCAATGTAGGGTGTACAAATAGAAGTCACATGGGATAAGTGAGCTAGTAGCAACAAAGAATTAGGTTAAGTCAACACACCAAGGTTGAAATAACCCATATTAAAGAGTCATGAAAAATATGTTAGACTATGTGAAATGAGGTTGAGAGCAACCAATAATAGCAGGCAGTGGGGTGAAGTACATACACTCTTTAAGGAGAAACTAATGTGATTGTGTAAGAATATAAGGTGTGATAGAAAAAATGGCATCTCAGTAGATAAAGGAGCATTTAATTCATAATAGAGAGGAAAACATAAAGTTTAACTCCATGTAAAAACCCACCACTGAGAGGAGGAGCTTGAGCTAGCATGTACCATGTAATGTGTGTAATATTTCTTTTAGGAGAGGATGAAAAGAAAACTAGGAGAAGGGTGTGGATCCACCATACTATGAAAAGGCCATGGAAGAGCGTGCAAGTTTTTACTTTCCACTAGAGACTTTAAAATTACCTCACAAGGAGGTTCACAACATAGGATCTTGTTGAAAAATTTAAATCCAAATGAAACAGTTGCTCATGGTGCAACATCATAGACAATTGGATTGAATAAGGAAAACAATCAAGAAATGAGCTAGTTATCTAAAGATAGACAACTGGTTTAGTGTGGCGTAATGTTGGCCCTATAAATAAACTAAGTCCAAACTAATACTAAAGTTTGTGAGCATGAGA
This sequence comes from Torreya grandis, assembly GCA_037957365.1. Lineage (NCBI taxonomy): Eukaryota > Viridiplantae > Streptophyta > Pinopsida > Cupressales > Taxaceae > Torreya > Torreya grandis. The sequence goes on along the minus strand of JARHVA010004373.1, from coordinate 767,231 downwards.
TAAGTGAATATAGACTAGCACCAATATTTGAAGATTGGTGTGTGCAATCCAAAACCATAACATGTGCATGCCCATCATGGACTACTAGTAGGATAGGCATTAGCCAAAAAAGAACAAGTCCACATGTGCTAAACAAAATAATATCAAGATCAATACATGAAAATGTGTCTATCCAAGAACCAAAATGGAGATCGCATGAATGAATGGTAGAAGTTATGACTAACAATTGATCCTGATAGAAAGTTGAGAAGCAAGAAAACATGGAGTAGATAACCTTGACAAATCAAAATCATTATCTTCCAAGTGGATATATGGCACATCACCCTCAAGATGACATAAGATGAGCTACCAAGTAACATGTAACCTCTTTGAAAGCCTATAAAAGGTAAACTCTTTGAGGAGTAACAGGTTGATTATTGGGAAGCTCATATTTAAACTAGAGGAGTTGTTGTATATGGTATTTCAATTGGTTGTTAACTAACATATAAGAAAATGTTGATACCTTATAAGTATGTTTTTTGGAATGCATTTAGAGAATCAATGAATTAGAGAAGTTTTAGGAAGCAGAGTTAGGATTGGTATAGATAATGTGTGGTATGGTAAGTGTCATGGTCACCTTGTAATCTTGAATAATTATGTAATATACATTCTAATAGATACAATGACTATTTTAAATAATAATTTTTGTTATCTATGTTTTGATCAAGGAATATTCTTATGCTTCGAGCTACACTATGTATCCAATGATTATCATTAAGTGTTTTGTTTGTAGTCATGACTAAGATCATTTATCAACTAATAGAACGAGCATTTGTTGGAATCCAACTAAATAGGATAATATCATTTAAAGTGAAATTGTAAGCATGCACATGGGCAATGGTGTGTAGGATCATGTTGATAACCAAATTTTATGCAACTAAACCAGACCTACCCCATTTCCCCTCTCTACACTTTAGTTGAGAGTGAGGGGGCACATGAGAGGTTGGCATGTGTTTGGCCACAAACTAGGCACAACACATAGGCTAAAGACATAGAAAAACATATCATAATGTTCTACAATAATTGCATTGGAATGGTATGAAATTACATATATAAAAATATATAGCGATATGTGACACTTGTTAAACAAACAAGAGTGGATTATATTAGACCTTAGTTTATCACAATTGTTACACATTCCTAACAAAATATGAAAGGATGTTTCAATAGATTTTATTGATGTATTTATTATATCAAAAGGAAAGTATTGTATTTATGTGATATTGGATCATCTCAAAAAATACACACTAGTATATTTTAATGAAATTACAACAAAAAAGTGTCACTTTTTAATTATTTCAAAAACTCTGACACACTTATCATTGTTTGTTTCTAAAGCACATTATGTCACTTGTTTGCACTAATCGCTAAAAAATAATAACCCCAAAATACTTTATGGATATTTGTATCTAAATCACATTAGCATCATCAATTTGTGTCAAAAAATTCACTTCCATAAGAAAAGTGATTTTGAATCTTGCACACAAGAAATTATTAAATCATAATGCAAAACATGATCCACTTGTTCCATAACCATGAATTTGTCAGTGTGTCCAATTAGGTTGAAAACATCATTTATTTTGGTCATCAACACAACAGATGAAAATGTTGAAAATGGAAACTCATTTTTTATTAACCAAATATTTATGTTTTCATATTGATTTTTGTGATTAGAGAAATGTATAATTTATCAATGTGTTTTTTATCCCCATCATTAATAATCCCTTAAATTTTATTGCATTAATTTTTACAATAAAAATTAGATTAGATATTTTAGTTTCATTGATGAAAATAAAATGTGTAATTTAAAATTAAATATGATTACCTTAAAAATTTGAAGCCACAATTCATCAGATGATGTGTGATTTAAAATTAAATACGATTACCTTAAAATTTTAAAGCAACCATTCTTTTTAATTTAAGAACTCAGTTTTTTGAAAATGTTATATGAAAATTTGAACTTTTTAATCACAAATCACATTCCCATTACACTTGTCTAAATATGATTAATTAATTCTAAAAATCATACTCAAGGTTATTTAGACCTTGATATTGGTGTATGTTAATGAATACAACTTCATCTTAACCAAGAAAAAGTGTGTTATTCTTACATGTATTATGTGGATGCATTAGTCGATCCCTGATTGTAAGTGTGGGAAAGAAGGTGTGGGCAAGAGATGGATAATTATAGGGTAAAGATATGTAGGAAGGGACACGGTGTGAGTAAGGAGAAGTGCCACATATGAACCAGATCCATTTAAATTGGTGGCATCTATTAATGAGTTAAATAGCCATGCCGCCTTATATTCATTATCCTAATTGAGTATATATAATATAAATATACAATTAGAATTCTATTGTATTATTTAAACCTCAATAAGTATGGTTAATGTGAGTGGATGGAAATTGGGTAATAAGTGGAAAGGAAAGAAGATTGGGCAAACCTAGCAAAAGCAATAGGTGAAGGATGTGTGTTTTTCTATGGAAGATAATTCGAAAGAAGCGACAAGAGCAAAAATTTCAGTTTTCTCCCCTTCAAAACAAGTTAGTGGTGAAAATTAGGGTTTTGAAGATTCGATTTTGGAAGCACTGCCAAGGTTTGAATTAAAAAAGGGAGTCATCAAACTGTTGATTGGTCTTTGAATTAATTTCTTTCTAAAGTACAGTCTCTCTCAAAATGTACCATTATTTGTAAATGTGTTGGTAGATGGCCGTCAGTTGGTGATATTGAGAAATGGGTGAAGGAGAAATAGGGTAAAGATGTTAAGGTGAGTTTTTTACCTAAAGGTTTCTTTGTTGTGTCCTTTTTGTCTAAAAATGAGAAAGAAGAAATCTATAAAGTGAAAATATGGTCGATATAAGGATTAGGTCTTTGGATTTAGCACTAGAACCCTAATTTGATCCCCTTAAAGCTAGAAAAGGGAGTTATCCTACTTGGTTAAGATTCTATGGTCTTCTTTTGTAGTTATGGAGCTTAGATTGTTTGGCAACCTTGAGACGTCTTGTGAGAGATGTAATGGAAGTTGATTCAATGTCCTTGAAAGGTGAGTGAGTAACTTATGCCAGGGTAAGAGTCAATCTTGATCTAGATCAAAAGATACATGAGTTTTTTTAATTAAATCCATTGATCAAGAATGTCATCAAAGGGTTGACATGGAGAATATTCCTTTTAGATGTTATGGTTGTCATCAGCTAGGTCACATTTAAAAATTTTGCAAGGCTAAAAGGAGTAACCTTCAATCCAAAAATGTAAAATTTGACCTTCAATGGAAACCTATAGTGGTTTTTAAGAGGAATCAGTCTTCTTCTTTTTTGATAGATTTGGAGTTGTTAGAAATGAGTAAGAAGATCGACCATGATAACTTGTCTAAAAAAATTCAAATGACAAAAGATGTGTCGGGGAAAATTATTTCTTCCAAATTTATTTCTCCAACATATATGATTAAAAATTATGATTTCCTTAAGCAAGAGTCACAAAATATTAGGGAATTGGTAATTAACAATCAAAAGGCTTTATCTTATGCTAAAGAGGTGAGAGGAATAGTGGAGGAGGAGCATCTTGCTCTTTTTTCTAGGAGACTAGGGTTGGATTCCAAAAAGGGATCAAAAGATGAGGAAGATGAAGATTCAAAAGGGGATTTGAATCGTAAATAAGTGTTGTCAATTTCCCAAATGAAAAGTAAAATTTCTAAACCTAAAGGAGGTCCAAAAAATAAAATAAGAAGGAAAACTAAAGTTGAGCATGCTAAAGGGGAAATTTTAGCAGGAACTCAAGGTATTTTACAAGGTTTTCTTGATGTTACGAAGCGAGGGGTAGAATTCCATCCATTGTCAAAATGAAGACTTTTTTCTTGGAATGTTAGGGGCTTGAACACTCCTAACAAAAGGTAGTTTTTAAATTTCCTTTTGTTCAAATAAAATCCAAATATTCTACTATTAAAAGAAACAAAATTGAATAAAAAAGAAGTGGAGGATCATTTAAGTTTGCTTGGGAAGTGTTAGCAAGGGGTCTTTGTGGAAGCACATGGAGCATTTGGAGGATTGGCTATTATTTGGTCCGCCTTTTCTGTCAAAATTGACTTTTTGGCCTCAGGTCAAAATTAGCTCGCTTGTAATATTTTTAGTTTTCACTCTAATCTCCAATTCCTGTTGGTTAATATTTATGTTCCATAGGGTAACAATACTAAATTATATATTTGGGAAGAAATATCTATTTTTATTAAAAACTTTTCAGCAGGACAAGGTGGTTTTAGGAGGAAGTTTTAATATCATTTCGAGTTACGCTGATAAGAAAGGTGGCTGGTTTTTAGTCTCTCAGGCTAGTCAAGACTTTGGCTCATTTTTAGATATTAATAAAATGGAAGACATTGTTCCAAATTTAGGTTGGCTCACCTAAAATAGTACGAGGTTAGGCAGGGATAATATTTTGGAAAGATTGGATAATTTTTTTGCTTCTTCTAATTGGAACCAGGATAACAAAAAGATGGATTGTTTGGTTTCTCAATTCCTAGGATCTAATCATCTTCCTCTGGTCCTATCTATCAATTTTGATTCTCCTCCAGAAAGATTTCCTTTCAAATTTGAATTAATGTGGCTATGAGATCAACCCCTATATGATCTGGTTAAGGAATGGTGGAAGAGTGGTTTGCTTCCTCAAGGTTCTAAAATGGTTTAAATGGCAAAGTGTCTAAAATTTGTGAAGGAAAAGTTGAAAATTTAGAATAGAGTGCATTTTAAAAATATCTTTCAAGAAAAAACTAGGATTGAATCTAATCTTAAATATCTAAATGAGACAGTGTTCCAATCAGGTATGGAGGTGGCTGATTATTATTTGGAAAAACCTTTAGTGAGTATGATAAAATTCTTTGCAGGGAAGAATTTTTTTGGAAACAAAAATCAAGAGAAACTTGGTTTAAAAAAGGTGATAGAAATTCTGCCTTTTTACATCAATCTATTAGGGCAAAGAGAAAAGTGAATAGGATAACTAATATTTTTTTAGGCCAAAGGGTAGATCTTGAATCCCCTAAGGAGATCTAGAGGGAAGCAATCAATTTTTTTAGAACCTTTGGATGATGAAGATTTCTCTCATTTGCAAGATCAGAAGGAATTTTTGTAGCATATTTTGTCTATTATTTCTCAAGATATGAATGAGAGATTGCTTCTCTCTTATCCTTAGAAGAAATCAAAAAAGTAGTCTTTACTATGGTAAAAGATAAAGCTCCTAGGCCAGACGGTTTTCTAGCGACTTTTTTTCAATCTTTCTGGGATGTTGTGGGTTTCGATATAGTTGAAATGATAGAAGAATCAAGATTGAAAAAGAAAGTGCAGCCTAAAATTAATACCACATTCATCTCTTTATTTCCTAAAGGTGAAATCCAAAATTCCTTTATGGATTATAGGATGGTGGTTTTGTGTAATACAATGCATAAAATCATATCTAAAGCCATAGTGAATTGATTGAAGCCTCTTTTGGATAAGGTAATTTTAAGTGAGCAAGCAAGTTTTATTCTAGGTAGAAGTATACAAGATGGTATTATTATTGTCCATGAAATTATGCATTTTTTAGTTAGTAACCATAAGAAAGGAATGATGATAAAATTGGATATCAACAAATCCTATGATCGAGTTAATTGGCATTTTCTCTTTCAGATACTGATCAAATTTGGTTTTTGTAAAGATTGGTGTGAATAGATTTTTAGCTATGTTTCCAATCTTAGATTTTCAGTTCTAGTTAATGGCAATCCGTCAGGCATTTTCTCTATTTCTAGAGGTTTGAGGCAAGGGGATCCTCTATCTCCTTTTATTTTTATCATTCTGATAGAAGCTTTAGAGAGAGCAGTAAAATTAGCTCAGGATCAAGATCTTCTTCAGGGTCTTAGAGTTATCAAGGATTTTGAAAGTCTATCTCATCATCAATTTTGTGATGATACTTTTCTCCTTAGGCAAGCTGAAATAGAGGAAGCTTAGGAAATTAAGATAATTTTATGTGCCTACGAAGATGCTTCAGGACAAAGAGTTAATGAAGGCAAGTCAGAAACCTATTTTGTTAATTGAAACAAAAGGGTAGAGAAGAATCTCAATAGGATTCTAGGTTTTAAGATTGGGAAACTTCTGAGTAAGTATCTTGGGTTTACCTTTTTTAAAAGGGTTAGATCCAATTTTTTGTGGAAAAATTTGTTGAAGAGATTTAAATCTTGATTACAGTCTTGAAAAGGTAAATGGTTATCTTTAGCTAGGTGCATCACGTTGATCAAATCAGTTTTAAGTGCTCTTCCTCCTTTTTATTTTTTAGTTCTTTCTCCCTGGATCATATTGTCCAAGCAATGAACAAAGTTATGAAAGATTTTTTATGGCAAGGATGTGAGGAGGACCAAAAAATTTCATTGATGAAGTGGGAAAATGTTTGCAAGAGGAAAGGTAAAGGAGGGGCTACGATCAAGGATCTTTCCTTATAAAATTTAGCATTGGGAGGAAAGCTGGTATGGCAAATGGCAACTAATTCAGGCAGATTTCGGTGTAGATTGCTTAGAGAAAAATATTTGGATTTTGAGGCCCCAAAAAGGATTATTTTCACTATAGATCCTCCCAAAGGTTCTCATTTATGAAATTTTATGTTATAGTGTAAATCAATGATTGGTCAACATGTTTCATGGATTGTAAATAATCAAATAAAGGTGGATTTTTTGTTGGATTCTTGGAATGGTCATAGGCCTTTAGATAAAGTTTTTACAAATAGTCAATTCAAAACGTATTTGGAAACTCATTGGGGTAGATAGGTAAGAGATTATGTAGTCCAGGTTTCAGATTCAAGTAAGGTTGTCAACAGTTGGAAAAGCTTGCAAGAGGTGTCAATTCCCCAAGGAGAAATTATTTCTCTAGACTCTTGTTTGAAATTAAGGAAAATCTTTCTTAAAGATAAAGAAGATCAACTTCACTGGGTAGGGGCTAAGTCAAATATCTACTCTATCAGATTAGGTTATCAATGGCTAAAGAAGAAGATGAGGAATTAAGTTGGGCCTCTTTCCTATGTTGGAGTAAAGAGGGATTACAAAAATCAGGGGCATTTACCTAGCTAGCAATTCATGGGAGGATCTTGACTCAAGATCAGATGAGAAAAATTACATTTGTGGGTCCATTGTGTTGCATTCTTTGTAAAGAAATAGAGGAAGTGGCGTATCATTTGTTGTTTAATTATTCTTTTGCAATATGGTGTTGGGTTTGGTTGTGTAATAGGTTAGAATGGTTTTAGGCTTGGCTAAAATCTTTATTTAAAGCTTTTGCCTCCTAGCCTATAGGAGAAGTTAAGAATGCTTTGTTTAGTCTTTGGAGATGCAGCACAACAATTTTCATTTAGATGATTTGGAAAGAAATAAATGCAATATTTTTTCAAGAAAAAGAGAGATCACTCTTTGTCATTATTCAAGATATGGAATTGTCCATCTCTAAATTAGTATCTTTGCATCTTGAAATAAAGAAAGGTTTGTTGTCAAAATGGGATATGCAGATGTGTGTGGTTTGGAAACTCATTAAAGTCCCTCCTATTCAAGGGTCATAATAGATACAAAAAATAGAAAGGATAGAAAGGAAGCTAGCTAGATGGTTTAAATTGAATTTCGATGGGCATGTAGAGGCAATCCTAGAGCTTTAGAATTAGGTTGTGTAATCAAAGACTGCAGTGAATCTTTAATAAGAGCTCTTTCTCTTAAGCTTTTGGATGGCACTAATAATGAAGATAAAGTCCAAATAGTAGTTGCAGGTGTTAATTTGGCAGCAAACTATGGAATCTCCTTTTTAAAAATTGAAGGAGGTTCATAGGTGATTATACTAACGTTTTCTAGTATGAAAACAAAATCCTAGAAGATCACTAATATTTTGGATGTTATCTAGTCTAAACTAAAATAATTTGAAGGTTGGGAATGCAACCACTATTTCAAAGAAAGCAATAAAGTGGCTGACTTTTTGGCTAATGCAGTGATTGATCAGTGTGAGAAGGAGAGGATGGATAATGTTATCAAGAGATGGGAGGATTGCAAGCTTTTTAATCAAACTAAATTTTGATAGAGCTATATTAACATTATATTGCTTTTATATAAAAGCAATTTAATGTTGATATTATGGATTGACTTCATTTTTGTTTTTTTATTCTTTAAATTTTAAAAAAAAATGTATGGTGTTTCTGTATTTCTTAATATAGAGCATCATTTTTTGAAAATTAAAATCATTTTCAAAAGATTTATTAATCATTTACAAATGAAAAATTGGCAGGACAATCATCTTTTAGCTCTTCTCAAGTGTGAAGGCCAATGTCATATGGAGTTGGCAAAATTATTTTTCAAAGGCATTATCATTCAGAGAATTCATTGTTTTGATAAGTTGCATCCTTCCATAATGGAATCTCTTTTTTCATGGCATAGTTATTTTTGGCTTGATTCATTTTATGAGTGGCAATTTGGCTAGGTGGTTAAAAGGTTCCTTGGTTTGGCGGTGCTTGAGATTATGGTTTCGAAGGGATGGACAATTTCAGCCTAGAATTTCCCAGATGGCCTTTGGCCTTTGGCAAACCCAAAAGTTGAGAGATGGGCTTTGCCAAGTCAGTCTCAAACATGTGTCTGTCAAATATTTTTTGGACTCATTCTCCTAAAGTGGTGGAAGATATTGACCTAGTGTTGGGCATGGATTTCTTAGCTCAGAGTAGACAAATTAGAGTCAATTCTGATCTAACCTCTTTGTTTGCTACAAATCTTTTCCTAGTTATGATAGATAGAGAACAGGTGCTTGTAATGATTAAATTTTTCATTTGGCCAGAGTATAGAATGGATTTGGTAGAGGATTTAGAATCATTGCCGCTTGGGCCATTTCCATTTTTATTATTTTTTGACAAAGACTATCTGGGGTTTGTCTTAGTGGCTATGTCTTACAAACTTGAGTTTATATTCATGGCTTTAGTGGAATTTGTGAATGATGTGGAAGCGGCTTGTAAAGTGCAGTTGAATGTTGCTTAAATCTAGGGAGTTAGTATCCCTTTTGTTGAAAACCTTCTTACACCTATTCTCAGTCTAGCTAAACGGAAGGCAACTAGGCATGCTAAAGTTAGGGTCAATGCAATTAAAATATTGGGTAAAGGAGTGGTGAGAGGGTTTTTTTTAAAACACCACCAGGTGGAAAGGCAAGCAACTAGTGAACTTGGAGGATTCTGGTAAAGTGCAGAAAAGATTGTTTTTTTCAGCCTTTGAGCAGCCTGAAGGAGCCAAAGATGGTAGAAAGTTGGTGATTTTGGACAACTCAAAGGCAAGTAAGAATCAGGAAAATGTAGATGCAACAATAGACAGTTCAAGTTAGAAGCTAGAGTAGAAGAAGATAAGAACCAGTCAGAGGAAGATTATAGAATTGGTAATTCTAGAATAGAAGGCTTGTTTTAGGCCTTTGGATTTCCATGGTCATTTCGTAGTAAGGTAGTGTATGAACATGTTTGTATCTAAGGGTGGTTTTTTTTTTTTTAATGTTTTGTAAGTAAGGTCTTATGCCTCTGCATGGGATGATGATGAACTAGACTCTTTATGTTTCTTTTTGTATCTTTTTTGACATAGGGTTTGGGACTTTTATAAATCCCAAGTATAAAACCCAAAAAAACGCATGGCTAATTTGTTTAATTATGAATGTTACATATAATTTCAAATGATCATATGATTCATATCTAAGTGATCTCTATGTTATTTTTAATTTTTGAATTTATGTGCATGTCTCATTTATTCAAGTTGTTTTAAATGTTGAAAATGTTTTAAGTGGGATACATCGGGTTCATCTCATTGAACACCTAATAATATCAAAAGAAGATAGAGAGAGAAGGTTATCAAAATCCATAATTCTGGTTGGTAAAATAAATACAAGATTATTCATAAGGGAGATCCTCCTAATTTTTGTCCACTTTTAGCCCAACCATAGTTATATAATAAAAAACAAAAGGTTGCATGAATGTCATGTTAATAAATTACTTTATTGCATAATGTAATTACATGATTAATTATAAATCCAATAACATTTATTTTGAGAGCAACATGAAAAATAGGGAAGGTAATAGCATGGAATAACTTGAGTTTGATGATAAGGAATATGAGGCTCTAAAAGTAGATTCCAAAACTCCATTGTTTCAACAAGGACCATACAGGGCATATTTATTGTATACTAATTTAAAAGTGATGTACTTGAAAGAAAATTACAATTACAAGTGGTACCATGTTGTTGAGTTACAATTACAAAAAATTATAGATTTTTATGTCAATTATAAAAAAGTGTAGTTTTCATAGATAAATACATCCATTTTATTTTACATACTTATTACTTACACACTTTTCATATAGAATTATTATGGCTAAATGGTGTAAGAGGCTTGGTATATAAAGACAATTCCCTTTTAATTTTACCAATTAGTATATGCATGCCCATATATAATTTGTTTTTTCTATTAAAATAATATATTTTCATGTAGTTATTGATGATCAAATAAAGATAAATCAATTTATTATCTATAATATAAAATGAATGACCAAGTGGCTTGAAGTATGCCAAGAGAAAAGAGATTGTGAGATAGAGACAAGCAATTAATTTAGGAGAATCTATGGGTGCAAAATGATGAACATGGGGGTTTTCAAGAGCAAGACTAGTTCCAAGAATGCAAATAAAATGGTTATATGACTATCTTCAAGTTTTTACAAAGCATGGTGACCCTAATGTAAATGATCATCTTGACATTTTTTGGCTAGAATTAATAGAAAATAATTTTGTGCATCAATCAACCTTAATTAAGTGTTTCTTAACCATTTATTATGACGTAATGGTATTTATTTGCAATCTCTCTTTAATTTGATTTTTATGGGATTTCTTTTTAGCCAAAACTCTACTACAATGAATAAATAATTTGATTTTAAAAAATTGTAAATTTGTAATGCAATCACACGATACAACTATCGTCACGTATTTTCATTAATGTCAAGATATCTTGAATGATGTTAAGTTGATTTACTATACTATTTACTCTTAAAATTAAAAAATAATGTAGATACTAAAATAAATTAATGAACATGTGTATCTCATCATCTTACATTATTAGTAAATTCAACAAGAACAAAAATAAAATTATGCATTGTTTTGATTGACAACAATATAATATACCACTAATAATTAATTAAAAAAACTTGTTCTATTTTCATACTCATTTAGAATAACTTTTTTTATGCTTAATATTATTTAAAAAAAATTATGTCCTCAATTACATATTTGTATATTGCACAATGAGCATGTTTGTAGCACTCCTGCTTTTGGTGGATAGACTTAAAGTGTATTACTTTTCACACTTGAAAGTATAGATAGTAAAATCTGATTATATATGATAAACTAGTCTTGTGCACTTAAAAAATATCACTCATGGCTCAACCCTTTTGTTCATGATTTTTTAGCTGCCAAAAGGCTCGTGTCCACCATCTCATTATGTCTAAATACTTATCGTATATTCCAACCCTAATATTTTGATTACCTAGATCACATGTAACTCAAAGTTTTCATAAAACTTGATTGATATCTTACTCTAGAAATTACATATCTTCACCAACTTTCTATTCTCCTGGAAGCTACCATCCAGACTAGGACACTAATGTTGATGCTAGTGTCCTAGATCTGACGCTAGTGTTTGATCCTTACAAACAGTCAAATTTAAAAATATTTAAACATGTATGGGTCATCATATTTATCTTAATTAATCCTCCCATGAAATCATTTCAAAATTTGTGGTATAAAGATAAAACAAAGGGTCATTCATTATAATCTAGCAATTACCAAGTAAACATTTGTCAAGCTCACACTTAATCATTTTCACAATTGAGTTTTATTACACTATTCTTTCCTATTTCCAAATCAATCATAGGATCAATCTTTTTACAGGTCTGAGACATTCAAACAAAATCTCATGAGCAATATTTATCAATTGACAAGGTAGATAACTACATGTACTTGTATATAACATATTGTATAATTATTCACACAAAAACCCACATAAGGGAGAAAACTACATCAATATGAGGCCCTCTACAAAATATATGACTATGTAGGCAAATTATCATTGATAGATGAGTCTTTGAATTTAGTTTGACTTCACTTGAGCCCACTAACTCTCATTTTTCAAGATGACATGCCCAAGTTTCAAGACCTAGGGTTTTGAGCAAAAGATTAATATCTAGAGCCTATGCACATTATCTGAGTTGATAATCTGCAAGGTGATAGTAAAACCTAATAGGTGTAGTTAGTTATTTCAAAAAAATAATTATATTATGTACTAAACACAAGCATCATATTCAAAACAAAAGTGTTGACGATAGTGTCTAGATTCTAATGATAGTGTCCAAGCTAATAGAAAGTAAAAATTCAAAATTTGATAAATTAATGTGGAACATCTTCATGTATTCTATTGTAACTACATCTATTAGATCTTCCTGCACATTAGTAAATAATTTTTGTTTCTTCTTCATATTACTACATTCAAATTATTATTAGCATTGTACTTTTTATATTTAGTATATTTTCATAATTCATCATTGTATTATGATATTGTGAATTTGAGTTATTTAATTGGCCTACCTTTATAATAGCTTAGCCATTTGTTTTATTAGTTTATTCTCCCCCTAACCCATCCAAAAAAGGTTAAACATTTTGTGAACTTGACTTTTGAGCCTTCTTGTGCAACCATAACTTACTCTAGGGTTTTCATCCTTCTAGGGTCTTAAATTGAATTCTGATTCCTTATCATGTTGGATTATTTTCTAGAATTCATATGTCTCTTTCTTCTTGTTCTCATTATAGTCTTTGAAACATTTAAAATAGATAAAAATGAACCTCTTCCTCTTCCTAGACCTAAGAAAGGTGATAGCTACCATCACGCTCCCATTATTTACCCACGACTCATCTTGGATTTTGCAATATATGCTATCACTACTTCAAGGGATAAGGTAGTCCATATTATAGTACCAAAATAAGGTAAAAAACATACCCTCATTCAAACCCATCAACCTCCAACATATCCTATAGATGGTGTGTGTATGCATTTTCAATTTGAAGTACATAGGGTTTTGTGCTTGTGAATCCCTCAATTATAAAATCATCACTATGACAAGTCAATAGAAGAGTTATGAAATTAAAATTGGTATTTGATTTCAAAGATCACATTATGGGAAAATAATAACACACATACAAACAATCCAAAATATGTTAGTGTTAATCATGTGTTTGCATTTTCACCTAAGAATTTGTGCCTAACAAGACTTCATATCAAGATTGGAAGCTACAACAGAATATATCTATAATAAGTGATTCAAAAATTATAAAAAAGATAATAACATTTCAAGTGAGATTCTAAGGCTAATTCTTATAAATAAGTTGATCAAACTACCTCCTCTACTTCCTATAAGAAGATCAAAATACTATTGTGCATATCATAGAATGCATGAGCATCTTACTGATAGTTGTTTGGATTTGAAGAAAAAATACAAAGTATAGTTGATAGTGATCTTATAATAGATACACCAATCAAAAAACCCACTCACCTTATGAGTGAATTCCTAAAGCACATGTGCAAAAATAACAAGTATGGGTACAAAAGGATAATTTAGAGAAAAAATAGTTGTAAATGCAAAAAATAGAGAAAAAAATGCTTCAAAAGGCACAATTAGAGCAAGAAAATATTCAAAACACACAATTATAACAAGAAAAATTCAAAAGGCAAAGATAGAACAAAGAATGTTACAAAAAAACAAGATGAAAAATAAAAGTTACAAAAGGCACAACATGAAAAGCAACAATTACAAAAGAATGAATTGCAAAGGCAATGTTACACAAAAAGCAATTGGAAAATCAAATTCAAAATAATCAAACAAGCATGTTTAAAGCCAAATTTATAATGAAATGGATTTTTTTTTAAAAAGCAATAGATGTCTATTAACACTAATATTTCAAAGGTGGTTATAAAGGGGGCAATTACAAGACTTTCCTCATACCATGACCCTTTCACTATCACTACTCATATATGTGGCAAACAATTCATAGATATCAAGGTTATGGACTATCAAGATACAAATTTTTGTTATGTGTCATTTCTTAGCTCTCTTAGAAATAAGTATCCAAATGTAGATAAAACTAACTCAATTGCAACAAGTGTGGGATCAATTCAGTTAAAATTTTTATTTTATTCAAAATAATGTTCTCTTTCTTTTCATGTTGTTTACAATCCAAGTGCATATAATTTTTTGCCGAGTAAATCATGATTACATTCAATAGGATCAATGATTGATAGAAAAAAAGGTTACATATCATTTAATTATGAAGGAAAGGTTACATCCTTTTCCAAAGAAGGAACATATTTAAAACAAGACCACACAAAGGAAAATAACTCTCAAACAAAGATAACAATTACAATCTTATCAAAAGAACATGATACACTTTATGATTCTTCTATGCACACACATAACACATTTCCTTCCAGAAATGTTATTCATTCACCACTCCCCACATATTGTTATCCTAATATTGAGATCATTAGGGCTTGTGCATTTTCAAACAATCTAAAATCAAATTCAAATATGCAAAAAAAAATTGAAACAATCAAATAATCAATAAAATACAAAAACATTCAAATTAAAAAAAAAATACTTAGCATATACTTGTTTACTAAATTTTGTATATGTGGTTTACTTTATGTTAGTAAATAAAATATCATTTTCTTTATATACACACATATGTTTCATAAGTATTTAAGTGTGATACAAATCATACACTAGATACATGATACGTGCACATACAGATGTTGGACATTTATTCCATCTGTATGACACATTATGTTAGGGCATTTGCTTCATTGATGACAATTGATACTAGTTATATTTTTTATGATCATTTTGCATTATCATGTTGAGCTTATATACTAACACTTATACATGCCTATACTCATGCTTTATCTTACACAATGTGTTAGATATGTTATGTTACAGGAAGAACTAGTGGGATATACTTATGCTAGTTGATTATAATTCATTTATTCACCTTATCACATGGCTTACTTAAATGTGATTCTTGTTTGCTATCTTGTTTGGATTTTGGAACATTTAAACATTTTATTTATTTTTTGGCCACAATGCCCTGAGTGTTGTTTTCTTTGGTGAGCAGACATTTGAACATCCTTCCCATTGATTGTGTGACATTTGAATATGACCCTTGATTTTGGTCTCCTTAGACCCCTTTTCTTGACATTGAGTTCTCTTGTGTTTCAAATTTGATTGTTTATTGAGCTTGTGCTTTTTACTTCTAGACATTGTCAGGATCCATATCATGCATCGTAGGGCTTGTTATGTCTGATTATTACAAGTTATATTTATACATTTACTTAGACATGATACTATTATATGTTTCATTATTAAATTATTTGTCAGGGAATCCAAGAGCAACACACCTGTTCTGATCCCACTTGTTAGGATCTTGCTCCTTAGAAAGAGCACAATATGATTACCAAATACAAGCAATTAAACATGCGGAAATATCTAGAAGTACAAGTAACTAGAATTCACAAATAGCACAGAATATGAGAGACAATATACAATCTTGTATTAATACTCGTACAGAAAAGAATACAATAAAGAGACGCCACGCTCTTCCACCTTACAGAGGCTTGCCACACCTCAAGTGTAAAGTAATTCTTCTTTAAAACACTCTCCTACCAAAAACGGTCCCAACACACAACTCACACACAGAATTGATGTTCACCTCTCCAACCAGTCAGTAATAACCCTGCCAGTACCAAGCACTCTAAAGTACTTCAAGTAGATCTCCCTTGAACCTGCAACCTGCAATTCAACAGACCATACTTACACATGTAGATCTCCTATGAGCTTGCAACAACCTGCAACTCAATGATCTTACAATGGAAGGATCTTCCTTGCCTTCCTTTTCAGCTCATAATTACAATACATGCCAATGGGTCTATAAATAGATCCCAGACTTGAACAATAATTTAGACTCTTAGTTTACTAATAATAGACACACAGCTCAAGACTCAAAATAGCATTTACATGCAAACACTTAGTTCAACTAACTAACTGTTCGTGCAACGAACAGTTCTAGAACACACAGGTGACTGATGTTGGTCCCTGTCTAACTGGTGCTGATCGACGTTGGCCGACTTTCTGTCGACGCTGATTGCCTTCTGCATTCATCATGACTGACGTCGGTCATACTGTCGACGCTGGTACTTCTGGAACTTCAGCATCCTCCTCTTCGTCTGCATAGGTGAAGCTTTTAGCTCCATAACCTAACAATCTCCCACTTGGAGATAAACAACTGCAATTGTACCTGTACTTGTACGTCATCTAGTTTGTTCCCTTGGCTCTATATCCCTCTTCAAGATCATTCTTGAAGACCAACCAACACACAATCTGTAGTGCAACACCTGTCATCCAAATCACCTGCCACATCCACATCTACAAACCCATGTAGAAAATAACTTGACCCTGCATAGCATTTGCACCTACTGCTAGTCCCTCTAAGAATCCACTGAACTGCCCTCCAATGCTTCTTTCTCGGATTGGCTCCAAACTTTTGACAACTCCCACTTCTTGGGAAAACTCAGGTCTAGTACATACCATGCACTTAACCTCATTATGTGAATCAAGACACTATTCTATGAACTGTCCAACCATCGACGTGCTAACCGGTCTCACACAATCATCCTGAAACAAAGTCAACATATGACCTTCCATGTCCCTAGAACACACTCATACCAAAGAATCTTGTTGCTCCCAAATTCCTCATGACATACTTCTGAACTAGCTTTACTTTTAGTTCAGTAACTCCCTGTATATGTAACCCTGCAACAAGCACATCATACAACAATAGGATAATGTAGCTAATATTATCCAACCCGGTAAAGAGAAACACAATGATCAAACCTCCATTATCTTGCAGCTTATTCAAGACCATATATCCTGGCCTTCTGTCTCACATGTCCATTTCTGCTCTTCTTCATCCTGAACATCTATTCGTCTCTCAGTGCTTACTTCCAGCTGGCAACTCCACCCAAAACTCCTATTTGGTTCTTCTCCAAGGAATCACATCCTTCATCTATGCCAAGCTCCCACTATTTTTTGGATCTACTTGTTTTGCTTCTTTAATAACTTCCTGGTTCTTCACCATTAGTGAGCAACAAGTAGTGTAAATAAAGAAAATGATGAAATTGAGGCTTACTTACCCTTTAAGTCCTCTATATGGGTGCTTGAGACTCTTTGACAGCTTGATGTCCACCCAAAATTCATCTCAGTGACCGATGCTAGTCACATCTCAGTATGCACCTGACCGATGTCGATTTTCTGCGACTGCCTCATTGCCGACGTCGATTCCCCCTCGCCGATGCTGGTGTTTATCTATCCCTGAGTCACCGACGTCGGTCTACACATAGCCAACATCGGTCCCTGTCTGGATGCCGACGTCGGTCTTTGTGTTTTGCTTGTGAGAACTGACTTCCACCTGCGAGCTCCTTTTGGATCAAACCCTTGTCCAAATCACCCTTGCTCTGCTCAAAATTCTTTTGCCCCTTGTGCTGAACTCTATCCGTCACTTTCTCTTTGAAAACCAAGGCTTTTTTGCTCTTATCACTAACATCGAATTTCTCAAGAAATGTCACTTTCTTCTTCTGCATACAGAAATCTCGATCTATGCTCTTCAAATCTAAAAGCATACCCTTTGACTCAAGAGCATGCATCTCCTTCTTATTCATGTGACCAAGCCTATTAAGCCACATCTTCAAATCTACAGCTGAAGTAGATAACCCAAAAAAGAGAATCAATAATACAAGTAGATAGATAAAGCGTACTTACTTTCTTACCTCCTGCTACAACAAGTGCACCCTTGGTAACCTTCCAAGAGTCCACTGTGAGAGTTATTGTGCAACCCTCATCACCCAAACTTCTTACAAAAATCAAATTTTGCTTCAGAACTAGGGCATGCATGACCTCCTTCAACACCCATTTGTTATCTGTCTACAATTTTAGCTTCACTTTTCCTTTGCCAACCATTTGACAAGGCTTACCATCCCTTAAACAAATTTCTCCAAAGTCTCCCTGGACATACTCATGAAAAAATTTCCTATTTGAGGATGCATGAAAAGAGGCACCAAAATCTAAAACCCAAGATTCTACTTTATCCAAATAACATACCAGAGCATCTTGTGCAACGAACTCTGCAACATTTGTTTCTTCTTCATGTCTTTCATGCTGATCTTCACCCGACCTGCAATCTCTTTTTAAGTGCCCTTGCTTTCCACATTTCCAGCAGGTTATTCTGCCATACTTAGACTTGGATCTCCTACCTATCTTTGACCTTGATCTCCCATGCTCTATCTTCTCTCTTTGTTTTTCCCTGCTTTCCACACTCAAAGCATTTTCTGATGATTCACCTGTGCTTTTCCTGCGAATCTCTTCATTCAAGATCACACTCATAATATCATCCACTTTTAAGATTTTTGAAGCAGACGTAGTATCAGAAACTACCATTACCAAACTCTCCCAACTTTCAAGTGATGAACATAAGATTAAGAGAGCCTTAATTTCATCATCAAAAACAATATTGACTGAATTTAACTGGTTTACCAAACCATAGAAATCACTAAGATGACTATGTACAGATCCACCTTCCAACATTTGCAAATTAAACAATTGCTTCATAAGAAATACCTTATTCGAAGCTGAAGGTTTTTCATATAAATTTTTCAAAGATTCCATCAACTCTACCGTTGTCTTCACATGTGATAAGTTGGAAATCACAGACGATGCAAGACTCAACCTTATAGATCCCAGATCCTTCCGATCAAGAACCTCCCATTCTTCATGCTTCATATCCTGGGGCTTGCAATCAACCCCACCCAACGGTAAGTACAAATCTTTCTAATACAAATAATCTTCAATCTGCATCCTCCATAATTGGTAGTTCTTGCCATTAAACTTCTCCATTCGTAGCTTACTTTCTTTTTCCATTGCTCTACTCCCACTCAAACAGAAACCCCTGTGAGTAACCTGTAATCAACACACACTAACCAGATCTAATACAACCTGTTAGTATCCCAACCAAAAGCTCTGATACCAGTTGTTGGGGAATCCAAAAATAACACACCTATTCTGATCCCACTTGTTAGGATCTTGCTCCTCAAAAAGAGCACAATATGATTACCAAATACAAGCAATTAAACATGCAAAAATATCTAGAAGTACAAGTAACTAGAATTCACAAATAGCACAGAATATGAGAGATAATATACAATCTTGTATTAATACTTGTACAAAAAAGAATACAATAAAGAGACGCTACGCTCTTCCACCTTACAGAGGCTTGCCACACCTCAAATGTATAGTAATTCTTCTTCAAAACACTCTCCTACCAAAAATGGTTCCAACACACAACTCACACACAGAATTGGTGTTCACCTCTCCAACTAGTCAGTAATAACCCTGCCAGTACCAAGCACTCTAAAGTACTTCAAGTAGATCTCCCATGAACCTATAACCTGCAATTCAACAGACCATACTTACACATGTAGATCTCCTATGAGCTTGCAACAACCTGCAACTCAATGATCTTACAATGGAAGGATCTTCCTTGCTCCTTTTCAGCTCATAATTACAATACATGCCAATGGGTCTATAAATAGATCCCAGACTTGAACAATAACTTAGACTCTTAGTTTATTAATAATAGACACGCAGCTCAAGACTCGAAATAGCTTTTACATGCAAACACTCAGTTCAACTAACTAACTGTTCATGCAACAAATAGTTTTGAAACACACAGGTGACTGACGTCGGTCCCTATCTAACTGGTGCTGACCGACATCAGCCAACTTCCTACCAATGCCGGTTGACTTCTGCATTCATCATGACCTACGTCGATCATACTGCTGACGCTGGTACTTCTGAAACTTCAGCATCCTCCTCTTTGTCTGCATAGTTGAAGCTTTTAGCTCCATAACCTAACATTATTGATACATATATGGCATTTTTATCTTATCATTTTGAGATAATATGACTATCATATAGCTTTCCCCTCACCTCAAACGTAGGGTGGGGCAGGGTGCGAGAGGCGGTGTGGGAGGCGCATATCAATGGGGGCATGTCATAGAGATGAGTCCACATATATGTAGTTGGAATAATTGGTAGAATTTGATATAATTTACATGATTAAAATATACATTTGGGTCATAATCTATGCATTTGGCACTGATTTTAAAGATTTGAGATAACTTTTCATGTTTGTGACATATTTTACATAGTTTACAAAGTACAGGGTACATTTAGACAAATACTTTGGGTTAAAACATATTTGAGGTGCATATGTCATGAAAATGCACTAAATCACATATACATATTAGGTATATATAAATTTATGCATTGACCTTACCAAGATGCACTAATTAAGATTTATTAGACTATAATAATTGGCTCACTTGAGTAGTGCAGTTGAGACTTAGTGCCCTCGATGGCCTTAGCACTACTTTCAATTTGTAGGTTGAGATGGTTACACTGTTTGACATGGGCCAAATTGGCTAGATTGACTAAATTATGTATACACTTGAGTTGTGTGATTGATATTTAGTGATCTCGATGGCCTTGGCACCATTCACCCTTGCACTAGATTGGGGACATGATCACCCTCAAATTATCCTCTTCACATCTCCATGGTTCATCTATGAAACTCTTTCTCTAATTATTCAATAAAGAAGCATCATTACCAAATCAAACTACCAAGAGGTAACTTGGTTTCATCGACACACATGTAATCCTTGCTTGCTCTCTTCTTTCAAGTATGTTAACTATTCAATTTTTTGATTATATACACTAATTACACTTTAACATGCTCTTAGTTCTAGGTAATACACAAATAATAAATTTAAATAGGGCTCAAGCAAATACAAGGTGTGTTATACACTCCAATGTACGTATTTCTTTCTTTTAACCCATAATTTCATCCTTATGCATTACTAGATTAAAGGGGGTGCATGTGATGGGGGTGGGTTGGGAAAATGTAAATACTAAAATATGATTATATATGATAAAATAGCCTCGTGTACTTAAATATCACTCATATCTCAACCCTTCAATCCATAATTTTCTCGCTACTAAAAATGATTGTATTCCCCATCTCACTGTGCATAAATTCTTATCCTATAGTTTGACCCTGATATTCTAATGACCCAAATCACTTTTAGCCCACAACCTACATAAAACTTGATTTATATCCTACTATGAAAGTTATAGATCTTCAAAAACTTTCTATTCTCCTGGACACTACCATCTAAACTAGGACACTAGTGTCCTAGATTTGACACTAGTGTTCGATCTTTACAAATAGTCAAATTCGTAAATATTTTGACATGTATGGGTTGGAATATTTATCTTAATTAACCCTACTATGATATCATTTCAAAAGGTGTGGTATAAATACAAAATAAATTCATTCATTATCATCTAAAATTTACCAAGCAAACATCTGCCAAACTCACACTTAATTATTTACACAATTGAGTTATATTACCCTATTCTTTCATATTTCTAAATCAATCATAGGGGAAATATTCTTACAAGTCCGAAGCATTCAAAGATCAAACCATGAATAGTGTTTGTCAAGTTACAAACTAGATCACTACATGCACTCACATATAACATATTGCATAATTATTCACACACAAGCCCACATAAAGGGGAGAACTACATTGATCTAAGGCCCTCTTTAGAGTATATGGATATGTAGACAACGCTCATTGACATATGGGTATTTGAGGTCAACTCAGCTTCACTTGAGCCCACTAACTCTTATTTTGCAAGGTGAAATGCCCAAGTTGGAGTACCTAGGGTTTTGAACAAAAGACTAACATCCAAAGCCTATATGCAAGATCCGAGTTGACAATCTAAAGGTGATAGTGAACCCTAATAGGTGTATTTTATCATTTTGGGAAAAGCCATGTATTCTATACTAGACAAAAGCATCGGATTCAAGGTAAAAGCATTAACAATAGTGTCTAGATTATGATGGTAGTGTCCAGGCTAACATAAAAAAATATTTAAAATTTGATGAATCATTGTAGAGCTCTTTCCATGTACCTACATCTATCAAATTTGCATGTGCATTAGTGAATAAGCTAAATATTATGTCTTCTTGATATTGCTACATTCAAATTACTATTGGCATTGTATTTTTTATATTTAACATACTTTCATAATTTAACATTGTATTAGGATATTGTGAATGTGAATTATTTAATTTATTTGATTTTAAAATAGTTTGGTTATTTGTTTGATTAGGCTATTCTCCCCTTAACCCATCCAAAAAAAGTTAACAAAAAGACATTTTGAAATGTATTTTCTCAAATACATTGGGGTACCAAATTAGGAGCTATGCACTCAAAACTTTCATGGTCATGCATTCATTCCATAATCAGGATATGTAAGTAAATATTTATCTATTTAACATCATACTCATTGCCAACTCCATCACTTTACTAAGTGTGTTGTATGGAGCTCCATTTAAAACTTTTCTTGTTGCATTGACCAATAACATCACTTTATCTTCTTATTTATATCAAACAATTTGTAACCAATGGTTGCCCATTCTGATTTTTGGTCAAATATGCCATTTATGCATGTAGTCCTCATTGATGTTATATTTGTATCACTAGCTAAAAAACCACTATCTAGGTTCAAATTTTAGATTATAAATTATAAAACAAAAAACACCATACAATTAAATAGTGAAAATGAAATGAACACAACTAACCCTTGCATAAGTGGTTTTACAATAAAAAATAGATAATGAACTCTCGAAGTTTAACAATTCAAGAAGAATAAGTTTAATAGTTTCATTTTCTAGAGTAGTAAAGGTGACTTTCAAATGTATAGGTTCATTCAATGCAAGGTTGCCAAAGATGATGCATATTACATCAAATGAAATGACCCAAAAGAATATATCACAATTACTCACAATTATTTTTTATTAGTAATTATTTATTTGTAGTTTACGCTTTATTTGGACCTTTTTTTAAATCTTTTTTTGGTATTAATCAACCTGCAAATCCAAACCACCAAATGATCACATAGAGTTTGCAAAAGGCAAATTTCTATACTTATTCAAAGTCATCATATTTTTATATTATAATTTTTTGAAGTATTTTCTTAGCCACTTTTAAATTTTATTATAGTTTATTAAAATTATTATTATTATTATTATTATTATTATTATTATTATTATTATTATTATTATTATTATTATATATTACCTCATTTAACTTGAAATCAAAACACTTGTAAAATTTAGACATAGGTCCATCAACTTTAATGCTTTTCAATATACACATATTTTATCTATATATTGGGCATGACTTAATTTACATTGTATTACTTGGAAGATACTATTTTATTGATTATTTAATTCTTTTTATCTTATAGAAAATGTCCAACTTTTATTATCAACCTCGTGTATGTTATTTGTGCACACTAAATTAGGATAAATAGATAGATAGATATAACAAAGAAATATTTTAGATCACTATGTTTCAATTATTATTTCTTATTAATTATTTCAACCCCTTCCCCCTCAATCCCCTATCCCCTCCTCCCCCTCTTTCCATCTCTCTCTCTCTCTCTCTCTCTCTCTCTCTATATATATATATATATATATATATATATAGTTTGAAATAATTAAATAGGGTCATGGTGAGTCGTGATGATGAGGATCATGAAGAAGATAATGAAAATGATGATGACTAAAAAGCTAATCATTACTTAGTAATTTTATAACAACTCTTCCATGATGAAAATGATGGCTCTCCTATATACATCATTGATAATAACAATGTTTATATTAAATTTTGATTTTAGACCTACATTTTATGACAATTCTTTACTTATATTTGATAATTATAGCCACTATTTATAACATTTATGTGAATTTTTATATTGTTTTAGTCTATTGAAGATTATTCTAATTATAATCATTCTCATCCTAATTAAATTTAAAAAAAAATAAAGCTACAATAAATATGTATATAATTAGTTATTATTATTTTATAATACAAATTTTCAAAAAATATAAAATTTTAATCTATAATGCAAAAAAAAGACAAAAAATAACTTGAACAGAAAAAACATAAATGCTTAGGACAAATTATTGACACATGTCTAATCCAAATCAACTCAAAATTGGCTTCCAAAATTTGAAAATATCTATCTAAACAAAAATTGATACATGATGATGCAGCTGGAAACACCACTAAAAAGCATGAATTCAAATTAAAAAATTCTCAAGTATAACACAGAAAGTAGTGACATAAAATTGTGTCACCACACTACAAAAAACATGCTAAATTTTTGGCTTGGATAAAATTTGATTATTAGCATTAGCTTATCCAATGCTAAAAATGTCACTCAAAAAATTATATTAGACTCAAAAAAAAAATTAAAAATAAGCAAAAAACATTATGATTTTAAAGCAAAATCTTATGTTAATAAGGCAAAATCTACTAATGACACTCATTTTATTGACATGGAGGAGGCATGTTCAACACCAAATTGTGAAATCTTATGTAGAAAAATATTACAAACTTTTTGGTTTCAATGAGGTGATCTTTATCCCTTATTCACTAGTAATTTTTTAAAACAAATGTTTGTCCATATGGAGATATCTCTTACTATGAGTTTTGTGTATCTACCCCAAATAGATAGATAGCCATAAGTAAAAAGCAGTTAGAAGGTATCTCCAATTTTTTGCTTCTAGCATTTATGGTTTAAATGGTTGTCTCTAGTAGAATGGTGCGTGGTATAATATTACATATCAGTGGTTTAAATGGTTACCTCTAACATAATGGTGGATAATACAACAAATCACAATCAAAATGATGTGATTGATTACCTTATATGGTTAATTTCTACCGAAACATAAGGAGTTTTAAAGCAAAAGTCCCTCTTGCACACTATTTTCTAGAACAATCTTATACAATGATTCAACTTTTTTAGGAAACCTTTGAAGTTTCCAAATAGAATGAAACAACTAGTAGATCAACATTGCTCTTAAAGATAATTTGAAGGTGATTTTGATTTAGTGTGCTTATAACCCCATAACATCTTTGTAATATCCCCAAATACAAAGGAGACCATAAACATGAATTGCATCAATGTAAATAAATCACTAATGGAATCGTCTAAATGAGCAACACTTAAATTAACTACAACTAAATTAAATAAATTTTCCATATGGGAAGGAGCGCCACATTTAATGCAAGGAATAAAAGTTATATTAATGCAAGTCATCCCATTTGATGAAAAGACACATCACTTTGGAAAGGAGACACATCATTTGATGCAAAGCTATGAAGGGTATCTATAAGAACTTGGTGAAGGAAAAAGATATATATTCAGATTTGACATTCATTCCTTTATCGAAAGTTTACGCTAGCAACCTCTTCTTTTATAATTGAGGATGAAACCCCTCATTTGATAGATACAAGGATGAAACCCCTTGATATCAACCCCTCAAGGATGAAACCCTTTGAGAGTTCTCTATTAGAATAATTATAACCAAAATTCCGCATTGTACATTTGATCATTATACAACATTATTTGTTATATAAATTTATTATCTTGTTAATACGAACATAATTCTATTATCATTGAATATTATGATTTCAAACCTTAAAGAGGAATTTCGATAAATCTAAATTAACATATAATATTTTGATTTGGAGTATTACAAAGCTATCAGAGCTTTTCATCCTACCAGCCTAAGGGTTTCAATAAGCATTATGCATTCAAATCATAAGGTCAACATAAACAACATAAATGATGCATAGTTTGACTGTTGGGCCCAAGGGCAAAGTCAAGTATATATGTTGATGTTAAAATTAGTTCAACAAATGCAATAGTTGAATAACTCGCTAACTCAAAATTCTAATGGTGAGGGAAGATTATCACAAGCACAACAAGGTTATACATTTAATAACAGTCGTGAAGGACTCCCATCAAGGACTTATGTACGCCCAACCATGTCCACATTCCTTCAATGAGAGGAACCAATATAGGAAGAAGATGAGACCGAGTTGATTTTCAATGATATTAATGCATGTCACAATAAACATTTTAATCTTGATCCTATGATAAGGGATGAATTTGTGATAATTTGCTATGCAACACAACTAAAAAAGAAGTTGGGAGTACACTCTCCAATTCAATATGAGTTTCCTATTTTGGATGAATGAGGAAGCCTTTATCTAAACCAAAGAGTATTTTTGAAACACAAAACAAGTCTTTATGCATTAGGAAAATAAAATTGAAATGAAAAATTTACTAAAGGAAGAAGCTTTGTGGGAATACATGTTCTTTGTGGAAGTTCATTCTTCACTTCCTATATGCATTTTTTTATTGATAATGTTGGTTGTTACAATTACAACCCAAGTTATGAATACAAAGAAACCAGAGTAGTAACAATACAAAGCTTCCTAATTACAATTTCAACTTTTTATAGAAACTTGCTTGATCATCTTGGAGCTTTCTAATTTGCTTGTCAATCTTCACCATTTGCTCAGCTAATTTTGTGTTATGGGAAAAATATTTCTAGAGCATCTTAAAAATATTAAGTATTTGTAGAATACAATTAGAGTAAAGATTTTGAATGGAAAATTCAAATAGAATACAAGAATTATTGAGAACAACAATGCATCTATTTTTCCACATCATTGAAAATTCAATTGTCTAAAAGATCCAATAATCACCTTATGAGAAATATTAAGGCCCATAAGAGCTTGTTTCTATTTAACCATTTTAGAAAAGAGGTATGAGGAGAATAGCATAATAAAACAAATGGCTAGGTTGTTCTAAAAGAAGACCAATTAAATAATTCAAATTTACAATATTCTAATATAATGTTGAATTGTGTAAATATGCTAAATATAGAAAGTACAATGTCAAACAATAATTTGAAATCTAAAACACAAAGAAGAGATAACACTTAGCTTGTTCACTAATGTGTAGATAGATCTGGGAAAAGCAAGTCATGCAGAAGAAGGTAAGATGATATTTCATAGGGATTCATCGGGTTTTGAATATTAGCTTGCTTGTTGCATGGACACTACCATCAAAATCTAGACACTAGCATCAACGTTTTTGTTTCAATTTTGATGCTTATGTCCGCAATGAAGTACATGTCCTTTTACGTAAATTCCACCTATGCATGTTAGGGTTCACTATCACCTTGTAAATTGTTTGTTTGAGGCTAGTGTCCAGATTCAATGCTTCTATCTGTAATGAAGTACTTGCCCTTTTCTATAAATTCCACATGTGCAAATTAAGATTCATTGTCGCCTTGTAGATTGTATGTTTAGATCGTGTACACATGTTTTGGATATCTGTATGTAGCTTAAAACCCCAAGTCCTCTAATTAGGGCATGCCATATTGCAAAATAGGGTTTAGTGGGATCAAGTGAAGTCAAGCTAACATCAAATACCCCTTTGTCAGTGAGCGATGTCTACATAGCCAATACTTTAAAGAGGGCCTCAAATTGATGTAATTCTCTCCCTTATGTGGGCTTGTGTATGAATAATTATGAAATATTCTACATGAGAGTGCATGAAGTGATCTAGCCTAGAACTTGAAAAATATTTCTTATCAACTGCTTTTTGAATGTTTCATACCTGTAATAATATTGCTCTTATGATTGATTTGACAATGGGGAAGAATAGAGTAGTTTTGTAAGCTTAAGAGGTGTTTTTCCTTGGTATAAGATATATGTGTGTTTGATCTATACTTGATGATAATGAATGGTCATTGATTTTTATTTATACCACACATTTTGAAATGATCTCACATGAGGGTTAAAATAATACTATATTTTGACCCATATATGTTGAAAGATTTGCAAATTTGATTGTTTGTGAGTTTTAGACACTAGTGTCTAACTTGGGTCACTAGCATCGATGTTAGTGTCTTAATTTGGATGGTAGTGTCTAGGATAATAAAAAGTTTTTGAAGATCTATAACTGCCAGGGTAGGTTATTAATCATGTTTTATGTAGATTTTGGGCTATAGGTGATCAGGGTAATTGAAATATCAAGGTCAAACTATAGGATAAACATCTAAGCACAATGAGATGATAAATGTGAACCTTGTAGTAGCATAAATATATTGAATTGCAGGATTGAGCCATGAGTTATATTTGTCAAGTGTATAAGACTAGTTTATCATATAAAATTCAGATTTAGCATCTACATTTATCCCCTCCTACCTAATATAGTAATGCATAAAGATGAAATTACTAGGTTAAAGGGAAGAAATGTGCATTTTGTGTGTAAAATACACCTTGCTTTGACTTGAGCTCTATTTGAATTTGTTGTTTGTGTATTACCTACAACCAAGATCATGTTACAATTTAATTAGTATATATAATCTGAAATTGAATAATTTAAATACTTGAAATAAAAGAGGTAAGGAAAGAGTACACATGTGTCGATACAATCGTGTTGCCCCTTGGTAGTTTGCTTTGGTAATAGTATTTCTTTGCTGAAGTGTTGGAGAAAGAGGTTCACAACTCTTGGAGATGTGAAGAGGATAATTGAAGGGTGATTATGCCCCCAATCTGATGAAAGTGTGAGTTGTGCCAAGGCCATCAAGATCATTAAATCTCAATCACACAACTCAAGTTTATACATAATCTAGCCAATCTCATCCATGATAAATGGTATAACCATCTCAACATGTAAAATGGAAGTAGTGCCAAGGCCATCGAGTGTGTTGAATATCGATTGCACTACTCAAAGGAACTAATTGTTGCAGACATAAAACTCAATCGATGCATCTTGGTAAGGTCGGTGCATAAATGTGTATATAATCTGAATAAGCATTTGTGATTTTCGTGCATTTGCATGGCATATGCACTTTTAATGTGTCTCAAGCTAAAGTATATGTCAAAATATAACATTTACCCTATAAAATGTATACAATATTTGTCACAAATCTTAAAAAACTCTACCTCAAATCTGTAAAATTGGTACCACATGCATCAGATTTTAACTCAAGTGTATATCTAAATTATGTAAGCTATACAAAATTTTGTTAGTTATGTCATGTGGACTCATGTCTCTATGACATGTCCCCCTCATATGCCCCCTACCCCACTCCTACCGCCCCCTTTAAGGTGGGGAATTTAACGTAATAGTCACCTTATTTCAAAAGGATAAAATAACTATGTTGTATCGATTATGTAGTGAAAAAATATATAGTGGTATCATAGATGTATCAATGAAGCTCATAGTATCCAAACATAACAATCCATAAGATGCATGCTATGGATTATGATGTGCTGGACCGATTCCTGTAGCCAAAAATTAAAATAAAAATAAAAATTATGACAACGTTTAAAAATAACAAACACAAAATCAAAAAACAATTAAGCACACACACAAGAGAACTCAATGTTATGCAAAAAGGGTCTAAGGAGACCAAAAACTAGGGGCATGTTCAAATGTCACACACTCAAAAGGATGACATGTTCAAATTTACGCATACCAAAGAGAAAAAATTCAATATCGCTAGGGCCAACAAACAAATAACATATTCAAATGTTTCACAATTCAAACAAGATACCAAACAATAAGTACACTCAAATAAGCCATGTGATAATATGAAAAAAGTGAAATCTAAGCAACTAGCATAGGCATATCGTACTAGTTCATGCATGCATGTGTTAGCAAAATGTCTTGTAACATAGCATATCTAACACACTATTGAAGATGTAAGCATGAGTATAGACATGTGTACGCGTTAATATATAAGTTCAATATAATAGTGTAAAGTGATCATAAAATAATAGAATATGTATCAATCATTATCAATAAAAGCATATGCCCCCAATGTAGTGTGTCACATGGGTAGAGGAAAGGTCCAACATTTGTATGTGCATTAATCATATATCTAGTGTATGGTCATATCACATTCAAGACCCATGAACATATGTGTGTATAGAAAGGAAATGATATGTTATCTACTAACATAAAGTAAACAATATATGCAACAACTAATAAATATGTAAATGTTAAATATTTTTGTATTTTTGATTCATTCAAATGTTTTTGTATTTTATTGATTTTTTAATTTTAATTTTTATATTTAAATTATTGAATTATAGGGTTAGCCGATGATCTCATCTAAGGGATGCTCATATAATGCTCTAAACTCATGATGAAATATAACAAATTGGTCATGTTGCCAAGTATCATGTATATGTGTCAAATCTAGAACTGAAAAACATGTAATACTCTACCTATGCCTCATAGGACTATGTGGTTGTGAAGCAGTAAGACTTGTAGTGGTTCATAAAACCCATTATTTAGTGATATGTTGCTTTATCGACATAATTATAATTATGGGTCTTTGTATTCTCTTTGAAACATGTTGATTTGTTCTCAACAATTGGGTGGGCCATGTAGGGGTAGATGATGGCTCTGTAGAGTCCACTATGTATCTAAGATATCTCCAGTATGGTCACCTAGGAAAGGGAGTTCCCTTTTTCTTACCCTTTCACTTATGATTAATCTTAATAGGTTGTATAATTAGTTGTCTTGGAATAAACTTATCTTATTGTAATGGATGTTCATATTGGATCCCTGAAATTGTGATTATCCTATCAGCATAAATATACTTGAGACATCTATGTATTGTGGAGAGCATTGCACAGAGCTTATGAATCCAAATTCGTCTTAATAACATATCAAAGACTCTCATATATGGTATAATTAAAAATGTTGTGGTCACATGTAATGGACCAACCTGTAAAAGCTAATCAATCTCACAAAAAATCTCATATTTTTCCATCAAATGCTTTGACCATCTTGGTCGAATGATATAAATCATCATGTATATATCTCAAATGTGTGACTAATGTCATGGTACATACATTCTCACTAGAACCATTATCAACCATAATATTGTGTATAAATTGATGATCAATATGTGTTCTAATAAACAAAGAGTGAAGATTTGAGTCATCATCCACAATGTTATTGTCATCAAATGTGATAGAAGGCCTCTAAACCATAAGAGGTATCTCGTGTGAAAGATGTCAATAATCTCATCTAATGGGTGCCCATAATGTGGTGGAGGAGAATGTGCATTATATGTCATTTGCATTTTCTGTGCTTCTTTAGAATGATCTTGTAATGGATTGTTAAATATCTTTTGGTTCTGATGGTCACCATTGTTATGATCCTGAATCATTTGGTAAATCATCAAATGTAATCTTTTCATTATCAGTAAGTTATTGTATCTTGTGATTCAACTTGAAACATTTGTTCATAAAATACCCAACACATTGGTGATAGACACAATAAACATTTGCATCACATCTTTTTGATAGAGGTCGACTCATATCAACCTCTAAAGGAGGGAGAGATATGAGACGACACTCCACTAGCTTCTTAAGAAGCGAAGTTGGAGACTCAAGTAATTATGTAAATTGTCTCTTAAGTGCATTGGATAAGATGAGTTGATTAGGTTGTTGTGACACTATATTTACTATTGTTATTGCTTCCTTATTAGCTTTTGGAGGTTTCACCTTATAGCTTGGTTTGATATGAAACTTGGTATTTGATGAAGTTAATGTGTTGACTACATGCGTAAGTTTGTTTAATGTGATAAGTTTTATTTCTTGATCTCAGACTATATGGCACAAGTCATCAAAGTATTTAAACTTTTTGAAGACAATAGATTCATGTAGTGGGACAACAAAATTTTGTTTGAATATATCTTGAAGTTTTTTATCTGTCATTGATTTGCCATTTTGGCCAACATTGTCTTGTACCTCAAAACATATTGATGGCTCATTTTTTCCTTGCTTGATCTTTGCAATTTGTGCTTATGGCATATTTTCAGCAATATTTATAAATAAATATGTTAAGAATTTATCCACTAGAGGTTTGAATGTTTTCACTAATTGTACTGATAGACCATAAAACCACTCAAAGTATGTCCTTTAGCTTTCTTAGAAATAATTTTTTTAATAGTTTATCATTGGAAGCATAATCAAGGCATATGGCATAGAAACATTAGAAGTGCTATTTAAGATCACCCTTGCCATCATAAAGTATGAACTTGGGCTCTACAAAACCGATTGGCAAATGGTGCAAAGATATCTTAGGTTTAAGAGGATTATGTGATACATCTTGTGAATCAATAACATGAGTTGATTTAAAAGCATTTTTCTCAAGCTTGAATAACTTTGAGAAGAGTTTGCACAATAGACCCATTAGGATTGAGATTTGATATTTGAGAAGTCACCAAAGGGGATGCAAACAATGGTTATGTTGTAGGCATTGAAACTAATAACTAGGTTGAAACATAGATTTTTCCCATGGAGGATGTAACAATATTTTTTTGATCTTCAAAGAACAATGGATTAAAGACATATCATGTGCCCCCACTAGATGTGGGAATCAATGGTGTGTTTGAGGGGAGAGATAATGAAATTGAATTTGTAGTAGTACCGTTTAAAGATTCATCATTACTAAATGTAGATGCATCAGCGTTAGCATGTTTATTGATGTCATCTCTTGTGACATACAAAAATGCATCAATTAATTCATGATTTGTATGTAGATGATGAATTAATGCTTCCTTATCTTCAAATTCAAAATGATTATTGTTTGTCATTTGTTATAATGAAAAACAAAGATGCCACAAATAATGAAAAATTTTAAATCTGAAAAGGAATCACATAAATCTAGATTTATATAAGAATGAAAACCCTAGGGCAAGCTAGGGTTTGCATAAAATGACTCAAAGGTTAGGTTCACAAATGTTTATCCTTTTTGAA
This sequence comes from Torreya grandis, assembly GCA_037957365.1. NCBI lineage: Eukaryota > Viridiplantae > Streptophyta > Pinopsida > Cupressales > Taxaceae > Torreya > Torreya grandis. The sequence goes on along the minus strand of JARHVA010004373.1, from coordinate 734,269 downwards.
AAAGTTATGGGGAGAATAGCCTAATCAAACAATGGTTAAGTTATTTTAAATGTAGATTAATTAAATAATTCCTATTCATAATATTCTGATACAACATTGAATTATGCAAATATGTTAAATATAGAAATTACAATGTCAAATAGTAATTTGAAAGATAAAAAATGAAGAAAATAAAACACTTACATTGGTCACTAATACACAGATAGATCTAGGAAATGCAAGTGTAGAAGGCAAGATGAGGTTCTACAGTGATTTGTCAAATTCTGAATATTAGCTCGTTGACTACCTAGACACTATCGTTAAAATCTGGACACTAAAATTGACACTTTTGTCTTAGTTTTAATGTTTTTTTTCATAATTAAGTACATGTCCTTTTTTGGATATTCCACCTTCCCCTATTAAGATTCACTGTCACCTTTCAGATTGTCTATTCAAATTGTGCACACATGTTCTGGATATATGTGTGTAGCTCAAAATCATAGATCCTCCAATTAAGACATGCCACCTAACAAAATAGGGGTTAGTAGGCTCAAGTGAAGTCGATCTAACTTCAAATATCTCTTTGTCAGTGAGCATTTCCTACATAGCCAATATTCCAAATAATGCCTCAGACCGTTGTAGTTCTCCCCCTTATGTAAGCTTGTGTCTGAACAATTATGCAATATGTTATATACCAGTGCATGCAATGATTTAGATTGTAACTTGACAAATATTGTTCATGAGTTGCTCTTTGAATAATTCAGACTTGTAAGAATACTGCTCATGACTAATTTAGAAATAGGGAGGAATAGGGCAATCTTGCAAGCTTGAGAGGTTCTTTTGCTTGGTATAAGATATATGTGTGTTTGATTTGTACTTATGATAATGAATTATATTTGACTTGTATTTATACAACACCTTTTAAAATGATCTCACAAGAGGGTTAAAATAATACTACAGGTTGATCCATATATGTCAAAAGATTTACAATTTGACATTTTGTAAGGTTTGGACATTAGTGTCAAACTTAGGACACTAGCATCGATGTTAGTATCTTAATCTGGAAGGTAGTGTCTGAGAGAATAAGAAGTTTATGAAGATCTATAACTATTAGAGTAAGATATTAACCAAATTTTAAACAAATTGTGGGATATAGGTGATATGGGTAATCAAAATATCATGGCCAGACTATAGGGTAAACATTTAGGCACAGTGAAATGGCAAACATGAGCTTTATGGTAACATAAAGGACCTGAACTAAAGGGTTGATTCATGAGTGATTTTGTGAAGAATACAAGACTAGTTTATCATATAAAATCTAGATTTAGTATCTATAGTTTCCAAGACAACATTTGTCCAAAGGTATTAGGAAGATCGTTGTGTACAACAACCCATGTCCTTTGAGTAAAACTACGTCTCCAAAAGATACATGTGACAGACTTGGGAAGATTTCAATCTGGATACCCCAGAGAATTGACAAGAAGAAACAATATAATGTTACCAATAAGTAACTTGTAGAAGAAAAGCTTCCAAACAATGTTTGTGTCATGGCATCAGCTTTCGACTTCCAAATGGCAGTTCCAAGGTGCTAACATTTAGATTTAGTGAATTTGTATTTCAACTTCAAATTAAACTTTTGTACAAAAGACAATCCCAAAATGAGTTTCTAATAAACACGTTTAAGTAGGAAGTGGTCTAGCCTACTATTATTAGGCAACCTCCAGTCCTTTCCAAAGTTTCATTGAACCAAAGTAGACATCTTAACAAGGAATGAATTATCCACTAATTGTAAAATTTCAATTACAACAATTTTGTAAAGGTGCTTTAAATTGAAGAAATCCTTCAAAGAGGCCAATGTTTTCATTGGCAACAAGATAAATGCCAAAAATCTCCTATTTGATGCAAGCCTTTTTTTAAAAGGTGTTTTCTTTTCACCATGGGGTGCATAATAAGGGACAAAGTGTTAATTTGCACATATCCATTCCACCAAATAAAGGAAGTGGGAAAGCAAAGACCATGTCAAAGGGAGTTGTCTTTCCACTCCAACATCTCAAAAGTCTCTTGCCATAATTTCCATATAATATTAAACGGGGTAAAGATTGAAAGTTTGAAGTATTTAAAAAGCAACAATTTGTCATGCGTATGTACTCCTTTCCATTGCACTTTAAAAGTAGCGACAAAAACCTTATGGCAAACAAGAAATTTCTATAGTTCAAAACCATGAGGAGCACATATGATCCATTTAGAAATCAAACATTTACCTTACATTCAAGGATCCATGACACCAAGGCTACCTCAGAAAAAATGCCCTACATACCCTAGCTACAATCTTACTTGGCCTAGATTAATTTTTTGATAAGTTTGGTGAATTTGGTGTACCATGTTTTAGATAGAAACTAGTATGAGGAATAGTAAACATGAGTTGCTGCAAAAACTTTGTTAGCAACTTTAATTCTACCACAAAAAAATAGGAATTTGGTCTTGAACAATGAAGTTTTATCTGAATTTTTTTCAAAAATTAGCTCCACATGTTACTAAGAGAGACCCCAAGACCAAAGGGAGTGCCCCATGTATTTTGTAATTTCTCCATGTTGAACCTTATGCCACTCAAAAGGAATCCAATGGGGAGTGGGATCATTTTAAATCATGATAAAATTTCTTATGCATCAAAAGTTTAGAACATAAAACAACATAATACAACTCAAGCACATCCATGGCATGAGTGATTTCCTCTTCATTGTTTCAAAGAAAAAACATACTATGATTAGCAAAATGAGAGTCAAGGTTGCACACATAATTAGAAAGAGTGATCCCTTTAATTATATTCATATCATGCGCTCTTTGCAATAGTTAACCAAGAGCATATACAACCAAAACATACAAATACAGAGCTAGAGGACAACCTTGGTGGATGGATCGTTGAAGAGCAAAAGGTTTAGTGAGAGAACCATTCACTGAAAGTCTAGTTGAGGCATCATTATAACAACATTTTGATGCTTTGAATCGTTATGTTCCCAAAACCCAACCAACGTAACATATTGAGAATAAACTACCACTTGATTATGTCATAGGCTTTGGCAAAGTCAAGCTATAATCAGTGAATTTTGGGAAGTCTTGTTGAGCATAGTCATTGATGTTTGGCTGTCATTGATGTCAGAGAGAGCATGTGATACTAATTCATTAATGACAAAGTGATCAGATTGATGGTTTGGAGAGATATGGCACACTTGTAGGTCTGTAAAGATAGAAGAAATTATGACACATCCATAGATGTCTTGGTGAAGTTCTGGTATGTCACCTGATCATTTAGAATGAGAAACATGCATCTTCTAGCTTAAGAGAAGTCGGATTGTCACTGCACATTATGCAAATATGAATGAACTAGCAAGTGTAGGCATTTATTTCTAGTACTCAAAAAGTCAACTGAGATCAAAAGTTTTCATGGAGATGTCTATAGTACCAAGAAGGAACCCAAAAAATTTGGACACTCGAAATGTTTTATAACTCAAGTTATAAACCTTCAAAGTTGCTCTTATAGACTGTGATGGGCTAGAGACTGTCAAGTTTAACTACGTTGAAGTCTAAGGTCACTAGTCAGTTGATCTAACAATGAGTGTTCATTATCTAGATCTTGATCCAACGGTGTGTATTTAGTCAATATGTCAAAGAGTCTAAGATTGTACGCGCTGGTGACAAATGTCACAATCTCGTTGAAGTGATAGAAGATCAACAGTTTGTGGGTGTTCTTATAGATAGAGATCGATGGTGCAGGACGAGTCAAAGAGTCAAATGTGCAGAAGGCATGCAAAGCTACCAAGTGGCACAATCACGAGAGCTTTGATCTAAAATCAACGGTAAGCATTGCAAGGTAAAGATTGAGCTACTCCAAGGAGATAGACGATGCATATTTGTCCATATTTGCCAAGGATCATGAGATGAGGTTAAAGTGTTCGATGTTTAGTGTCTATACAATGATCGTTGGAATTCAAATATTCAAATTAATGAGAGAAAACTAGTGCTTAGTTTTTGAGCTATATCTTTTAATTCAAGATGAATTTATTGATGCAATAAAAAACAAAGTTGTAGAGGAATTCAAGGCACATCCAAAGAATCTGGTTTGAAGGTCTACATGTGTGTATAGTCAAATTTATGGAGCTTCAAAATTGATTGTTTGTTTGTTCATGGTGTTCCTATGTACAGAATAATGTTTGAGAAATTTGTGCTTTAGATGAAGAGTGTTTTGGCGGATGTATTCACATGAAGATGTCTTAGAGATCATATGGAATGGACCCATGTATTTGAAATTGATCGTATGTTCTTAATTTGTTTGATGAAGTGTTAAATGGATGACTAGGTCTTTATGAGACCTATAAGAGCTACTAAGGCCTAATTAAAAGGCAAATATGCTTAAGTGTGACTCATAGATGCTATGGCCGACCTGTGATAATGTATTTGAGTTGTGTTTAGCATGATAGAAGTCTTAAGAGTTAAGAAGACAAGTCTTATGGCCGACCAAGAAGCTAATATTCATGAAGATTATATAAAGAGTGGAGACCAAGGGAATGATTTTTAGACTTGAAGGTGAAAGTATTGAGAGAGCATTATATAGAGATGAAGGAGAAAACCTTTCAAAGAGAAGGTACAGGTCATTAAGGACCATCAAAGAGTGAAGAAGATTAGTTATGCATATTTGATCAAGTTGGTGAAGGTGAATGATAAGGTCAATTGATCTAATGAACCTAGTAAGAGGTAGATTAAGTGAGTAAGCCCTAGAGGTTGTTTGACAGAGATTGATGGGTGAAGAGTACAGGTAAGAGGAGTCCATCATCAAGTGTGTTTGACATCAAATCAAAGGTGGAAATCAAATTAGAGGTAGTTGAGTTGGTGTTTGGTTGCCTATGGGGTTGTAGCCTCCTTGCTAGTTGGAGTTAGCTAAAGGTCAAGTGGTGCTTGATTAAATTAAGGGATGGATGTTCTTTGATCAGTTGGTGCTGGTCTAACTGTTGGATCTTGTTTTATAGGATTGTAGTCAATCTTGCAGGGTTCAGTGGGGTTTATACTCCAAGAGGGTTTTCAACATATATGATGTGTTAATATGATATATGTTTTTATGTATGCTTTGGTTGTATGTGCTTTCATATTTATGTTGCTTGATCACGTTGATGTACGCTGAATGTTTAAAGCGTTGAGAATTGAATTGAATTATCTTGCATCACTGATTCACCTCCCCTCTCTCAATGATTCTACCTCTAACAATTAGTATTAGAGTAGGACCTTTACAAGTTTAACCACTTGAAGGTGATCCAAGGTACAATATGGCTAAGCAATTGAAGAAAGAATCAAAAGTTTAAGGCTCAAGTGAAAGTTACTTATGCATGTCTAAAATCAAGTGAAGAAAAGTGCAATTAGCTCAAGGCACTTTTTGAGAAGTACAGAGGTAAGATGAGAGAGTATGATCACGAAGAAACTCAGAATAAGATCATGGCCTCAAACTTTCAGGCTATTACGGATGAGTGCATCAAGCTCAATAAGGAGCTAGAATCCTTGAAAGCAAGCTCAAGATCAAAAGTTGATAAAAAGAATACTAACATTCTTAAAGATCAATTAAGGGTTACAAAGACAAATCTAAGTTCAAAAGAGGAAGAATGCAAACACCTCAAGATTCAATTAGAAGAGACAAATGCCAAGTTGAGTTCAAAGCAAGGCAAGCATGATGAGTTGAAGTCCAATCTTGATTCTGTAAAGATTATTGAAGAGCAAGCTTGCAGATTGAAGGATGACATGGCTAAATAAGCTACGAGGGATAATGAGACTATACAAGTTCTCAAAGTTCAGTTAGACGCTATAAGTTCAAGTATGAGAGCTAAAAAAGATGAAAGTGTTCAATTGAAGACCAAGCTAAATTCATTGAAGGATGAGCATGAGCAATTTGTTGTCAAGGTAAACAAGACTGAAAAAGAGCAAGAGATGTTAACTCAAGACAAGAAGGATGCAAGCACCAAGATCAACAAAAAAAGATCCATCAGGCAGCCAAGTGCCCTGAGGTATGAAAGATCTTTTAATGATCATTGTTATGTCTATCACCAGTTTGGTCATAAGTAAAGAAACAGTAGAAGGAAGAACAACTGGTCAACTAGAGGTATAAATAATAAAGTCTGCTATAATTGTCATGGCATGGGACATATTGCTAGATTCTGCCCAAGAATGCATGGGAAAAGACTAACCCAAGTATGGACACCTATGACAGTCAAAATTGAGCATAATGAACCTAAGAGACAAGATGGTATGTTTTTCGAGATTCAAAATATTCATCACGCAAAAGGTATGAATGATGTTATTTGTTTCTGTTGTCATCAAGTTGGTCATATTGCAAGATATTGTAAAAGTAATCTCTCAAGTCATAAGAAGGTGCATGGACATCTTAGTATGTTCAAGAAAGGTCAATCCTTGGTATGGAAACCTAAGTAAAAATCAAGAAAACTAATTTAGTTGCATTGAAAGATCAAGATGGAATGTCTGCTAAAGCAAAAGAGGAATCAGATATGAAAGTTCAGGAATGCCAAGAGAATGTATCATCTGTTTAGATAGAAAAAGAGAATCAAAAGTCAATTCAAGTTGGTCTCAAAGAAAAGACCAAGGTGTTAGTTGAGGCTAGTTTTGATGTGTGTATGGATATTAGTAAACATCCGGCTATTGTTGAGTAAGTTTCATGCAAAGAACATTAGTTGTCAATACCTAGTGATGAGGTTCTTTCTTTAAATGAAAAGGTATGTCATGAATATTTGTTGTCTCCATGTATTGTCAGTTCTTTCTTAAAAGAAAAGGAGAATATTGTAGTAGATGATCAAGTTGATTATCTTAAGCCTAAGAAGAAGAACTATCAATATCATATGACCAAGGAGGAGAAGGAATATGAAGAGTTGTGGGCAACCCCTAATTTCACATTGTTCTAGGATAGTGTGGGTTAGGGTATCTCTATCTAGGCTTCAAGGAGACACTTGACAGCAAGAGGAAGCATGGTGGATGCCAGTTGAGCTTTGGTTGATGTTTCAGGACAAGAAAGATATTTTGAAAATATGCTTGGCTAAGGGGGAGCAATGAGTTTTATGAATCTGCTCCAAAGTGTTGTGATGAAATGTTTCAGAATATATATTTAGGGACAGTGATCCTAAAGTCAAAGTTTTAGTCAAATCTTTGAAGAGTGCTCTAGTTGGTCAAAATGGTGAAGAATGAAGTTGTGTATGCAAAGTCTGCAAGCAAGGAATGGAGGTCTCCAAGTGTCTAATCAAGGAAGGTGTGTTGATCTTGTTCTAGTATGCTCAAGGTGTGTTCAGGGTTTTTGGTTCTGAAGTGTTCTGAAGATGAGAGGTAGAATGATTTGAGAATCACCGAGTGCTTGGAAACCTGTTGATTTGTTCTTATTTGAAGAATCATAAAGAAGATAGGTTATGACAAAAGATTTGTTGTTGTGAAGACCATACTCACATATTTATATGACTGTGTTTTCCATAAAGGGTTTTGGAGAAGTTTTAATCCATGTAGGCTTGATGACTATTGTGATTGCTTGGAGAGCTCAAATATATTGTTCTAAGAGTGAGTTGACATGTAGTATATGCCCTGAGGGTGTTCATGAAGTTTTGATAATAATCAATGTCTTGTAGCATCACAAGGTTCTTGTATTCTTGAAAAGGAGTCTGTATAAGTATCTATGAAGGTATGTTGTTGTTATCATGAAAAAGGTTTCTGAGTTGTGTAGATGATATTTTCCTGTAACATATCAAGATGCTAGTGATTTGAATAAGGAAGTTTGTAGTGGTGCCCTTGAAAGTTGTTTTGAGAAGATGTCATGTTTCCTTGATGTCCAGATGACCTCATAAGATCTTAAAGGAACATGTTGGTATGTTGAGTTTAATTTTAAGTGGTTCAACAGTTTGATGATGACTTGCTCTGAGTCATCATAAGCAAGGTTCTAAGTTTGTATGTCAAAGATTGAAGATTGATGTTGGCTAAGTTGCTTGTTGCTTTGAGGATCATATGGGAGCAAGGAGTTAAGGGGAGCTAACTAGCTTGAATGGCTTAGAGAGATGTGCATGATGTAAGGGGGAGCATATGTGAAGATGCTTCAATCATGATAAGAAGTATGAAGATGTCTGCTACAATTGTGAATTCAAGAAAATTGACATGATGACTTGATCAAACCAAGTCATGTATTTTGATAAGGTATTGAATCTTCATGCATGAGTAAAGAGAGCTTGTGAGTTATATAGGTAGACAGGTCCAATGGTCAAAAAATCCTAAGTTTAGATTGGTGTATGTCAAAGAACAAATGACATGAAATGGAGCTTGATGTTAGGGGGAGCTTTCTAAGCTCTGTGAGTAGTTTGCCAGGTCCAAGGATCAGAGAAGTCCAAGTTCAAATTGGTGCATGTCAAAGGGGGAACAATTGATTCATATGCTTGAAAGTATGTAAGTATCCTGAGCATCTAAATAGTGTTGGAATGCATACATATTGTTGAGGAATGATTGTTGTCATGTTGAAGAAGAGACCCTTTGTCTGTCAAGGGGGAGAAAGATCAAAATGAAGAAGTTCAAATGAATAAGAAGTCATCCGAGGGTGTTTTACCATCAATGACAAATAGGGAGATTGTTGAGCATAGTCATTGATGTCAAAGAGAGCATGTGGTACTAATGCATTAATGACAAAGTGATCAGATTGATGGTTTGGAGAGATATGACACATTTACAGGTCTGTAAGGACAAAGAATAAATTGTGAGGCATCCATGGATGTCTTGGTGAAGTTATGGTATGTCACTTGATCATTTGGAATGAGAAACATGCATCTTCTAGCTTAAGAGAAGCCAGACCGTCAGTACACGTTATGCAGATATGAATAAACCAACAAGTTTGTGCATTTATTTTTGGTACTCATAAAGTCAACTAAGGTCAAAAATTTTCATAGAGAAGTTGTTTATAGTGCCAAGAAGGTACCCTAAAATTTTGGACTCTTGAAGTGTTTTCCAGCTCAAGTTATAAACCTTCAAAGTTGCTCTTGCAGACTGTGATGGGCCAGAGACTGTCAAGTTTAACTACATTGAAATTTGAAGTCACTAGTCAGTTGATCTAACAGTGAGCGTTCATCAAACAGATCTTGATCCAACGGTGCATATTTAGTCAATATGTCAAAGAGTCTAAGATTGCATGTGCTGGTGACAAGTGTCACAATCTCATTGAATTGACAAAAGATCAACGGTTCACGGATGTTCATACTGATAAAGATCGATGGTGCGGGACAAATCAAAGAGTCAAATGTGCAGAAGGCACATAGAGCTGCAAAGTGGCACAATCACGGGAGCTCTGATCTAAGATCAACAGTGAGCGTTGCAAGGTAAAGATCGAGCTACTCTAAGGAGATCGACGATGCGCATTTACCCAGAGTTGCCAGGGAGCACTAGATGAGGTTAAAGTGCTCGATGTTTAGTGTCTGTACAGTGACCATTGGAATTCAAATTCAAATTAACGAGGGAAAACCAGTGCTTAGTTTTTGAGCCATATCTTTTGATCCAAGATGAATTTCTTGATGTAGTAAAAAGCAAAGTTGTAGAGGACTTCAAGGCACATCCAGAGAATCTGATTTGAAGATCTACATGTTTGTATAGTCAAAGTTATGGATCTTCAAAATTGTCTGTTTGTTCGTTCATGGTGTTCTTGTGTACAAAATAATAATTGAGCAATTTGCGTTTTAACATAAGAGTGTTTTGATGGATGTATTCACATGAAGATGTCTCAGAGATCATATAGAATGGACCCATGTGTTTGAAATTGATCATATATTCTTAATTTGTTTGATGAAGTGCTAAATGGATGAATAGGTCTCCATGAGATCTATAAGAGCTACTAAGGCCTAATTGAAAGGGGTAGCTGCTTAAGTGTGACCCATAGATGCTATGACCGACCTGTGATAATGTATTCGAGTTATGATTAGCATGATAGAAGTCTTAAGGGTTAAGGCAAGTCTTATGGCCGACCAAGAAGCTAATATTCATGAAGACTATAAAGAGTGGAGATCAAGGCAATGGTTTCTAGACTTGAAGGTGAAAGTATTGAGAGAGCAAAATATAGAGACGAAGAAGAGAACCTTGAAAGAGAAGGTACAAGTCATTGAGGACTGTCAAAGAGTAAAGAAGATCAGTTATGCATATCTGATCACGTTGGTGAAGGTGAATGATAAGGTCAATTGATCTAATGAACCTAGTAAGAGGCAGATTAAGTGAGTAAGCTATAGATGATGTTTGAGAGAGATTGAGGGGTGAAGAGTGCAGGCAAGAGGAGTCCATCATCAGAGGTGTTTGACATGAGATCAGAGGTGGAGATCAAATCAAATGTATCTAAGTTGGTGCTTGGTTGCCTAGGGAGTTGTAGCCTGCTTGCTAGTTGGAGCTAGCTAAAGGTCAAGTGGGTGCTTGACTAAATTAAGGGATCAATGTTCCTTGATTAGTTGGTGTTGGTCTAAATGTTGGATCTTGTTTTATAGGATTGTAGTCCATTTTGTAGGGTTTAGTGGGCTTTATCCCCCAAGAGGGTTTCCCACATATATGATGTGTCCATGTGATGTATGCTCTTATATATGCTTTGGTTGTATGTGTTTTCATATTTATGTTGCTTCATCAAGTCAATGTATGTTGAACGTTTAAAGAGTTGGAAATTGAATTGGATTATCTTGCATCATTGATTCACCTCCCTCACCCCCCTGCCCCCCTCATCCCCACCTCTCTGCCCCTCTCAGTGATTGTACCTCTAACAAGTCTTTCCATCCCATTTTGCAAAATCCTAGGCCAAAACCAAGTTGTCTATAATGAATCTTCCCCCATTAAACCTTGTTTGCTCAAGTCTAACAATATCTTGCACCACAATTTTAATACGTTGGGCAATAGCTTTTACAATGATCTTGTAAGAGGTATTAAGGAGAGCGATGGATCTCCAACTGGAATCTTGTCTCAGTTATTGCTACCTTTAGGAATAAGTTTTATCAATGTTTGATAGATAAAAGTGCCAAGCGACCCAATTTCCTCAACCTCAAGATAGGCTTGGTAAAAATCTCTATGAATAATAGAACTTAACTGGTAAGCCATCCATTTTGGGGCTTCTTTCATCTACCGGAGAGAAGAGAGCATATTCCAATTCATTCGAGGTCAACATGTTAATCAAACTTGCATCCCTATGAAGGTAGTTTCAGGTCTTCACAATCTGCTGAAACATGGAAACAATCCTAGGTTGTGGGTGACCTAATCAGTAGATTAAATCTCTAGATTCTAAGGGCTAACTCTCTTTGGTGTATCAATTAGGATCCTTGCTCTATGCTATAAACTGTCTAGGAAAGGAGAGAGAAACTTGAAATAAAATCCTATCTAAACGCTATATTTCTCCTGTGGAATTTCCTTTGGCTTTATCTTTCTCGAACTTATTGTCTATTGTTCTCTTTCCATGACCTTATCCATTGGGCTATTGGCCTCTTCCCTTCGGACTATCTGCCAAGTCATTTGTCCACAGACAAATTGTTCGTGGGAATTGTCTCGAACTTCTCTCCTCGGATGAAAAGTCCGAGACTTATCCTTCTAATCCTTTCTTTGTACATTTCCTTGGGTAAATCTTCTGAAGAAATTCCTTTGGACTTCTTGTCCATTTCACTTTCCCTTGTTTAAACCTTTCGAAGGAATTCCTTCAAACAATTTGTCCGAATAATTCCTTCGGACTTCTTGTTCATGTATTTCTCTTTTTTCCCGTGGACAAATTCTCTCAGGGTTTCCCTCTCTTCAAAGCCCTTCCTTTGGATATTCATCTTTGGAAAAAAAGTCTGAAACTCTACCACTTTGCTCTCTCCTTTCGGGCAAATTGCCTGAAAGAATTGTTTCGGTCTTTTACTTATTACCTGTCTTTGGACAAAAAATCCACACCCTTTTATTTTTGCTTGTGCCTTTCCTTGTAGTGACTTTCTCGAAGGGCACATACCCTTCGGGATTCCTGCAATGAACCTTCCCGAATGGCACTATCCTTCAGGATTTTTGTAATGACCTTTTGGAAACAAAATGAACCGTTTGCAATTCCCTCTGAAGTTTGTGAAGTGAACCTTCTCGAAGGGTAGATATCCTTTGAGATTCTTGCTAATGTCCTCTTTCGAAAGGTATGTACCCTTCGGGCATTTGACTTGAACTTTCCCGAAGGGAAAGTGACCCTTTGGAAGCTTCCAAATGCCCCTTTTTGAAAGGAAGTAACCCTTCAGGCTTATGTAAATGAACATTTCCGAAGGCTAGATACCCTTCGGATTTTTGCAAATGCCCCCCTTGAATTTTTGAATTGTCCCTTCGGCACATGAAACTGCCCTTCGGGCTTTTGAAAGAACCCTTCGGCTTTTCCAAAAGACTTTTCTTTTCGACATCTCTCTCGCGGACAATTTCTTCGGACTAAAAGTCCGAAGGAAATGTCCCTTCGAATCTTCTATTTTTGAACTTTCTTGAAGGGCAATCACCCTTCGGGATTTTTGTAATGTCCCTTCGAAATCGTGACAAGCCCTTCCCGAGTACCCATCGAGAAAAATGTACGTCATTCGGCCTTTCTATAATGGACCGTTCCTCTTGTATTTCCTTCAGACAAAAGTCCGAAGGAATTTTGTCTTAAGCCTTTTCAAAGTATCCCCTCAGCCTGGTCCTCTTCCCCTTCTTCGAAAGGCATGTTTAAGCAAAGTTTTGAATGATAGAGGTTGCAATTTTGACCTGTAGGGTCAAAATTGTCAACACAACAAATGGTCAAGATGATCACAAGGTCCTGCATGATCTTGATGGAGACCCATTGGCTCACCACTTTGCTCACTTCAACGTAGGAAGCATCATGATCATTCTCATTAGTGAAGAGTGTTTTGAAATGGTATCTGCAAACATTCTTAATTTTAGTAGAAGAGGAATAGTGATTCTCGTTGTTTGTCTATGATGGACATGATTCTCTCTTTGCGCTGGTGATTTAAGTATTGAAAGAATAACATGGAGCCTTTATCCCCCTCTTTAATCCATGGAAGACGAGCGTATTTGAGCCCGCCGTCCTTGATACAATTTAAATTATCTTATCTAATTTTCCATAAAAATCATTATTTTTTGAAGATTTTTGTCCAAAGTATTAGAGAGGAGTTTACATCTTTCCTCGATCCTTCTCCTTAAAGATTGTTCCCTTCTCGTCTTGGTCAAGCGACGTTTCTACCATAAGATCAAAGAAAAGAGATGCATTTGTCAAGTACTTATCGCCACAAAAGGATCTAGCTATCTCCTTTGGGTTTGGCAATTGAATTGCAAAGAGCACTGAGAGCAACTATGAAATCCTTCTTGTTCAAATGTAGTTCATTAAGTTTATAGGGAATATTACTAGAAGGATCATCAGCACCAGTAAGAGAAAGTTGGAGACTAATGGGTAGATGATCAGATAAGGTAGTAGCAAGATCCAAGTGCACCATTTGACCTAGAGAAAAGGCCCTGATTGGAAGATTTGGGAATAATTGAATTTTTTGTCAACACCAAATCTACAATTTGATCGTGTAAACCAACGATCCTCATGAGTATCATATTTCCCTTGTATGGGGTCAAAAACTCCTAAAATATTCTTGTAGTAGAGCCAAGCCCCTAAATTCATATGGAAAGAATTCATGACTACCAAACCTGTGTCAATCTATCTTGTTTTCAATCATGTTAAAATCACCATCAAAAACCCACTCAGCAGAGGGAATTCCAATTGTCTCCCTTCCATTGCCAAAGTTGAGTTCGTTCATGGTGATCATTGGAAGAATAGTGATCCAAATATGTTGGCGGGAAGGATCTTCCCCTTGTCAATAATGAAGTTGTTGATCGAAGGGGCAACACCAAACACCACTCCACCACTACCATCAAAATGAAAAGATTGGAAAAATGATGCATCTTTCCATATTTTCTTGAGGGAAAAATCTAATCTATCCCTCCAACCTTCACTTCTTGAAGAAACACAACATCTAGGAGCCAAATACCAAGAATATTTTTAATCTAAAACTTGCAGGAAGGATTGACAAACCCCTCAAATTCCAAGATAAAATTTTGCACTTCATTGGGAAAGCAAAACACATTATTTTGGCTTTACAGTCAAAGTTGGGAACTGATTGTTGAGAGGTATTGATTGATCAATGAGTTAGAGGTGGAAAATCCAATACTAAGTGGCAAGCAAGATCATTGTCTAGGAGTTAGCAGAGGATCTTCTTTCAGCACCATCTCTCGTAGGGAGTGTGGCCCCTAGCTAGTGCCTCTATGATATAATTGTTACTAGAATCGTTAAGCTCTTTCCATTTTTTAATTATATGCCAACCATCCTCCATAGCAATGTCCTTGTACGGAGAAGGAGACCGGGTGGGTTCAACATGTTCAAATGGGACAATGGCAAGGTGTTGAGGATGATTAAGTTGGGTGAGACAATTTAAAAGTGGGACTTTGCTGGTAAAAATGTCATCATGTCCAATAGGGCAATCAGAGGAAGGAGGAACTATGATATTCTTTGAGCAAGTTAGAGGGTTGTTTGTATGGGCTAATTTAATTGAAAAAAATGCTAGGTCAGATTAGTCCTTTTAATTTGAGGAATAGTTTCAGTAGTCATTGGCTATTAGATTCCTCGTGATGATGGAGTTAATTAGGTTTTGGCTTACAAAAAGGACAATCTTGGATGAGGTGTATTTTTCTTTGACAATTAAAACATGCATTAGGTTTATTAAGAAACACCACAGGTTAGACTTTGAAATTGAGGCCGATTGGCTTAATAGAATCAGGGAGGCATTGTGTCATGTACATCTCTATGCATGCATAGGGCTACACTCTAAGACTAGAAAATATGTCAATATTGTTTTTACACTGACTTTGCCTAGCTAACTAGCTATTTCCATTAGGAAGGGTCGAAAGGCGAGGTTGCACAAAGGGAACTCAACCCACATAGGATATTGATATAAAGAAGGCCTTCTGGGTGGATATCAAAATTCCATGCTTTTAGATTACAAAGTTGTCCACAAATTACCCAAGCTCCATATTGTAAAAGAGCACGGGCATTTTCTGGTTTCCCGAACACACATGAGACATAGCCTTTTCCTAACCCCCTCATTGATTCTAAAACTCACCCTCTATTTTCCCAACTCATTTTAGACCATTTATAAAATCTTGTTCAGAGGGAACACCACGAAGGAAAAAATGAATAACAACGCTTTGCCTATAATCATCAATATCTTCAAGGATTTCATTTAGCAGTTGGAATTCAAGAGGCTTAGGTTTTTCAGCAAGAGATGTGTTTTCAGACAACCCCGTGTTTAGTTGCAGTCCAAATGATCTAAAACCCTATTTGTGAGCCATAGAATGGTTAATAAGGGTTGTCATACTAGGTGGTACCTCCATTATGCAAAAAAGGGCAGCACTTGGCTCAAAGAGTCATGCCCTAAGGGGATAGCCCTATATCAAAGACTTGTTCTTGTTTGATATTTCCCCTTGTTTGTCAAATCGCTCTATCTAAAACCCTAAAAAAACATAGTTCAATGGATTTTGAATTTTTTACTATATGCATTTTTGGGAGGAAGGACTTGCTATGATTCTAATTAGTTCGTAAATGCTATCTTTGTAGGGATACATTCCAATACTTGTCTCTCTTCTATATATACATCATCCCCTGCTCCCTCCCCCAAAAAGCCTTGTCCTTTTGAATTTAATGTGTTGTCCACAGAATTGCCAATCAAACCTAGGTTAGTTTCACCAAGGTTCGCCAATCGAATCAGTCTTCATAAGGTTGGTTCTAATTATTTATGCATTGTTCGTGCAAGAGAAGAGTCAATGAACCATGTCTTCTGGGGGTGTGCTACTGCCAAGTCCTTTTCGAGGTAGTTAGTTGCTGAATTCATCTCTCTATTAATTGCCTTCGCTTGTTGGCAAGGAGTACACTATGGAGGATAATTGGAAGATAGTTGCATCCTGAATTCAAATTTCTATTTATTACATTTGTTTCTTCTCAAGGGGTACTCTTGGAAAACAATTGGATGATGAGGTACAGATGTAAAGTACTTTAGCATACAGTTAGGCTGGCTACTATCAATTTCTTATGGAGGAAAAGGTTTCAAACAACTATTCAGCAGGTCAGTCCCCATCTGAGTTTAGGGACATTGAGATTGTTCAAGCATGATGCATCTCTCCTTGTAACAAACCAACTTGGCTAGTTTTTGAGTCTTCACCACTTGGGACATATCAGCTTTCCTCACCTTCGTAGGGCTGGATTTTCATTGTAACCTTGCTAAGCTTATGCAATCCTCTTGCTCCCTTGCAAAATATTGTTCTGAGGTGTAATATAAGGTGCATTTCTTCAAAGGTAAACAAATTCAATCTCATAGCTAGTTTCAAAGATGGCTTGCAAAGAGTTGAAATCCTAATAAAATCTAATAGAAGATCAAATTGGTCCATACAAATGAGGCAAATTACACCCGTGACTTTCCATTTATTAGCTGTCGACATTTTAGCACAAACAAGTTTAAATTTTATTTTTAAAAATGAGGATTAATCAATTTTTCCAACCCTATACTTCAATCTGATAAATATAGAACAGTTTTTATCCCTCCTAAAAAATGAGAAACTAGATTTATAATCCTAACTTATCTAGAAAAATAAACAGCCGTGATTTGCTATCTAATACTTGAAAATTATTGTATACCTCTATAGCTCAAGGAGCTAATGTTTATTCAATATTTTCTAGATAGTTTGTAACTTTCTGCCAGGATGGATAAAGAAAAAATGATACATGAAATAAAGAAGAAAAATAATTAGGAATGAAGGTATATTGTAAAAATGCAGTAGTGTAGGATGATCCTTCATGAGAGAAAAATATTGAACTCGAAGTGGCATATTTGTCCATAAACACCTTTGCAAAAAAATTAACTAACCATGCGTCTTTCGTCATTTCCTATAAGATGGTATACAAGGCTATTTCCTTTTCATCAAAGCACTGAAGAGATTTCTTCTGTTCTCGGGAAACTGTCTTCTACTTGTCCAGATGAGGCCTTTTGTTTGCGTTGTATATTTTGCCACCATCATTTTTTCCTCGCTCGCTTGCATAGTTGGCAAAAGATGGTATCGGGGGAAGCTCCTTTTTTGTTTCTGCATTTTCGATTGAACACAGAGCACCATTTTCTGGAGACATTCTCTTCCGACCAGCAAATCCTTGTTTGTCATAAGCTTGCTTCAATTCATTCTTTTTCTCCATATTGCATGTATTGGGTTCAATTGCAGAACATTTTATTTTATTTAAAGAATCACTTTCATTCGAAGTCAAATAGGATCTGGATTTATTATCATGTACAGCATCAGGTTCTATTCGCTTCTGAATGTCTTCCATACTTGAGGTTGTGAGCCATCGGACTGTGCTTGCTACATGAGAGTTGTAAAACGACCTTCCCAATTTTCCATACTTACCATAGCATTGATTCTCCAATATTGTGGTGACAGTTTGTAAATCAAAGCTGGCTCAAAATTAAAATTAAACGACACTTATGATTAGCATTAAGAAGCAACTGGTTTGGACCCAAAATTTAATGAAACTGCAGATTCAAAAAAAGTTCTTTAAAAAACTAGTGAGCCACAAAAGAATATTTCAACAAAGAACCCTAATTACAAGGACAGGATGTGCCATGTATAAATGTCAATATATTTGCTATGTATGATTTGTTTCACAACTCACTTTTCATTTCCAATTCGTTTGAGAGCTTGCTCCACTGCTATTCTAATCCTTTGTCTCGCAGCATCCCTTAGATTGTCTGGTACCATCTTCTTATTATTGAGCTCTCTCTTCTGTTTTTCATTTATAGACTTTAGTCCAAATTTGCATAAAAATGCAAAAGATGGAATAATCAACAAATAACAATGCTGTTAAAATAAAAATTTGAGCATGCAATTGTCAACCTTGAGACTGGGCGAGAGAAAACTGACCTTAAGCCCATATAATAATAATAAAAGAGGATTCTCTCTTACTCATTGCCATCGAAATAGATAAATAGTGCAGAGAATCCGATCAATGGTAATGATATGTTCAAAGTTGCAAAAGCAGCCAAAGCATAAAAATATCAATGTATTCTACAAACCTTCAAACATAAGGGCCATGTGGAACCCAAAATAAGAGAAAATGCACCCACAATATGGGAAAACATAAACAGTGAACAATACAAACATAAGGGCAAAGTGATCATCAATATAAAATTTCAAAAAATAGATGTGATGTATTTGACATGTATGCCAACATCCTCATAAGAAGTACAACTGTAACATAATTATCGCCATTCTACAACTCCAGTACTTCAATATAATGCACGTAATTGATATTAAAAACTTTTGTTACATCACATCCCATAACGATTTCTTTCAGACAGGTTTTGAGATTTTTGACATTTGTTGTGTTCATTTATTAATAGACTCTAATATTTGAACTTTTTTGAGTTTAAAGTATGTCTTTTTCAGGTATAGTCATAAAGAAAAATCCAACTTGCCTCAATCATGTCTCTAAAAAAACAAAAAAACAGATGTAACTGCAAGGAGGGTAGAAAGAAACTCCTTGCATGAAGAGCCTTTGCCTATGAAAAAACAAGAAGGATTTACAAGAAATGTCTAAAAAAATGGATTAAAAACAGATTGCCTAGTTGTATGGCATACCCAAGCTACGGAAAAATAGATGTTCAAAATAGGCCATGTTATTGTTTATAACAGCACCTCTCCTAGTATTTCGGGTCGAAGATCATAGTGAATAAAGGAGTGGCAAGACGGCTTATTTTCATGCCCTTGCTCTGATGGATCCATTTAATAGCTCTCAAGAGGTCATCCATCCAATCTCTGAATGGTAGGATTTTCTACACACTATCCAATATTTCATCAAGTATTAACTGCATTCAAGGAGCATTTTAACTGTTGTATGTTATGGCTCTAGAATCCTGAGACTCTTATAATTATAAGTATTGAGGTAACATGGACTATAGATCATTGTAATGCACACTCCAAGAGCTTTTCAACTAAAAATAACAAGCTTACATGCCAGATGTTTAATTGTGGACCTCTACCACCTTGTGAATCCATAGTGTGGCCAGAAAGCCATTATAGAAACTCAATGGGATTAAGGAAATCGTATGCACATAACCAAATGAGCATTGCATTATTAAAAAATTGGTACAAGAGCTTTCCAACGGTATATAAGAAACACACAGTTGAATTAAGTATACTATCCCAGCATACCATTAAAATGTAAAATGACCAAATGCAGAATGGAAGCCTACAGGTCAACCTGTGTCTAGACCAGTATCACAGTAATGGGTTCCTCCAAGCTCTCATGATTTGGCAAATGGATCTGACAGAGGGCAATGTAAACACACACACGCGCACATGAATACAGTTTTATCCTTTATGCAGCATATTTCTCAACAAGATCCAGTGCAATCTTCTCTCATACAAATGTGCCTATTTCCTCATCTTTGGCATCAATTTTGTAAGGCAAAGTTCCATATTTTTTGCGAATAATCAACTTCTTTGGGCATTGGAACTGATTAATATTTGGATGAAAATAAGCTTTTGTATTATTTTAAGAACCAAGATGACTTTTCTCTAGAATTGGGTAATTTTATGTCACCGTTTCATTATGATTACGATATTTGATTGTGTTGCTATCCGCTATTATAAGCTCCTTGGTGAAAGGCACTCTAATCAGTAATTAATATTTATATGCCATGGGCAGAAGCCAATGCATATGCAAAATAATTCGACCTTGTTGATGACAACCAGATTCCTGAAGGGCAAATATATGGCAGAGTTTAAAATATAAGAAAACAATCTCTTTGACCCTTCATATTAAAAACACCATGGAAGTATGTGGCGATTGATGTTATAAATGAGATTTTGGATGAGAACATCTCTTAAGTAAGAAGTCCATGTTTCGGACCTAGTAAGGACAAACACCACTATTTGAATACCGAAAGAACCAACTTTGACAAGCAGAATGAAACAAAGGAAGGTCACCTCACCTTTGGGCCTGAAAATATAAAAGTGAATCCTCACGAGGGTTTGGTAAGGGAAAAAAGAAAGGTAACCTACATCTGGAAACTCAAAGGCCATGAATATGAAAAGTGAAAGGTTGAAAGCATTTCACTTTAAATGGACGAGTCTCCAAAACAATAATTGCCTGACTTCAAAAATGGTTCGAGCAAGTGGGCCTGGATTCTCAAATGTTAGTTACAACTTCAAACCAACATCTATTAAGGAGGTGCAAGCAAATGGAAGGTTGAGCGTTACCTTAAATCCTTTAAATATGGATGAGGTGGATTGGAGTCATTTCTTTGTTCCATAATTCCATGTTTCATGATCTTGCAGGAAGGTTGGAGAAGAGTAGGGAATTATTGAACTCCTAGAGTGAGCAACACCTTTGTAAATCATTTTTGTTCATTTGATCAAAAGAGGAAACCTTTAATGTGTTTTCCCCAAATCGGGTTTTATTTATGAACGCTTATTTTATTTCCTTTGTTGCAAAAATTTCAATTTATGGGGCACAGTTTTATTATGTTTGGAGCATGTATAACAAAACATGTTAATTATTCCAAACAGTATTTGTGTCGGTGAATCCTCAATTAGAATATCCGGTGCAATTGCACATCATATTGGTAACAAAGCAAATTGTTTCTTTGGATTGTGAGTGGAATTTGTAGTTTATCCTTACTAGGAAGAAGAAAGGACAAGAAGGTTGTGTTTCTCAGCTGAGACAGCCTTAAGTGGGATCTAGGAAGTGGAAGGCTCAAGTTAGAGCTTCACTTAAAGCTATGAAAGATTCTGGTTTGGATACCAACGAAGCTCAATTCATGAGATTGTAAGAAAGAGTGGTAGAACTCATCGAAACCATAGAGGAATTGGTGGCAACCCTCATCAAAAGTGGAAAACTGAAGATGGATGACCGAGAGGATTAGGAAGATGTCAGCATCAGCTACAAAGAAGAAGAAGAGGAGGCTTTGAATTGGCAGCATCAAACCCTTCGTTCAGGATGGAAGCTAAAAATGAACCACGAACATATGAAGGGAAATTTGATGCTGAAAAATTGAACTGCTGGTTGAAGCAATTAGAGGTATACTTCAGTGTACATAAGGTAAATGAGAAAGCGAAGATCTCTTTTGTTCGATTGAAGATGTCTGGTCATGCTTTGGTATGGTGGGATAATCATGTGGATGCCTTGAAGATTAGTAAGAATCCGATGGCAATAAAATGGAAATGCTTCAAGGAATTCATGAAATCACTATTCTACCAAAATGGCTAAGGAAAAGTAGTTCATGAAGTGTCGATACTATCAGCAAAAAGATGGA
The DNA here is from genome assembly GCA_037957365.1 of Torreya grandis. NCBI lineage: Eukaryota > Viridiplantae > Streptophyta > Pinopsida > Cupressales > Taxaceae > Torreya > Torreya grandis. The sequence continues at coordinate 712,889 of JARHVA010004373.1, read as the reverse complement.
TAAAGCTCATCTAAATTCCACAAGCAAGCCATATGTTGGGTATCTCACCTGATAAGCATAAGGTGGTTGTGAAGTACATTGAGGCTTACATAGTCATATTCAAAGGTAGTTTCAACTCATTAATGTTAGTATAATTGACGAGACAAGCAAGAAGGATTTTTATGCATTGAGTTGGACAAGACAAAGGGGAAACAAAAACAGAAAAGGGGAAAAAGGCTAAAGATGAAGCTACATCAAGCAAAGGCATGAAAATCGCAGCTGCTGGCCTTGAAGAAAAGAAGAATTGTACACATTGTCACATGAATGGTCATTTGAACAAAAAGTATTGGAAGTTGCATCTCGAATTGCGGCCAAAGTACATTGGCAAAAGAAAAGAGAAGTGATGACCTTGCCTCATTCGTGACAACCACAAGTCCAGAGTATTGTTGGTGGCTTTTGATGCCCATTCGAGATACATGTGGTTACATGTTCAAAGAGGCCCACCTCCTATCCATGACATCTTCATTGTAATATGCTACTTCCTCCACTCCTCATTGCTCTTCATTGAGCATGTTTATGGAGACTCGAACCTTGATCTTTACCTAGAGATCTCCTAGTATTCCTCAATGGGAAAAATTATTCTTCTAGGCAACTTAAATGCCCATACGAGAACCCACCAAACATCTATTCATGGTCTTGCAAAAGATGAGTTGTGCCTTTAGGAGTTAGATCTTGAAGAGTTTGGTTTATAGAGAGAAACGGTAGATGGAAATAATTTAGTCACAACTTATGAGAGGCACCTTCTCTAGATGGGTGTATCACAGAGTCGCAACATTCTCAATGGGCTTCCTTGATTCTCTAGTTCTAGTACATTCAATTGTTTCCCCATGGGGAGTGGGGAGTGAGCATAATGGATTATGTTCTCACTTGCAAATCCCTCATAACCCACATCCGAGATTTCCTTATTTCCCATTAGCTTCCACTTGCTGACAATGTTGCTTCTCACGCATATCCCTCACTACGCACCCCAAAACTCGCCACACCACAATCCAATTTGATGAATGCACAATTGACTATGCTATCAATCTCTCCCAATTTATGCTTGGATACTATTCCCTTCCTCTTCCCACCACAAAGTCCATGCATGAGTTTTCACGTCATGCCCTCTAGGACATAGCCCTTGACAATTGCCCCCATAATGTGCACTACTCTAGCTCACCCCATCCCCATGGGTGCTACCCTACAAACTGTTGGCACAATAACAAGGGTAAATCCCTGCATTGGAAACTTCATTTTTCTCTAGCCCATGACCCTCCCTCCATACCCTCCACTCATAGATATTATCGATGTCTTCTCTGAAGAAAGAAACACAAGTTTCTTACATCTAAACGACTTTATCTCATTGATGCCCTCCACCATTCCCCTAACAACCTTTGGCACACTCTCCTCCTGAGGAAAACACCCACTCCTGAGACTAATAGATGCTTGCCTTGCTGGTGTTCTAAGACTAATTTGCTCCTCTAGTCTATCGGTATCTATATTGATAGGTTACCTCCTTGAAGGTACTCTTTGAATGCCCCTTCTACCTAAAAGGAGGCCACAAATCATCATTGAGCTGTTAGAGAGGATATCTACAGGCATTACATCCAATTCACTTGGACCTCTCCTCAGCCATTCAACTCCAATTTGCCTTTTACGCTGAGCATTTCTTACAGGTGGTGGATGGTGTCATTCATCACTGTAACTATCTCCATTGTCATTGGTCTCATAGCTTGAGGTTTCCTCTTGTCCAGTTGAGTGTGTGCTCACACCAATTGTGGATTGAGATTGATCATCATACTTCATCTAGGGACAAGATATGTGGTCTTCACTTCCTTTGATAGACACTGAGGAGCACTTCATTTTTAGATGCCCTATTAATTATGGGATCCAAGAGAGATACCGTTGTCTTTACAGAGACTCAAGAAATCCTATATCCACTTTCTTTTAGTACTTGGACCAATGATGCTTGGTCCTTTTTCTTTTAGACATTGTCACCCTTCGAAGTAGGACTCTGCAAGGAGCCCATAAAGTCCCCAGGCTGATCACCTCTTTCTTTCAACCCATCAGAGAGGTTGGCAGCGTTAAGCACCCTTTAGAAAATGTTGCTTCACCCACTGAGGGGGGTATGTCGGTGAGGTGGTGCTCATCTCTGCACAAAACTACAACTAAGGTGCCCCAACACACTAGCTCTCAGTGACGGTGATCCATCCCTGCTCACATTCATGGATCTACTCCTCAACATCATGGATCTACTCCTCAACATCATGGATCTTCTCCTTCACGACCACTTATTGAGCCTCTAGGACAAGCACACATTATGATTTTTTTCGCTGCCTTGGGAGTTTCTTCAACCTTGGATGTTAGGAGGGATTCTAGAAGGAGTGCTTTGCTTCCTCCTAGGATTACCCGACCTGCTGCCATCAACCCTAGACACTCCCCGATGAGCATTATCATATCCTACATTGGCCATTTCACATTAATAGAGAATGACAGATGATTCCTCTGTCCCAAGCACAGTCAAAGACATTTGATGGGCCTACCACCTAGTTTTTTTGGCTTTCATCAACCCATTCTCTCTGGGGATTATTGCTCCCCACACATAGCTATTTGTATTGGTACCCTAATAACATGGGTTGGGGCTTTATTGCGTTGGGTTTTTCCCTTGTTTATTTTCACTGTTTTTGTTCTTCTTTTAGTCAGTCATTGATCCTAGGATCCTTTTACCCTATTATATTATATTGTAATTGGATATTTTTCTCAAGTCACATTTATCTACTTTTGGTTATTTGTGGACATTAATATAATATATAATTTTTTTATTTTTCTTTTTGGCACCCAATAAATCTCACCGAGAACTATTAGCAATGCACAACTTTGGTTGTGGTGTTATGAATCTAGCAATAATTCAACACAAATAATACACATGTAACAAGGAAAACAGTGCAGGCATACAAAAATTGGAGTATAACTAATAATTGTGTTAATTATTATAAATATGTTACTATATCACCCAAAGGGTGAACCTCGCTTCCACCGAGTGTTACCACCTCCACATGGACTCCACTCACTTTCCTTCCAACAATGATTCTAGGAGAAACTTCACGATCACACTCTGTCTCTATATCTCTCTACATCTCCATGTCTATGTATATCCATGTCTCAAGGGGTGTAATACGCATCATCAAAGCATGCCCCACCTTACTCCCAATATAAGTTAAGATTATCCCATGAAATAGACTTGCCCAATCAAGAATCGTCTTCCATATTATATCTTACACACAGGATTATCACTTAGGATAGGATTATCCTTGACATGGCACAACTGACCAAATTATAATTCATCATAGGATGCCCACCTAATCAGCCTATCCTAGACATTATCCTAATGATGGAAAAAAAATTCCAAAAGATATATAACATCATTATTTTGAAATTATTACATATTAAAAATATCTTGTGATATTTGTTATTTATGAGAACCTTCACCATAATGATCTACTTACCATGATATTGACACTTCTACATTTACCACAACCGTTTATGACAAATATTTACTTTTTTCCATTGACCATCACTATCACAATATTTCCTTGAACTACTTTGACTATTAACATGGAATATTTACTAATTACTTTATGGCAATCTATGGAATGTGCCCTTATTCCTTGGTAGTGGTTGACAACTTGTAATGGATGTTACTACTAATTAAACTTTAAATCAGATTATTGATACCATGTGCAGTAATAAAAATGCAATTTTGGATGGAAAATTCTAGCGTTGACATCTCCCCCTCAACTTCTACTCCATTCTTGAAGTAGACTCCATGGACAATCTAGAGCCAGTGTAGGTGAAAGTGGACCCATAATGTCCATTCCCCACTTTTCAAATGGACCAAGTCACAGAATATGAAAGAATGATGTAGATGAAGCCTTTTGATTGCAATGTGATTGACAGACATCACATCTTACAATAATTAAAACAATCCTTGAAAAGTGTTCACCAGTGATACCCTAAATCAACGATCCTTGTTGTTAGACGCCCCAAAAATTGACCCCCACATGTACTGTCATGGAACTCTTCAATCAGCTCCTTTCCCTTGTCTTGTCCAACTGCTCTCATATGTCTTCCATCAGTGCCTACTTGATACAATACTCCATGTGCAAAGGAACATGGACAACTTGTTTGAGTGATCTTTCTCTTAGTCTTTGTAGTAGCACCATCAAGGAACTTGAGATCATTCAAATAATTCCATATATCTATATACTCACTGGAGACTGATAATTGGCTAATAACATTGCATTTGGAAATTCATCATCATGACAAGATGAACCCATACCATCATAGGCTCAATAAAGTACATCTACATTGATGTGCTTCTTTCCCAGCCTGTCCACAATGTCAAACTCATATTCATGCGACAAGAGTATCCATCTTGTTATCCTTCCTTACAGGTTAGGCTTATTTACAATGTATTTCAAATCCTGATGATCTGTTTTAGCTATAATATTTTGGCCTGGCAAGTAATTTCTAAATTTCTTCATAGAAAAAATGATAGCTAGAGCTTCCTTCACATTTAATCTATAATTTACCTTAGTATTGCTCATTTGGCTTAGAGTGCTCCCTAGTTTTGCATCTAAAGCATTAGTATAAATAATGAATGGCTTGCTCCAATTTGGATTCCTCATAATAAGTGAAGTTACCAATGTTAGATATCAGGGCAACTAATACAATGGATCAAAAGAGTTGTTATAATGGAGAAAGGCATAATTATTAATTAGAAATAGAAATCTAAATGTTTAGCACACAAGAACAAATAAAACACAACTTCTCAAATCTGGGTCACAAATGTAACAACTCATTATTCATTAAACAAGAATGTATATGCAATGAAATTAATTAGATAGATCAAGCCAATTCACAACGATGGATGCAAACATAAATATCAAGAGTAGATTAATAACAATAGATTGAAATAATAAAATCAGAATAGAGCACATCCACACCAAATGTGGACAACCAAGCATAATACTAGAAATATAAGACTAAGCCACTTTGAGGGGGCAACCTCCACAACCATGTAATAAGAACAAAATTCATAATATGATCTCCAAGTACTAACCACTACCTCCTATATACAGCCTACATAGGCTATGGTTACTCCATAGCCATACCTACTAACAATATGAAAACATAGAGAATTGTACAAGGCAAAAGGTTGTGTCAGCCACATATATCCCTATACATGCTATAGGTTAAGAGCATAGCAGTATAAAAATGAATAAAACCTATAATGTGTTTTGTCAAGCCTTAGCCTCTATTTATTCTAGATACTTGGCATGTACATCCAATAAGATGACTCAGCATTCACAATCCTAGATAAGACAAAGCTAATCCACTTAGCTCGACTACCACTAATTATTGTATAGTCTAAGTCTCGATTGGGCCCTGAACTATCTATATGTGACCGTCAGGTCAAACCTTCTCCCCTATACCCGACTAGTTGGCCCCCTCCCGATCAGATGGGGACTGCCGGCTATAGAGAGTAGGCCCTTGGTTGGGCTGGTGGGGCCGGGCTAGATATACGATACAACAAGCCAATATCTATAGTTGTCCCCTCTATATAGATTAGATGGGCTTTGGGGACTTGATTGGGCAACTCCACTCCCAAACTCATTTCGTCTCCCCACTACTATTTGAAATCCCGCTTTTGGCAGCTCTCCCCAAGGTCAGTATCCTGTCCCTAAAGGCAAAGGCCCCCTATAGATCTATACGGCTACTCCCCCTCCCAGATAGATAAGATATATAGGGAGGGGGGAGGCACCCCCAACCACTCTATATATATATGGGGATTGAGTTTAATGGGCTAGATATTTTGGGAACGCCCGTTGCCCCTATATATATCTCACCCCATTCAGTGAATGGATGTACCCATCGGTCTCTACTCCTCAGCGCTGATACCCATTGTATACCTCTAGGCCGGCCCATTAGTATTTCTTCTATAGAGCTGAGGAGAGGGAGAGCCACTTCCATCTAAAAGTGAAGTTCCCACTCCCACCTATCTCGGCTCAAATATATATAGGGGAGTCTCTTGGTTTTGACCCCATGTCTTTGGATCTCAGCTCCAAAATAGATATTATATGGGGCTAACCCCCTTGGCGATATCTATATATATAGAGGGCCCTATATATCTATATGGGAGTGACTCCCATATAGATATATAACTGGGCACTGACCAAAATAAAGTAATAAGGCTAGTCGGCCCGAGTAAGATAGAAGAAGGGCCGCCCAAATAGATATATAGGCTCTCTGGCAATAGTTGGAATAACTATAGAACCATCCTGAGGCCATATATATAGATAGGCGACCGCCCTATATATAGGGTGGCCACCCCCTATATATCTTATAGATAATCTATATAGATATAGGGGCGCTTCTATCCATCTAATAGATAGGGAGGGGGACCTCAACTACCACTAAGTATTGAAAGAACTCAAATACCACTAATTATTGCAGGAGTTCAACTAATGCTAATTTATTGGCACAACTACCAACCATAGTATACATACTTGGCGATTACTCGCCGAGTGGGCGAATACTCACTGAGCAGTCTCCAAAATGATTATTCGTCACTTGTAATCGCCACCCCCCTAGCACTCGAGCCTCGGCGAGTATTGTGCCAATACTCGTCGAGGCTCGGGTGCTTGGCAAAACGCATCAGAACGCATCGGAACCCTGTAGAACCATCCTGAGGCCATTGGAAAAATGTGTGAAAAACACACAAATCTGTCTTATAAAAGCATACACCTTCACACATTTGAATCACACAATGTTTGGACGAGATTGGAGAATTTAGATCGAATTAGAATGACTCAGAGATTTTTTGAGCATGGTTTCCACTTCCAGGTTAGTTCATTTTTTATTTCATTTCTTCTAAGTTCAAAGTTCTATTTATTTAAAGCCTTAAACTCATTTCAAGATTTTTTTTTGAGGGAATCGTGAGCCTACCAGCGTCTATGTGTTCTATTAAGATTCAAGAAAAAAAATATAGTATAGTCGTGGTCCATTTAATGCAAGATATTTGTAGTCCGTAAAACCTTAAAAGTTAAAACAATGTCATGGATAGAGGGGTAGAATCGTAGATAATACTTAATAATTTTCCCATTTTTGATTTGAGTCATCAACCAAGCCAAAAAAATAATACAGATTCAGAGCTGCCTGGCCTTTAGATGGTTTAAATTTAAGTCTTGAGACCTGCTTGCCCTTTAGATGCTAGTAGCCTAGTACTATGAATTTTAAAAATATCATGTTGCATGAAGCTGAAAGGCTTACCCTAGAGGCATTATCTTCTATTTGCTATTAAAATTTTACTTATTACACTCCTTTTCTGTTTGGAAGCCATGGCATTGTCTTGCAGTGATAGCCTATAATGATTTGTGTGAACTGTGAACTGTGAACAAAGAAGTAAGATCAATGAAATTCAATAGATTTATTATGTTTGCACTAACTTTCACCTTCCCCAATGATTATTCGGGCTTGAACAATTGTCAAAAGACTCTAGAGATCAAGTTCGCAAAATTCTAAGTATGCGTTGAATTTGAACTGTATAATCAAGGTTTTATGAGATTTTTGTTCTCCTAATGGATATATGAACTTTCTAAAGGGTTCCCTCAACTAATATGGACTTTCCAATAATGATCAATGACTTCCAACCTTCATAGAAGTTTAGAACAATTAAAATTGTCTCAAGAAGCCTTCTAGGGTCAGTTTTGAGTCTTGACTGTGTAGAACAAAACAAGGTTCTTTCAAATTGGACAGTAGACATTTTAAGGAAGTTTGGGTTAACTATATAATTGGGAGATTATTCAAGTAGAATTCCTTACTAATTAAAGATTTCTTCTTCCCTTCTTATCCTTCAATACATCAGAAAGAACTCACAAGAGACCTATGTTCCCTTTCTCTTTAACTGGATTAAAACAGAACTATTGATGCTTGTGTTTGGCAACCTTAACCTGTGGATTAGTGACAATAATCCAATCCATTCAAAGACAACAACAAAATAAATTACTGTTACATATCAAAGATTTATTGGAAATGCACAATCTAAACTTTGCACCTCACTAGTCCTATGTGAATCTTTGTGGCACTGTAATCAGTAATGTACTGTAGGCACTAGAAAGACATTTCATAGTTTTCATTCCATTACAAATAACCTGACCAATGCAAACTCCACCACAAACTTCAATACTTTATTTGTAATGGTGTCTACATCCATGTCATGGTCTTTTAAGTTTTAAGTTTTTAACTATCTTCATATATGTTTCTTGCTGAGTTTTTCCCAATCTTTGATTATCACAAGAGATCCTTACATTGGAATGCCAAAAATCTTATTTTTTACTTTTACACCCAACCAAATCTAAATATTAACTTCATCTCCTAACAAATTCTATGTAATTTACTTGTAAACATGTTATCATGATTATGTAATTTTTTTAATGTTGTTTTGATTCTTGAACATGTTGCAGGTTTACCGTTAGACTTAGCATACAATGGCATCTGGCTCTACATTAGGATCAGAATTAGTCAGTGGTAGCCAATCGGCTCCCCCTAATGCCTGCACTGCTGCTTGGAAGTATGCCATACGGGTTAGAATTTTCTAGACGACTACAATTTGTATGTTTTGCTCGAAGAAGATTGGTGGAGGCATCAATCGCCTCAAGTACCATCTTGCATGTATTCCTTCACGTGATGTTTTGCCTTGTCCTACTGTAATGGAAGAGGCAAAAAGAGAGATGGTTGAAGAGCTTGCATTGCTGGACGAGAAGAAATTAGAGAGGGCAAAGATGCAAGTAGCCTTAACAACGGCTATTGGTCCCACATCGGCAGAGGCAACTGAGGCAGCTATGACAGAAATTGTGGGCTCTAGTTGTGGTCCACGCAAGCGAAGCACATCCACCTCATCAAGTTCGAGCCAACTACACAGTTTTTTAATGCCTAGAAACATACCTGGGGCACAACCTTCGTTGCAAGGTACACGATGGAACAAGGAGGTGCACGCGGAAGCAAATAAGGCATGTGCAAATTTTTGGTACTTCAACAACCTTTCCTTCAACGTGGCGAAGAGCTCGTACTAGGAATATTTGGTGACAACATTGATAGTTGCAGAGAAAAGGTACAAGGCACCCTCTCCAAGATATTTAATTTAATTGTAAGTTTTTAATCTTAATTTTTTTGTAAATTTATAAGTGTCGGAGCCTTTGGTGAGGGTTTTACGCTTGGTGGATGGAGAGCAAAAACCAATGGGTTACATTTATGAGGCCATGGGTGGGGCCAAAGAGGCCATCCAAAACTATTATAGGGGGGATAGTGTTAGATTTGATCCCATTTGAGAGATGATTGATCAAAGGTGGAACAATTAACTCTGTCAACCCATCCATGCGGCAAGATACTATCTTAACCCTAGGTTTTTCTACTTTGATGACTTCACATATGTTAATGGGGAAGTTATGGAGGGCCTCTCAACATACATTAAGAGTATGACACTTCACGTTGAGACGAGAGACCTCATTATTTCAAAGTTGCAGAACTACAAGCAAGCTAGGGGGAGGCTCTTTTCTTCGACACTAGCTATCTGAGGGAGAACCATGCAGTCACCAGGTGATAAAAAATGAAGTATTTACTGGTACCTTTCAAGTTACAAATTTAAAACTATTAATTAATGACAAACTTTTGAACATCTTGCTTACAGGGTCATGGTGGGAAGATTGGGGTGGAAATACCCTAAATCTTCAAAGGCTAGCCCTCCGCATTTTATCTCAACTTTGTAGCGCTTCTAGATGTGAGAGCAACTGGGGTTTGTTTGACGCCATTCACATGAAAAAATGCAACAAGTTGAGCCAACAACGGCTCAAAGCCCTGGTTTTTGTGAAATACAACCTCCAGCTTCGCACAAGAAAGGTGGAGAACACATCACAGGATCCTATTGATCTAGATTTGATCGATCCCTATGGTGATTGGATTGCACAAGATGAGGAGGCCCCCATGTTCACAGAAGACGAGATCGCTGATTTCGAGAGGCAAGCTATGGAGGGTGCAGCTGCAGCAGAAGGAGATATTGGATTGGATGACATCCTTGTAGATGTTGAAGATGAGGCAGAGGTAGAGGCAGAGGTGGAGCCACAGGTGCAACGTTCTAGACAGAGGGAGGGGAAGCCGAGTTGGAGGACTAGACTGTAGAAACTCTAGTTTCCTCCGTTTCCCCAATCTGACAGTTTTGTTTGTTTTTTCTGAAGTTTTTGGTTTTTTTGTAGTTTTTGGATTTTTGCATGAAATGAAAGAAGGCGACTTTGCAAGAATTGAATATAAAATTCGAATAAAATCATATAACTCTGGAATGGATAAAAACTATTGAGAATACTGATGCCAAACTATTTATTGAACTTCCGGAACAATTACAGAAAAGATCTACTGACATGCAATAAGAAAAATAATGTTTTTTTTTTAAATTTGTAAAACCCTGGGTTTTTTGCAGCAGCTGAAAGTACAGATTTGGTACGGCTGCCTTAAATACGTCCTTCTCCCTCTGAATATTGATGGCAGATGATTCCAGATACAGGGGCGCCAATGCTGGTAAAAACTGGAAGATGAAGTATGATGCGCCTCCCTCAAGGAATGAAGTACGGCCTGGTATATGGTACGGCCAGGTACAAGAAGGTACGGATCTGTCAACAACAGCAAGTACAGTAGTACGGCCCTCCCAAATCAATGTCTAAACCCTCTGAAATGATGCACCTAGTAGGATGAATGTTCTCTGGATGCAACATTGATAAAACTCTGAAGATAATAGATCTCTGAAAACTCTGTGATTCCTCTTGAATGAAGAAACCTCTACTGCAATAAATCAGGTGTTATTTCACACCCTCTGAATTGCTTCCAATGGAGATGGCTCGTTCCCCAAAGAATTCAAACTTGAAACCCTGAAGTCTCTTGCTCAGATCAAGTTGATCAATTTTCAAACTCAATAGACATCATAATAGTTCGATTCCCAAGGCAAAAGCCTTATAACCTTCAAAAGTGCGATTTCCTCCGTAATAGGGTTTTTTTATTAAAAATTCGCACTTTTCATTATTTTTATATTTTCCATAGTCTCGGCCAAATTTTTATAATAAAATATAATTACGAATTGGCCCCTTCCTGATGATGGGCCACCCCTCAGCAAAAAAAATCACTTAAGTTATAATTTAATATTATAACTTAATATAAGAGTCTTCGAAATAATTAATATTTAATTAATACAATTAAATATTAATATTTCTCTCGTTACTCATCCGATCACTGATCCGTCTGAAGCTGACAAACATTGAAGTGATTCCGAACACTGTCAATCCATACTGCTAAAAATAGCAGAGGTCCCACTCTGACTGCCAGGAACTGCTAAAAATAGTAACTTCTGCAAGAAGTCTCCGATCGAGCCCAAACAAAAGCCAACTGATCAAACTCTGCCAACTGAAGCTGAGCCAAGCTCCAATGTGACCCTCTATCCAGTCTATTAGCCTACGAGGGTTGTATGATAGGCTAATCCTGTGCTTCGAGAGATGTCACTGAAAAGGGGACATGACATAGACACTCAGTCTCCCTTAATTTTCACTAGAGTAGGAAAGAGAATAACGTAGATTCTTGTATATGTATCAGTTTGTTGTTGCCACTTGACACTGTGACAGTTCATACTCATAGTTTTATAATTGTGTTCGCATGAATCTTGATCATGCAGTTTTGTAATTTATTTGTATTCAAATCTAATAGAAAACACTCCCCCAACATTTTACAGACTCATTTGATACATTTTACAACTGTAATTTCTATAAAATTTAAGTTTTTTTAATAAATTTGAGTATTTTTTTTGGTCGAATAATGGCGCGTGGTTGTCGAATAATTGCCGAGTAAACTTTTAGGTAGTTGGGCGAGTACTCTCCGAGTACGAGTATGCGAACTATGCTACCAATAATCTCCCACTTGGCAATTACTCTAAACAAGATGGCATACCCACCTTGTGTATGCACCAAGTAAATTTCCTTCCATCCAAAGCCATGGTCAACACGTTAGTGGCATTGTCTTGAGTTTTTACTTTGAGTAGTATCACCTCACTATATTCTACCACTTCTTTTATAAAGTTGAATTTTAACCTAATATGCTTTGTTCTTGAGCGGAACTTGGGATTATTTAACAATTCAATAGCACTTTGACTATCACACCATAAGGATACAGATCCTTGTTTGAAACTAATATCTTCACATAAGCATTGTATCTAAACAGCTCTTTGGAAGTTTTTGTAGCAGCAATGTATTATGTCTCTATAGTAAATCGGGCAACCATTCATTTTCTCCTCCTCCAACTTACAGGGCCTCCAAACAAGGTTAAAATATAGGCACTTGTGGAACTTCCCTTCTCCACATCACCACCAAAATCAGATACAACAAATTCAAGCACCTGCAGCTTCTTACTTGCATCTCCATTATAGTAAATTGCATAATCCTTGGTTCTCTGTAGGTATCATAAAATCCTCTTGAAAGCTATACAATGTTGTTTATCTAGACTAGCTATAAACCTACTCACAACTCCAATTGCATGAGCTTCGGTCTTGTGCATACCATTGCATACATGAGCTTTCCAGCCTCTCTAGAATAATGCACTCTTGTCGTTTCTTCTTTTTCTTGCTTACTCTTAGGACTCATGTCATTGTACAACTATACTCCCAATTTAGATGGGGTATTAAATAGCATACACTGATCCATCCTAAGGAGTTTAAGCATGTCTTTATCATACTTCAAATTGGCTAATCCACAATTTCCTATTTGTGGTCTCTTCTTACCTCAATACCCAAACAATAATGCAATGGACCAAGATCCTTCATGTCAAACTTATTTGACAATTCAGTTTTGGTTTTCTTGACTAATTCCTTGGAATCACTAATCAAGATAATGTCATCAACATACAAGACCAAAGTTATAAGTGATTACCTTTTAGACAAATATCCTTCATGTGAAACTCATTTGACAATTCAGTTTTAGTTTTCTTGATTAATGCCTTGAAATCACTAATCAAGATAATGTCATCAACATACAAGACCAAAGTTATGAAGTGATTACCTTTATGTTTGAAATAGACACAATGATCTTCATCACTTCTTAAGAAGCCTTGATCAATAACATATTTATCAAACCTTTGGTACCACTGCCTTCGGGATTGTTTTAGACCATACAGTGACTTCTTCAGCTTGCACACCAAGTTGTCTTTTGCCTCATGAAATCCTATTGGTTGTTGCATGAATATTTCCTCCTTGAGCTCTCCATGAAGAAAAGTTGTCTTCACATCCATTTGATCGATTCCCAATCATGAGGAGTTGCCAAAACAAGCAACAGCCTAATAAAGGCTAACTTGGCAACTGGAGAGAGTCTCGTCATAATCTATACACTAAACTTGAGAGTATCCATTTCCTACCAACCAAGCTTGGTATCTTTCCAAAGAACCATCAGCTTTATACCTCTTAAACACTCATTTGCAACCAATCACCTTTCTACCTTCAGGTAACTATTGCAAATGCCAAGTCTGATTTTTCTTAAGAGATCTCATTTCCTCTTCCTTGTATTTCTTCCAATTAGTTGACTCATCACCACTCAGAGCCTCATTGACACTTTTGGGTTGATTACACAAGAAAAATAGCTAAAATCAGAAGAACCATAACCATATGTATATGGTATTTTTCTTTGTTGATGAATTCTTAGTTCTTGACCTCTTTGATCATTATCAGAATGCTCACCATCAATTTGAAATTGTTGAACCTCATTTTCGGACTGATTGGTTACCTTGTTTCATTCTTCAACAGTGTTGGGGTGGGCATTATCATAATCATTTGTGTTGATTGACTACCTCTCCTTGAAACTGCTCTACTACATGATGAAAAATTCTAGTTTTATTTTTAACTTATAGAATTACCCCTTGTTGTACATTATTTGTCTCAATAGAATCTTTAGCTTGATTTCCTCTAGATATCTCTTCTTTGAAGATAGCATCCCGGCTAAATATATGTTGATGTTCTGATGGAATCCACAGTTTGTAGCCTTTGATCCATTTACAATAAACCAATATGAATGCACTTGATAGTTTTGCTGCCATGATTCTTCCTCTTCTGCTCGGGCATATGCTGTAAGCTTTACATCCACAAACTCTAAGATGTGAAACAGATGGCTTTTTGCCACTCTAAGCTTCCTCTGGTGTCTTACAACCTAAAATGGAGCTACGGGATAAATTGTTCACATAATCTGTTGTATGCACAATATCAGCCCAAAATCCTTTGCTTTAATCCAGCATCCACTCTCATGCTTCTAGCCTTTTCCATCAAGGTTTTATTCAACCTCTCAGTGACTCCATTTTGTTTTAAAGTATATGGAGTTGTCAACTGCATTGCGATTCCACCTGACTTGCAAAATGCATTAGATTCTTTGGAACAATACTCACCACTGTTGTCACTCCTTAAGATCACCACTTTCTTATTAGTTTTCCTTTCTACTTCAGCCACAACCATCTTAAAGACCTCAAGAGCATTGCTCTTCTGTCTCATAAATTACACTCATGACTTTGTAGAGAAGTCATCAAAGAAGGTGATTAAGTATCTAGATCCTACAATGGAAGCAACTTCCGATGGCCTATGAATGTCTGAATGCTAGCTCAAGAATATCTTGAGTTTTGTAGTCACCAGAAGTAACAGAAACTTTTTGTGTTTTCCCAAGACACGCTTCACAACTCAAAAGAATCAAGCTTCATATCTTATAATCCATGGACAACATTCTTGGTGGACATCTCCCGCGAGCTCTTCTCTCCAAGATGTCCCAACCTTTGATTCCACAACATCAAGCTTGACATCTTCATTGCTCTCATTGGTTTGCTATTCTCCATGGATGTTGAATTAGCACTACCCATGATAGGGGTACTCACATCCAACTTATACAATATTCCAAGCCATACTCATTTTGCCAAAATAATATTTCTACAGGACCAAATCACAGCCTTTTTTGGTGAAGATTGTATCAACTATAGCATCAGCAAATTGACTAAGAGTAGAGTTTGTGTCAAACCTGGCACATGTCGTATATCAAGTATCCACTTCACATTTCCATATTTGTGCTTGATTCTCACAGTACCTTTACCAACAACTTTATAACTGAAATTGTCTCAAAGAAATATCTTGTTTCCATGAGCCTTTTCATAGTCTTTGAACCACTCCCTATGTGAAGTCACATGGAAAGAATCACCCAAGTCTACTAGCCATGCTTCATCTAGGACATTGGCTGTCAAGCATGTAGCTGCAACATACATGCTTTGCTCCATGCTAGAAATTGCAGCAGAAGAGTCATCTTTCTCCTTATAAAGATCAGCAGTACTTTCACTTTTTGTGTGCCCATTTTACTTGCACTTACAACATATAAATTCATACTTCTTTCTTCCTCTACTTGAAGATCTCCCTCTTGATTTGAATCTATTGCTACCAGATTTCTCATTTGTTGTCTCCTTGATATGTCCTCGTCTCCAATGCTTCTGAATTAAAAGTGAGTTCAGAAGTACTCTTTCTTGTTTCTTATTATAACAGCTGACCAATTACCTCATGAATCTTGCGATTCTTCACCTTAATGCTCCCACTAATGGCAACAATAATATAATCCCAAGAATCAGTTAGACTAAAAGCAACCAAATACATTGCTCTAAATCTTTCTCAACATCTCCAATGGACTTCAACTGAATAACACGAGTATTGAAAACATTAGGTCATCGGACATCCTATCACCATCCTTCATCTTAAGAGCATATAACTTCTTCCTTAGAAAAATCAGGCACATGAGAGACTTGGAGTCGTACAGCTTCCCAAGCTTATCTCAAAGCACCTTTGCCATACCTACCCCTGACACATTCATTGCCAATGAATCGGACAAGTTAAGGCCAATCAAGGCAAGGGCCTTATCATTCATCTTGCCCCAATATTCTTGCATCACCATACCAGGTTTCTTGTCCTTCATGACATCATCCTTCAACTCTCTCTCAATAAGTAAACACTCATCTTCAATTTCCAAAGTTTGAAGTTGTGCCCAGTAAATTTCTCAATCCTTTACTTGTTAAAATCTATCTTCTATTACAGGGATCTTGAGAGCCTCCCACTGAATCTGAACTATTACAACACACCAAGATGCCAATTCAATTACAAACAGTTACAGATCCTTCAACTGAAGTGCAGCTCCCTCCAACAAATTCCAAACTTTCAATTCTCCTTCAGCACAGCAGTCTAAGAACCTGAGTTTCCTCAGCTTGACCACAAAGGTGTTCCCCTTGATGCCAATGAAGCTATGATATCAAATGTTACATCACAAGGTGGATGGTAAAACATAACAGAACAAATTTGTTGTTATAACAGAGCAAGGCAGAATAAAAAATAAAAATCTAAAGTTCAGCTTACAAGAACAGAGAAAATACTTCTCAAATCTGGGTCATAAATGTGACAGCTTCATTATTTTTTAAATAATAACATTTACAAATGAATAACACTTGGAATGTGTTCTACCAAGCCTCACTCAACTTGCCTTCTTCTAATGGTCGTAGCTCTTGTTGACAATTTTGACCCCACAGGTCAAATTGCCACCCTTGCTAAAAAATCCTTGAAAATCCATGGTTAACAGGGTTTGAGGTTGTCTAGGTGATTTAGGGGGTTTTCTTTCACTTGTCTTGTACTTTGCAAGAAAGAACATATGTTGACTAGAGCAGTTCAAAGGAGCAAATTCTAAAGGGAGCTTCGGGCTTTACAAGAATAAGGATTCTTCTCAAAAAGGCCATTTCAACTTTTGGAGAAGTTCATTTTACATAATCCCGAGGTTCTTTTCAAAAGTTCCAAAGGTACTTTACAAATTTCCGAAGGGCCGTTTCAAAATTCCTGAAGGAATTAGTGGTCCACTTGCTTTTTTCCGAAGGGTAGTTCGACAAAGGGAAAAGGTGCAATTCAAAAAACCCGAAGGGTAGGTTCCTTTCGGGGAGGCTCATTTCACAAATTCCGAGGGACACTTTCAATTTCTCCGAAGGGTTTGTGTCCTTCGGAAAAGGACTTTGCAAAGATGCCGAGGGACATTGGCAAGAATCCCAAAGGGTATGTTCCCTTCACGGAGGTTCTTGTCATTTCACCGAAGGAATTCTTTCAGAAGAGAGAAGTCTGATGAAAAGCAAAGCCAGAGACAATTCTCGTGGACAAATTACGAAGACAAAAACCCAAAATAATTCTTTCGGGCAATTTGCCCAGAGACAATTCCCATGGACAAATTACAAAGACAAAAACCCAAAATAATTCTTTCGGGCAATTTGCCCGAAAGAAAGGAGAAGCCAAAGAGAATAAGCATCGGACAATTTGTCCGAAGACGAATTCTCGAAGGAAATAGAAGGCCGAGGAGAAAGTGATAGACAAAAAGGCCGAATCAAATCTTTCGGACAATTTGCCCGAAAGAGAAGAGAGACAAAAGGTCCGAGAGAGATAGGCCAAGCAAATAGTCAAGGGCAATTTGTCCGATGAAATATTGACAGTGAAAATAGACAAGCAAAAATAGATAAAGCCATGGAAATAAACAAGAAAGGCAAAATCCCAAGGAAAATACATGCAGAGGAAAAGTTCGTGGAAAGGACAAATACAAACAACAAGACATGGACAAAAATGAAGAACCAAAAAATGCAAGAGATGTTAACAGCCAATAAACAGATGAACACGTTCTACAACATGCAAAGTGGCCCAAAACAAGATTAGACATGTCCAAGATATGTAACCATTTCAAACACGACACCTTCAATTCTAAAACGGAGGCTCGTTTGCATGAAGAAAGAAGTTTAATGTTGGAGAACTTAACATTGATTTCATGCATGCACATTCTTGTTTGTTTTGAGCCTTTCAAACGTTCCAACAGTTCAAGTGAAGACCATTGGAGGTTGACTAGTCTTGAGCTCTAGTTTACTAATTGACAAGTATCACATCCACTCATGCTTTTTATGCAAAGGAAAGCCTTTCAAACGTTCCAACTCAGCTTCAAATTGGTTCAAGCTTAAGTCAAGACATCCAAAGTTGGAGTAGATTTCATGCATGAAAAAGAACAGCCCAAGATTAAGCCCGTCGTTTATTTTTCAACACCAAAGAGTTTTCATGCAAGGAAAAAAACAAATTTAGAAGCTGTGATAACACAAATTGGACTTGGGCTGAAGTGCGAGTTGTCCTCTTCTTCTATTTTCAATGCCAACCTCTTGGTTGTATGTTTTCTATATAAGTTGGCTTTTCAGCCTTGAATTGTATCCCTCTTTTGGCAAGATAAAATTCTGCCAAAGATTGAGTTGTAACCGTTTTTCAAATTAATAGGCCTGTTTTTATTTTTCAGAATGTTGGTATAGTGTATTCACGTCAATGATTTGCATAAGTGATAGAATTTCTCTTCCTTGTTAGTGCATTCAAAAAGCTTTTTCCTGATCCATCTGTAGCTAGTGCAGTCCACAATGAAATGGGTATGTTTGTAGCTTCAGAGGGCAACATGGGAGAAATTGAGGCTCTTTTTGACAAATCAAGCTTGTTTCCAATCAAGTGGTGGTATGTACATGACCATGATGCCAAGTACCTACGACCTATCGCAATCAAAATTCTCTCACAGGTATTCAATTTGAATTAAATCAAAAAAATTATTAAGTTATTGACATATTTTTTTTACATTGTTACAAATTTTAAATTCGAAAATTCTAACAATTAACAACATTTTTTTGTGACAGGTGGCTAGTAATTCTTTAGCAGAGTGGAATTGGAGTACATATGGATTTATCCATTCTGCTAAAAAACACAAGTTGGCATCCAAAAACGCTGAGGATTTGGTATTTGTGCATTTCAATTTGCGCCTCCTTTCACACAAGTCTGAAGACTATATGTGAGGGCCTAACAAACTTTGGGATATCCTTCTAGAGAATACAGACTTGGATGCCTCCACATCTACATTTGGCCAACTTTCATCACTTGGTGTTGATGTCGATGACAATGAAGAGAATTCAACATGAGGGGTTGAGAGTGGAGCTAGTGAGCGTGGCATTCATAATTATGAATATAAAAACAATCTGAATCTAGATGAATAATGATATATTCTAGATTTGCATTTTGAAAATTTGAATGTATTTGCAATGTCTACTTTGAACATATTGAAGCAATGAATGAACAAACACTATGTATTTTCAAGTGTTTTACTAAAAAAATGAGTAATATGCATTGTTTATATATATATATGACGTATCCAAATCAAGGTTCTATAAAAATGGTGTAGCCACGTACCCGAGTCGTATTCGTACCCTATCCAAACAACATAGGTTCTATGCTGATCGGCATATAGCTTTTGTTAATTCTGTACTTACTGAAAATTATCCTTGAGAGTTCTAAAGATATCTTGACTTTGTTGGATTAAGTCTTTGGCTCCCAGAACTCTACTACCTAGAATGACCAAGTCCACAAAAGATTGTGCATCGTACCCATACAAAGCTTTGAAAGGTGTCATTTCAATTGACATGTGATAAGAGGTATTATAGTAGAATTCTCCCAAGTGAAACCATTTGATCCATGTATTTTGTTGCCCTGATATATAATTCCTTAAATACCCTTCAATCCATTTATTGACAGCTTCTATTTGACCATCCGTTTGAGGATGATAACTTGTACTTGGGGTCAGTTCAGTGCCTGCTAGGTGAAAGAGTTCTTGCCAAAATGAGCTCATAAACTTGCTATCTCTCTCACTAATAATGTTCTTTGGCAACCCATGTAATTTAAATATTTCTCTAAAAAAATATTCCAGCCACCAAGGGGGCATCATACTTAGTGGGAAGAGGAAAGAAATGAGCATACTTCGTCAAACAGTCAACAACTACATAGAGGCAACTCTTCCCTTGAACCATGGGCAATCTAGTAAGAAAATCCATTGAAATACCTTCCCATTTTTTAGTAGGGATGGGTAGGGGTTGCAACAACCTTGCTAGAAATTCGTGCTCTATTTTGCTCTATTGGCAAGTAGGACACTCCTGAATGTACTTAAGAACTTCACTCTTAATCCCTTTCCAAAAGAACATTTCTCTTCCTTGTTTATATGTCTTAAGATAACCTGGATGGCCTACCAAAGGGCTATCATGAATAGCCTTTGACATTTTATGCTTAACTTTTGATTCTGGTACCAAGAAGATTCTATTTTTATACAAAATGAGACTTTCTACTACCTTATATCGTTCATCCACAGTTTTCCCCTCTAAGATAACATTAGCAAACTCATTTTTTACATATTTGGCTATTATGAAAACCTTTCAATCAGCTGCAATTGTAGATATAAAGCACACAGATGGTTTTCTTGATAATGCATCTACCACAACATTATTCTTTCTTTTCACATATTCGATGTCAAAATCAACGGTTTGTACATTGCTCACCCATTTTTGTTGTCTATCATTCAAATCCTTCTGACTTAAGAAAAATTTCAGACTATTATGATCCATTCTCATCACAATTTTCCCACATATCAAATATTGACAGAACTTGGAATGCGCATGCATGATTGCCAACATTTCTTTATCGTATATAGAGTACTTGCGCTCATGATCTTTCAGTTTCCTGCTTTCGAATGCAATTGGATGACCTTGTTGCATTAGGACAACACCGATTCCTTCAGCCAATGCGTTGCATTCCAACACCAAGGGTAATGAAAAGTTTGGTACAGCCAATACTGGGCATGAACTCATTTCTTTTTTAAGATCATCAAATGTTGATTTAGCAATTTCAGTCCAATGAAAAGCTCCCTATTTGGTTAGATTAGTCAAAGGGACAGTTATCTGAGAGAACCCTTTAACAAACCTTCGATAGTAAGTGCATAACCCTAAGAATCCTCTTAATTGAGTCATGTTAATAGACAGGGGCCAATCTAATATAGCTCGAATTTTATCTTCATCAATGTGCACTCCTTGTCTATTGATGACATGCCCCAAGTAAAAAATTTTCGTCATTCCAAACTCACATTTAGACATTTTAGCACAAAGAGATTGTTTCTCTAATATTTCCAATACTATGTCTAAATGTTTCAAGTGTTCCTCCCATGACGTATTATATCGATATATCATCAAAGAAAACCAACACAAATTTTCTCAAATGTTTACTGAATATATCATTCATATAGGATTGAAAGGTGGATGGAGCGTTGACAATCCGAAATGTGTAACCAAAAACTCAAAATGCCCATAATGACATCTGAATGCTATTTTTTTAACATCTTTGTCTTGCATCCGTATTTGATGGTATCCTGATTTTAAATCGATTTTGGAAAAGAAACTAGCTCCATGAAGCTCATCGATTAATTCATTAATCCTTGGTATCGGATATATATTCTTAAGTCTTTTTATTCAATTGACGGTGGTCTATGCACATTCTCAATGTCCCATCGTTCTTCTTGACTAGGACCACGGAAGAGGCAAAAGGACTTCAACTTGGTCTAATATGCCTCATCTCCAACAATTCTTTGATAGCTTTTTCAATCTCATCTTTATAGATTCTGGGGCGGTGGTAAGGTGTAATTATTATTGGCTTGGTACCGGTTTCTAACTCAATAATATGTTGAAACCCTCTATCTGGTGGCAACCCGTGTGGGATATTCTCAAAAACCTTAGCATGTTTATAAATTATAGGCTGAATATCTTCATGATGTCTCTGCGGTTCTAATTTTGTAGAACTCAAAATATTGTGTTGCCCATGAAACTTGGCCTTTCCTGAATGGTCTTTCCATCCTCTTGGTTGTAACCACTTGTAGAGCTCCATTAGCCATACCCTGAAGAACTATTTCTTTCCCATCTATTTTAAATTTAAATTCTATGGTTTGATAGTTTTGGGTGAATTCCCCCAAGGAATGTAGCCATTGTACACCTAGTACCAAATCTGTTTCATCAATGCCCACAACATAGAAATCATCATTTATTTGATGTCTCCCCAACGTGAGATGGAGTAGTGGAATTCTTTGAGTGCATGGAATGGTAAAACCATCAGCAACTGTGACCTTAAAACCTTGAAATTCTTCTGTTTTTAAACTCATTTTTGTTACCAATCCTTTGTCAATGAAATTGTGGGTGGCCCCACTATCTATTAATACAGTGATTTTTTGTCCTTGTAGACTCCCTCTTACTCTAAAGGGATGGTATCTCGGAGATCTTAATAAAGTCGCAAAGGTACCCTCCAATGTCTTTTCCCCTTCTTCTGATTCATGTATTGTTTCTTCAGCTATGACCTCTACTTCGTCAGGTCCACCATCTGAAACAACTTTGATGTAATGGACTTTCCCCTTTCCCAAACAACGGTGACGTAGTACCCAAGGGTCCTTACAAGTGAAGCATAAGTTTTTCCTTCTTAGCTCATTTCTTGTTTCTGTTTTTTTACCCGTTTTAGGTTGGTCTTTTGGTTGGAATCCTCTTGATTGGAATGGTTTTTTTTTGTTGGCTATAAGGTGTTGTCCCTTGCTGTCCTGAAGGCATGGTTTGTGGCTGTCCATTAGTGGTTATTCTTGGTTGTATAAATGGCACCATTTTATTCCTTGGTGTTGATGTCTCTAAATCTAAAGCTTTTTTAATTGTTTTTTGGAGAGAGGGAGGATTAAAGGCTTTGACAAAACCCTTGAGTGGCTCAATCAATCCTTCCATGAACAATACTATGAGCCTCTTTTTAGTAATGTCTAGAACCATCACTGTGAGCCTTTGAAATTCTGCCACAAAGTCTTCCACATTGCTATTTCGTTTTAATAATGCCAATTCCCGAAAATGAATTTCGGGGTCGATTCTATCGAATCTTTCCATCAACCTCTTAGTAAATTCATCATATGATTTAATAAGATGATGCCCTAGCGTAATCCATCCATGGTACCACCATTCGTGAGCTATTCCTTCGAGATGAAGGGTTGCAAATTTTATTGCTTCTTCTTCCATCATAGGTTGGAGAGATAAGTATGTATCTAATTTTTGGATCCATGCTTGAGCTATGTATTTATTAGAACCGTCAAAAGTCGACAAAGTTAATTTACTCAATGCATGTTGAAGATCTTTTTGATTATTTTGGGGTCTACGCTCTGTTCTAGTGCCATTACGATTTTTTTTCATTTCCATGAACTTTGTGAGCGATATTTATCTGTGTAAATCATCTGAAAGGTTTCTATATTCTTCAAAATCAGTTGTAAGGTCATCTCCAAATGAAGTTTGGGTTTATTCTTCCATACTTGATTCTACTCTTGAAATAAATTTGCGCTGAAAAGGTTTGTTTGAAAAACTCGCGATTGTTTTGTGTAAGATTTGATTATGACTAGTATTAGAACGACCATTTTCATCATTTTGATATTTATGATTTGTCATAGATTGCATTGCGAGAGCTAATTGAGTCTTTGTATTAGCCAATTGTTCCTGACCTTGGATAAGCCTATCAATCCATTCATCATCTCCATTCCTCTCTTCCATATTTGTCCTTTCTTCTTCCCTTTCTATTTTTTCTCTTTGCCGTCTGAAACCCTTATTTTTATTTCTCAAATAATAATGGATTTCTTTATCGTCATCTTGCATGAAGTTTACGTTCTATAGGGTGGCAGGATGAAAAGCTTTAATACCACTACAATATTCCAAATGGGAATATTATACGAAAAATTGGTTTCTTTGAAAATTCCGTTTTAGAATAAATATATAACTTGTACTTCGAAATGGTAATTTATCAATTTAAATGAAGATTTATTATAGAATTGTCAGATCTCGAATAATACAATATCAACCTCAAGGGTTTTCATTCTTGGGTTGTGATGACAAGGGTTTCCATCCTAGTATCCAATTTTACAGATAAGGGATTTCGTCTTTAAGTGTAAGCTTGTACATGATTGAATGTTTAATACACGAGTTGAATGAATGCCTTCTTCCACTTCAATGAATGAATATAAATATGTCATAACCCCTCATCAAACGGTGTATCTTTTTCAAATGTGGCGTCCTCTCATCAAAATGAATGTTGGTTACCATTTAATTAATTAATGTTATTCATGGGGCTCTTCTTTATTAACAATGAATGTTGTTAATGGCAGCGCTCCCTTTATTAGATGATTACTTAATCAATGACAGTGCTCCTATTCAACCCTTCAATCTCTATTTCCTTGACTACTGGGTGTCCCTCCTTGTTAGTTGTGGCACTGCTCTCCAAGGCAGCGATTCTATATACTTTCAAAAGAGTTGAAGATAGTTCTCTCTTTCTTTCTCATCCACTTCATCTCCCATTTGCAGTAGTTAAAGCTGCTCTTCTACTACAAATTGTTACATATATTACGTAATTCATAATATACTGTACTTTGGGTGATTGTTGGGTGGTTAAAACCCCTGTAGAATAGAATTAGGAGGTTCATATACATAAGAAATGATGGACAAATAAGCAGGCTGAAGATTTGGTTTGAATCCTACAAAATAGGATCAGACGAGTGTGTGTGTGTGTGTCTATATATATATATGGTTGAATAAAATAATGTAGTGACTATTATGGTATTTGTCTTTTCACTTTGTCATTGTTTAAATCTCTGACGAAACACAAATTTTAATATCAGAGCGGGTAAGATAAAAAACAATTGTGTTTGAAGGCATGTGATTGAATGTTGTATAGGGTCTTCAATGTTGCATGGGGCAGCTCCAATGTAATTCTTGGTTGCCTCGATTAAAGAGCTATTCTTTGAAAACATTGTTGTATATTAGTTCGCCTTTTGTATGATTAGAAATAAGGAGAGACTAAAGGTGTTATTTCTTTTGTGAGCATTTGACCATCCCATTTTAAGATAAGAGAGGTGGTACCATTGTCAATAGATAACTAAAAACAAAACAGTCAAAGCAGCCACTGGGCATTTAATGTGGAGGGTGTGATTGAAGGAGGCACCTATTATTTGTTTTTAGATATAGGTGGGGGAAAAATTGCTTGCCAGAGAGAATGCAAACATTTGTTGTATGAATCTATTGAAGGAGTGGCGTCCTAAATTCATGTATTCATAGTTGTTCCTTTTTTTTACAATCTAAAGAGGAACGTGAGATAATGTATTTGTGCAAAGACATCCCTGTGGCAAGGGTTGAATGCATTCCATGCATCCATGGTAGGTGGTACAGCCTGTGAAGTGTGGGAGTGCTGGTAAAGCATGGAGCATAGAAGTGCAGTGTGCAGACAGAAGTGTAAAGGTGCCTGAAGCAAAGGACAGCAGATTATTATTTTCCCAGCAAAATAATGGTGCTTGTATGGTGGCCCCTTGCATAAGAAATAAGAAGGAAGGCGTCTGATGTAAGAACTGTGGTGTGCAACAATATATGGGTGTATAAGAAGTAGAAACGCTACATATAGAAAATAAATATTTGAAGAATCAAGTGTGAGAAGAGACAAAGGAAAGTATAGAAAAATCATAAGTAGCATGGCACATAAATAGTTTGTTCTAAATCATAAAGTATTTTATATTTTTGGTATATAGTTTTTGTTTTATGAATATTTAGGGCTTTGGTTTTCTTAACTAGTTTTTAAAGTTTCTTAAATTTATATAGTTAAAATATAGAAAAAAATAAAACTTTCCTTTAGTCCACCCAAAGGACCTAGATTAATTCCATGTCTCCTAACTCAAAAGGATTTTGTCCTCAAAATTTATCAAATTGTCTCTTCTAACGTAGTTAAATCTTTCCCCATAACTATTTTGCTCCAGCTCCTTTAGTTTATGAGATTTTATTGTTTTTTGCATTCCCATAAAGTAGTTTTGGCTTAAAAACTTGCCTGAACATTTGTATTAAATTCATAACTTTTTATGCAAGAGACGGATTCTGACAAAAACATGCCAGATTATGTAAAATTGTGGTCTAAACATTGTGGCAAGCATAATTTTCTTTAGTCCTTGTATCATGTGAGATATAATTGTCTTTTCTAGAAAAATTATATTAAAAGTAATATAATGAAACCTTTAATATTTTTTAGTATAATGGTGGATTGTCTGTAGTACCCTACACCTCAATTTTTTTATTTTATTTTTGCGGGGGGAGGCATAATTCTATTCCCACAAATGTGACAAGTACAGGAAGAACGCTACAAGAACCATCAAAGCACTCCATGCAAAGATCTGTGGTCAATAGGACCATCAAGATCGACCTACTGAGAAAGCATAGTGAGGATCTAGTCCCACTATTGTTGTTTCATAACTGTTCGGAGAGGCACAGTCCAACCAAAGAAGCATTTGAGGTGAGGCTTACTCCCACCTATGGATGAGCACCGTGAGATTCAATTATCACTAAAGACAAGATGGTGTAGACCAATTCGACTATTCAATATGGTTTTGTTTGTTATGATGTGAACAAATGATAATGTCCCTGTTCACACAGAGGAGTGTACGAATTGTTGTGTCTAAGTCCATACTTGTGTTTGTGTTTCTCGATGGATGTGCATTTGACTTCCTTCACCATGTTTCTAAGTTTAGTGAGGAAATTCCCACTACTAATTGAATGTATGTCGAACTGTGTGTGTCCTAGTTCACATACGAGAGTGAATTGTAATGTCCTCAATCTAAAATTAAAATAATATTGTTACTAAAATATGAAGTATTTCTAAATACTTAAAATAGAGTAATAACAGTTTAATTCATTTTTCACTTAAATTGAGACCTTTTGAGGGTCATGGGCTTATTTAGCCCTTAAGTGATTTTAAAAGCAAATTACCATTATAATCCACTAACTCTTCCTTCATAACTAAAAGGTAGATATATAAAGAGGATTGGTATTTCATTTGAAGGTTTATGCATATTTTGAATATTGAATTGTTGATCAAGTATTTCAAGCTTGTTCACCACAACTTGAGGACAAAAACCTTCAAGTGTGCCAAGGGTTTGGGGACAAAAACTTCCATTCCTTTATTTAAGGGATCTCTATTCAAAGGTTGTAATTGTATTTCAGATTTGCAGGGTTGCATGCAATTAGATTACAAAGGTGTTTTACAACACCACCTTTGTTAAGAATTGAATCAAACTCAGTAGAGCTGAAAATTTAAAAGTTGTAGGTCAAAGAAGAGTGAATCACCCTAGGGCAACAAGGAGACTCCCCAAGCATGGCGACTTCCTTGGAAGGTGGGGCGAATGTCTTAGGGTATATTTAGACTTGCTTCCAGTGGTATGTCAAAATTATTAATAATATTTTTAATCTTATTATTATTATTATTTTCTAATCATTTGCAAGCGGAATTTGAGTGAATTGAAGGGCTAGAAAAAAGGTAAATAATTCAAAAATTGTTTTTATTAATTTTTTTAGTAGAGCGATTCACTTAGGAGGATTTTTAGAGTGTTTTTGGGCTCTAATTTGGAGGAAATAATTATATATTATTTGTTTAATATTCTAAAGATTATTAAAATAAATTTCCAAGAGTGGCAACTTGATTTGGAGAAACTTGGAGGCTTGTTGAAGGGTTATATCAAGGCTTTGATTTTCAGATTTGATCCTACCTATTCTTCCCAGTGTGACAACTTCTTTGAAGGCATTAATTGGACTATTTGCAGCCCTATTGTGTTCTTTGAAAGCATTAATAAATTGCAGGGTTTTTTGACATAATTATTGAAGAGTTGTACAAGGGTTTCAAGGTAGTTTGGAAGGAGTAAACGCAGCTATACCTTCATAAAATTAGAATTATTGCAAGAGAAATTCCAACCACATCGTCATTCCATGTAATGTCTCCATTTTGAAATTAAAAAATATTATTACTAAAATAAAAAGAATTTTCAAATACTTAAAATAAAGTAATAATAGTCTAATTTCTTTTTCACTTAAGTTGGGACCTTTTTTAGGGTCATGGGCTTATTTATCCCTTAAATGATTTTAAAAACAAATTGTCCTTATAATCCACTAACTCTTCCTTCTCAACTAAAAGGTGGATATATAAAGGGGATTTGTATTTTATTTCAGATTACGCTAATTTGGAAATATTTAATTATTGATCGAGTGTGTCGATCTTGTTCACCACAACTTGAAAACGAAAACATTCAAGTGTGTCAAGGGTTTGGAGACGAAAACTTCCATTCCTACATTCAGGGCAACTCTATTCAAGGGCTATAATTGCACTTTTGATTTACATGATTGAAATGAAATGAAAAGATTTTAATAACGTCTACGAGACCACAACAGTCTATGGGAACCTACAAAGGTGTTTTATAACACCACCTTGTTCAAAGGCAAATTGAATACCTTAAAGAGCTATTTGCATTGATTTCTCATTGTTTGGTTGCGCAATTGAGTTCCAATTTTAGGTTTGAAGGAACCTAGCGCTGTAACGAGGGTTTTTGGAACTTCGAGACAACTTTTGAGGGGACTTCCCATGGAGGAAAAAAATTATTCTAATTTTGTTTGATAGCTACTAATTTGTGATCATTTTAAACTAACTTTTACATTGAACTTCTAAATATTCCAGAAGATACAAATTTTTGAAATTTCAGTTACTTGAAACAAATAATAAATTAAGGGATGAAAATAAGGTAATTAATTTAGTGAATTATTTGTATAATTTTCCCTAATGGAACAATTCACTTGGGCAAGTTGTTAAGAGTGTTTTTTAGTCTCTAATATTGAAGGGAATAAATTATTTTACATTCTGAAAATTATTTTAATAATTTTCCAAGTGGGGTGAATTGATTTGGGGAGCTTGGAGACCTTGTTGAAGGGATAGAACAAGGCTTTGATTTTCAGATTTATTTCTTCTATTTTTCTAAATGTGGCAACTTGTTTGGAGGGGCTAAATTGACTATTGATAGCGCTAATTTGTTCTTTGGAAGTCCTAATAAATTCCATGATTTTTGGCATATATATTGTGAATTTGTGTAAAAGTTTCAAGGCTAATTGGAAAGACAGAATGCAGCTGTACTGACATCTTAAAAATCAGAATTATTGCAAGAAAATTTCAATCACATCATCATTCCATCTTGCCACAAAAAGAGATACTTTATTTTATTTTCATATTCATTAATTATTGAGGTTATTGCGGAGTGTTATTGCTTGGACTTTCGACATCTATTACTACTAGAGTTTGTTGTTTTTTAGGGTAGAATTCAGATTATTTTCAGTCTAGCCTAAGGATTTGTTGGGAAACCTTAACTTGTCTTAATCGTCCCAATTGGGGACATTACAGTGGTATTAGAGCCAATTTTTTGGCTCGCTGTGAGGTTTGAGGGTTTAATCTCAAACAGTGACATGGGAGATATGGACTGTACAAGGTTTGAGAGATCCTCTCAAGCTCATGAAAGGAAGGAACAACTTTCCATTCAAGCAGATTTGATGGAGATTTATAAGTATATGACATACCCACCACCTTTTAGGCAGGAGATGGACCTCAAGAATATTGTATCATGGAAAAGAGGTAAGGACAGTACTTGGGTTAGATGGGAGTTACTTGATGCTTTGAGGAAGATTGTTTTTCCCATATTTGATGGTTCTACAAACATTTTAGCTAAGGCATGGATTGATAAATTAGGTATATACCTTGCACTTTGGCCTATGGAGGTAAAAGAGGCCCTAAGATTCATCACAACACATTTAGAAGAGGCTACCCATGATTGGTGGCACCAGGGGTTGTTAACCCAAGCGCATCACCTCATAAACAACTATGAGGAGTTTAGCAGGAAGTTCATGGCAAGATTTGACAAGGTTGCAACTTCAGACCATAAAAAATCGAAAAATTCAAAACAATTAAGTACAAGACCAATAAGCTTTGAGAAATCAAAAAAAGGTAAAAAAATCAGAAAAACAAATCCAAAAGGGCAAGATTAAGAGGCATCTAAAACTGAAGTTGAAGAGCAAACCAAAAGGATGGATGAACCACGAGAGATGAACTCTAGACACACCATGGAAGAAGGATCAAGTGGGGCAGCCACTTGTGATAAGAAGCAAGTCATGCAAGAGGAAGTTGAGTCCCTTAAACACTTACATAATCTGACAAAGAGAAAGGGAAATCAATATTGCACATTGATGAAGGGAAATTGGTGAACAAGGTCCACACCACAAAGGCTAATGATCACTATCAGCTTGTAATTTTCGGAACAACAGATAAAGGTAAGCCATTTAATTATTTTTATGGCAAGTTATCAGTGCGCAACCTTCCTACTATGCTCCTACATCACTTTGGAGGATATGAGGATCATGCCAAGGATGAGGACAAGGTGAAGGGCATGCCAAAAAGAATGCAAACACATCACAAAATTGGTAAGCATCACCAATCGTTTGATACATTTCATATGCAACATATAATCATTGTGTTTAGAAGGAAAATGCATGAGGAAGATATCCAACCAATGACAATGCTGGAGGTATGTATTGTTGTTGGTAAATCAACTAAAATAATTACAATTCAGTTTTTAGGTTAAAGGATGCACTACATAAGAAATAATGCATTGTCCTATGATAGTGTGGTAAAAGTTTGCAATGTGGGATCACAAGGTGCAAGTTATGCAAGATATCTGTCATTGTTTTCGGGGGAAAAACAAGCAATTCAGGGCTGTTACAATCCTTATACATCCCTCTTCTATTATGTTTTAAGTGGATTTACCAAGAGAGTAACTTGGCTAATCATGGGAGTGGTGTTAGGTGACAAATGCTATGACCCTTGGGTCATTACAAGGGTTGTTGGTAACTTCTTGATTGCTGATTTTTGCAATTTCAGTTTGTTTCCATTGAGAAATTTTGCTTACATGGTGTCAATGGTTCCTAGGAAATTGTGCTCCTCAAATCCCAACACTATGGGAATGATTCAAGTGTGTAGTAGTGGATTTCCAACCACTAGAAAGAGAAATTGGGAGGAGAAAAACGCATACTACAGCCACGATTAGATTAAGCTAAAACATAAAAAGGAGGCCCATATCATGCTCATGAGACATGGTGACATAATTATAAAAGTGTTGTTAAACACTAATATTTTTTCTAACACGTTTGCTTCATGTGTAGGTTCATTAATGACATCACTTGCCATGACCAAGAGCAATGCAAGGGGTGAAGTTGAGTGCATGAAGGACGGCATGAGACCCCTCATGGATAGGGCAAAGGCCCAAGTTATGAGCAAAATTGGTTACAAACTATAATCCGGAAAGATTTTTTGTCCTCACTTTCCAGAAGAGTCTTAAATTTATTTACAACATTCATGGCCATTGACCCACGCCAAGGGGAAAAATGGTTGCATAATATAGTCAACAAAGAGGTCTGAAAATTTTGATGAGAGGTCTGAAAAATTTGTCATAAAAATTTCTGAGTTGAGCATTTTTCTACAGCCGTCTATCATGAGCAAAGAAATTGATCTTGGGGGCATTGTATCGCCCATACCAAAGGGAAATGTTGCACTATTTAATTCTTATTTTTTCCAATTAGAAAATCCAGTTTTTGTGACACTTTTACAGCCCCTTCACATGGGCAATATGACTGTTTTTGTTGCATACAGTCAGCTGCTCATAAATTCTGAAAATGTCATTATTAGGGGGCACAATTTGTATGAGAAAAAGGTGAAATTTGAGGGCACGGAACAGCACCACATTTTGGTGAGTTTTTAACATTCATTTGAAAACTACTTGACTTCATGCTTGCTCATGAGCAATAAGAAGGGACAGCCATGGATGGGATACACCGTGCACATGATGAGGGGCCCCCAAAGGAGATTTCAAAGTGAAAAGAATTATTCCTAAGGTATGTTGTTCAAAGCATTTGATTTGGTCAATTGTTTGCAAGTTGGGAAATATTTCTCATGGCATGTAGAGGCTATTAAAGAGTTGTTGAAGGGTGGCCACCCTAGTATGCACACAAGGGATGAAGATCAATTCGATATTTCCATTTAGGGCACCAAGGTCTCACTTTCCAAAAAAAATCATTTTGGCAACTAGAGCTTTCCTTTCATATTGTTGGAGTTCATATTGGCATCCTTGAAGAATATGGACATGGAGGATACATGGAAGGTCAATGTGGTAATGAATTGGTTGACTTGTGGAATTAATGGCATGGTTGTACATACATAAACAGCCCACATATCAGCATGTACATTCTTTTTAGTAAGATGATTTCTTCTTGGATGAAGGGACAAGTATCCATGGCTTCACCATGGAAGATTTCAGCGCTTGAGAGACCCATTTTGAAGAGTTTGGGGCAAAAATTGAAACATATTGACAGCTGTTTTGAGTTGTGTGGGGCAACCTGTGTTTGGGCCAGCCATTGGCTTGAAAAAGGAATGAACCTAAGAATTGATTAGGGGCTTAATAGTGGATGTCGTGATACTTTAAACACTTGGGGCAGCCTCCAAAACACAAGTACAACAAGGTACAAGTTCAGTTTGGAGCTTCTTTTCCATGGGAAGAAGTTACAATTAGACATTGTATAATAAGGTATGTTGGGACACCTCCGTAGATATTGAAATTGCTTGAGGACAAGCAAATTTGAGCGGAGAGGATTGTAATGTCTCCATTTTGAAATTAAAAAATATTATTACTAAAATAAAAAGTATTTTTAAATACTTAAAATAAAGTAATAATAGTCTAATTTATTTTTCACTTAAGTTGGGACCTTTTTGAGGGTCATGGGCTTATTTAGCTCTTAAATGATTTTAAAAGCAAATTATCCTTATAATCCACTAACTCTTCCTTTTTAACTAAAAGGTGGATATATAAAGGAATTTGTATTTCATTTGAGATTATGCTAATTTGAGAATATTGAATTATTGATCAAGTATGTCAAGTTTTTTTATCACAACTTGAAGATGCAAACCTTCAAGTGTACCAAGGGTTTGGGGACGAAAACCTCCATTTCTACATTCAGGGCAACTCTATTCAAGGGCTGTAATTGAATTTTATATTTTCATAGTTGCATGCAATTAAACTTACAAAGGTGTTTTATAACACCACCTTGTTCAAAGGCAAAATGAATACCTTGGAGAGTTGTTTGCATTGATTTCTCATTGTTTGGTTGCGCAATTGAGCTCCATTTTCAGGTTTGAAGGAATCTAGGGCTGTAACTAGGGTTTTCGAAACTTCGGAACAACTTTTGGGAGACTTACCATGGAGGAAAAACCCTGATTCTAATTTTGTTTCATAACTACTATTTTTGTAATCATTTTGAGCTAACTTTTGCATTGAAATTACAAATATTTCGAAAGATACAAATTTCTGAAATTCCGCTGCTTGAGGCAAATAATATTATTGAGGGCTGAAAATAAAGTATTTAATTTAAAAAATGATTTCTATAATTTTTCCTAGTGGAGCGATTCACTTGGGCAGGTTGTTAGAGTGTTTTTTGGGCTCTAATATTGAAGGGAATAATTTTTTTACATTCTGAAAATTATTTTAATAATTTTTTAAGTAGGCGAATTGATTTGGAGAGCTTGGAGGCCTTGTTGAAGGGATAGGACAAGGGTTTGATTTTCAAATTTGTTTACCCTATTTTTCTAAATGTGACGACTTGTTTGGAGGGGCTAAATTGACTATTGGTAGCCCTAATAAATTGCGAGAATTTTTGGCATATTTATTGTGAGTTTGTGCAAAAGTATCAAGGTTGATTGAAAGAGGAAAACATAGTTGTACCGACATCTTAAAAATTAGAATTATTGTAAAGAAATTCTAGCCACATTGCCATTCCATCTTGCCACAAAAAGAGGTAATTTATTGTAGTTTCATATTCATTAATTATTAGGGTTATTGTAGAGTGTTATTGCTTAAAATTTGAATATCTATTGTTGCAGGGGCTTGTTGGTTTTTTAGGCAGAATTCAGATTATATTCAATTTTCCCTAAAAGTTTGTTGGAAAACCTCAACTTGCCCTAATTGTCCCATTTGGGGACATTACATTCCATCTTGCAACAAAAAAATATCTTATTTCAATTTTATATTCAGCTATTTCTGAAGTTATATTGGAGTGTTGTTGCTTGGGAATTGGCCATCTATTTCTACTAGAGTGAGTTGGTTTTTAGGGCAAGTTTTAAATTGTTTTCATATTCACATAAAGGCTTGTTGGAGAACCCCAACTTTGCATAATTGTCCCATTTGGAGACATTACAACAGTATCAAAGCCAATTTCTTGGCCAACTGTGGGCTGAAAAGGTATTTGCTAAACAATGACAAGGACAAGGTTAGGTGGGAGCGGATCACTCAGTGCCATGATTGGTTGATAGGAACTATGGCTACACTCCTTCAAGTAATTAAAGGCATGAAAAGGGATCAACCCCTTGAAATGGAGGACCAACCTTTGGTTCATTAGAATCTAATGGAAGATTATGATGAGTATTTGACATTTGCACCACAGTACAAATAGGAAAGGAGCTTCAAGGAATGACTAGCTTTGAGACAAGGCAAAGAGCCCCATGGGCACAGAGCTACACATGACAACTCAAACACTGCTTTCAATACCAAGTGGTGGATGAGGAAGCTCATTTCTCTTATACCCTCCAAGGAAGTAATATGTGGTCAAAAGTTGAAATAAAAAATATAATAGAATTTGATTATCTTGCTGCCCCGAGGGTAATGACACCCCAAATGCCATGCCATAACTCTCAAATCATGCAAAAAGAAATCAAATAGGTACCATCTTGTAAACTTACCATGATGTGAGGCCTCAAGGTAGTACAACTCAACATATATGGGCCTCCTTGTGCACGCCATGTGCCCTTCCAAAGGCTGCCTCTTATCAACATTGCCATGCATGCATGTAACACTCCATAAGCTCATCAAGAGACTCTAAATGCTTATCAATGAGAGCTATATCCTTTTTGTGCATGTGTTAATTTTGTTACTTATGAATGGAACACAAACATGCATGTTTCCAAAACCTTGCAAAAGATGGAATGTACCCCAAAAATCACTCTTTCCTTCTTCATGATACTGTTGTAAGTACATGCATAATTCTGATTTTTCATGATGACAAGATTCAAAATTAATACTTGCATTCTCTCCTCTTCCCATGATCTATGGGGTGCCATCAGAACTTCTTACCTTGCCATATATGTACCTAGTATGTTGCTCCAAAGAACTCAATGTATCATGCAACTCAAAATAATAGCTATCATAGCTCTAATCATGCTTCAAACTTATCCACAGGGTCCCCTTATGAGTTAAAACCTCCCCCCATAGATTGTGCATGCAAATATGTAGGTTGTCATAGTAAAATATAGCCATTCCTCTACTCAAAAATTTCAGTTTGCTCATTACCAAGTTGATCATTAATGGGCTCTCTAACTCCATGCTTCCCCAACAAACCATCATGGACTTATGCCCCCTATGAAGAAGGTTAGAACTGCAAAAACAAACCAAATTAATATGCTTAGCAAAGCTGCCCATAATTAAATTCAAATCATGAAGAAGCATTAGAGGTGTGCTCCCATAGTGTTCATTCCAAGGTGTGCTAGCACCTTCTTTATACCGTATCAATCCTTCTTCATTTTGAAAATGTAGTCCTTCCATTTGTAGAGAGAAAACAAGCTTAGCAAATTGGAAATCATACCTTGCAAGTGCATATCATAATCATCTAAACCCATTGGTAGGGATCCCCTTATGTAAGATGTATATCCTTCCCTTGGCTACTCTTTGCTAGCTTCCTCACACATGTATGCATATCACCAAACAAGCCCCACCAATATTGGACTATATCCCTTTTTATATATTGTTGTACCTGCCATGTTAATTTAGAATTTTGGGAGCAATTGACTTCAAAATTTGACCATGCATGAACTCTCCTCCTTGTGAACCGAAACATATGCCGAGGAGGCAATATTATGCGTGTATGTAGGGGCTAGAATTGACTAGATGTCTCAAAATTTTATGAGCCATAAAATTCAGACTTTAATCTATCTTTTCCAACATATGCATGATAAAAACAAGAACCAAGTAAACTTACCGATTGTTTTGTAGCGTCCCCTCTTTTGCAAGCATATGGTTGTCCATGATATCTCATAACAGCCCTATCATTGTTCCTTCCATCCTTCTTCCTCCTACTCATCAAATACCCTCCTATCATGTTGATTGATGAAGATGAAAGAGCCTTCGTGTCACTCAAACCATGCAAAATATCCTTATTATCTCCCACCTTAAACTCTAGTTCCAATGTTAACTTGTGCATGCCTATATTCCTCCATGCCCCAAACGATTCTAGTTCTTTCTCTTGGTGCCAATAATTGTGAACTTGAATCAAGGAATCCTCATGTCTCATTTTGTGAACCATATCCTTTATTTTATCACCTTTGGTGACTTCACTGTCATTTATATATCATTAGAATATATATCAACATCTCCTATCAATAAAATATCCTTAAATTGCACTTTTTTTATTTCATGCTCCTTGGTTTCCTCTTATCTTTTATCATCCACTTGCACTCCTATGGGCTGCCCATCAAATTCTGATTTTTTTGCTTCATTGGCTCCCTCATAGGGGTCCCCATAAATGGCTGTCCCTTCATGTTTTCCCTCCAACTCTCCATGTAGTTCGATCATTGCTTCCTTGATGACTCCTTGCCTTTCGCCTTGATGCAAGTGTCTATGGGGTTGCATGCTTGGTACTCTTGGTTTTGATCCATCCTTTATCTCACAATAATCACAAAATGACAAGAGTGCTTGTGTGTCAAAGCTTAGGACTGCATACTCTTGTTGATGTGTATTAAATGAATCACACATCGATGTCTCAATCTCAACTACCAGTTCTCTCTGCAAAAATGTAACCTTGAAGAATTTATGAGGGGGTTGATAGAAATCCTCTCATTGCCATTCAAACTTCCTTTTCCATTGAAGTGATGGCTCTTACTTGGATCTAGTGTAGTCTTCAACATGGCTACAAATTACATCCTTAAGGTATGTTGAAGATCACTTTGGCTCTCTTTGATCAAATTTTGCAAAAACTTTACTTGCTCTGAAGTAAACCCTTAATCACCCATGTTTTTTTCCTTTTCTGATAACACAAGATCTCTTTACTTGCTTGCATCTAACAACCAAACTCACAGGTAGACAAGATCGGTGCTCTGATACCACTATAATGTCTCCAAATGGGATGATTTAATCAAAAAAGGGTTTCCCCCAAAATTCACAATTTCTAAATCCTAAATTTAGAAAAATCAACAAACTCTAGTTGCTGTAATTGCACCTCCAAACTGAAAATTAACTCCAATTCACCTTGAAATAAATAGCAAATAAATACCTTGTGAATATGGCCACCTATAACTCTTACCGCAATGAAGAAAAAACTTGAAATGAATGTTTCAATCGTCCAAACCCTAACGCCACACTAGCTGAATTGAAGTCCTTTCCCACTCTAATCCCTGCTCAAGCTTAGTCCAATCCAATCGCCAATATTCAAAAAATTACTGCAATAATTAAATCAAAACAAAACCCTTGCAAATTTGCCCTCAACAAATATTATTTCTTACGAATAGCTAAAAACTTCAAAAATTCTTAACTCCTTCAATATTTGAAATTATGATGCAAATAAGAGCTCAAACTGATCATAAAAATAATGACTATCAAATAAAAATAATTTTAAAAATTTCTTTCTATGGAAAGGTTACCGAAACTTGCTCCAAAATTCCAAAAACCCTAGTTTTCAGAATTTACCTCTTCAAACATCAAACCCTCAATCCCAAACAAGTCGCCACACTTGAAAACATTAATGCCAATAATAATCAAATTTATTAAGCATCAAATGGACCTCAAATAGTCCACCAAACCTTCACAGTAGCCTCTCAAAGCAAATCGTCCCACTTTAAGGCAAGTAACAAAACCTCCTTTAGCAAAAATGATGTCAAAAGACACTTTTTGTAAAGTAATCAACTCCAAATTTGCGAACACCTATTGGGTATGCATCCTAATAGCTTCTTCAAGCATGACAAAATAATTATCAAATTCAACATGTCTTCAATTGTGATCTTTACCTTGTATTTGTACCTTACCAAAGGGGGCGAACTACATTGGGGAAGTAAAAAACATCATAAGCTCACTTGCATTTTTTTAGAATATATTTTCCTTCCTTTGCTTTAGCTCTCAAGCTAACATTCATTTTAATTTCACTTTAAGCCTTTTTGAATTAATTAAATAACTTGTCTTAATAAATTAGTAATTAAAATTACTTTTTGGCAAATTAAATAATTATTTTATATTAGGTCCTTAAATAATTAATTAAATTGCTCTAATAATTAAAGTGGTCAAAATCACTTTTCAAGAAATTTATTAACAATAAAACCCCTTAGAATAATTATTAAAATTACCTTAATTTTTCAAATGGTTAAAACCACTTTTCCGGTAATTCGAATAATTATCCAAGATAATTCTATTTTAATAATTAATTAAATTGCCTTGTATTTTCAAATGATTAAAATCACTATTCGGGCAATTTTATTAATCATTAAAATTATATGAAAAGGGGGCATTACAAGCCATCATATGAGTATGTTGGACCTAAAAAATCAGAGGTTTTGCAGCAAACAAGAACAAATTTTCAGACATGTAAAGAGCAACCAATGATCGAAATTTTTGAACCACAAGAACTAGAAATTCAAGGGAAACCAAGGAGTTCCAACAAACTATAGATCAACCAATAGAGTTGCAAATGGTTGACACTAATGGGAACGTAACAGAAAAATCAAAACTTCCGAGGGTGAAGCAAAGAGTTTTTCAACAACTTCATGAGCCTACAAAAGGTTAAAAAGGAAGCATGAACAAGGGCATCATAATAGAAAGTTATACCAAGAAAGGAAGCTTTTGTATCATTCCTTTTCATGTATCATTTTCCTTGTCTAATTTCAGATTGCAAGAAGAAGCTTGGAGGAAACACTTGTTGTTATGTCTTGCTAAAGAAGCACATGTCCCAACAACATTGAACATAGCAAAGAGATCCATTGAAGGAGTGATGCCAAGAAGGAAAGAAAAAGGATGCACCCTGCATATAAAGGATGGAGAATCAGATTTCTTGATAGGCAAACAATTGAGTTGTTAACTTGGTAAGCAATCAATGCTTTCTCTTTGCAATTGGTTCTCTCATTACCTTGGTTGCAAAGCTTATGCTATCATTGAGGTGGATGTAAGGGACACTCAAGGAGAAGAAGTCTTCCAAGTAAGTTCAAGGAAGAGACATGACAAATACTCCTCATGGCTATGGGATCCACGTGAGTTCTATCAACATACTGTTTCCATCATGTATAGGGCCAACATGAGGAAGTAGACAAGGAATATCATGAAACATGGATCAAGGTAGCTGTTGTTTCTGATATTTTCAGTTTGTATTCCTTGAAGTAATTAGTCACCTTGGTAAGCATGGGAACTAAGAAGATGAGCTTGTCACTTTCCAGCAATATGGAGATGGTCTAAACATATAGTAGTGGTTTTCCCGCCACAATGAGAAATTGGGAGAGAGAAAAGGCACACTATTGCCAGGTTAAGATAAAGCTTGAACATAAAAAGAAAGCCCATATCATGCTCGTAAAGCATGATGACATAATTGTATAAGTGTTGTTAAACACTAATGTTTTTTCTAACATGTTTGCTTCATGTGACAGTTCATTAGTGAGATCACTTACCAAGGCTAAGAGCAAAACAAGGAATATGGTGATTTCCAAACAAAGACAGGTTGTGGAGGATGATTTCTACATGGGGGGCATTGGAGAGACTAACGTGGTACTTGGCATCTAAGAATTGCATTCACTTGGTGAATATGCTCAAAATTATCAAACTATGGAATTGAAGTTCAAAGTGGAAGGCGAGGAAGTTGTGCTACCCCCCTTTTTACTGATGATCTAGAATGCATCTAGACATCAGTAATCTTGTATTGTAATACAAATCAATTGCTTTGGCTCACTGTTTTTACGTAAATGATGAGTAAAAAAGCAGTAGGGACTGAAATGAACAATGCAACAGCAATAAATGCAAGGATATTTAAGCAACCAAGGACCACCTCCCACTTCATCAAATAGCATGGTGAGTAGTCTTCATATGTGTTTGCATGAAGAGAAGAAAAGAGATGAGCAAAGAGTTGCACTTTTGGATTGTGGGCAGCCCATGGCATCATGGGAAGTTCAAATTGTCTCATCCTTAGTAAGCCCAATTCTGAATTTTGTGTTTCATGGGATAAGAATGAGAGTGGAATAAGTGAGTGGCGAGGGCAGCCATTCTTTTGTTTTTGGCAGCCACTTAGGATAAGTTCAATGCATAATTTCGGAAGCTTCAATGGAGGGTTGGCCCACCTATAAAGTTGGGAAAGGGTCCTAGTTGAGGGCAGCAAGGAAAGAAAGGAAAGAATGAAGGGAAAGTGGCCACAAAGGTACTCAGAAATTTCTGAGTATCTTCTACGATATACATATCCTTTTACTGCTTATGAAGTCAAAAAATTGGTCATGTTCCAGCCAAGAATGAAGGAGGTAAGTGTTGACATTTTTGCCCCCACAGGGCAAAATTGTCACCCCTACACTTTGGAACTTTGCTATGGTGCCAAGTTTGTCTTGTGAATCAGTTTTGGGGTCCTTAAATGAGCATTTACAGCCATCCAAGTGGCCATCTACAGCCAGGTGAAGTTTAGTCATGCCGAGGTTTCCAAGGAGCTTGCTTGATTGCAGCCAAACGTGCAAATACAGCCAAGATATTCAAGCTGTAAATTTATTTGTTTTGTCTTCCCAAGGAATTTTTCGGGTATAAGAGGTGGACTATTTCTTCGGACATTTTGTTCGAGAGAAAGAGCTCTTAAAGGATTGACAAAAAGTCCAAAAAAATAACTAAGTGGCAGTCGTTCAAGGCTTTTTTCTTCAGGTTTTTTGTCTGAAAGAAAAGAGGAAGAGCACAGTTGAGAAGACAAGACAAAAGTCCGAAGGAATAAGGACGGTTGCAAAAAACCTGGGTGTCTTACAAAAAACTCGGGTGACTTACAACACGCCTGGGTGCCCTGCAAAAAGCCCGGGTCCCCTTCAATTCTTCCGAAAAGCCACTTTCGAAGGACACCTGCCCTTGCGGAGGGCACTTGGTCAGTGAAGTGGACCTTTGCAATTTTCTCGAAGGGCAATCCTGGAAGACAAAAGCCCATGCGGAGGACATATGGACGCCGCGTAGGGACATTTACAATTTCCCCGAAGGGTATGTGCCCTTGTGGGGGACACTTCAAGCACGAAGAAGACCTTGGCAAAATTCCGAAGGACCCTTTCACAAGTTCCGAAGGACACCTGCCCTTGTGGAGGACACTTGGTCGGTGAAAGTGGACCCTTCAAAAGTTTCGAAGGGCACAAAGGAGAGACAGAAGCCCTTGTGAAGGGCAGAGACATAAGCAAAGGACAAAAGCAAACTTCCCGAAGGGAATGAAAGGATAGCCAAATGAGACGAATTCCTTCAAACAAAAAGTTCGAAGAAATTCAAAAATAAGAAAAAACCCGAGGAAAATAGACAAGACAAAGGCAAGACCTAAGAGCCTAAAAGGAACAAATTCGGGGAAATTGAGAAGGAAATCAATTCCTTCGAAATTTTTGTCCAAAGGAATAAGGACAGTCTCAAAAGCCTGATAGAAAAGACAAGGGCATAAGCAAAGGCCAAAGAAAGAGAAAAGACAGAGAGTCCTTCAAACATTTTGTCCGAAAGACAAAAAC
Organism: Torreya grandis; assembly: GCA_037957365.1. Lineage (NCBI taxonomy): Eukaryota > Viridiplantae > Streptophyta > Pinopsida > Cupressales > Taxaceae > Torreya > Torreya grandis. Next base: position 671,188 of record JARHVA010004373.1, on the reverse strand, counting down.
CAAAATAAAGCCCGAATCCTGAATTAAAGCAGAACACGGGAAAATCCAGAGAAAACACAAAGTGAACTGAGCATGATAAATAGCATGAACAGAGACGTAAGCACAAACAGGACTGAGCCAGCACTGAACAAGAAGAAAGACAACTGAAGAAATAGATGCATGAACAAAGATTAAAGCAGAACTGAACATGGACATAAGCATGAACAGCGAATAAAACAAACGAATAACAAAGACAAAGGCAGGATAAACAAAGATCATGCACAGACTAACATGAAGTGACTCCAACGAAGTAAACGCTTTTAAGAAAGCAAGCACGCTTCAGTTTTGAAAAGAGTCGTCTTGCATGATAAACAAGCAAAGCGTTGAATGTTTCAAACAACAAGAGATTCCATGCACGCACTCTCGCTTCTCTCGAAAGATTGAAACGTTCTGACGGTTCAAACGTAATTCTTAATTTGGCATTTGCGTTGATTTCATGCAAAGGAAAGCTTTTAAACGTTCCAGTAGCTGAAGAGGAGTTCTATAGTTGGAGATTGGCGTAGCATCATGCAGCTTGGGCCCACTGTCCATTTTCAATGCCAAAGAGCTTTCATGCAAGACATAAGACAAAAATAGATTTTATTTGAAGGCTAAAATAACACAAGTTGGACTGAGTTGACCTCTTCTATTTTCAACGCCAATCTCTTGGCTGTTGTATACTTTTCTATATAAGTTGGTTTTTTAGCCTTGAATTGTATCCCTCTCTTGGTAAGACCAAACTCTGCCATTGGTGAGTTGTGTAACCTCTTCAATCAATAGAAAGACTATACTTTTAGATTTCAAGTGCTGGCATGGTGTACATTCATTCAACAATTTGCATACATGGTAGATTTCTCTCCCTTCCCAAATTCTGATTCGTACCTAGTTGCTAGCTCATCATGTTATGCAGGTTATGTTCAGTGTTCTATAGGTCTTTTGTTGAAGCTGTAAGTGGATGTTAGATAGCTGCTTAGTGTCTTGTATCAGACCTCTATCCATCGTTTTTCCTCACATTTTGTCATTGGATCGAACCTTCTCATGAATTACTTATGCATAGTGATCAATTGAAATCAAAGGTCTTCATTTTCCCGTGTTTGTTCAGTGTTCAAAGTTTCAAGTATGGTGGATCAACATTTTGGTGTATCACCGTCATTAGGTAGGATTTTCCCTTTAATTTTCCTTCTCCCTTTTCCATGGTAGTCTGCAGCACAGAGTAGAGATCCTCATTTGATACATCTTATTGGAACCAGCCTTCTCTGGAGGTTCTTCTCACCATTGAGGCACCCACCATTGTGAGAAGATCCCATTGTTTCAACTGAAAAGAGGATTGGCCATTTCAGCACGTCTTCTATTCAGGGTGCAACTCCAGGTTGACAACCGTTAGTACACACGAAAATGTTGATTTTTATCTTTCTAGAAAATCAGATTTACACATGCATATGCAGCAACATTTTGAGGGGAGAAATATAATTTTTTTTGGCACTTTCCAACACGTGAAAGGAGAGATGAAGGTATGCATGAGTTCTGAAATTTATTTCTCAGAAAAATCAGATTTCGAAAGGCAACACAACCATGTTTAGAAGAAAAGTATGCATATATCACTTCCAGATTTTGTCAACATGAAAAATCAAAGATATGTATACATGCACAGCTAGGTTACAAAGGAGGAAGGGCTGATTTTGTTGATATAGTCTAGCTCTCGCAAGATCTTGAAAACATGCATATGTTGGAACCTTTGGTGGATGATAGAGGAAACATATACACAAAGAAGGTACAGCTATATTTGGTGAGTGTTTGGGAGCTATTGATGAGCTTTTGGGGTGTCTTGTGCATGCATGGGATGATTGACATGGGGCAGCCTTTTGGAGGGCACATGGTTTGCACAAGGAGGACCATAAATGGTGTATTGTATTACTTGGAGGCCTTCCATCATGGTATGTTTGCAAGGTGGTACCTAGCTGATTACTCTTTGCATGGTTGGATGGTTGGGGTATGGCATAGAGAAGACCCTAACAAGCTTTGGAATGCATACCATGGGAGCACACCTATTCTAACACACTTCAAAAGGGAAATTTTTATTAAGGGCAGCCTTGTCATATATATCAATTTGATTCAATTTTGCAGTCCTAGCCCTTTTTACACAATGTGTGAGCCTTTAAGGGCTTATCTGGTAAGCATGGAGTTGAAGAGCTCTTTGAAGGCCAACTTGGTAGTGAATAAGTTGATATTTTGGAATAATAGCATGGTTGTATTTTATTATCACAACCTACATAATAGCATATTCAACTAGATTGGTGAGGAGATTTCTTCTTGGGGGAAGAAACAAGTGTCTATGGTTACACTATGGAAGATTTCAGCTCGTGAAGGGTTCGAGGCATGAAATGAGACATGATAATTGTTGTTTTGAGTTGTGTGACACCTTTAGCTCTTGGAGGCAATCTCCAAAACACTGGTACAACAAAGTACAAGTTCAATTTGGAGCTTCTTTTCCATAGAAAGAAGTTACAATTAGACATTGCATAATAAGGTATGTTGGGACACCACCATGGATATTGCAATTGCTTGAGGACAAGCAATTTTAGGTAGATAGCACTGTAATGTCCCCATTTTGAAATTAAAATAATATTGTTACTAAAATAAAAAGTATTTTTAAATACTTAAACTAAAATAATAATAGTCTAATTTGCTTTTCACTTAAGTTGGGACCTTTTGAGGGTCAAGGACTTATTTAGCCCTTAAGTGGTTTTAAAAGCAAATTACCCTTATAATCCACTAATTCTTCCTTCATAACTAAAAGGTGGATACTTAAAGGGGATTGGTATTTCATTTGAAGGTTATGCATGTTTTAAATATTGAATTGTTGATCAAGTACGTCAAGCTTATTCACTACATGATGAGAACGAAAACCTTCAAGTGTGCCAAGGGTTTGGGGACGAAAATCTTCATTCCTTTATTCAAGGCAACTCTATACAAAGGCTGTAATTGTGCTTTAGATTTGCATGATTGCATGCAATTGGACTTACAAAGGTGTTTTGAAACGCCACCTTCATTAAGGATTGAATCAAACTCAATAGAGAGCTGGAACTTTACAAATTTCAGGTCAAGGAAGAGCGAATCACCCTAGGGCAACAAGAAGACTCCTCAAGCTTGGCGACTTCCTTGGAGGGTGGGGCAAATGCCTTAGGGCATACTTGGACTTGCTTCTGGTGGCAAAAATCAGGGCAAAGTTAATAATAATATTTTTAATATTATTATTATTATTTTCTAATCATTTGCAAGCTAAATTTGAGTGAATTGAAGGGCTGGAAAAAAGGTAAATAATTCAGAAATTATTTTTATTAATTTTTCTGGTGGAGCGATTCACTTAGGAGGATTTTTAGAGTGTTTATGGGCTCTAATTTGGAGGAAATAATCATATATTATTTGTTTAATATTTTGAAAATTATTACAATAATTTTCCAAGAGTGGCGACTTGATTTGTGGAAATTTGGGAGGCTTGTTGAAGGGTTAGATAAAGGGTTTGATTTTCATATTTGATCTTACCTATTCTGCCTAGTGTGGCAATTTCTTTGGAGGGTTTAATTGGACTATTTGCAGCCCTATTGTGTTCTTTGGAAGCATTAATAAATTGTAGGTATTTTTGGCATAATTATTGGAGAGTTGTATAAGGGTTTCAAGGTAGTTTAGAAAGAGAAAATGCAGCTATACCTTCATCATAAAATCAGAATTATTACAAGAAAAATTCCAGCCACATCGTCATTCCATCTTGCCACAAAAGAGGTATTTTTTTTCAGTTTCATATTCAGCTATTTTTTAGATTATATTGGAGTGTTGTTGCTTGGAAATTGGCCATCTATTTCTGCTAGGGTTTGCTGGTTTTTAGGGCAAATTTCATATTGTTTTCAGATTCACATAAAGGTTTGTTAGAAAACCCCAACTTTGCTGTCATGTTCCCTTCTCAGTGACATCTCTCGGAGCACAGGATTAGCCTATCATATGACCCTCGTAGGCTAATAGACTGGATAGAGGGTCGCATAGGAGCTTGGCTCAGCTTCAGTTGGCAGAGTTTGATCAGTTGGTTTTCGTTTGGGCTCGATCAGAGACTTCTGGCAGAAGTTACTATTTTTAGCAGTTCTTGGTGGTCAGAGTGGGACCCCTGCTATTTTTAGCAATATGGGTTGGCAGCATTCGGAATCACTTCAGTATATGACCGCTTCAGACGGTTCAGTCATCGGGTGAGTAACGAGGAAAATATTAATATTTAATTGTATTAATTAAATATTAATTATGCGAGACAATTATATTAAGTTATAATTAAAATTTATAACTTAAGTGATTTTAATGCTGAGGGGGCGCCCATCATCAGGAAGGGGCCAAATTTAAGATTATTTTATTATAAATTTGGCCTAAACTATGGAAAGATTAAAATATTAAAGTGCGAATTTTTAATTAAAAGCCCTATTATGGAGGAAATCGCACCTCTTTGGTTACTTATGCATTTGCCTTGGGAATCGAGCCATTATGTCATTTTTGAGAATTGAAAATTGATCAACTTTGGTCTGAGCAAGAAGCTTCAGGGTTTCAAGTTCGAATTCCTTGGGGAACGTGCCATCTCCATTGGAAGCAATTCAGAGGGTGTGAAATAACCCCTGATTTATTGCAGCAGGGGTTTCTTCATTCAGGAGAAATCATTGATCTTCAGAGGGTATTCATTTACGGGTTTTCAGCAGAGTTATTCATTCAACATGCAGGGTTTTACCTAGGCGCCTAATTTTGGAGATCTGGAGAGTTAGAAGGCAGGCCGTACAACATCATTAATTGCTGGTTTTGACACAGCCGTACATGTACCTGTCCGTACTATTAACCAGCAGGCCGTACCTTCTTGTCATTGGGAAATACGCCTTCCTTCTGGGCTTGTTCTTCATCATTTTGGAGTGCAGTTGTATTGGGGGCAAGCAGAGATCACCAGTTTCAAAAAAGAATGTCAAACATATGCAGCCGTACCATCTCCAGCAGGGTATTTAATGTTGTACCAGAATAACCAGGTTTTTAATATATTATTGCTTTTTACCTTATATGCATCTGGGTTTAATTATAATCGATTCAGGAAGATTTTATATTAAAGGAAGCTTGGAGTTTGCAGTATAGTATTCAATTTACAGAGTTAGATATTTTTATAGAATTTATTTATCATTTTATGCAAAAATCGCATTTCCTTCAAATACTGGCAAAAAACCCAAAAACATTAAAAAAATTCAAAAACTTCAGAAAAAACCAAATAAACAATCAGTTGTCAGAATCAGAGGGAACTTGGGGTTCCTACAGTGGTATCAGAGCCAAATCCTGCCATCCTACGGGTTTAGCTATCTTATGCAGCCAGATCAGATTGGGTCACCCAGGTATTACACGCACAGGCGAGCCCTGATTGACAGGCAACAGAGTTTGAGCAGGCAGCTGAAAAATATGGCTGACAGAACAGATATACCTAGGACAGGACATAATGACAGAGATCAGGAAGGTGCAGAGTTCATGCATACACTCAGAGATCTTCGTGCAGGGCAACGGCGGTCCGATGATGTATTGCAGCAGGTGGCAGCGGCACTGCAGAGGTTGGGTACCTCGAGGAGCCTCACCTAACTGTGACGATGACAGGAGTGATGCAGGGTCACGGAGGGCTACTAGGACAGCGTCACGGACAGCAGATAGGCCTACTAGGCCCACTTTCACGAGACAGGAGCCCGGCAAGGCTATACCAGATGAGGAGCATGATGAGTTATTCGCTGATACCCTTATGGCAGCTCATGAAGAATGGGAGTTGGTACCGCCTGTGGTCAAAGAGATGATCACTTTTGACCGTTTTATTACACAGAGGCGAGAGCACAACAGATCTCGACAGGATAGGAGACCTTGTCAGCAGAATAATGATCTAAAACATGCTACGAACCGGCTCACATTGGCGACGTTCAATGGTAGTGGTAAGATGACAGCCCAAGCTTGGATTAGCAAGCTTGATACCTTCCTTACACTGCGCCCGATGGCTGAGAGTGACGCCTTTAGATATGCTACATTGCATCTTGAGGGAGTGGCCTACGACTGGTGGCACCACGGTATGGTGACTTTACAGCATGACAGGATCACTACATACCAGGAGTTTGTGGACAGGTTGGTTGAGCGCTTTGACAGGAAGGATCCAGAAACTTACTTCCGAGACTTAGCACAGTTGAGGCAGAGTGGCAGTGTAGAGACCTATATAGGTGACTTCCAGAAGTTATCCGTTATGGTCCCTAACATCTCAGAGAGGCGCTTGGTAGTACTCTTCATGGAGGGGTTGTCGGAACCATTGCGAGGTTGGATCAAAGCTTTTGATCCTCCTTCGTTACAGGAGGCGATGAAGAAAGCACGAAACATGGAGTTAGCAGCACCATCGAGTAAATTCAGCTCCAGAGGTTCTTCATCATTCAGGGATAACAAGGGCTTTAACAGGAATAAGGATAAGTCTGATTTTAGCAAAGATAAATCAAACTCTAAGAATGATCCAAAAGGTAAATCAGCAGCCCCACCTTTGGATCATGAGGCCCTTAATGACCTACGCAGGAAGAAGCTTTGCTTCTACTGCAAAGGACCATATGACGCCAATCACGATTGTCCTCTAAGACCTAAGGGCAAGGCAAATCGTATAATGTGGGCGTTCTATGAGGACTCGGAATCAGAGGATTCCGAACAGCAGGAGAGTTCCGAGGATTCAGAGCCTAGAGTTGAGACAGAGCCCGAGCTTCAGGTACAGGGGGCCCGTTTATCTAGTATCCAGTAGGAGGGTTCTTTCAGGATTCGTGGTGTGTTGGCAGGATAGAGGGTCATTACCCTACTTGATACAGGAGCCACGCATAATTTCATAGATGCTAGATTTGTTGAGAAACGTGGACTCATCACTGAGGAGTTCGAGGGCATAAGAGTCAAAGTGGCCGATGGGTACACTTTGAAATGTGAACGCATGATTAGGGATCTTCCTTTATGCTTGAACAATTATGAGTTCAAGGCAGATTACTATGTTGTTAATATGGGGGACATTGATTTGGTCTTGGGGATGAAGTGGCTACATTCATTGGATGAGGTCACACTTCGTCTCAAGGACATGGAGATCCGTTTTGATGTTGACGGAAAGACACACATACTTAAGGCAATTCGGGACAGCAACATCAAAACAATTTCTTTCCGCCGGATGGAGCGGCTTATGCGTCACGACATGGTAGAGTGTGCTGCCGAGTGTCATTTAGCACCTATACAGGAGGGACAGCAAAAGATAGAATATCATCCGGATATACAGGAGTTGAAAGTCAAGCATGACAAGGTGTTCAGTGATATTCCGCCAGGTAGACCTCCAGACAGGGGCATAGAGCACATCATTGAGCTCGAGGAGGGTGCGAAACCCGTTATGATAACTCCTTACAGGCATCCAAAAAGATTGAAGGATGAGATAGAAAAGACAATAAAGGAGTTACTTGCTATGGGTCACATTCGGCCTAGCAAGTCACCATTTGCTTTTTCGGTTGTGTTGGTGAAGAAGGATGGAACATTACGCATGTGCATTGATTACAGGGTCCTGAATAAGAGGACAATTAAGAATAGATACCCGATACCGAGGATTGACGAGCTTATTGATGAGCTCCATGGGTCATGTTACTTTACTAAGATTGATTTACGGTCGGGATATCATTAGATCAGGGTCCGAGAGCAGGACATAGAGAAGACTGCCTTCCGATGCCATTGTGGGCATTTCGAGTTCGTAGTGATGCCATTTGGACTCACTAACGCACTAGCCACTTTTCAGTCTACGATGAACAGGGTTTTTCATTCATTGCTGAGGAGGTTTGTGTTGGTCTTTTTCGATGACATCCTTGTATATAGCAGGACTTGGCAGGAGCACTTAGCTCATTTGGAGACAGTGTTGAGTATCTTGGAGAGGGAGTCCTTGTACGCCAAGGAATCCAAGTGTGACATAGGGATGACCGAATTGCTATATCTCGGTCACATCATTAGTGCAGATGGAGTGCGCATGGATCCTGAAAAGATCTGCGCCATTGTTGACTGGCCTACACCGGCAAACCTGACACAGTTGAGAGGGTTTCTCGGTTTATGTGGGTTCTACCGTAGATTCGTGAATGGGTATTCACGACATGCAGCCCCGATGACAGATTTATTGAAGAAGGGGGCCTTTGTTTGGACTTCAGAGGCACAGGAGTGTTTTGTGAAGTTCAAGGAGTTGATGACCACATGCCCTGTTTTAGCACTACCCGACTTTACGAAGCCTTTCGAGCTTCAATGCGATGCATCAGGTGAGGGCATTGGTGCGGTGCTTATGTAGGACAAGCACCCGATTGTGTATGAGAGCCGCAAGCTCAGAGGGCCCGAGAGGCTGTATAGTATATATGATAAGGAGATGCTCGCGATTATGCATGTCTTAGCGAAATTTCTACAGTATCTTGTCGGCAGCAAATTTTGCATTAAAACTGATCATAACAGTTTGAGACACTTCTTAGGGCAGCGAGATCTCAATGATAGGCAGCAAGAGTGGGTCAGAGAAGCTTAAGCCACGCTATTACGGACCTTTCAAGATTCTGAGGAGAGTTGGCGAGGTGGCTTACGAGCTTGAGCTTCCAGCAGAGAGCAGGGTACACAACGTTTTTCATGTATCACGCCTCAAGAAGGCGTTGGGTCATCGTGTGGTACCGTCTGCGGTTCTACCTCCCTTAGATGATGAGGGAAAGCTGATTTTGGTACCTGAGTCCATCCTGGAGTATAGGGAGAGACAGTTGCGTAGGACTATCAGGGAGTATCTAGTGAAATGGAGAGATTTGCCTGTTGAGGATGCGACTTGGGAGAGCGAGGATATTCTACAGCATCCGGCATTGAGATTGCTTGAGGACAAGCAATTTCAGGCGGGGCGGACTGTCATGTCCCCTTCTCAGTGACATCTCTCGGAGCACAGGATTAGCCTATCATACGACCCTCGTAGGCTAATAGACTGGATAGAGGGTCGCATAGGAGCTTGGCTCAGCTTCAATTGGCAGAGTTTGATCAGTTGGTTTTCGTTTGGGCTCGATCGGAGACTTCTGGCAGAAGTTACTATTTTTAGCAGTTCTTGGTGGTCAGAGTGGGACCCCTACTATTTTTAGCAATATGGATTGGCAACATTCGGAATCACTTCAGTATATGACCGCTTCAGACGGTTCAGTCATCGGGTGAGTAACGAGGGAAATATTAATATTTAATTGTATTAATTAAATATTAATTATGCGAGACAATTATATTAAGTTATAATTAAAATTTATAACTTAAGTGATTTTAATGCTGAGGGGGCGCCCATCATCAGGCAGGGGCCAAATTTAAGATTATTATAAATTTGGCCTAAACTATGGAAAGATTAAAATATTAAAGTGCGAATTTTTAATTAAAAGCCCTATTATGGAGGAAATCGCACCTCTTTGGTTACTTATGCATTTGCCTTGGGAATCGAGCCATTATGTCATTTTTGAGAATTGAAAATTGATCAACTTTGGTCTGAGCAAGAAGCTTCAGGGTTTCAAGTTCGAATTCTTTGGGGAACGTGCCATCTCCATTGGAAGCAATTCAGAGGGTGTGAAATAACCCCTGATTTATTGCAGCAGGGGTTTCTTCATTCAGGAGAAATCATTGATCTTCAGAGGGTATTCATTTACAGGTTTTCAGCAGAGTTATTCATTCAGCAGGCAGGGTTTTACCTAGGCGCCTAATTTTGGAGATCTGGAGAGTTACAAGGCAGGCCGTACAACATCATTAATTGCTGGTTTTGACACAGCCGTACCTATACCTGTCCGTACTATTAACCTGCAGGCCGTACCTTCTTGTCATTGGGAAATACGCCTTCTTTCTGGTCTTGTTCTTCATCATTTTGGAGCGTAGTTGTATTGGGGGCAAGCAGAGATCACCAGTTTCAAAAAAGAATGTCAAACATATGCAGCCGTACCATCTCCAGCAGGGTATTTAATGCTGTACCAGAATAACCAGGTTTTTAATATATTATTGCTTTTTACCTTATATGCATCTGGTTTTAATTGTAATCGATTTAGGAAGATTTTATATTAAAGGAAGCTTGGAGTTTGCAGTATAGTATTCAATTTACAGAGTTAGATATTTTTATAGAATTTATTTATCATTTTATGCAAAAATCGCATTTCCTTCAAATACTGGCAAAAAACCCAAAAACATCAAAAAAATTCAAAAACTTCAGAAAAAACCAAATAAACAGTCAGTTGTCAAAATCAGAGGGAACTTGGGGCTCCTACATTTGCTTAATTGTCCCATTTGGGGACATTACATGAATTCTTTCTTAGTCTTTAAACTATATGTAATAAGTGGAGAACGTTAGGAATTATTACATATAATGTATAATTCATAATATACTATAGTTTGGATAATAAGATTGTTGGGTGGTTATAATACTTGTAGATCAGAATTAGGAGGTTCACATAGATAGGAACTGATGGAGAGATAAGCGGTTTGAAAATAGGATCAAACAAGTCTATATATCTCTCTTTGGTTGAATAAAATAAAGTAGTGACAATTATAGTATTTTTCTTTTCACTTTTTCATTCTTTAAATCTCTAACCAAAGATTAAATCTTCCAACTTTTTTTCAATGAACTTCCTAGGTGCATCAACAAGTGAGTTTGGAAGTATGTGCATGATTGACACATCCACATTGCCCTCATCATCATCAATGTCTACATCACTGATTCTAAAATAATCAAAGGATGTCCAATCATCACTTTCACTTCTTGAATCCACAAATCCCACAATCTGACTATGAATAAGCACATTTAATTTCACCTTTCCATAGCCACGACCAAGTGCCATGAACCCCTCATTCCAGTAATTCCTTGCATTTGCTCTTCTCAACCATGTGCTTCCCAACAACATTGGGTATGCACCAGTGCCATCCTTAATCACCTGAAAGTCCACTGCACATAAAATTCTCATGATAGAAATTGCTACATTTGAAACAACACCTTCAAGTTTTGATTTTCCTTTATTTAAATATCTTAACATTAATGTCAAACATAACATTGACTGCAGCTCCATCATCAACTAGAACATCAGGAATAGAGATACCATTGCACAATACCTCAACATGAGGAACGTATGAATCCACCTCTACTTCTAGAATTGGGACTTCAACCTCCTTGAATCTAGCATTGAGTCCTACACAACTACTATCTATTTTCTGAAGATAATGCAAGAAGTTGGCCATATGTGATATTGACAATACGCTTAGAGTGATCTTCTAGAATGGTGTATGGTGCTTACCCCTGGCAGATCAGTATTAGAGTATTAGATTTAGTCTAAGCTCTAAATAGGTGCATTTAATAATTTAGTTGTATTTAATTGTGCACATAGCTCTTAATTATTAGTGTATGTGACACTTGTCACATCACAAAGTTAGAAGGTTCTGAATGTTCTAGATAGAAGCTTCAACATATGACAAGTGTCACATGAGCATTCTAGGAGTGGATGTCTCTAGACTTCTCTCCTGCTCTCTCATGTGCCTATTTATTGGCACTGATGTATTTGGGCATTTATCGAATGATCAGTGAGTCTAGCATTTGTGAGAGAGGCTTGTATATTTCTGAGTATTAATAATATTATGTTTTAATCCCTTGCTTATTTAAGTGTTTGTTGTTGGCTTTGTGAGCTATTGTTTCTGGCCTTGGTCTCCTGGTTAGACCCTGAGGTTCCTGCATCCATTTTCTTTGCTCTTGCATGGTATCAGAGCATGAGCGCATCCACGGGCCATTGCTAGTACCTCTACGCCTGCACTTGAATGTAACTCACTAAAATGCATTTTTTGAAGTTTTGGAATGTCACTATTGTCCGGTAACGCCATTTTCAAGGTCTTGCATGCATCATTCTAAATTTTTTACGTTGTCTGCTGCTCTTGTTTTCTGCACTTTTGTTGTTGTTTGCTCTTTTGTTACTGCATCCCAGTGCACTTTGTTTATGGCATTTTAAGAGCTTTATAGTGGCATTTTCTATATTGTGGCGTCCTCATGCAAAGGTCATCCTTTAAGATTCCAGATGTTTCACTTCGCCCATAAAGCATAAACCTTGTTGTAACCGTCTGTCTCTGAAAATTGTCCATAAATCGCGTCTTTGAAGACATTATCGGCAGTTGGGAAGAAAACGTTACCAACAGCAGCGCATGGTTTGCCAACAAGTTCACCCTGAGGATTCTGCAGATCTCCAAACCTGCATTTTTGCTTTGTTAGCTGGTTGTTTCCATTTTTCTTCTCTGCTGTGCAATTTCTGTGTGAAGGCAAAGTAGGTCAAGCCCTGAAAATGGGTACTCTTTAAGTAGATGGCAGAATAAAACCTCTTGTATATGCATAATAGGGCTTAACTTTTAAGCTGAAGAAATTCCTCTCAAAGCATCCTTGTCTTCACTCTGATTCTAGGCTCTTTTATAGCGTGGTCTTGCTGCTCTTTTATAACGTGCTCTTTGCTGTTTTTTCTCAGTCTGATTTTAATGTTGAAAGAAATTTGGTCCACCACCTATTTAGAAAACGTCATCTTCCGTAGAAAACTTGTGTGAAGCTGCTTGGCGCACTCAGTCCAGTAGATTACATATTTCAAAAGGAGTCTGATCAATTGCACCATGAAGGGCAAGTTTATTCGCCAAAGATCTATGAGAAGATGAGATTTTAATAAAGCATTAACAAGCGGTAAAGAAAATCCTAGGATAATACGTTTTTCAAAGGAAAATTCAAATTCTTATTTCAGTAAAAGGCCGTATTTCTTAGAAAAAGCCATGTTACTAAAAACCATATAACATGCCCTTTCTAATTTGATTCAAGTTTAAAAGGCACCACTTGTCTTTTTTAAAGATGTAAAAAAAATCTTCAAAACTTTCATGATAAAAGCCTTTTAGGAAAATTTCATACACTTTTCAAAAGGCTAAAGTGGTGAATTAAAATCCTTTTGTAAAAATTTATTTATTTAAAAAATGGCTATTTTATAACAAGGGCCATTTTAAAGGGTTTATTACAAAGTGAGAAAGTTATTGTATTATCAATATTATTGTAAAACTTTGTAAAAGGGAGGGGGAAGGGGAAGCGAGGGGTGCTATTTTTTCTCACTAAATCAGGGGGGCATTTTTTCGCCTTTATTGGTGTGTTTGTAATCATTTAAGACCTTTGGTCGGATTTTTTGGTGGCACCCAATGTCCTAAAGGCACTATTATAATCTTACAAATGCATTGTTGGTAGTAACCAACATCTAGTACTCTATCATGACTACATCCTCCACCATGGTTGTGCGACTAGTTGAACCACTTACAATGTCCAACTACCATGTATAGAAACCAAAAATGTAGCAGCTTCTCCAAGCAAAAGGACTTTGGCGCATCATGAATGACACTGCTCCAAATTTTACTTCCGAGAAGGATCGCTACCTATTCGTGTGCAAACAGGGCAGGGTGCTTGGATTGATTGGTCTCAATGTTTCTGGTAACCTTCTCTTTCATATTACTGATGTTAAAACCCCCAAAGAAGCTTGGGACAAGTTTAACACCTTGTTTGGCAAGGTAGATGAGTTCAAAATGCTCCACTTAGACGCAAAATTGTTCTCTCTTTTTCACTCTAATTTCCCCACCATTGAAGAATTTCTTTCTAAATTTAAACATCTTTGGTCCCAATTGCACACAGCTTGTAAGGATAACATTGATAAAGAGGATATTTTCCTTATTTTGTCTAAGTTGAAGGGCCCTTTTAATGTCCTTGCATCTACTTTTTATTCCACCATGGATGCTTTGGGTGATGAGTTTAAGTGGTCTTCGTTTGAAGTATTTTGTGAGCAACTCACTAGGGAGTAGACAACTCATAACTCTAGGTGCACTTCCTAGCCCGAGTCACACACTCTTTGCTAGCACCTCAAAAGGTCAACCCAAAGGATTTTTCGTCAATCATTTTGAATACAGTTATTCAAATGGTGAATGTAATGAAGACCATACCTGAAACAAAGGTTGGAGTTATACATCTATTTGCAAAGATGGTTCACTCACCTACCCTTGCATGTGCAGCACAGGAGGCTGGCAAAAGTTTGACGTTGAAATTACCAACAAATGAGATTGTAACATCAATGTTGTTATCGCTGTCAAAACTCGCCATTGGATCAGTGGTTACATTACCGGATCCGGTGGATTTGCTCATCATATGCCAACTCTAATCCCCATTACATTGTTCGTGCAATGTCATTGAAATGTTTCAGGACACTGTCTGCCATGGCAATTAGATGCATATCTTTAAATGGGAAAGGTTTTAAAACCCTACTTGCTTTAGTCAAGGACATGAGCTTACCAACAACTCTACATTGCCTTGCTCTACAAATTCTAAGCAAGCTTTGCCATCATTATGTGACTTGTGTGGATGCTTATCAGCTTATAGAATTGGTATCCATAACTGAGATTAGTTGTCTTCACCCCGATTGTTAAAAAGGCAGGCATCAGTTTCCATATTGGTGGATCAGACATGCAACATTGAAAAGTTGCGGAAAAATGTATGGGATGAGGTTTCCCCAAACCAATCAGGAACAGGTGTTCTTCCAGAGGATTCTTGGGGGGAAATTGGCAGATACAAAACTGAATCTTCTCAGATAGATCTTCCAGTTCGAGTAACATTATTGGTTTTTGATCAAATTGCCTTAGAATTTAAGAATGCAATGGAAAGAGGCTTCAGTATAAAACAGGTCACACAATCTTCCCTAGTAGTCAAGAAACATTTGGTCACTTTGGCAAGAAGAAGCCATTCTTTTTCCAGTGTCGTTTTACGTTTGGTAGGAGAATGCCCTACTGTATATCAGACGGTTATAGACTGTATCAAAGGCATACTTGAAGCCCGTGTGAAAAGAGAAATTCTTGGCAAACCAGAGCACACAAAATCAGCTTCTGACAACTCACAAAGCAATATACATGCTGATTCAAAAATGCCTCAATGCAACAAAAGTAAGCTTGATGGCTGTGAATTTGATAGACAAAACACTTATGTTATAAAGCTCATGGCGTCTCTTTGTCATTGTCTGCTGTTATATGTGGATAAACTTGATGTAGAAGGAAGGATTGATAGCAGAATGCACAATAAAGTGAAGGAACTTACCAAACGTGTTGCACAAGTAGATTCATCTAATTACACACTATGATTTTTAATCCCAGTGTTATTAAAGTCATGCCAAGCTCATAAATTTGGACTGTCAGTGGAAACAAAGTTCCTGAATGACAGTGATGTTGTATATGACAGAAACAAAAAATTGGAGATAGATCTGTGTGTTTTTCAAGACCATTTCTGGGTTCAAGATGAAAAGTTAACTTTGGAAGTTGCAAATAAAATGATGAATGGAACAAATTTCTGGAGAGCTTATTGTTGACCAGTTTTGGTCCTACAGGGCAAAATTGAGCACCCACTTTCCTTTTCCTTCCAGGGTCTTTTGATCAATTTCTGACAAGTTCATCCTATTGTCCCCGAAAAATGCCACTCATTTTTGGGACAACCTACGGACTATTTTGGCCCTACACAGACCAAAATCCTCTCTCCCATTTTCAAAAATTGTTTTGAGCATTCAGTTTCTTCATTTTTCAAAGCTTTTTCAGAAATCTACGGAGTCTGCAGGTTTGAATCTACGAACTTCACAGATGGTTTCTACGGACTCCGCAAACAGATGTCTATGGACTCTTTCAAAGTTAGAGAAAACTACGAACTTAGCTTCTATGGATTCTACAGGCAGGCTCAAATCTACGGACTCTCAAGGTTGGTTTCTACGGACTCTGCAGGAAAGAAACGGGTTCAACACTTAGGGATTTTTTCAATCAAGAAGTTCAAAGGGGTCTTCCAAGAGCCCAAAGGACAAGTGCCCTTGCAGAGGGTAGATGAGCAAAAGCGGACAAAAGTTGAAACTCCCTCAGGAAAATGGCTAAGTAAAAGAGACCTAAAGAATTCTTTTGGGAAGATTTTCCTCGGAAAAATGTTTAAGGCAAAATTCCTTCGGACTTTTTGTCCAAAGGAATTCACTCGAAGAAAAAGTCCGAAGAAATGGAAAAGAATGAATGGCTAAGTAACATGAACTTTCCTTTCGGACTTTTTGTCCGAAGGAATTCTTTCGGGCTTTTTGCCCGACGGAAAAAGACGAAGCCTGAAGTCTGCCCGAACATCCCGAAGGATAAGTACCCTTGCGGGGGGCACTTGACGACAAAGAAAGGACTATTTTAAAAGCTTGAAGGGACAACTTCCCTTCAAGACGTCCCAAAGGCTGAACAAAGACGCAGAAAGGAACCTTCACAGACTTAGACAAAAGGGGCTTCAAAGGATGAAAAGAATGAACCGATTGAACCGTTGAACTTTGGACCAAAGGGTTCAACGAGTTCACAAGTTCAAAGGTTCAACCAGAGCTTAGAAAGGTAAAGGAAACAGTGATTGAGCGAGACACAGAATGAACCAATGAACCGATTGAACCTTGAACCGAAAGAGTTCAAAGTTCAATGGTTCATAGGTTCAAAAGTTCAAAGGCAGCCTCAGTCAAGGAAAAAGCAGCAAACAAGTGGTTCAACGGATGGTTCAACCAAGGAGCGATAGAACAAAAGAGATAGAATGAACCAATGAACCGATGAACTTTCAATGGTTCAACGGGTTCAAGGTTCAACATGGTTCAAGTAGCTGGCGATCATTGACGGTCTCGTGGACGTCAAATTTAAAGAGATACCCGAAGAAATTCAAAGGCTTAAGGCCAGAAGGAAGACAAAGCCAGGAAAGGGCAAAAGAGCCAAGTGCAGAAACAGACAAAACAGTCCAAGTGGCGAAGGAAGGTGTCGACTCAAAGAGTTACTCCAGCGGTTGACACAGTGTTTGCGAATTGGTCATCAAGAGGTGCGAACAGTGAACGGCGCGACCCGTTTTTTTTCACTTTGCATTGATGAGCAGATAAGCCGCGTGAATGCCTTGAAAGGAGCGGTCTTGTTTGCAGACAAACGACGCGGCCTATGTTCTAAACCTCTGAAGTCAAAATAGGAGCCGACACAACATTATCTATCAAGCGGCTTCCTCTTCCCAATGCTCAGAACACACATGGGCCGTCCCAAGGAAAAAAGCGCCAATCCTTGCATAGTTGCTATAAGATTGTAATATCTCTCATTTGTAAAGGAAACTTTTCATTTTTACAGGAGCGAAACTCTGCCCATTTTGAAAGAACATTGAGACTTTGAGCTCAGATTGTAATTTCATTTCATTTTATCTGAATGAGAAAGCAAGTTGTTTGCAGACTTTGTGCTGTTTTGGCTTGTGCTACTTTAGGAAATTGTTCTTATGTCTGTTTCCTAAAAGCATTCTTATTTATTTAATTTGACAAGCAGAACCAGCGAAAGTAATTAGTAAAGTGTTTTGAAATCAACTGTGAGAAAGTCTTTGCGCTTTGACATTTGCTTTTAGTCTGTGTTTTTCTTTTCTTTCTGTGTTGAGGATTCTGGGACAACTTTGTGCCCCCATTATCTTTTGTGATATATTCTTTGGGTAGTTGAGGTGGAAACTTTGTGTTTAGTTTCATCCTGCTGGTTACTGCGCCCTTTTGCCATCAGTTACTTTTACTACCTGAAAGAAACTCATGCTATTTTCTGGAAAAACACTTCTGAAAGAAGAGAAGTGCCTTCAGTGTTTCCACCAGGGTTTTCTCCTTTGTCTGTAAGCATCATCTCTGAAAGAAGAGAGATGGATGGTTTATTCTGCCCCCATGTGTTATTTTCTGCTTATTTATATAGTATATAGCCTCCGTATATTTAATAGAGAACCTCCCCTTGATGAGTGGAGAGATTTGTCTCCGGTTGATATAGTAAAGCTGCACACCTGGACGACCAATCTTCCTATGCTGTGGTGATAGGAACTATTTTGGTCACTAGTTAGCTGGCTGACAAAATATTCACCCAACAGTTTTTGGCGACTCTACTGGGAAGAGCGCGCAGTTTGAAGTCTCAAACTTCAAGCTGAAGCAGATCCTGCTCTTTTCCATTTTTTGTTCTGCAATCTGGCAACTGCACGTTATACCAGAGGCTAGAAATCCTAAAGTGTTGTTGACCCTGCTTTTGAGTTGGTGCAGTAGAGTAATTTTGAGTTGTTTCCTCCACAACCTCACCTTAGACGAACTAGGAGTCTTCCTCTTAGCCCTACTAGGCCACCAACACAAGGCAAAACTTCTTTTTCTGCTGCTAGCTGAGCTTTGCCTATCCACACTCCACCTGGATTAGTGATCTCACTTTTACATAATCAAATCATGGCTCAAGGCCCCTGGGGTAACTCTTTCAGTCCATTGAATTTAACTCCACCTCTGCATGAGCTTTCACGCAGTTCAAAGAAGAATTTTTCCAATTTTTTTGGTGATGGGGAGATTCATCCTAATGAACACATTGTAGCTTTCAGCATAGTCTGCGGTGTAATAGGGATGGAATTTGAAGACATAGCAATCAGGCTATTCGTGGAGACACTACAAGGCGCTGTTGCAGACTGGTTCTACCACCTGCAGGCTGGATCAGTGACTGATTGGGACACTCTGAAAGACAAATTTGAAGTCAGGTTCAAGCCTGCAGAAGATGCACATGCCTTGCTGACCCAGCTCACTCAGATGAAGAAAGAGCCTCATGAGCCTATGAGGAATTTTATTGCCAGGTTCAACAAGCTGAGACACAGGATTCCCATGGTCGCCCCACCGACACCTCAGAACCTCAAATGCTTCTTCATCAACTCACAACTGCCTGAAGTGAGTTTCTTGCTGAGAAGGGCCAAACACATAGACCTTGTTGCTGCTCAGGACTTGGCTACTGAAGTAGAAGATGACCTTATCTTGGCAGGAAAGATAAAGAGAGACCCTAATAAAGGTAAATCCTCTTCGTCTTTTGAATACTCACCTACAGCCACCACTGACCCAATGGTGCAAAAGCTGGCAAATGAAATGCTAGCTCTCAGAAAGGAAGTGGCGCAAGGGATGTCATCTTCTCCTGCATACAGAGATATGCCCAGGAGGACATTTCAGAATCAGGCGTACCAAGGCAATGCTGTTAGGAATCAGGGACAGCAAAATCGCCTTCCTCCTCCACAGAGGAACCTCGCCATTGAAACACCTCCAAACAACTCAGCAGTTGGATATCTTGAAGCTGAATCGAATTTCTCATTCAAGCCTGAGTTGAATCCTGAAGATGACGCTAATCTCTTCACTGAGGATGAAGAAGAATTACCTGACGACTCCCATATTGGATTCCTAAACTATCAAGATGAACCCAGAAGTGAAGGCAATGCAGCGCAGGGGTCATATGTTGTATTAACCCAGTCCAAGAATCAATCAGCTCAACACGTTGATAAGGAGAAAGCAGAGGAGCGACCTCAACCAACAGTTTCAATTGCTAAGCGGGGATCCACTCTTCCTTTCCAGCCAAAGGACCCGGTGATTGCGAGAAAGGTAAGTACCACAAATGCCACTACGTCTTCTACTTCAAATTCGCAGTCTAGTCCTCCCCCCTTCAAAAATCAAAAGGATGAACTCCCATCCTCTGCTCGTAGCTCGTTCCAGACATTTGATATCATTGACTATATAAAGAAAACCAAAATTCAAATGTCTGAATTTGAATTTCTACATTCCCATCATGAGCAATTAGACAGACTAGTTCAATGTGTTAAAAACCAAAACATCCCTGTTGAACAAGCAATTCCCAAAGTGACACATGATCCTGCTAGGAATGCACCCACTAGGAACAACCTTGTCATTGCTCCCCCTGCTGCTCATGGCAGAACTGAACCTTTTTATGTCTCATTGCTGATAAATGGACATCAGTGGAATAATTGCATCATTGATTGTGGAGCTTCAGACACTGTCATGCCTGCTAAAGTGGCCGAATCCCTTGACCTCACATTGACCAAGACTTTTGGTAGATGGTTCTCCATGGAGAACAAGCAAGTGCCTTTGCTGGGACAAATTAAAGATGCCCAATTTGCGTTTGCTGTCTTTCCAGACAAAAGAATCAAGATGACTGTCTTGGTAGCAGACGTCCCAACATCATATGGCATCTTTTTTGGGCGAAATTTCTGTAGGGATGTTGGAAGTGAATTGAGCATGGATTTATCAGAGGCAAGGATTCCAATCAAAGGTGTTATGAAGAGGCTGCTCCCTGAGAAGGAAGCGAAATATGTGGTTACCCAGACC
This sequence comes from Torreya grandis, assembly GCA_037957365.1. NCBI lineage: Eukaryota > Viridiplantae > Streptophyta > Pinopsida > Cupressales > Taxaceae > Torreya > Torreya grandis. Next base: position 650,915 of record JARHVA010004373.1, on the reverse strand, counting down.
TCAACACCTGAAGCTCAAATTCTATTTGAGTCTTCAGGTATAGGTAACTACTTTATGTACACGGATGGAGTTCATAAGACATCTGATGAAGCTCCTACAGATGATAGCCAGAAAATGTATTCAACTGGAACAACAGAGGAATTCGCTGAGCACAAGGCAAGTGTGGAAGTATCTCCACCCCCAAATGAAGAAGAATCCAAAAGAAAATCAGTATCAAATGAGGTATGGATTCATGAATTTGATGGCAACTGCTCTTCCACTGGTTCACGAGCCGGGGTTGTGTTAATATCTCCTCAAAGAGATATTTTTCCCTCATCTTATAAATTGCAATTCAACAACACGAATAACACAGTTGATATGAGTCTCTGTTGCTTGGATTGAGAGCCGCTCGAGACAAAGGTATCAAGCTCCTTCATGCTAAAGGGGATGCCGAACTAGTGGTTTGTCAGGTGAGGAACCTGTATCAAACCAAGAATGAAAGATTGCGTCATTACCGCAATTTAGTCTGGGACTAGCTTGAAGACTTTGACGCTTTCAACATCTCTACAGTTTCCAGAGAATTCAATGATCGGGCAGATGCACTGGCTGTTTCAACTACTCTCTTGGTCCCCCACCCAGATTTCAAAGGAGACAAGTACATGACTGAGCTGGTCTTTCGGCCAAGTGTACCTAATAATGCCAGTCATTGGTAGGTATTTAACAATGACAACCAAATCATTGCCTCCCTGGAGCAAAAAGACAGCTTTGAACAGCTGCATTTTAAAGGAAGCAAACTTCAAAAGTGTGAAACAACCCCTGAATCAAATGCAGACACAGGTGAGGAGTTCTTGTAACTCAAAGGGAATATGATTCCTAAATGCTTGGTTTCCTTTGAGAAGCTGTTTGATAAGCATGATAGATTCATCAGAGAGCAGCCAATGAATTCAAGCTCATCTCAGGAGTTTGATCAAGTAAATCTGGAAACCAAGGAAGACTCCAAGATGGTGAACATTGAGAAATGTTGTACTCCTAACGAGCGTTTCAAGTTCACCTCTTTGCTCAACGAATACATAGATGTCTTAGCGTACTCCTATGCTGACCTGAAATCACTACAGCCTGACGAAATTCGACACATCCCTCTCAAAGTTGATTCAACACCTTATAGGCAAAAGTCCAGGCATTATAATCCGAAAATATTAAGTACTATTTTATCTGAGATACAAAAAATGCTAAATGCCAGGATAATCTTTCCAATCCATTATTCCACATGGATTGCCAATATAGTGTCGGTAAGAAAGAAGAATGGTGAAATTCGTCTTTGTGTGGATTTTAAAAATTTGAATGAGGCATCCTTGAAGGATAATTATCCTTTGCCAATTATGGATCAAGTGCTGCAGACAGTGACGGGCTCGAAAATGTTATCGATGCTAGATGGCTTCTCAAGGTATAATCAGGGCAAAGTTGGTGAAGCAGACCAGCATAAGACCGCTTTCACCACACCTTGGGGCACGTTTGCATATAAAAAGATGCCTTTTGGCTTGATAAATGCTGGCGCCACCTTCCAAAAAGCAATGGACCTTGCCTTCAAGGATGAGATGGGTAAGTTCATTGTAATTTATCTTGATGACTTGACTGTCTTCTCTAAGCATCGCCCAGATTATGTGAGCCATTTGCAACAAGTGTTGGAGTGTTGCTGCCAGAATGGCATTTTCTTAAACCCCAAGAAGTAAGTCTTTAGAGTAACAAAGGGGAAACTTATCGGACACGTGTCCAAAGGAGGCATAAAGATTGACTCAAACAGAGTCAAGTCTATCCAAGAACTTTTTTTGCCCACAAGCAAGACTGTTGTTCTTTTTTTTGGAAAGGTGAATTTCGTACGGAGGTTCATCCCCGAGTTTACCGATAAGACTAGGCACATTATAAACATGAAGAAGGAAAAAGCCACCTTCAGCTGGACTGAAGAAGATAAGTCGGCATTTGAGGATATCAAGACTACCATGGCCCATGCTCCAATTCTGGCTTGTCCAGACTATAGCAAAGAGTTCACCATTTACAGCTATGCTTCAGAACATACGCTTTTAGCAATTTTGGTTCAACAAAATAAAGAAGGTATGGAATCTCCCATTTCCTTCATGAGCTGTCCTCTCAAAGCTCATGCGCTGAAGTACTCAAATATGGAGAAGCACGCTTATGTAGTGGTGAAGGCCGTAAAACATTTTCGTTTCTACATCCTCAATTCTCGGGTTACTGCCTTAGTCCCTGACACCACAGTGAAATCTATACTGACTCAGCAGGAGTTTGAGACGAAAAGAGGCAATTGGGTTGCAAAGATCCAGGAGTTCGATCTGATCATCAAGCCAACAAAGCTGGTACGTGAAAAGGGGCTATGCCAACTAATTGCTGATAACAAGCCAAGAGGAACAGAGGATGAAGAATCAGAAGTGGATGACACACCAACAACCCTCTTTGTCTCTACCACAAATGAGTGGTATTAAGGAATTGCTCATTTTCTTACTTATGGTGAATGTCCTGCTCACCTATCTTATAAAGAAAGGAGGACCATCAAGCTGAAAACTACTAATTTTGTCTTCTGGGACAATGGCCTATACAAGAGGAGCCTTGATGGAACGTTCCTTCTCTGTGTGGACAAGGAGCAACAAAGCCGACTTCTGAAGTCCTTCGACAATTCACCCTGTGGAAGACATTTTTTTGCCCCTGTGACTGCCCATAAGATCCTACGAGCTAGGTATTATTGGCCAACTCTCTTTCAAGATGCAGACAAGTGGGTCAGGGGATGTGAACTGTGCCAGCAGTTTGTTGGAAGGCCCAAGTTAGCTGCCCTACCCCTCGAACCAGTGATCACATAGGAGCCATTCCAGCAATGGGGAATTGATTTTATTAGAGATGTAAACCCATCATCAAGTGCTCGACATGACTATGTCCTCACAGCAACAGACTACTTCACCAAATGGGTGGAAGCAGTTCCAACCAAACATGCTACTTCAAAAGTAGTATGCAATTTTCTCAAATAAAACATTATGTCGAGTTTTGGGGTCCCAATCAAAATTGTCACTGACAATGCCCCCTGTTTCACTTCCCAGGAGATTACTCAATTCTGTTTCCTCTACGGAATCACACTCTCCCACTCTTTTAATTACTTTCCACAAGGGAATCGATAGGCTGAATCAAGCAATAAGACCCTGGTGACTATCATCAAGAAGCTGGTGGATGACAACCAAAGGACTTGGCACAAGGCATTGGTTGATGCTCTATGGGCAGACAGAATTACACTCAAGAGGGCAATTGGTATGTCTCCCTTCCAACTTCTTTATGGTGTCAATGCTGAGATACCAATCATCTTGGAATTGCCAGCATTGAAATTGGCTAAGGCGATTGAGGATCAAACGTATGAGAGCTCACTTGAGAAGAGGATCATGTGCCTTGCTGAGTTGAATGAGCAGAGAACTACAGTGGTGGACCGAATTGCCGCCCATCAAAGTTTGGTGAAGAACCTCTTCGACCAGAAAGCAAAGAATTGTGATTTTCAGATTGGAGATCAAGCCCTGTTGTGGGACAAGAGAAGAGAACCAAAGGGGATGCACGAAAAATTTGATTCCCTGTGGAGGGGGCCTTTTACTATTTATCAGCTCAACAGTAAAAACAGTTTCCTGTTGAAGTATCAAGATGGCACTCTTTTCTCTGCCTCACAATGGGCAACATCTGAAGCACTTCAACTCTTGAAGTATCGGATGAGTTCCCATGTACATATGTATATTTGTATAGTCTTTTGTTTATGTTTTGTTCTTTTATTTTCGTTTTTGGAGCCTTTCTTCTTAGGTAGCGCGACTCCATAGCCCAATGGCACACTTCAAGGCACTAAAATTCTGGTTTCTACTCCCCTCAGTTGTGTTTCAAGTTTCCAACTGAAGGTAGTTCCCCAACTGGAGCCAGCTGTTGTCCTCGAAAAACGCTACTCATTTTTGGGACAACCTACGGACTATTTTGGCCCTGCACAGACCAAAATCCTCTCCTTTTCAAAAATTGTTCTGAGCATTCAGTTTCTTCATTTTTCAGAACTTTTTCAGAAATCTATGGACTCTGCAGGCTTGAATCTACAGACTCTGCAGGCTTGGAACTACGAACTTCATAGATGGTTTCTACGGACTCCGCAAACAAATGTCTATGGACTCTTTGAAAGTTAGAAAAAACTATGAACTTGGCTTCTACGGACTCTGCAGGCAAGCTCAAATCTATGGCCTCTCAAGGTTGGTTTCTACGGACTCTACAGGAAAGAAACGGGTTCAACCCTTAGCCATTTTTTCAATCGGGAAGTTCAAAGGGGTCTTCCAAGAGCCCGAAGGACAAGTGCCCTTGCGGAGGGCAGTGCGCAAAAGCGGACAAAAGTTGAAAATCCTTCGGGAAAATGGCTAAGTAAAAGAGACCTAAAGAATTCTTTCGCGAAGATTTTCCTCGGAAAAATGTTTAAGGCAAAATTCCTTCAGACTTTTTGTCCAAAGGAATTCACTCGGAGAAAAAGTCCAAAGAAATGAAAAACAACGAATGGCTAAGTAACATGAACTTTCCTTTGGACTTTTTGTCCGAAGGAATTCTTTCGGGCTTTTTGCCCGACAGAAAAAGCCAAAGCCCGAAGTCTGCCCGAACATCCTGAAGGATAAGTACCCTTGCGGGGGGCACTTGACGACAGAGAAAGGACCGTTTTAAAAGCTCGAAGGGGCACCTTCCCTTCGGAACGTCCCAAAGGCTGAACAAAGACGCAGAAAGGAACCTTCACAGACTTAGACAAAAGGGGCTTCAAAGGATGAAAAGACTGAACCGATTGAACCGTTGAGCCTTGGACCAAAGGGTTCAACGACTTCACAAGTTCAAAGGTTCAACCAAAGCTTAGTAAGATAAAGGAAAAAGTGATTGAGCGAGACACAGAATGAACTAATGAACCGATTGAACCTTGAACTAAAAGAGTTCAAAGTTCAATGGTTCATAGGTTCAAAAGTTCAAAGGTGGCTTCAGTCAAGGAAAAAACAGCAAACAAGTGGTTCAACGGATGGTTCAACCAAGGAGCGAAGAAGCGATTGAACCAAGAAGCGATAGAACAAAAGACATAGAATGAACCAATGAACTTTCAATGGTTCAATGGGTTCAATGTTCAACATGGTTCAAGCAACTGGCGACCATTGACGGTCTCGTGGACGTCAAATTTAAAGGGATACCCGAAGAAATTCAAAGGCTTAAGGCCAGAAAGAAGACAAAGCCAAGAAGAGGCAAAAGAGCCAAGTGCAGAAACGGACAAAACAGTCCAAATGGCAAAGGAAGCTGTCGACTCAAGGAGTTACTCTAGCGGTTGACACAGTCTTTACGAATTGGTCATCAAGAGGCGCGAACAGTGAACGACGCGACCCGTTTTTCTTCACTTTGCATTGATGAGCAGACAAACCGTGTAAATGCCTTGAAAGGAGTGGTCTTGTTTGCAGACAAACGACGCGGCCTATGTTCTAAACCCCTGAAGTCAAAACAAGAGCTGACACAGCATTATCTATCAAGCGGCTTCCTCTTTCCAATGCTTGGAACGCACATGGGCCGTCCCATGGAAAAAAGCGCCAATCCTTGCATAGTTGCTATAAGATTGTAATATCTCTCATTTGTAAAGGAAACTTTTCATTTTTACAGGAGCGAAACTCTGCCCATTATGAAAGAGGACTAAGACTTTGAGCTCATATTGTAATTTCATTTCATTTTATCTGAATGAGAAAGCAAGTTGTTTGCAGACTTTGTGATGTTTTGGCTTGTGCTACTTTAAGAAATTGTTCTTGTCTGTTTCCTAGAAGCATTCTTATTTATTTAATTTGACAAGCAGAACCAGCGAAAGTAATTAGTAAAGTGTCCTGAAATCAACTGTGAGGAAGACTTTGCGCTTTCACATTTGCTTTCAGTCTGTGTTTTTCTTTTCTTTGTGTGTTGAGGATTTTGGGACGACTTTGTGCCCCCATTTTCCTTTGTGATATACTCTTTGGGCAGTTGAAGTGAAAATTTTGTGTTCTGTTTCATCCTGCTGGTTACTGCGCCCTATTGCCATCAGTTACTTTTACTCCCTGAAAGAAACTCCTGTTGTTTTCTGTAAGAACACTTTTGAAAAAAGAGAAGTGCCTTCAGTGTTTCCACCAGAATTTTCTCCTTTGTCTGTGAGCATCATCTCTGAAAAAAGAGAGATGGATAGTTTATTCTAGCCCCATGTGTTATTTTCTGCTTATTTATATAGTATATAGCCTCTGTATATTTAATAGAGAACCTCCCCTTGATGAGAGGAGTGTTTTGTCTCTAGTTGATGTAGTAAAGTTGCACACCTGGATGACCAATCTTCCTGTGCTGTGGTGATAGGAACTATTTTGGTCACTAGTTAGCAGGCCGACAAAATATTCACCCAACAGTTTTTGACAACTCCGTTGAGGAAGAGCGCGCAGTTTGGAGTCTCAAATTTCAAGCTGAAGTAGAACCTGCTCTTTTCCATTTTTTGTTCTGAAATCTAATAACTCCACATTATACCAGAGGCCAGAAATCCCAAGGTGTTGTTGACCCTGCTTTTGAGTTGGTGCAGCAGAGTAATTTTGAGTTGTTTCCTCTACAACCTCACCTTAGACGACCTAGGAGTCTTCCTCCTAGCCCTACCAGGCCACCAACACAAGGCAAAACTTCTTTTTCTGTTGCTAGTCGAGCTTTGCCTATCCACACTCCACCTGGATTAGTGATCCCACTTTTACATAATCAAATCATGGCTCAAGGCCCCTGGGGTAACTCTTTCGGTCCACTGAATTTAACTCCACCTCTGCATGAGCTTCCACACAGTTCAAGAAAGAATTTTTTCAAATTCATTGGTGATGGAGAGGTTCATCCTGATGAACACATTGTAGCTTTCAGCATAGCTTGCGGTGTAATAGAGGTGGAATTTGAAGACAAAGCGGTCAAGCTATTCGTGGAGACACTACAAGGCGCTGGTGCAGACTGGTTCTACCACCTGCACGCTGGATCAGTGACTGATTGAGACACTCTGAAAGACAAATTTGAAGCCAGGTTCAAGCCTGCAGAACATGCACATGCCTTGCTGGCCCAGCTCACTCAGATGAAAAAAGAGCCTCATGAGCCTATGAAGGATTTTATTGCCAGGTTTGACAAGCCGAGGCACAGGATTCCCATGGTCGCCCAGCCGACACCTCAGAACCTCAAATGCTTCTTCATCAACTCACAACTCCCTAAAGTGAGTTTCTTATTGAGGCGGGCCAGACACAGACCTTGCTGTTGCTCAAGACTTGGCTACTGAGGTAGAAGATGACCTTATCTTGGCAGGAAAGATAAGGAGAGACCCTAATAAACGTAAATCCTCTTCATCTTCTGAATACTCACCTACAACCACCACTGACCCAATGGTGCAAAAGCTGGCAAACGAAATGCTAGCTCTCAGAAAGCAAGTGGTGAAGGGATGTCATCTGCTCCTGCATACAGAGATATGCCCAGGGGGACATTTCAGAATCAGGGGTACCAAGGCAATGTTGCCAGGAATCAGGGACAGCAAAATCATCTTCCTCCTCCACAGAGGAACCTCGCCCTTGAAGCACCTCCAAACAACTCAGCAGTTGGATATCTTGAAGCTGAATCGAATTTCTCATTCAAGCCTGAGTTGAATCCTGAAGATGACGCTAATCTGTTCACTGAGGATGAAGAAGAATTACCTGGCGACTCCCATATTGGTTTCCTAAACTATCAGGATGAACCCAAAAGTGAAAACAATGCAACTGAGGGGTCATATGTTGTGTTCACTCGGTCCAAAAATCAATCAGCTCAACACGCTGATAAGGAGAAAGCAGAGGAGTGACCTCAACCAACAGTTTCAATTGCTAAGCGGGGATCCACTCTTCCTTTCTAGCCAAAGGACCCGGTGATTGTGAGAAAGGTAAGTACCACAAATGCCCCTATGCCTTCTTCAAATTCGCAGTCCAGTCCTCCCCCTTTCAAAAATCAAAAGGATGAACTCCCATCCTCTGCTCCTAGCTCATTCCAGACATTTGATATCATTGACCATATAAAGAAAACCAAAATTCAAATGTCTGAATTTGAATTTCCGCAGTCCCATCCTGAGCAATTAGACAGACTGGTTCAATGTGTTAAAAACCAAAACATCTCTGTTGAACTAGCAATTCCCAAAGTGACACATGATCCTGCCAGGAATGCACCCACTAGGAACAACCTTGTCATTGCTACCCCTGCTACTCCTAGCAGAACTGAACTTTTTTGTCTCACTGCTGATAAATAGACATCAGCTGAATAATTGCATCATTGATTCTGGAGCTTCAGACAATGTCATGCCTGATAAAGTGGCTAAATCCCTTGACCTCACATTGACCAAGACTTTTGGTAGATGGTTCTCCATGGAGAACAAGCAAGTGCCTTTGCTGGGACAAATTAAAGATGCCCAATTTGCGTTTGCTGCCTTTCCAGACAAAAGAATCAAGATGACTGTCTTGGTAGTAGACGTCCTAGCATCATATGGCATCTTTCTTGGGCGGAATTTTTGCAGGGATGTTGGAGGTGAATTGAGCATGGATTTATAAGAGGCAAGGATTCCAGTCAAAGGTGTTATGAAGACGTTGCTCCCTGAGAAGGAAGCGAAATATGTGGTTACCCAGACCTCAACACCTGAAGCTCAAATTCTGTTTGAGTCTTCAGGATGGGTAACTACTTTCTGTATACACATGGAGTTCATAAGACATCTGATGAAGCTCCTGCAGATGAAAGCCTAGAAATGCATTTCGCTGGAACAGCAGAGGAATTGGCTGAGCACAAGGCAAGTGTGGAAGTATCTCCACCCCTGGATGAAGAAGAATCCAAAAGAAAATCAGTATCAAATGAGATATGGATTAATGAATTTGATCGCAGCTGCTCTTCCACTGGTTCAGGAGCCGGGGTTGTGTTACCAAGGAATTATTTTTTCCTCATCTTATAAATTGCAATTCAACAACACGAATAACACAGCTTTATATGAGTCTTTGTTGCTTGGATTGAGAGCCGCTCGAGACAAAGGCATCAAGCTCCTTCATGCTAAAGGGGATGCCGAACTAGTGGTTTGTCAGGTGAGGAACCTATATCAAACCAAAAATGAAAGATTGCGTCATTACTGCAATCTAGTCTGGGACCAGCTTGAAGACTTTGAATCTTTCAGCATCTTTGCAGTTCCCAGAGAATTCAATGACCGAGCAGATGCACTCGTTGTTTCAGCTACTCTCTTGGTCCCCCACCCAGATTTCAAAAGAGACAAGTACACGATTGAGCTGGTCTTTCGGCCAAGTGTACCTGATAATGCCAGTCATTGGCAGGTATTTAACAATGACAACCAAATCATTGCCTTCCTGGAGCAAAAAGACAGCTTTGAACGGCTGCATTTTGAAGGCAGCGAACCTCAGAAGTGTGAAACACCTCCTGAATCAAATGCAAACACAGGTGAGGAGTTCTTGCAACTCAAAGGGAATAAGATTCTCAAAGACTTGGTTTCCCTTGAGAAGCTGTTTGATAAGCATGATAGATTCATCAAACAGCAGCCAATGGATTCAAGCTCATCTCAGGTGTTTGATCAAGTAAATCTAGGAACCAAGGAAGACTCCAAGATGGTGAACATTGAGAAATGTTTTACTCATGAAGAGCGTTTCAAGTTCACCTCTTTACTCAACGAATACATGGATGCCCTAGCGTACTCCTATGCTGACCTGAAATCACCCCGCCTGACGAAATTCGACACAACATCCCTCTCAAGGCTGATTCAACACCTTAAAGGCAAAAGTCTAGGCATTATAATCCGAAAATATCAGGTACTATTTTATCTGAGATACAAAAAATGCTAAATGCCAAGATAATCTTCCCAATCCATCATTCCATATGGATTGCCAATATAGTGCCTGTAAGAAAGAAGAATGGTGAAATTCGCCTTTGTGTGGATTTTAAAAATTTGAATGAGGCATCCTTGAAGGATAATTATCCTTTGCCAATCATGGATCAAGTGTTGGAGACAGTGACGGGCTCAAAAATGTTATCGATGCTAGATGGCTTCTCAGGATATAATCAAGTCGAAGTTGGTGAAGCAGACCAGCATAAGACTGCTTTGACCACACTTTGGGGCACGTTTGCGTATAAAAAGATGCATTTTGGCTTGATAAATGCTAGCGCCACCTTCCAAAGAGCAATAGACCTTGCCTTCAAGGATGAGATGGGTAAGTTCATTGTAGTTTATCTTGATGACTTGACCGTCTTCTCTAAGCATCGCCCAGATCATGTGAGCCATTTGCAACAAGTGCTGGAGCACTACCGCCAGAATGGCATTTCCTTAAACCCTAAGAAGTCAGTCTTTGGAGTAACAGAGGGGAAACTTCTTGGACACGTGTCCAAAGGAGGCATAAAGATTGACTCGAACAGAGTCAAGTCTATCCAAGAACTTTTATTGGCCACAAACAAGACTGATGTTCACTCTTTCTTTGGAAAGTTGAATTTCTTATGGAGGTTCATCCCCAAGTTTGCCGAGAAGACTAGGCACATTGTAAACATGATGAAAAGAAAAGCCACCTTCAGCTAGACTGAAGAAGGTAAGTCGGCATTTGAGGATATCAAGACTGCCATTGCCCATGCTCTAATTCTGGCTTGTCTAGACTATAGCAAAGAGTTCACCATTTACAGCTATGCTTCAAAACATATTGTTGTCAACCTGGAGTTGCGCCCTTATTCGAAGACGTGCCCGAAAACGGCCAGTCCTTTATCCGACTGAAACAATGAGATCTTCTCACGAGGGTGGGTGCCTCAATAGTGAGAAGAACCTCTAGAGAAGGCTGGTCCCTGTATGATGTATCGATGAAGATTCCTACTCTACGCTACTGACTACCATGGAAAAGGGAGAAAGAAAACTTAAGGGGAAAATCCTACCTAAAAGGGGGTGATACACCAGAATTATGATCCTACTCAGCTTGGAACCTTGAACACTGAGCGAACAAGAGAGAAGGAAGACTTGGGACTTCAACTTAATCACTTGTGCATAAGTATTTCATGCAGAGGTTCGGTACGATGACTAAAACCTAAGGGAAATGGTGGAGAGAGGTCTGATAAAAGACACTTTGCTACCGCCTAATATCCACTTACAATTTCAGCAAAAGACCATAAAGAACACTTTGGCATGACCTGCACAAGGACAATATAGCAACGAGGTACGAAACAGAACTTGAGAATGGAGAAAAACTCTACCACTTATGCAAATTGCTGAAGAAATATACACTATGCCACACTTGAAATCTGAAAGTACAGTCCTTATTGATCGAAAAGGTTACACAACTCTTAATGGCAGAGTCTGGTCTAACCAAGAGAGATTAGATTCTTTTTAATCAAGGCTAAAAGCCATTATATAGCAAATTACAAGAGGCCAAAGATAGGCGTATAAACTTGAAGAGAAAGATTTACTTTTGTTAACTCCAAGCTTTACTTGGCCCTAAAATAAAATATATCTCCTTTGTCCTTGCATGGAGCTTATTCGTTTGATGAAGCGGACTCATACTTGTCATGAACCGTCCACCTTTTCTTTGCATGTAAATCTTCTAGTGGATGCGGCGTTTGATCAATTAGTTAACTCTAAATATGGACTAGTCAACTCCAAATATAGACTCGGAACTCCTGTTGAAGCCGGATTTAGTCCTTCGGATGCATGCGCTGAATGAAGACGAACAGGTCTTTAATGATCAGTCAACTGAAACTTAGACCGTTTATTCGAAAATAGCTCTGATGTTCGAAAATAGCTCTATCGTTCGAAAATAGCTCCAGCGTTTGCATGTATCTCATTCTAATTTTGATCATGTCTATTTTCGGCAGGATTTCATATTCAATTCTTCGTCGGACTATCTATTTTCTGTTCCTTTTGCACAGTCGGCTTCCATTTATTTCGGATTTTCTGCTACCCTTTTTAAATTCCAACGGTCACTTCCTAAGTGTGAGTCCATAGAAACTGCCTGCTTGAGTGCGTAGAAAATTGACTGCCCGAGTCCGTAAAAATTCTGATTTAGTCCGCAGAAAATTTGAGTGAGTCCGTAGATTTTTTCACTGAGTGAGTCCTTAGAATCGGCAAAGGAAAACAATGAATTCTTCCATCCTTGGCTAGAGACGAGAGCTTTCCAAATAGCAAGAAAAAATCTGACTCGTGGAAGATTTGTCAACATTATGGCGACTCAACTGGGAAGCATGCTTGCTATGCTTGAGGACCCAGGCCATGTATAGAATTTATTCGAATTCCCTGATGGTGAATCCGATTTCGGATCGACAAAATCTGCTCTGATCATTGCTATAATAACCCCCTTCAAAATAAGAAGGGAAACACACGAAAGCGGAAAACTAACTAAAAGCAAATGTGCAAACGAGCACTTATTGAACAAAACGGAAGCAAACCACTGTGCTTTTACAGCACTTGGAGGAAAGCAAAGACAACTAAAATAACCTAGTTAACCATGATAAGGTACGATCCACCTGGATCAAATGAAAAATTCTTGAACTCGCTCCTTTCAAGAGATGATACAATTTGCAAGGCAGGATGTATATTAGTCATAACCTTTGATGAGACATTTGCCTTGTCGACCAACTGTATTAACATATTTTCAAATGGGCCATCAGTAGCAAACCAGTCACCAACAAAGACAAACCAAGTATTTCCTGATTGTTCTCGGATTGCTTGTCATCTATCACCATGTCAAGTGATACCCCATCTATGCATGCCTTTTGAGTGACCACATCGTTCTTATTTACTGTTGCAAGTTCGTCCAGCTCTTTAAGGAGCTTTGAATATGTAACCCGATCTGTACTGGGATCTTGAATAGGTGATTCTTTATCAAGCTTCTCATAAACGTGTTCTTCAATAGCCAACACATCTGTACAAAGATCTTCAATCTCTGGTAGAGGCTCAAGGTACAACTGCCAATCATATTTTTGTTCCTCATTTTGGTCTATTTGAACTGAATCCACTGTCACGCTATCTGGATCCTTCTCAATAGGAGATACATGATGTATGAATTCCATTTGTACCAACGCCTTTTGAAGTTTATCCACATCAAGATCAGTCTTCCCACTCTCAGTTATAACTGGATGCTCAATTACAACCTCAAAAGAAGTATCAATAGGAATTTCCTTCTTAAACACTTCTGAAGCATCCTCTACACGTTCTGCAAGAACCTGACCTGTAGCTGCAACCTCTTTCTCAATACTCCGAAGAATAGGGTCTTCTTGAGGAAGGGTGATGGCGAGAGGGCGATGAAATTCACTTGTTTGAGAGGGAAAATGAAGCATGGGAGATTGATCATGATCGAATTTTGGAATCTTGAGGGAAAAGGAATCATCTAGGGAGTTTTGGAGGGGGGGAAAGAGAAATTCTTAAAAACCTCTGTATTCTGTTCCTTCCACTTGGCCATTACCTCATCAAAGTTTGGAACCTGCTTGTCCTCCTGGACAACCTGAGCTTGAGAGATGATAGGTGAGGTAATGATGGGACTATAGGAAGGTCTAGTCTCATAAATAGCCACTTGAATAGGCTCTTGAATAGGTTTTTGATTAGGCTCTTGACTCCAACTAGGAAGCTCCCTTGGCACATACTGGGCATGGTTAAGAGCTTCATAAGAATAAGAAGCACCATAGCCTTTTGTAGACAATTTGTTTAACTCGATTCTCTGTCGTTCCCAAGCCTCCATATTTTCTAATGCGAGAATACATAGTCCATTTATCTTTTCTGGATCATTATACACGTTTCGAAATAGACCATTTATTTCCTCATACTGAGAGTTAGAACAAACCTTTCTTGCATATGCCAGTATTCTGAGCTCTATTTCATTCATTTTTTCTTGAAGGCGATACTACTCATATGTAACATCATAGCCATATGGGGAAGATGAAATCCGATCCTGAGACTGATATGGATTACCAGGAAGGTAAGAGTCATGTTCTTGATAATAAGGATCATGAGAAACTTGATAAGGCTCAACATAGCTTTGATAATAGCCTTGATAAGGCTAATTAGGCTCATAGATATCATGACCAAGTTGGTATGATCCCTCATTGTGCTGATAAGGAAATATACCATAGGAATTCTCTCCATACATAGCCATCAAAATTCATTCACGATAATAAAAATAGATTTACATGGAAGCTGTCCTGAACTGTTAGAAGCAACTGCTTGAGCTTGGAGTCACCGAATACTTCTTGAACAATGTTGTAACTGCAATTTCATTTAAACCAGGAAAAATGGGTCCCACCGGGCGTGCCAAAAACTGTTGTCAACCTGGAGTTGCGCTCTGATTCGAAGACGTGCCCAAAAACGGCCAGTCCTCTATCCGGCTGAAACAATGGGATCTTCTCACGAGGGTGGGTGCCTCAATAGTGAGAAGAACCTCTAGAGAAAGATGGTTCCTGTATGATGTATCGATGAAGATTCCTACTCTACGCTGCTGACTACCATGGAAAAGGGAGAAAGAAAACTTAAAGGGGAAATCCTACCTAAAAGGGGGTGATACACCAGAATTATGATCCTACTCAACTTGGAACCTTGAACACTGAGCGAACAAGAGAGAAGGAAGACCTGGGACTTCAACTTAATCACTTGTGCATAAGTATTTCATGCAGAGGTTTGGTACGATGACTAAAACCTGAGGGAAATGGTGAAGAGAGGTCTGATAAAAGACACTTTGCTGCCGCCTAATATCCACTTACAATTTCAGCAAAAGACCATAAAGAACACTTTGGCATGACCTGCACAAGGACAATATAGCAACTAGGTACGAAACAGAACTTGGGAAGGGAGAAAAACTCTACCACTTATGCAAATTGCTGCAGAAATATATGCTATGCCACGCTTGAAATCTAAAAGTACAGTCCTTATTGATCGAAAAAGTTACACAACTCTTAATGGCAGAGTCTGGGCTAACCAAGAGAGATTGGATTCTTTTTAATCAAGGCTAAAAGCCATTATATAGCAAATTACAAGAGGCCAAAAATAGGCGTATAAACTTGAAGAGAAAGATTTACTTTTGTTAACTCCAAGCTTTACTTGGCCTTAAAATAAAATATATTTCCTTTGTCCTTGCATGGAGCTTATTCGTTTGATGAAGCGCACTCATCCTTGTCATGAACCGTCCACCTCTTCTTTGCATGTAAATCTTCTAGTGGATGCGGCGTTTGATCAATTAGTTAACTCTAAATATGGACTAGTCAACTCCAAATATAGACTCGGAACTCCTGTTGAAGCTAGATTTAGTCCTTCGGATGCATGCGCTGAATGAAGACGAACAGGTCTTTAATAATCAGTCAACTGAAACTTAGACCGTTTATTCGAAAATAGCTCCGATGTTCGAAAATAGTTCTATCGTTCGAAAATAGCTCCAACGTTTGCATGTATCTCGTTCTAATTTTGATCGTGTCTATTTCCAGCAGGATTTCATATTCAATTCTTCGTCGGACTATCTATTTTATGTTCCTTTTGCACAGTTGGCTTCCATTTATTTCGGATTTTCTCCTACCCTTTTTAAATTCCAACGGTCACTTCCTGCAGGAAAAAATTGACGGCCTGCAGGACGTCACCGAAAACTGTCATATTCTGGCGGGAATATTTTTGCGGGTTTATGCCTTTGTTTGTCTGAGCTTTATTTCTTGCGGCCTTTTTGTTTTGAACGCCTCCGTGGACACTGACGAATTTCTTCGGACTTTTTGTCCGAAGGAATTCCTTCGAACAAAAGTCCGCAGAAAATTATTCTTTGCCTTTTTCGTCTTTATCAAACTTCTTTGACTTTTCTCGGGATTTCTGCTGTGTGTCGGGATTTCTGCTGTGTGCGACGGTCATTCCGAATTCCTTCGGACTTTCTGTCCGAAGGATTCATTTTGTTTTGACTTTTCCTTTATCTTGTCTTTTTGTCTTGGTTTTGTCTTCGGACTTTGTATACTGCCCTTTCCGAATTCCTTCGGACTTTTTGTCCAAAGGAATTCCTTTGGACAAAAGTCCGCAGAAATTCATTCTCTTTGCCTAGCATTTATGCAATGTGCCTTTCGGCAGCCAAAGTGTCCTCCGCCAGCCAGCCAGTCTACGTGTCCTTCAGCAGCAGTCCACGTGTCATCCAGCAACATTCCATGTGTCATCTAGCAGCAGTCCACGTGTCATCCACTTCGGAAAAATTGGAGGTGCCCGGACTTTTTTCAACGGTCCCTAAATTTGATCTTCTTCCTACCCGAAGGATAGGTGCCCTTCGGGAATATTGTAAGCGTCCCTTCCGAAGGGTACCCTGCCCTTCGGAAGTCTTGAAACTGTCCCTTTTCCTTGTCTTTTGCAATTTTTCCGAACTTCTTCTAAGTGCTTTACAAACCTGAGTAAGTCCGTTGATTTTGCCTGAGTGCGTAGAAAATTCCCTGAGTGTGAGTCCATAGAAACTGCTTGCCTGAGTGCATAGAAAATTGACTGCCCGAGTCCGTAGATTTTTTCACTGAGTGAGTCCTTAGAATCAGCAAAGGAAAACAATGAATTCTTCCATCCTTGGCTAGAGATGAGAACTTTCCAAATAACAAGAAAAATCTGACTCGTGGAAAATTTGTCAACACATACGCTTTCAACAATTCTGGTTCAACAGAATAAAGAAGGTATGGAATCTCCCATTTCTTTCATGAGCTGTCCTCTCAAAGCTCATGAGTTGTCCTCTCAAATCTCATGAGCTGAAGTACTCAAATATGGAGAAGCACGCTTATGCAGTGGTGAAGACCGTAAAACATTTTCGTTTCTACATCCTCAATTCTCGGGTTACTGCCTTAGTCCCTGACACCACAGTGAAATCTATACTGACTCAGCAAGAGTTTGGGACGAAAAGAGGCAATTGGGTTGCAAAGATCCAAGAGTTCGATCTGATCAAGCCAACAAAGCCGGTACGTGGAAAGGGGCTATGCCAACTAATCGCTGATAACAAGCCAAGAGGAACAGAGCATGAAGAACCAGAAGTGGATGACACACCAACAGTCCTCTATCTCCACCACAAATGAAGGGTATTCAGGTATTGCTCATTTCCTTACTTATAGTGAATGTCTTGCTCACATATCTTATAAAGAAAGGAGGACCATCAAGCTGAAAGCTGCTAATTTTGTCTTCTAGGACAACGGCCTATACAAGAGGAGCCTTGATGGAACGTTCTTTCGTTGTGTGGACAAGGAGCAACAAAGCCGACTTCTGAAGTCCTTCCACAATTCAGCCTGTGGAGGACATTTTTCTCCCCCTGTGGCTGCCCATAAGATCCTACGAGCCAGGTATTATGGTCCAACTCTCTTTCAAAATGCATACAAGTGGGTCAGGGCATGTGAACTGTGCCAGCAGTTAGTTGGAAGGCCCAAGTTAGCTGCCCTACCCTTCGAACCAGTGATCATAGAGAAGTCATTCTAGCAATAGGGAATTGATTTTATTGGAGCTGTAAATCCATCATCAAATGCTCGACATGACTATGTCCTCACAGCAATAGACTACCTCACCAAATGGGTGGAAGCATTTCCAACCAAACATGTTACTTCAGAAGTTGTATGCAATTTCCTCAAAGAAAACATCATGTTCAGGTTTGGGTCCCAATCAAAATTGTCACTGACAATGCTGCCTGTTTCACTTCCCATGGGATTACTCAATTCTGTTTCTACTACGGAATCACACTCTCCCACTCTTCTGATTACTTTCCACAAGGGAATGGATAGGCTGAATCAAGCAATAAGAACCTGGTGACTATCATCAAGAAGCTGGTGGATGACAACCAAAGGACAAGGCACAAGGCATTGGTTGATGCTCTATGGGCAGACAAAATTACACCCAAGAGGGCAATTGGTATGTCTCCCTTCCAACTTCTTTATGGTGTCAATGCTGAGATACCAATCACCTTAGAATTGCCAACATTGAAATTGGCTAAGGCGATTGAGGATCAAACATATGAGAGCTCACTTGAGAAGAGGATCATGTGCCTTGTTGAGCTGAATGAGCAGAGAACTGCAGTGGTGGACCGAATTGCCGCCCATCAAAGTCTGGTGAAGAAGCTCTTTGACCAGAAAGCAAAGAATCGTGATTTCCAGATTGGAGATCAAGTCTTGTTGTGGGACAAGAGAAGAGAACCAAAGGGGATGCACGAAAAATTTGATTCTCTGTGGAGGGGCCCTTTTACTATTCATCAGCGCAACGATAAAAACAGTTTCATGTTGAAGTATCAAGATGGCACTCTCTTTTCTCTGCCTCACAATGGGCAACATCTGAAGCACTTCAACTCTTGAAGTATCGGATGAGTTCCCTTGTACATATGTATATTTGTATAGTCTTTTGTTTTTGTTTTGTTCTTTTATTTTCGTTTTTGGAGCCTTTCTTCTTAGGTAGCGCGATTTCATAACCCAATGGCACACTTCAAGGCACTAAAGATTCTGGTTTCTACTCCCCTCAGCTGTGTTTCAAGTTTCCAACTGAAGGTAGTTCCCCAACTGGAGCCCGCTGTTGTCCCCGAAAAATGCCACTCATTTTTGGGACAACCTACGGACTATTTTGGCCTTGCACAGACCAAAATCCTCTCTCCCATTTTCAAAAATTGTTTTGAGCATTCAGTTTCTTCATTTTTCAAAGCTTTTTCAGAAATCTACGGACTCTACAGGCTTGAATCTACGGACTCTGTAGGCTTGAAACTACGAACTTCACAGATGGTTTCTCAGACTCCGCAAACAGATGCCTATGGACTCTTTCAAAGTTAGAAAAAACTACTAACTTGGCTTCTACAGACTCTGCAGGCAGGCTCAAATCTATGGACTCTCAAGGTTGGTTTCTACGGACTCTACAGGAAAGAAACGGGTTCAACACTTAGCCATTTTTTCAATCAGGAAGTTCAAAGGGGTCTTCCAAAAGCCCGAAGGACAAGTGCCCTTGCGGAGGGCAATGAGCAAAAGCGGACAAAAGTTGAAACTCCCTCGAGAAAATGGCTAAGTAAAAGAGACCTAAAGAATTCTTTCGAGAAGATTTTCCTTGGAAAAATGTTTAAGGCAAAATTCCTTCGGACTTTTTGTCCAAAGGAATTCACTCAAAGAAAAAGTCCGAAGAAATGGAAAAGAACGAATGGCTAAGTAACATGAACTTTCCTTCGGACTTTCTGTCTGATGGAATTCTTTCGGGCTTTTTGTCCAACGGAAAAAGCCGAACCCTGAAGTCCACCCGAACATCCCGAAGGATAAGTACCCTTGCGGGGGGCACTTGACGATAGAGAAAGGACCATTTTAAAAGCTCGAAGGGACACCTTCCCTTCGAGACGTCCCAAACACTGAACAAAGACGCAGAAAGGAACTTTCACAGACTTAAACAAAAGGGGCTTCAAAGGATGAAAAGAATGAACTGATTGAACCGTTGAACCTTGGACCAAAGGGTTCAACGAGTTCACAAGTTCAAAGGTTCAACCAGAGCTTAGAAAGATAAAAGAAGCAGTGATTGAGCGAGACAAAGAATGAACCAATGAACCGATATAACCTTGAACCGAAAGAGTTCAAAGTTCAATGGTTCATAGGTTCAAAAGTTCAAAGGCGGCCTCAATCAAAGAAAAAGCAACAAACAAGTGGTTCAACGGATGGTTCAACCAAAGATCGAAGAAGCGATTGAACCAAGAAGCAATAGAACAAAAGAGATAGAATGAACCAATGAACCGATGAACTTTCAATGGTTCAACGGGTTCAAGGTTCAACATGGTTCAAGCAGCTGGCGACCATTGACGGTCCCGTGGACGTCAAATTTATAGGAATACCCAAAGAAATTCAAAGGCTTAAGGCCAGAAGAAAGACAAAGTCAGGAAGGGGCAAAAGAGCCAAGTGCAGAAACAGACAAAACAGTCCAAGTGGCGAAGAAAGGTGTCGACTCAAAGAGTTACTCCAACGGTTGACACAGTGTCTTTGAATTAGTCATCAAGAGGCGCGAACAGTGAACAGCACGACCCGTTTTTCTTCATTTTGCATTGATGAGTAGACAAGCCGCGTGAATGCCTTGAAAAGAGCGGTCTTGTTTGCAGACAAACGGCGCAGCCTATGTTCTAAACCCCTGAAGTCAAAACAAGACCCAACACAGCATTACCTATCAAGCGGCTTCCTCTTCCCAATGATCGGAATGCACATGGGCCGTCCCATGGAAAAATGTGCCAATCCTTGCGTAGTTGCTATAAGATTGTAATATCTCTCATTTGTAAAGGAAACTTTTCATTTTTACAGGACGAAACTCTGCCCATTTTGAAAGAACACTGAGACTTTGAGCTCATATTGTAATTTCATTTCAGTTTATCTTAATGAGAAAGCAAGTTGTTTGCAGTCTTTGTGATGTTTTGGCTTGTGCTACTTTAGGAAATTGTTCTTATGTTTGTTTCCTAGAAGCATTCTTATTTATTTAATTTGACAAGCAGAACCAGCGAAAGTAATTAGTAAAGTGTCCTAAAATCAATTGTGAGGAAGACTTTGCGCTTTCACATTTGCTTTCAGTCTGTGTTTTTCTTTTCTTTCTGTGTTGAGGATTCTAGGACGACTTTGTGCCCCCATTATCCTTTGTGATATACTCTTTGGGCAGTTGCGGTGGAAACGTTGTGTTCTGTTTCATCCTGTTGGTTACTGCGCCCTTTTGCCATCAGTTACTTTTACTATCTGAAAGAAACTCCTTTTGTTTCCTGGAAGAACACTTATGAAAGAAGAGAAGTGTCTTCAGTGTTTCCACCAAGATTTTCTCCTTTGTCTATAAGCATCATCTCTGAAAGAAGAGAGATGGATGGTTTATTCTACCCCCATGTGTTATTTTCTGCTTATTTATATAGTATATAGCCTCCGTATATTTAATAGGGAACCTCCCCTTGATGAGAGGAGAGATTTGTCTCCGGTTGATGTAGTAAAGCTGCACACCTGGACGACCAATCTTCCTATGCTATGGTGATAGGAACTATTTGGTCACCAGTTAGCTGGCCGTCAAAATATTGACCCAACACATCCCACAGCTGCCTTATGGGTTTTCTCTGTGACAGCCCTATTTCCATATAAAACCAAGTGTTTCCTCCCTTCTGAAAACCAAGTGTTTCAAGTCCGGCAAGCACTTGGGTTGATTTTGAACTCTTTTTGATCCTAGAGATTTAGCAAGGTAAACAGGTTACTTCGGGTGGGCCTTTGATCGGCAAAATGGCCCAAGTTTAAAGAGACAAGGGTATTTTACAAAAAGTCCGAAGGGTGGGTACCCTTGCGGAGGGCACTCGGGTCTAGAACATGGCCTTTGCGAAAGCCCGAAGGGCAACCTTGGGCTCAAAGTGTCCTTGCGGAGGGCAAAAAGTCTGCTTGCAAAAGCGTAGGGAAGAATTCTTTCGGGGAGCATGACAAGCCAAAGAAGGAATTCCTTCAGACAAAATGTCCAAAAGAAATCCAAGGAGAAACGCTCAAGGCCCAAATTTCTTCGGACAAAATGTTCGAAGGAATTCCTTCGGACTTTTTGTCCAAAGAAATTCGGCAGGTGAAGAAGCCCAGAGAAATTCGACAAGATAGGAGCCCGAAGGGTAGGTGCCCTTTCGGAGGACACTTGGCCATAAGAGGAAGACCCTTCCATTTTTTCTGAAGGGTCACTTTCCCTTCGGAAAAGTCCGTTTGCAAAAAAGCCGAGGAAATTGCTAAAGGGTAGTGACAAGCCCGCGGACGTCAATTTTAAAGTAGTAAGCTAACCATTGGAGTTCAAATGTCTAGTGACAGGCCCGCGAACATCAAATTCAAGGTAGCAAAATAGCTGTTCGTTTTCAAATGAGATGACGGGCCCTCGAACATCAAATTTAAGATGATAGGTTAACCATTGAAGAGAAGCCCAAAAAAGAAATTTGTTTGGACAAAATGTCCGAAAGAATTCTTTCAGGCATTTTGTCTGAAAGAACTCATGAGTGGCACACGTAAAGAAAGAATTCCTTCGGACATTTTGTCCGAAGAAATTCAAAGGAGGAAGCCCGAAGGGAGACTTCATGACCCGCCAAGGAAAGAGCCCGAGGAAAGAAAGAGATTGCCCCGAGGAGCCCGAATTGCCAAGAAAAAGACAAGAAATACCAAGAAAAGAGAAAGCAGAGTGGGTAATCCAAAACACGGCCACGCATAGATAAGACAAATACTCAGAACCCGCTAGGTGGCGTGGCAAGTCAAACGCAGGGACGAACTAGACCAGGGCAAGTGGCACAAGGGACATCGGTGGAAGAAGTAAATGCTTGCAGGTGGAATAGCTTCCATCAAACAGCCATTAAGAGAAGCTGCGCAGGCATTCAAAGGAGCAACCCGTTTTTTCCTTGTTTTGACATTAATAAGTAGCCAGCTGCGCGAGCATTCAAGGAGGAGCATGGCCCAGAACATGAAGAGAGATGGCTTTGTCGGTTGCTGAGAGAAGCGACCCATACTCTTGCAGGAGAGTTTAATACGCCCGACAACAAAGTCAATGTCGGGGACACCTACAACATGGTTTTCACAGGCACATTTAATGAGAAGCGACAACAGCATGGGCAAATTCTTCTCTGCAGAAGTATTCAATGCAGTATGGGCCTCTTGCTCTTAACTGGAGAAGGATCTTTCTCCATTTTTCTCTATATATTGTAACCTCTCAGTTTTGAGGAGGGATCTCTCAGTTTTGTAGGGTGAAGCCCTGAATAAATTTACCTTTAATCAAAGAAGTGTTTTACCTCCATTTGATTTTTGCACTTGTTGACGCAGTAGATTGCACCCTTGACAGGAGGCTGAGCTCCTGCCTTCCACACGTCACAATGGAAACTACTCTCTTGCCTGTAGGTCTGGCAAAAATGGGGGGGAGAGTCTCTAGATAAGGGCTAGCTCCCTTTGATGCATCTGAGTTATTCCAGTAAGTTGCTAATACATACATATACATACATACATATATATATATATATATATATATATATATATATATATATATATATATATATTTTGGGGGGGGGGAGTTGAAAAGGGAGAAGGATGCTGAAAAAACAGAACCTAACCTAATAGCGTAATGCACCAAACAAGTTTGATCTACCCACATTCACACTCTGAACCACAAGAACGCATACATACACTTTAACTGGTAAAAGGACCAGACTGCAGCGAGCTTGATAGGGAGGCCTTAATAGAAACACACAGAGAAGGAACTTGCCATAAGCATTGTAGGGAAAGCACACTGTCTAATAATCTCCTTCTGCCTCTGCGCTCCAAGTACAACTCTTCTTGTCACCTGCAGCAATGGCGCTTTGTATATACCAAGTGCGTTGGTGTCAACCCTGTGAAAGCATTAGGAAGCAATGACTGAACACAAGACTAATCACTCAAACACACTCAGAGATATATCCAACCAGAATAGAGGTAAAAATTGCATATTCTATTGATTCCAGGTGAAAAATGGCAGGGCTTCGCCTTACAATGTGAGAGATGATCCCTTTCAAATGAAAAGTTACAATATATATCAAGAAGAGGGAAAACACAAACGCCTCTTTTGGAAAAGACTTTTGGCGCCCTTTGACAAGTGGCCCACGTGTGCTAAGGGCATTGGGAAGAGTAAGCCGCTGAAAAATAATGTTGTCGTCTCTGATTTTGACTTCAGGCATTTTAAAAAACATAGGCCACGTTGTTTGTCTACAAACAAGACCGCTCCTTGAAGGCAGTCACATGGTTTGTCTGTTCATTAATGCAAAATGGAGAAAAATGGGTCGCGCCATTCACTGTTCACGCCCCTTGATGACCACTTGGGAGGCATTATTCCAACCGCTGGAGTAACTCCTCCCTCTTTGCCACCTAGACTGTTTTGTCCATTTCTACACTTGGCTCTTTTGTCTCTTCTTGGCTTTGTCTTTTCTGTCTCCTTCAGCCCTCGAGGGCTGTCTTCTGCTACTTCTTTGGCTCTTTGGGATCTTTCTCTCTTAGCTCTTTAGACTCCCTTCTGGTTGGCACTCAAAAGATCAACAGCTATTTTATTGCCGTAAAATTGACATTCGCGGGCCCGTCGCCTATTTGAAAACCAACGGCTAATTCATGGTGCTCAACTTCGACGTCCGCGAGCCCGTCATCCCTTGGTCAATTCCTTCGGCTTTTTCCTTTGGTTTGGCCTTTTCTGCTCCCTTTTCTTCGGGCTTTTGCTTTGGACCCTCCCGAAGGGAAGGTGACCCTTCGGCTTTGGAGAAGTGTCTTTCTTTTTTGGCCAAGAGTCCCCTGCAAGGGCACCTGCCCTTCGGGGTCCTTCGGGCTCCTTGGTCCTAAAATCCTTCGGACATTTTGTCCAAAGGATTTCTTCCTTCATATTTTCCACTTATTTCCTCGGCTTTTCTTTCGGCTATTTTTTCCATGGCTCTTTTCGATTTTCTTTTGACTTTTTGTCCGAAGGAATTCCTTCGGACGAAAGTCCGAAAAAAATCGAAAAGAGCCATGGCAAAAATAGCCGAAAGAAAAGCCGAGGAAATAAGTGGAAAATATGAAGGAAAGTCCGAAAAAAATCATTTACTGCCTTTGCTTTAGTCCTATTTATTTCTGTAGGATTTTCTCTGAAGAAATTCTCCACCTTTTGCCTTGAACAAATCTGAAGGAATTCCAACTTGCCTTGTTCACTTTTCTGAAGGAATTCCAACTTACCCTTTCGGCTTTCTCTTTAATCCCTTTGAAAGTGTTCCTTGCCCTCTGCAAGGGCACTTGGAATGGTCCATTTTGCGCCTAAGTGTTGGGAACTTGTTTCTTTCCTGCAAAGTCCGTAGAAATAACCTGCAGAGTCCGTAGAAATCAGACTTATGCAAAATCAAAAAATGAACTGGCTCAGAATAGCAGGGAAAGAAGGAAACCGATTTTGGCCTATTGGACCAAAAATGGTCAACAAATTGGCGACTCCCAGGAGAAGCATGCCTGCTATGCTTAGAAACCAGTTGCCTTAAAGTCCATTGGGCACGGAGTCGAGATACAGCTTTAAAAGAGTTAGCAACCGCCTTAAGACATCCAAGAATCAATCACGAAGGTTTTACCCCCAAAAGGAAATGCAAACACACATAAGACTAAGAAAACTACTAACATGTGCAAAAACACTTAGGGAAAGCAGGAAAAAAGCAAGGAAAATATATACATGATGGGAGGAGGGCTCAGTGATAATGCTTAAGATGTATCCCATTAACTGGGATATACAGTTCTTCACCATCCAACTTGGAGAGTTGGAATGCATTGTGTTGCTTACACTGAGTGATGACGTATGGACCACACCATAGGGCGTCGAACTTTGCGTGCTTTCCAGGCTTAGCTCAGTCCACATCCCATTTCAAGACGATGTCTCCTTCAGAGAAACTTTTTGATGACGATTTCTTGTCGAAGTGTTTCTTCGTCTGCTGTTGGTGACTGGACATAGAAGCCATAGCCTGGTCCCTTGTCTTTTGGAGCTCCATCAGCTCGCAAGCCTAACCTCCATGCTGTTGCCTTCTTCTAACTGCAACAGTGAGTGAGGTCCAAGGCTAGCAATTCAAGTGAACGGGGAAGCCTAGCTTCCCTTCCATATATGAGCATGTACGGCGAGTTGCCAATTGCCCTCTTTGGAGTGACCCTATCTGCCCACAAGGCTGTTTTCAACTTGGCATGTCAAGTCCTCTAATTCTCCTCCATTGTTCTCTTGATGATCCTGATCAGATTCTTATTGGTAGACTTAGCCAGCCCATTCCTTTGTGGGTAGTAATTGGACGAAGTGCTAAGATAGATACCATATCTCAATGCCCATTCACTTGTTTTAGTTCCCAGAAAATCTAAAGCATTATCTGAGATTATGGTCGCTGGAACCCCGAACCTTGCCACTAAGTCTTCATAAAAATCCAGGACTGCACTTTCATTGGCTTCTTTCAAAGCAACAACCTCTACCCATCTTGTGAAATAATATGTGGCGGCCAGGACCCACTTGTGTCCAGCACTGGAGGGAGGGTTAATCATCCCTATAAAGTCAAGGCCCCATTGCATGAATGGCTGCGCCACCTGGATAGGCTGTAAAGGCATGGTAGCCAGTTGTTGCTTCCCATCAAAGAGCACGCATTTCTGGCACTTTCGTACCCAGGCATGGGTGTCCCTGAATAGAGTAGGCCAGAAGTAACCAGCTCTCATTATTCTTACAGCAGTAGGCCTAGGAGCAAAGTGACCACCAGCTGGCCCATCATGGAACTTGGAGAGCACCCTGTCGGCCTGACTTGGGTCTATGCATCTTAAAAGGACTCCTGAAAGATCCCTTCTGAACAGTACTCCATCAATCAGGACATAAGGGAGAAATTGGAGTCTGAAATATCTCCTCTTAGTCCTATCAAGGCCCTGCAGGCACTCACCAGTGAGAAGAAACGCCTCAAGTCTGATGTCCAATCCTTCATGACAACTGGTTCTTTTGCTGTAGTTGCATCATGAATTAGCAGACTATTCTCTCTTTGTTGTTTAAGGTCTGTAGCAAGGTGTTCACACAGGCCTCTCCTTCTTACTACCTTAGTGATCTTGATATCCACATCATATCCCATCACCTTAGTGATCCACCTCGCTCTCTTTTCATTCAAGTCACGGTTGGCCAAAAAATCCTTGATGCCGGGATGTGGAACCATGAGGTGAATTCTGTTGCTGGACAGCATATGCCTAAATTTCTTCAGACTCCGTATGACTGCAAGGACTTGCTTCTCCACATATGTGTACCTGACCTCGAAACCCTATAGGCCTTAGCTAAAAAATGCAAGTGGTTGCTTGAAGTTATCACCATTCACTTGGGTAAGCATGGCGGAGATTACCTCTTCATTTTCGAAGGTGTAGAGGTTGAAATCTTTGGTGAAGTCAGGGCTGATCAAAGTAGGAGCCTGGGCTATAGCCTGCTTGATCTCTTCAAAACTGTCTTTTCTTTGCGCTGTCCACGTGAAATTCTCATCCTTCTTCAGCATAGAGGTCAATGGCTTGACTACCTCCGCATAATTCGAAATAAACCTCAGGATGAAATTTATTTTGCCGAAGAAGCTCTGCAGGCCTTTCTTGTGTTTAGACAAGGACAGCTCCAAAATGGAGCGCACTCTCTCTGGATCAATAGTTAAGCCTTCCTTGGAAACATGGCTAAGGAGTTTCCCTTCATGGACAGCGAACACGCATTTCCTCGGGTTGAGAGAGATACCGAACTCTCTACACCTCTCAAAGATTTGTCTAAGGTGTTTCATGTGTTGGCTCACCTCCTTGGAGAAAACCGTCACATCATCAAGATACACCAGCGCAGTGTTATTTATCAGGCCCCAAAAGGCCATGTCCATGGCTCGTTGAAAAGTGGCACCAGCATTAGACAGTCCGAATGACATTTTTTTGTAAGCAAACGTCCCATATTTGGTAGTGAACGCTGTCTTGTACTAATCACAGTCTTGCACCAAAATCTGATTATATTCTGAATACCCATCCAGGAGGGAGAAATGCTCGTTCCTTGTCACCATTTGAAGAATCTGTTCCATGCTTGGGAGAAGATAATGGGCTTTTAAAGAGACTCTATTAAGGTCTCTGAAATCAACGCATAGTCTGATCTCCCCATTCTTTTTTTAGACAGGAACAAAATTGGCCAGCCAAGAAGAGTGTTTGATTGGAAATATTATCTTGGACTCAATCAACTTGGTGAGTTCCTTCCGCATGAGAGGCTCAATCATCGGGTTGACAGGGCTTTGCTTCTGTTTGATCGGCCTGGCGCCTTCCTCCAGCTCAATGGTATGTTGGGCCAAACTTGGGTCGAAACCCTTCAAATCGCTATATTCCCAAACGAAGACATCAGCAAACTCTTGGCACAACAAGATGAAGGCCTGCCTTTCATGGTCCGTGCACACTTTTCCAAGTGCAAGCAGCTTATCCTTGAATATTTCAACCTTTTCATAGTTCTCCTCCATTGTGATGCATACCTTGTCGCTTTTCAATTGGTCATCTCCATTGAAGATACTCTCTAGAGTGACCAAGCCTTTGGGGAGTTTATTGTTCTTCAACTGAACAATTTGGCTGCCATATTGCTGCTGTAGCTTTGCCTAGTTTTTAGCAGCGAACTCAACTTCTTGCAAGAAGAGTGCTATTTGTTGGTCGCTATCAAAGACCTGCCAGTTGGTGTTGTCAGGTACGGAGGGCCGGATTACTACCTTCAAGTAGCGTGAACTGCAGTCTCGGCCTATTTCCCTAGGGATATCAAACTGGGCACCAACTGCTGCCAGCCTATCTGCTTGCTTGTTCTGCTCTCTAGGAATGGAGGTGTAATGTCCCCTTCTCAAATCTGATCTCACAGTGACAGTTGGCCTAGTTCTATAAATCCGTAGGCTATTTGGAAGGTGCAAATTAGGGTTTTTTATTTTTTAGGATGACCTTGCTCGGAGTTTTGATGGCCGATTCTTTCTGGATTTTTCGAGAGCTTCGCAGGGGTATGTTTGTTTCGGCTTTCTGAGCATTTCCAGGAATTTACTATTTTTAGTAGATTCTATTTTTGGTAGCTAGCAGGTTTGTCTCAAGGAGTTGACTTTCCCTTTTCAGTTGACTCATTCAGTTTTAGGCTTCAGAATATAATTTTGGAGAAATAAGTTTATTTCACTTAAAAATAACATTATATTTTAACGTTATGACCTTGGCCTAGTCGAAATAACTTAATGTTATTTTAAAAGGTGGACTTGAAGGGGGGCGCCATCATTGCTTGGGAAAGGGCGCCATCATTGCTTGGGAAAGGGCGCCACTTTTTAAGGCTTCAAGGGAGGCCAACTGAAGCCTATAAAAGAAAGCATTGGGTTCTCATTTGATTCATCTTGGTTTTACTACATGGTTATGCTGCCGCTTTGGCTCTGGAGTTGCTTCGGGGAATGAAGGCCTCCTAGCCAGGGCATCGCTTCATGCTTGAAAGACAGCATCTAGTGGTGATTCAGTCTTTGAGATTTGTATTAGTTGTGCATTGTTCCCAGTTATTTCATTGTTAGTTTCATTTGATATATTAGTGTTTTCAGTTATTGCAATTCTGTATAAGGCAGATCTATGTTTTTCATCATAAATCAAAAAATACAAAAAAAAAGAGTTCTGGGTATTAGATCAATATTTTGGCTAGGCTTAGGCGCCCCTTTTCTCTTATTTACAGAATTTTTAAAGCTTGCAATGAATTTCTAGAGCAAATCGCCCTATTCAGCTGGGACGCCCTTGGGGTTTGCATTGGAATCCGTGTATTAATTATTGGATGCAGATTGGGTCAGATTTTGGGTGCTAACTTGGGCGCCATCTTAAGGAAGGGACTTTGCAACAGAAATCAGGAAGAT
Organism: Torreya grandis; assembly: GCA_037957365.1. Classification (NCBI taxonomy): domain Eukaryota; kingdom Viridiplantae; phylum Streptophyta; class Pinopsida; order Cupressales; family Taxaceae; genus Torreya; species Torreya grandis. The sequence continues at coordinate 621,582 of JARHVA010004373.1, read as the reverse complement.
CGGACAAGTTTTCTGTGAGTTGTGATATTTGCATAATTTAATAGGTTGCTGGTTTTGCCTCTTCCTAAGAGTAGAATTTGTATTCGAAACTGAAATTATTATATTGCTCTTGAATCTTTCATGGTTGGCATGATTATCCAAGATATGGATAATATTCTATGATGTAATGCTAATCATTCTGCTTCTTACAACATTGGCATACAGATCTTTCTAATTTTGTAAAGCTGACAGTAGTACTGGCAGCGATTCTTTACTTGTTCAAATCTGATTACAAAAGTTCAGTTTCTAATAAAGTTATTGTATCAGTTTATAGCTCCGCCCTATGGTAGCTACTTTCCCTATTGGGGTTAGCAAGCACATTCTGGGTGTAGAGCTCCGCCCTATGGTAGCTACTTTCCCTTCTGGGTTTAGCAAGCACATGATGGGTGTGGAGTAGTTTTATCTTTCAGCATTTTCCATTAAAGCATTGTTTGTAATTTCACTCCGTCTTATGGTCGCCCCTTACTCCGCTTTGGATTGGGTAGCACATACTGGACGTTGAGTTCCTTTGTTTTGTATTTCACTCCGTCTTATGGTCGTCCCTTACTCCGCTTTGGATTGGGTAGCACATACTGAACGTCGAGTTCCATTTCAGTACGTTTGGGTTTATCTTCTAACCTTAACGGGTGCATGGTTTGTAACTTGCAATTTGAAAAAGTTGAAAAAATTTGGCTCGAAATATTTCAGTGGTATCAGAGCCAAGATCCTACCATCCTGTGAGCAAACCATCTATGAGTGACAGAGAAAAGAGATACATTGCAAGAGAAAATAAGAAAATTGCAAAACAGTTCCAGTGGTATCAGGTTCCCGAAGGTCAGACAGCTTCAGAGATCTTGAGGGCTCATTGGGAGTCTTCTCAAGAAGTAGATATGGCAGAAGGTGAGAGATCAGTCGGGGGTAACGAAAGGTTTACCAACACTAGAAATGATAGTGGGAAGGGTAGAGAGAGATCATTAAGTCCCGAAAAGAGATTTGAAAAGAAGATGGATGCCTTGATGGATATGGTATCCCTCATGTTGGGGAAAGTGGGTCAGAACCCAACTCTCCAGAACAATTTCGGATATAGAGGAGAGCCTAGTGCCTCAAATCAAGGCCCTTCAAACCCACCTTCGTAGCACCAGTAATCACCCAACCTGATCCTGAAGAGAATTCTTCATTTGTGGAACAATTGAGACGTGGCCATGCGGAGTATGATTCTCTCCCTGATGACATTAAAATGGACATGTCCTATAATGAATTTATAGATCATAAGAGAAAGAGTAAGGGACAAGGGAGAAAGTATGACCAAAAAAGAACTCCAGCACAAGGAGACTTGCATCAAGCTATCAACAAGGTTTTGCTTTCCCACTTTGATGGAAGTGATAATAATTATGCTCGAGCTTGGATTCAGAAACTAGACAACTATTTGGCTCTTAGGCCAATGGCTGAAGAAGACGCGATTAAATTCGCTACACTACACCTAGATGGGGTGGCGCATGAGTGGTGGTACCATGGCCTAGTCACCTTGGGTCATGGATCTATCACTAGTTACGATGAATTCACAAATAGACTCATTGAGAGGTTTGAGAAGAGGATCCAGAAGTGCATTTTAGGGAGTTGGCGCAGTTGAAGCAGTATGGCACTGTTGATGCCTACATAGCTGAGTTTCAAAGACTTTTAGTTATGGTCACTGGAATCACTGAGAGAAGATTAGTGATCTTATTCAGCGAAGGTTTGATGGAGCCACTCAAGGGATGGATCAAAGCTTTTGATCCACCGTCCTTACAAGAAGCAATGAAAAAAGCTAGAAACATGGAGTGGGCTGCTCCCAAAACAAAGTTCCATTCTAAACCATCATTCCGCAAGAAGGATAGAGGGAAAAGGTTTCATCAAAAGCCTTACCAAAAGGAGTTTAAACAGCAGAAACCTCTTGGCACAAGATTGGATCCGGAAACTATCAATGAACTCCGAAGAAAGGGGCTATGTTTTCGATGTAGAGATAAATGGTCTCCAGAACATGTTTGCCCAAAAGGAGTCAAATTTCACCAGATTGAGTATTATTTAGTTGGTGAGAGTAACTCTGATTTTTCGGACCAGCAATCTGACCCTGAAGATAGTGAAGTGGAAAGAGCTCCTGAAGAGTCCAGAAGTGAAAAAGAAAGTGGTGGTACGTTGGCTCAACTTTCAAGTTTCCAAAAGAATGAGTCTTTCAAAATTCGTTGGACAATCAAAGGGCAGCGTATCGTTGCTTTAATTGATACTGGAGCAACCCATAACTTCATTGATGAAGCCGTGGTGGCAAAGGAGTTGCAAACAGAAGATTTTGAAGGGTTTAAAGTTATGGTTGTGGATGGGTTCCACATCTCTTGTACCAGAAGGGTTCCCAACATGTCAATGCAATTGGGCAATTACGAAGTCAAAGATGACTTTTATGTGGTTAATATTGGTGATACGGATGCTGTCCTTGGCATTCAATGGCTGCGATCTCTTGGAGAGATCTCTTTAAATCTGCAAACCATGGAACTCAAGTTTCAATACAATGGAAAGAAGGTGGTGTTGAGAGGGATGTCAAATGGTGGCCCTCGGATTGTGTCATTCAAAAGGATGGCAAGGTTGATACGTCATGACCAAGTGGACTGAGCTGCGGAATGCATGGTTCTTCCAGCTAGTCCTACTGAAACGAAAATAGAGTATCCTCCTGATATTCAATTTTTACTCACCAAGAAAAGTAAAGTGTTTGCTGATTTACCTCCTGGACCACCTCCTGATAGAGGTTCAGAACACATCATTGAGCTCAAGGAAGGGGCAAAACCGGTGATCATAACTCCATATCGGTACCCGAAGAGGCAAAAGGACGAGATCGAGAAGAATATTCAAGAACTCTTGAAGATGGGTTTCATACGCCCAAGCAAGAGCCCCTTTGCTTCTGCAGTTGTTCTTGTGAAGAAGGATGGTACCATGCGCATGTGTGTGGATTATCATGCTTTGAATCAAAGCACCATCAAAAACAGATATCCCATACCCAGGATAGATGAGCTACATGGGGCTAAGTTCTTCTCAAAGATTGATCTGAGATCGGGTTACCATCAGATTCGAATGAGGGGATCGGATGTTGAGAAGACAACTTTCAGATGTCACTATGGCCATTTCGAATTCTTAGTCATGCCATTTGGGTTGACTAACGCTCCGGCTACCTTTCAGTCTTGCATGAATCGTATTTTTCAGAATCAGTTAAGGAGGTTTGTGTTAATATTTTTTGATGACATTCTGATTTACAGCAAGACTTGGGGAGATCATCTTAAGCACTTGGAGGAAGTGCTTAGTATCATGGAATCTGAGAGCTTGTTTGTAAAAGCTTCCAAATGTGAATTTGGGATGACGGAGTTACTATACCTTGGCCACATAGTCAGTGCTGAGGGAGTGAAGGTGGACCTAGAGAAGATCAAAGCAGTAGTTGATTGGCCACCTCCTGAGAGCTTAACTCAGTTGAAAGGTTTTTTGGGTCTTTGTGGTTTTTATTGGAGATTCGTAAAGGGGTATTCACAGAATGCTGCTCCCCTTACTGATCTCACCAAAAAGGGAGCCTTTGTTTGGTCAGAAAAGGCTCAAATTGTTTTTGACAAGTTCAAGAAGATCATGAGCTCGTGTCCGGTTTTGGCAATACCGGATTTCTCCAAGCATTCGAGCTGCAATGTGATGCATCAGGTGAAAGAGTGGGGGCTGTCCTAATGCAAGACAAACACCCTATCGTGTTTGAGAGTAAAAAATTACGAGGTATTGAAAAAACATATTCAATCTATGATAAATAAATGCTTGCCATTATGCATGCATTAGCCAAGTTCAGACAGTACTTGGTGGGGAACAAGTTCGTAGTTAAGACTGACCACAATAGCCTCAAGCATTTCATGCATCAGAAAGATCTAAATGAGAGGCAACAGAAATGGGTGAGTAAGCTTCAAGCTTACGACTTTGATATTGAATATGTAAAAGAAAAAAATAATATTGTGGCCAATGCTCTCTCCAAAAGACCTCATCTTAGCTCATTGTGTGAGCTTACTGCAAATTGGAGAGACATGTTGCTTGCTGATTATGCTAAAAATCAGTTTGCAACCAGCATTCTTGAGGGTACTTTTCATGATGAAAGGTACAAGATGGTTGAGGGATTGATACATTATAAGGAAAGAATCTTTCTGGTGGCTGATTCTAAGCTGAAGAAAAAGATTCTTTTGACTTTTCATGATATTCCAGTTGCTGGTCACCAAGGTTTTTTCAAGACATATAAGCAAATCCGAGAAAAATTTTCTTGGAAGGGATTGAAAGAAGTACAACGCTACATTTAGGAGTGTCCTGTTTGTCAAGCGAATAAAAATGAGCATACATTACCAGCCGGTTTACTACAACCACTCCCTATTCCCAATCAAAAATGGCAAAGTATCTTGATGGACTTCATCATAGGGTTGCCCAAAGCCCAAGGGAAAGATTGCATCTATGTAGTGGTGGATCGGCTAACCAAATTTGCTCACTTCTTCGCCATTACCAGCGTTTTTTCTGCAATCCAAGTTGCAGATCTATTTTTTCGATAAGTGTTTAAGCTGCATGGATTGCCAAAGAACATCGTGAGTGATAGGGACAGCAAGTTCCTAAGTAAGTTTTGGCAAGAAGTCTTCAGAATGAGTGGCACTGTGCTCACCCCAAGCACTAGCTACCATCCCCAAACAGATGGGCAAACTGAAGTGGTGAACAAGTGGTTGAAAGGCTACTTGAGAAATTATGTGTCAGAACAGCAGAGAACTTGGGTCAAGTGGCTGCTTATTGGTGAGTACTGCTACAACTCTACTTTTCATATGTCAATTAAGATGTCTCCTTTCTTGGCACTTTATGGGTATGAGGCACCTAGTTTTGCAGATATAGTGTTTGGTGACAGCAAAGCACCCCTAGCCAAGGATTTGTTACAGCATAGTCAGGACATAATGAAATCCTTGAAAGATAATTTGCAAATTGCACAAAATCAACAAAAGTTGTATGCGGATCAGAGGCGTGTTGAGCGTTCTTTCGAGGTTAGAGATATGGTCTATCTTAGATTACAACCATATAGACAGTCTACTCTCAAGAAGAGTGGAGCTGAGAAGCTCAAACCTCGCTTCTATGGGCCCTTTAGGGTCATCAGAAAAGTTGGAGCAGTAGCTTATGAATTAGAACTACCTTCGGATAGCAGAGTGTATAACGTCTTCCACGTGTCTCGCCTCAAGAAGGCACTTGGACATAATGTGATTGCTTCATCACAGTTACCACCTTTGGATGAAGAGGGACAGTTGGCTCTAATTCCAGAGGAGATACTTGATGTTCGAGAACGTTCTTTGAAGAAAAGAACCATCAGAGAATACCTGGTAAAGTGGAAGGACCTACCTATGGAGGATGCAACTTGGGAAAATGATGACATCTTGCATCATCCTAGTTTGCAATTGCTTGAGGACAAGCAATTTTGGGAAGGGCAGACTGTAATGTCCCCTTCTCAAATCTGATCTCACAGTGATCGTTGGCCTAGTTCTGGAAATCCGTAGGCTATTCGAAAGGTACAAATTAGGGTTTCTTATTTTTTAGGATGATCTTGCTCGGAGTTTTGATGGCGGATTCTTTCTGGGTTTTTTGAGAGCTACGCAGGAGTATGTTTGTTTCGGCTTTCTGAGCATTTCCAGGAATTTACTATTTTTAGTAAATTCTATTTTTGGCAGCTAGCAGATTTGTCTCAAGGAGTTGACTTTCCCTTTTCAGTTGACTCATTCAGTTTTGGGCTTCAGAATGCGGTTTTGGAGAAATAAGTTTATTTCACTTAAAAATAACATTATATTTTAACGTTATGACCTTGGCCTAGTCGAAATAACTTAATGTTATTTTAAAAGGTGGACTTGAAGGGGGGCGCCATCATTGCTTGGGAAAGGGCGCCATCATTGCTTGGGAAAGGGCGCCACTTTTTAAGGCTTCAAGGGAGGCCAACTGAAGCCTATAAAAGAAAGCATTGGGTTCTCATTTGATTCATCTTGGTTTTACTACATGGTTATGCTGCCGCTTTGGCTCTGGAGTTGCTTCGGGGAATGAAGGCCTCCTAGCCAGGGCATCGCTTCATGCTTGAAAGACAGCATCTAGTGGTGATTCAGTCTTTGAGATTTGTATTAGTTGTGCATTGTTCCCAGTTATTTCATTGTTAGTTTCATTTGATATATTAGTGTTTTCAGTTATTGCAATTCTGTATAAGGCAGATCTATGTTTTTCATCATAAATCAAAAAATACAAAAAAAAAGAGTTCTGGGTATTAAATCAATATTTTGGCTAGGCTTAGGCGCCCCTTTTCTCTTATTTACAGAATTTTTAAAGCTTGCAATGAATTTCTAGAGCAAATCGCCCTATTCAGCTGGGACGCCCTTGGGGTTTGCATTGGAATCCGTGTATTAATTATTGGATGCAGATTGGGTCAGATTTTGGGTGCTAACTTGGGCGCCATCTTAAGGAAGGGACTTTGCAACAGAAATCAGGAAGATCGGACAAGTTTTCTGTGAGTTGTGATATTTGCATAATTTAATAGGTTGCTGGTTTTGCCTCTTCCTAAGAGTAGAATTTGTATTCGAAACTGAAATTATTATATTGCTCTTGAATCTTTCATGGTTGGCATGATTATCCAAGATATGGATAATATTCTATGATGTAATGCTAATCATTCTGCTTCTTACAACATTGGCATACAGATCTTTCTAATTTTGTAAAGCTGACAGTAGTACTGGCAGCCATTCTTTACTTGTTCAAATCTGATTACAAAAGTTCAGTTTCTAATAAAGTTATTGTATCAGTTTATAGCTCCGCCCTATGGTAGCTACTTTCCCTATTGGGGTTAGCAAGCACATTCTGGGTGTAGAGCTCCGCCCTATGGTAGCTACTTTCCCTTCTGGGGTTAGCAAGCACATGCTGGGTGTGGAGTAGTTTTATCTTTCAGCATTTTCCATTAAAGCATTGTTTGTAATTTCACTCCATCTTATGGTCGCCCCTTACTCCACTTTGGATTGGGTAGCACATACTGGACGTTGAGTTCCTTTGTTTTGTATTTCACTCCGTCTTATGGTCGTCCCTTACTCCGCTTTGGATTGGGTAGCACATACTGGACGTCGAGTTCCATTTCAGTACGTTTGGGTTTATCTTCTAACTTTAACGGGTGCATGGTTTGTAACTTGCAATTTGAAAAAGTTGAGAAAATTTGGCTCGAAATATTTCAGGAGGTAACATTGAAAGCAAAGAAATTTTCCACTAAGTCCCATACCCTATGTTTGTAGGACTTCAGTAAAGAATTCTTTGTTAAATTTTGGTCTCTTACTTGATTGACAATCAGCTCACTATCACTGAAAACCTGCAGCTCTTTGATTCCTCTTTTCCTCGCCCACTCCAAACCATGAATGAGGGATTCATACTCCGCAACGTTGCTCGTGCAAGAAAATTGAGAACGGAAAGCTGAAAAGTATCTCTCATTTGAAGGAGAAACTAACACCACTCCACCACCAGCGCCCAACTTACTTCTTGAGCCATCAAAGAACAGCTGCCATAGACCTGAGCTTTCTTGGCTTGCCTTCATCAGATTTGGTACAAAAGTACCCTCTTCGTGTATGCAATAAATTCCAAGGTCTGCCTCCTCTATGAACTTGTAAGGATCGTGCTCGAAGTTCACTTCCCCATTCGTCTAAGAGCAGGTCAGCAACTCTTTCAAGGGTAGAGGATGGAGATTGATCCACTTGGAACTCTTCTTGGTCAATAATGGCATAACTGACATTTGCCGCCTTGGGCGAGTATGGTTCCAGATGATCTCTGTGGAGTGTCTTGGATTCAATCTTAACTTTAGTCCCATACTTGGTTCTAAAAACTAGATAGGACCAGTTTGCTGCTAGGTAGCTGCCTATTTTGGATGTAAAATCCTTGGACAAGCAAATGGCGAAGTAAGGAGGGACATCCGCCACTACCACATCATGAAGAACTGAGAAGGTCAAGCAAGCATGTAGCGTCAAACTCAAACCTTTCACCACCCCAACTGTCTTTGCTGGTGTTCCATCCAGCTGCAGGACTCCCTTAGTCATTTCTTCATATTTTAACCCCAGCTTATCAGCTATGCATTTAGACATCACTGAGGTGCTTGCTCCATTGTCAATGATGCAATTGTGCACCAAGAAATCTCCTATGACTAAGGACAAATAAAAAGGGGGAACCTTTCCTTCTTTCCTGACTTGGCTTGAGGTGGAAGGCTGTCCATTCATCATCAAAATATTATCGGCTTTTGTTAGGGCAGCTTGTTCATTCAGCTCGTGCAATGCCTTTTGCAGCATATCCTTTTGCCCTGGTATTGACAATGAATCTCACAAGGAGATGTTCATGTGCAGCTTCTTCATCTGGTCTACCACATTGACTCGAGGGTTGCCTTCCTTCAAATTTTCTTTGGAATTATTTATACCCTGAGGTGCAGGTCGAGGAGCTAAAGGTACAACCGGCGGTTTGAAGTTTGGGACCTTTTGGTTTACATGTGATGAAGAAGGTATTGTTGATGTTTGGGCAGTAGCCTAAACTTCTTTCATTGCTCTCTTTTTGGATCTTGTGTTGGCTGCGACATAGTCGCCCTGATTGTCCGCAGTACCCACATAATTGACTGCATAGAACTCACCTTCCAGGGGATTCATGAGAGTAGAATCGAGCTGAGTTTGAGTGTTGCTCATGCCGGGTTGCATTGAAGCCTCAAACCCTAAGAATTGGGCGATTGCCCGATTGTCTTGTACACTTGTGTAGTGACCCGGCATTTCATTTGTATAAACAGCCTGCTCTTGACTATATCCCATGGTTGATCAACTGGGCTGTTCTTGCACCAGATTGTTTTGAGCGGGCACCATGGCCTTGGATGATGAAGGGGCGCCTAGATTGTAGCCTTGAAAAGGTCTGGCCTGTGCAAACTGACCCTGCCCTTGATTGTAATTTTGGAATGGGAGTCTATTTGCTTGACCATACTGCTGATATCCTTGGTTTGGTCGCTTATGTTGAGCTTGCTGCCTTTTAATAGCCACTAGTTCATTTGTTACGCTTTGTAACAAGGTTTTGACTTCGTGGAGGTCATTGGATGAAGTAGCAGCTGGCTTTTCTATGTTGGACAGAAGAGCTAAGGTGGGAGTAGCAGTCTGGATTGGGGGCAGCATTTCAGGGAAAAGCGGCATATGAGGTCTAGGAGCTATTTTTCCAACCTGCACTAGGCAATTCTCAGCCGCTATAGCTATGTCATAGGCAGCAGGCAGCACATGTCCTCCCATGGACTGTATCATAACAGCGATATCGCTGTTCAACGCTCTTAAGTAGTAAAAGAAAGCATAGCTCGGAGTTGGCCTTACCAGAATGGGGATCCTATCCCATGTCTTCTAAAATCGAGTGTTGAAATCCTGCATCTCGGCAAGTGAGAGATGGTCGCTCTTCTCCCCAAATTGGTTGGTCAAGAGGGTGCCCAATTCATTCCAGGAATCGACTGAATTCACGGGTAAAGTCCCATACCAGTCCAAAACATTGCCCTTGAAAGACAATGCCAGCAATCTGATTGCAATATTCTCCTCAGTGACATTGTGAATATTGTAGAGGTTAGCAATATTTCTAATGTGTTCAATAGCGGTAATGGGCCCCTCTCCATTAAAGGGAGGCACACTTTTGAGGACTGCTCCTGGAATTGGGTCATGACACTGGAGATTCAAGGGACTCTGACCATGAAAAGTCACAAAAGGTAATGCCATAGCTATGACAGGATGCAACCGAGGCCTTCTTGCATAGGTGTGTTTTATAGCAGGTTTGGGAAAGTGATTTGTTGAATAAGGATGAGTCCTTTCAAACCTCAGTCGCTTTGCTGAGTTCAAAGGCAATTCAATGAATTCGAAAGGGACACCCTTAGGAGCAGATCATGTGGTGATTTTAGGCATAGGAGGTCAAACTAGTCTTTGATTAAAAACTGAAGCTCTTACCAGTGGAGTCACCAGATGCTGTAAATGGTTGATTTTGTTGTAACAGGACCAACATCAATCCTAAAACTTTACTAAGTGTAAAAACTGAGTCCCACCAGGCGTGCCAAAAACTGTTGACACAATGGATTGCACCCTTGACAAGGGGCTGAGCTCTTGCCTTCCACACGTCACAATGGAAACTCCCCTCTTGCCTGTGGGTCTGGAAAAATTGGGGGGGAGAGTCTCTAGATAAGGGCTAGCTCCCTTTGATGCATCTGAGTTATTCCAGTAAGTCGCTAATACATATATATATTGGGGGGACGGGGGTTGAAAAGGGAGAAGGATGCTGAAAAAACAGAACTTAACCTAATAAGGTGATGCACCAAACAAGTTTGATCTACCCACATTCACACTCTGAACCACAAAAACGCATACATACACTTTAACTAGTAAAAGGACCAGACTGCAGCGAGCTTGACAAGGAAGCTTTAATGGAAACACACAGAGAAGGAACTTACCATAGGCACTGTAGGAAAAGCACACTGTCTAATAATCTCCTTCAGCCTCTGCGCTCCAGGTACAGCGCTTCTTGTCACTTGCAGGAATGGCGCTTTGTATATACCAAGTGCGTTGGTGTCAACCCTGTGAAAGCATTAGGAAGCAATGACTGAACACAAGACTAATCACTCAGACACACTCAGAGATATATCAAACCAGAATAGAGGTAAAAATTGCGTATTATATTGATTCCAGGTGAAAAATGGCAGGGCTTCGCCTTACAATGTGAGAGATGATCCCTTTCAAATGAGAAGTTACAATATATATCGAGAAGAGGGAAAACACAAACGCCTCTTTTGGAAAAGACTTTTGGCACCCTTTGACAAGTGGCCCACGTGTGCTGAGGGCGTTGAAAAGAGCAAGCTGCTGAAAAATAATGTTGTGTCGGCTTTAATTTTGACTTCAGGCATTTTTAAAAACATAGGCCGCGTCGTTTGTCTACAAACAAGACCGCTCCTTGAAGGCATTCACGTGGTTTGTCTGTTCATTAATGCAAAATGGAGCAAAATGGGTCACGTCGTTCACTGTTCACGCCCCTTGATGACCACTTGGGAGGCATTGTTCCAACCGCTGGAGTAACTCCTCCCCCTTTGCCACCTAGACTGTTTTGTCCGTTTCTGCACTTGGCTCTTTTGTCTCTTCTTGGCTTTGTCTTTTCTGTCTCCTTCGGCCCTCGAGCGCTGTCTTCTGCTACTTCTTTGGCTCTTTAGGCTCTTTCTCTCTTAGCTCTTTAGGCTCCCTTCTGGTTCGCGCTCAAAACATCAACGGCTAGTTCATGGTGCTCAACTTCGATGTCCGTGGGCCCGTCATCCCTTGGTCAATTCCTTCGACTTTTTCCTTTGGTTCGGCCTTTTCTGATTCTTTTTCTTCGAGCTTTTGCTTTGGACCCTCCCGAAGGGAAGGTGACCCTTCGGCTTTGGAGAAGTGTCTTTCTTTTTTGGCCAAGAGTCCCCCGCAAGGGCACCTGCCCTTCGGGGTCCTTCGGGCTCCTTGGTCCTGAAATCCTTCAGACAAAATGTCCGAAGGATTTCTTCCTTCGTATTTTCCACTTATTTCCTTGGCTTTTCTTTCGGCTATTTTTTTCGCGGCTCTTTCCGAATTTCTTCAGACTTTTTGTCCGAAGGAATTCCTTCGGATGAAAGTCCGAAAGAAATCATTTCCTGCCTTTGCTTTAGTCCTATTTATTTCCGCGGGATTTTCTCTGAAGGATTTCTTCGGACAAAATGTCCGAAGAAATTCTCCGCCTTTTGCCTTGAACAAATCTGAAGGAATTCCAACTTGCCTTGTTCACTTTTTCGAAGGAATTCCAACTTACCCTTTCGGCCTTCTCTTTGATCCCTTTGAAAGTGTTCCCTGCCCTCCGCAAGGGCACTTGGAATGGTCCATTTTGCGCCTAAGTGTTGGGAACTTGTTTCTTTCCTGCAGAGTCCTTAGAAATAGCCTGCAGAGTCCGTAGAAATCAGACTTATGCAAAATCAAAAAATGAACTGGCTCAGAATAGCAGGGAAGGAAGGAAACCGATTTTGCCCTGTTGGACCAAAAATAGTCAACAACACTTTTGCATATGCTTGCGTATTGTCTTATGTTCATTTATTTATTTTAAATGCTTTCATAGGTTGATGCCAGTATATCTCGTGTATTCTAGATCCTCTTTTGCAGGTCAAGTGTCCAGGTTGAAGTATAGACGTAGGTGAGCAACCATCCAACAGTGTGCCTTTAAAGCACCTCTGGTAGGTTCTTCCTCATTATACCTCCATAAAACTCCTTGTTGAAGCATTGATGCAGTTTAGTTTCTTATTCAAATGAAGTACCTGTCCACTCCTTTGGTGCAAAGTGTAGGTAAAAGCCTGAGTAGACCAATCAATTCTAGTGCATCACCTTTTAGTTAGGTTCTGCTTTTGTAGCATCCCTCTCTCTTTTCACCCTCCCCAATTGTTAGCAATAGAAATCCAGGGCCTCAAGGTGCATCAAGGGGAGCTAGCCCTTAATCTAGAGATTCATTCCTCAAACTTGCTACCCATAGCAAGAGAAATGTCTCCAATGTGTCGCGTGGAAGAAAGGAGCTAAGTTTCCTTTCAAAGGGTGCAATCCACTGCGTCAACACTTAGAAAATTGGGATGCATGATCCCTGTCATGGTGTTTGGGTTGCAGACAGTTCTATATTTCAACATCTGGTAGAAGGAGCGCAATCAGAAGCTTGCTATTTCTAGTTAAGATCGTTAGCATTGTTGGCGAAGGCTGAAAATGAAATATATGTTGTGTTGATTTCATCACATGGTTTAGGCAACTTGAATGAGTTCCAGGTGATAACGAATGGTGAAAAACAAGATCAAAGTAGCATTGAAAATCAGTTGACTGGTTCTTGTGTTTTTGATTTCTTAAGTAAATTTGGTCAAGCTATGCCTGAAACTCTTAATTTGAACTAGACGGCTAATAACAGCATGTCAACATCTGTTAATCTAGATAGAACATTTGAATTTCAGAGGTGGTTTTTCAATCTCAGGGGAGAACAAGCAAAAAATGCTACAGAATCATTGGAATTGTTGATTAGACATTCACAGATCATGAAAATTAGAATCAGTCAAGAAGAATCCAATTCTAGCATGGACTAAAGTCTCAATGGTCATCAGAAACAGAATATGCAAAGGCTTAAGTCATTAAAGGCCATGATGTTTCACGTCTCTTTTAAATTTAGGAAACTGGCCAAGGAGTTCAATCTTCTTATTAAATCTTTCATGGATATTGATTTTAAAAGTTTCCAGTGCATCTCAAGTGTTGCACCTAATTGTTCTATATTGTTCTTTTGCACTTTCTTTGTAAGCCATTTTCCAAAGATACCTATCACTGAACACAAGACAGACATGAAATCAAATCATGTTACTACTCAGTCATACATTGCGGTTATTCAGGATCTAGCTCTGCGTTTGTGGCTGATAGATGCTATAATCTATGAAGAACTTGTATTTTTCTCCATAGACATGTTTTTCTTAAGGTTGCAGCCATGCAAACAGTCTTCTATCAAGAAGAGTGGAGCTGAGAAGCTCAAAACCCATTTTTATGGGCCATACAGAGTCATTAGAAGGATTGGGGAGCTTGCCTACGAACTTGAGCTACCAGAGCATAACAGAGTAAATAATGTTTTCTACATATCATGCCTCAAAAAGCCATTGGGGCAGCATGTCATTCCTTCCATTGAATTGCCTCCCTAGGATGATGAAGGCAAACTCATCTTGGTTCTTGAATCTATATTGGATGTCGGAGCAAAGAAATTAAGGAACAAAACTATTGCAGAGTATCTAGTGCATTGAAAGGAACTACCAACAGAGGATGCTACTTGGGAGGATGCAAAAATTCTTGAGCATCCCAGTTTGTAATTGCTTATAGGCAAGCAATTCTAGGAAGGGCAAACTATAATGCCCCCTTTCTCGAATTAATAAAATTAGAGGACCCGTAGCCTATCTTTATTTCTCGTAAGCTAAAGGAGGAAAGGGAATTAAAAGGGAAATAATCTAATAATAATGTATAAGTTGTCCAAAAAGGTACTTTAAGTTATAACTTAGGAAAATGACACTTAATTTATTATTATTAAATGGAGCCAAAAGTAAATATTGGATACACGACCAAAAAGTAATTAATATTCATAAATTAGAAAAAGGTGAATATTCAATTAAAAGAAATATTAATTTCTTTTATGGTTAGTATGAAAAAGTGAATAATAAAAGAATTGGCTGGAAAAGAAATCATTCATTCATTCGAACACTTTTACCAAACCCTTGTTTTGCAAATTTGGGGCAGCAACTTCAATATTTACATAGAGGATGAAAACTCTAATGTGCACAGACTTGGGGACGAAAACCCTCAAACCCATTTGGTAATTTCTTTCAGGGATTACACCAGAGTTTTCAGATTCAGAGGAAATTCATCACACAAGTGCAAAAACGCTGATTTATGGCTGTGTATGGGACTGTAATAGTTCAAAAAATTATGAAAATATTCTCCTATAGTGACATTTCTGCTTGACGTCACTATTCACGTCACTATCCACGACATCACTATTCATTGACATAACTGAGCTTTGACTTTTATGCACTAGGGTTTGACTTTGTTGAGCAAGTTGGTTTTTAAGGGCTGTCATACCATTTTAAAAGTTGTCATATTACTGCAACTAGGGTTTATTGTTGTCGTACTGTTCAGGTGTTATTTTCAACTAAGGTTTTCAAGGACAATTCAAACTTTATAACTTTTGATGCTGTCATATTGTTCTAGGACATTTCCAACTAGGTTTTCAATAAAAGATTCTGTCTTTATGCATTTTTTAGTTATGTCAGGTTAGGGTTTGATAAAAAATTCATAAACAATTGGTATATGACTTTATTATGCTGCTGTACTTTTCCAGTATTCAATAAAGATTCAATTTGGTTTTCAGTTATCAGTTTGCTTTGTGTTATTATCTATTATTGGGTGAAATTCTAGATTTGAATTGAACAACAAAATAAGAGGTTCATAGCAAATCCAACATTGTTCATATTTATCCTAAAAGGGATATAACATATTTGCATGGCTGTATTTTATCTGATTTTTGGTGAGTGTTTTTAGTAATAAAATATTGAAATTGTACCCTAAAAGTGGTATTTTCAGAAGTTTGAAATTTTCTGTGGTTAGGGTTTGATTAAAAAATCAGAATCGGCATTTTATTTTCAAGAGTTTATCACAAATTCCAGAATTGTATAGATCTGCCCTAAAAGGGACATTACACATTATATCATATTTTTTCTCACTCAAATATAAAATCACCTTATCTGAGTTTTGAAAATCAGTTTTCATAATTGATTTTCTTACAATTTCGGTGATATGGCATATTGTATCATGTTTCAAAGACTCTTATGGTAGTTAAAAATTGCAATATTATTGAACCTAAAATGTCATGATAACCAACAAGCTTTCTTGCGGCATTGCTCATATCCTTTCCAACTTTCTCTAACATACTGAAATATTGCAAAGATTTGTTTTTGACACTTCTGCCAATATAAATTTCTTTCTAATTTCTTACAATCTTGTGAATAAAATTTATATATTGAAATACACTGCAAATAAATTCTTATCTAAAAAATAACCGAGGGTGGTGACGATAATTCAGAGGATGAAACACTGGTGATAAGGATTAGGAGGTCAGCATTAAAATGGCAAGGAGCAATAGAAGACAGGAAACTGATGCTTCCACCAACAGTTCAATCTGCACTAATGGCACCAGCAGCAAGTAGACCAGCACCTGTCACTTCAACAATTAAGCCATTTAACCACATCGTTTATGATATGTTCAAGAAACATAAAACAACACATGTACCAAAACAAACTCTACATCCAGAAAAAATAAGAGATTTTTCTGAACAATTAAGAAATACGAAGGATGACATGGAGGTAGAAGGCCCATCACAATAAAAAATGTTCACTGAAATTGATGATCTCGAGGATGAAGGGAATGATTTTGAGTTGAAAATCCCAGACTTTGAGGTACCAGTGATGAATATGGAGTTGGAGTCTGAAAGTAATGCATATGTTAGTGGCCATGACAAAAACATACCTATAAGACAAAGTGTACAAGACGTAGTGATTTCTGTAACGAGGCTTAGGTCATTGAAAGATTCAGAAAATTTTACTAAGGTAGTGTGTCACAAGAGCATTTTACTAAGTTCAATAGAAAACTGTCATTGATGACAATGCCAAGTTTTGTGTGGAAATGTATTCAAAAAGTACTGATAATAACCTGACCGCAGTGTAGTGATGAAGACATGATATCTGCTAAAGTATAAACTACACACTTTGTACATGGAAGTGGGACAGTATCACAAGTATATCGATAGTTTATTGCAGAAGTGGGTAGAGGAGTAAAATACCAAGGGGCTCATTACAGAAAAGGAACAATCGACAAAGGAGAAAGTGCAAATGAGCCAACAAATAAATCAATTGATGATGGATAATCAAAATTTACAGTCCACTATTGACAAACAAAATGTGACATTGATAACGGCAGCTGACTCTCATAATGCATATCTACAATTGAAAAATGATTTATATATTGGTGCAGAAAAGTTCCAAATTCCAATGTTTCTAAGAGGGAAATTTTGAAAATGGAGGAAATTGAGAGGCTGGAGAATTCCCCCATGACAGAATCTTCCTTTACTATGTCTACAGTTAAAGAGTTAATTAGAGTGCCTCATATGCATGGGATTGCGGAGGGCATAGAGGAAACTACTTACCATCTTGTGGGTCAGTCAGATCTCATGGAAGACAAGGTTCGGTAAAACAAGAAGAGGATACGGCAGGAACATCCCAGAAGCAGCTTCTACAAGGTTCGGAACCTCTTTCTAATCAGCTGAATGCTGCATTGAGCATTACAAATGAGTTGGCCGTAGTGGTGGCTAACAGCAGCCAAAAGCAGCACTATTCCCCACAGGATGAACAATTTTAGGCAGTCAGAAGACTGCCTTTTTTTTTTGGGTGACGTGAGGAGGGGAAAGGAAAGTTTAGTCAGCATAAGCGGTACTTGGGTGTGATTTGCATATAGTTTAGCACCAAATACTTGGTTTATTATGCTGCAGGACTTATGTCTAATTATTGTATTTATTTTATTTTGGAAAGGTATAACCATAGACGCATATTTGTATGGACATCTATGAAGTAATGAAGACACCCATCTATTGAATCATAAGCTGTTGTAAATTTGCATGTCGCCATCAATTCTTTGCTGTTATAAACTGCTGCATATGTTTATGTTGTAATCTCTCATATGCTGCTCAGAACACAAGTATAGGCTGAATATATGTTATCAGACATCCAAGGCAAGTCTTAGGTGAGTCTTACAAATCTGGCGAAATTGGTAAGAGTTTTGCTGCATCAACAGGCATGAAACCACTCCAAGGGCCCAATCCTGCTCAGCACAACCCATGACCATAGAGGACAAGACATTCCCAGCATCAAATTACTATTCCATCATCTCCCTAACAATATGCCCACTCAATACAGAGGACCTCAGAAAATGCTACATATTCCACTCTTGAGCCTTCATATTTTCCAAGTCCTCCACTCCTCCATTCCACTCACCAGATCTGTTGGTGCATCGTTGTAAAATTATCTCCATCCACCAGTCTCAGAATCCATCATTTCTCTGCAGGTCATTAACTCTACCATCGCAATTCCAAATAGGAGACATCAACATACCCAATCTGGAATAAATACCCAGCATCACTCCTGCAAGAAACAATTCCATTTTGATTGCTCGGGAAAATTTAATAAGTGACAACAATTCTACAATAGGAGGCTTAAGGGAAATTGTAACTTTCACTCTAGGCAGCAGATGGATTCTCAACATAATGGCCAACCCCTAAAATGTCAATCTATGGCAGGTCTAGAGGCTGTTTGAGTAAAGAAGCTGGAAAATAATACAGTCAATAATCAAAATACTGTTGTGGAAGAAGTGCGTATTTTGGGAATCAAGTGCTTCACTGGGAATGTTTCTTCAAGTATGTCAAATCTCATCACAGGACAGACTGCCCCCTCTACTGTTCTGTGTATGCAAGGAGCTTTCATGTCGGGATTGCAGATTCCAATGCCATGTTGCCAGTATTTACTCCCCCGTAAATGCAATTGAGATCAGCTTGGCAAAGTCGTCCCTCCACAGTGCCTGACCCACATTCCGAAAGGGCAACAGGGGTAAGGCATGGATGGACCTCATGCAGTCCCTCCATTTGTAGCAGAAAAACACAATCCCAGTCAAGTCCTCAAAATGGGGCCTGCCAACATCCCCAATCAGTGGCAGCTCACTATGCATCTCCAAAACACCACTCATTAGGAGGATTTTCTCATTCAAATCATGGCCATTATGGATTGCCTTGCCATCCATGCAGCCCAATACCAATCTTACAAGCATGAAAACTATCCAGGGAGATCATGGTAAGAGCCCGACTTGCAATCAGGATTTCATGCGAAACTCCTACCATGGTTCCACTCACCAAATCTCCTTGCCAGCCTGGTCTTGTTGTGATCCTTGAAGGATCTCCTTCGCTCCAAGCTGGCCCATCCTCGCCTCATTCACCTCAAGTAATCAAAAGGAGGAGCTGCCCTAGGTTCAGTTGACAATAGGGAAAGCTTCTGGGTCACTGAAAAAGGGCAAGCAATCTGTTGGAGAAAGTCCTGTCACCCAGCAGGTTAGAATTTCTTTCTCACTGACAACGGTGCATGAATGAGGTCGTGGAGCAATCTGTCTAGCCAAGTAATTTATATTTTCTGTTGTGTGTGTTCTGTGAGGCTTGTTGCTAAAAGCCTAACAGCTATGTATGTCATCTAACTAAAACGTTTCTAGATTATTTGTGTTTATATCTGCAGACTCTGGCCACAAACCGAGCATGTCCAGTTTTTCAGAGTTCGTTTCTAGTTTATTTGTGTTTATATCTGCAGACTCTGGCCACAAACTGAGCATGTCCAGGTTTTTCAGAGTTTTTGTGATTGTAAATTTTTTAAAATGAATATATATATATTGCAGATAAAAAAAAATTACTTTTGTAATAAGCAACAATTTAGAGTCGTAAGAATAAAAGTGTAAATCAAAAAATATAACTAATTAAATATGTATGAAATCCCATACATGTATTCTTGACTTATTTCCATTCCATGTTACATGTTTGTTAACACAAATAAAATTTTGAAATAAAAGTTGCACGTGGCATTATGTAGCTATGACCCATCAAACTTTTGGCATCTTTCTTCCCATTTACGTAACAAATTAAAAATATAAGAAATTTATACCGCAGTGTGAAACCCTTGTTTAGCATCATACTTTTCTTCAGCACGTAGCAAGCAGTCAAGTCTCTTATCTAAGCGTGCATTGGCAATGCTTTGACCTCTCACAGCTGCAGCTGCTAAATTGGAAGCTTCATCTACAACCAAAATTAAAAGACCAACACAGTCAAATCTTCTATTAAAATAATATACCACTCAATTGGGTGGAGGGCAAGGTCAAGGTTCAGGCAGTAAAACTCAAAAACGAGTATTGCCTACTGTGATAAAATGTTTCTATTTAAACAGATGGGCTATTTGCAAAGAAATGAAGGCGGAATGCAATGTTAAGACCTATTAGAGCTCTCAGCAAAACCAATGTGCATATATTTGCCAAAGACAATCAATTTGCAAAACTTCATTGAAACATCTTCAGGAAATATTACGAAAAGAGAAAAAAAACTAGAAGAGGGTTGCAGTTATTGTGAGAACAACAATATCCAATAAAACTTGTATATTGGTGCAAATTTGGTTCTCAAGTAAGGAACACTAATAAGATTTCATAGATTGCGGGAAATTGAAAAGAAAGACAAATTTTAAAGAAGTTGTAAAGTTTCAAGTGATAAAAATATTATTCATTTTTCCATTTTAGAACACTGTTTTATTGAAATTTTAAATAGTTCAAAAAGCAGCACCATTACTCTAATATCGAATTGATAGATACAACTCCATGAAGAGTGCAAAATTGTCCCTACAATTTGGTGCCATGGTAATTAGCACCTACAAGGAAATGCACATCCACAAGCTACAGTCACATATTAACTTTTATTATACTTCTTCGCCTTATTTGCATTAGAAAGCCTGCAAAGATCAAACTTTAATTATGACCTTTCAGCCTTACCGCCTCCTTGTGTCTCTACAAGTCTACATAATCTTCCTCATATGTGCACAAGTGTCTTTGTTGCTTTCCTTTAAACCTTGATCACTGAAGTCCCATAATCCTGCAAAGGTTCCTCAAAACTCAATTTAAATTTTTGCAACTAAACAGTCTGTGCTCCTGCAATGACATGGCAAGGTCCAGCTTAGCATCCAACTGCTGGAATGAAACATGCCAACCACTTTAGCACACAAACAAATGACATACTTGAAATGTCCTGAATTGTCTATCACATCTAGGTTTTTAATAAATCCATGTATAGCACATGTATAAATTGGCCCTCAGGCCAAATTGCATAGTTTGGCAGCTTAGATGATTTGACGGTCATAACTCCCACTCATGAAGATCTCTATGCTGGTAAATCAGAGTTCATTTAAATAATATAATACACATGTTTCAATATATATACTCCATAATTGTTTGTTGCACACTTTGCATCACTTATCACATACATTCATGCACTAAGAAAACACTTCCTTTGTAAGTACCACCATCCTTGAACATGCTTGTCCCCTAGATTACCTGATGCAAGTGGCTTCTCTAAATACAACTTCAGTGATATTACCAGGTCCATTCTCACGGCCTGCAGTAACATCAACTCATGTTTTATGGTCTGAGATAAGGCACAACCACCTCCCATGGTACACAGTACTTCCAAGATCATCATACCATCTTCACCAGATGCTGCACACACGTTTCTAGTGTTGCAGTGCAGTCTGGGCAGATTGAACGTCGTAACATCTAAGTGTGAACCAAACCTTACGTGGTCTTCATCATCATCTTTGTTAGACTCCAGAGACTTGGAGACCAAACTGCTAAGTTCAGCTCACAACCCATGGTGTTGCTGCTGCTGTACCATTATGTGCCCTTGCATAATCTTATGTAATAATTATTAATTAATTATGGTGTAGGGCTGTCTAAAGGATTTTAGTGTAATGGTAAAGGGGTGGATTCATGTGAAAATTCACCAAGTTCAAATCCCCACACCACAACAAGGCGTCCCATGACCTTTTCACGAAGGTTGTGGGATACTGAAAAATGGGTAAGTGAAGTATACACCACTTATTAAGAATAAGTTTAGGAAAGTTAGATATATGCCACATGTGTTGATGAATAAAATAACCACCAGAGGAAACATTAGAAGTTGATGGTCATGCCTAGGTGTTAATATTTTATTTACTAGATTATAATAATGAACACTTTACCGATTCTGTGCACTGTAATGTGCTCTAGTGTGTAAATATTTTAATTGGATAGTGGTAGGCTCTATGTTTTCCTGAAAATTTGTTCAATGCATTTGAACTAAATGCATCATGTACGTCTTAATCGTTGAAATTTAGCTAAAAACTTTTTCTTTCCTACATTCTCTATTTGTGTTTTGCCTTTGTATTCAACAGAGTTGGCCAAAGGAGACCTCAAACAACAGGGAAACTTCATCTAGATATGCCTCACGGTAATGATGCCTCCTTGAAAGTGAGAAAGTTTGGAATGAGGGGCTGCTTCATTCTGTCCAAGTCAATGACAATTAGGGCCTACTAACCTCTTTATGGATGCCTATATGAATGGCACTGATGGGAAAATCCAAAGGGAAAGGCCTCTCAATATCAAGGTTAAGCCACTGGAGTAAAGAGGCGACCTTAACATGCTAGCTTAAACCATGACCTTAGTAGCATTAAAGATTGGGACAAAAAAAAACGCATGACAAGAAACTATCCATACATCAGATACTATGGAGCATAGCCAATATTAGAAATATGGCTTAGCTGACACGAATAGTTGGTAGAACCAAAACATTGGTAAGATGATAAAGGAAAAACAATCTTCTTAGGTTGAATCTCTATAATAACATTTCAAACCAAAACCCTCTTGACATAAAACCGACATTTTTATCGCAACCATAGAGGGGGGAGGTGTAACCAAGATATACAACAGGCACCCTTAACTCAATCTTGCATCAATAACAAGGATCAAACTAAAGGAAAGTCTAGATAATACAACGTCCAAACATGCTATAATGTTACGACCTCCAATGGCTTGGCTTTTACATAATGCTCCAAGGAATTAGACATCATAAAAAATTTGGTGATACCTTGACTTCCTATGATAGTGACAAAGGTAAGCCACTGGAAACCCTTTAACTATATTGCTACACCTTTTGTTCGCTATGTCACTAGAATGAGTTTTTTTCCATGAAAGCTGATATCCTAAAGACCAAGTAATGGTAAGTCGTCATGTTTTTGGTAATACCCTTTCACATACTGACAAAAGCAAGCCACTGGAAACCCTTTAATTATATGATGCAAGAGCATCTAGGAAACCAAACAATCTTCCATCACCCGAAATGATCCCCAGTGTTTGAATGCATGCAGGCTGAATTGGCAGCATGAAGACAACCTACACAGATCTTTAGCACTTCAGTAGGCTCTTGGAAGAGGGAAGAAACAATTACAATCATGGTGACAAAGCTATGTGTCTTGTGACCGCGTTAGCTGGCAGTTACGAAACCACCGCTCTACATTAAGGTGGTTTCGCCCATTGTAGTAGCACAGGTTGGGTAATGGCCTAGAAACTTTTGATTGCTCATTTTGAGTGTTTTCCAACATGAATTGGACCCCAAGAGTTTCTCCAAGGGGTACAAAAGAGTCATGAAGGATTCCAAGAAGGCAGGTTAGAGTTAGAGGAGACTTGCCTAGAGAGTGTGGGTGCTGGGGTAGGAAGTCTAGAGGAGCAAAGAGTAGTGTTGGGTTCATGAAAGGATATTGTGTGTCATTCTTCTATTGTGTTGTGGTCATAGGAAAAGTGAGTATGTGGTGTGTGTAGTCTGTATTTCCTCAAGAAATATAAATGAAATTATGTTTTTTATATTTCAAATCTCATACTCTGTGTGTGGGTTCAAGGCTACAAGGACAAGGCTATCCTTCATTGGACCCCCTATCCTTGACTGCATCAATTGCTATCAAAGATGGTAACAACTCTAGGACAAGTGAGACTTGAGTGTTCTCCATCTTGTGAAAATGAGTAGAGAACAACGTGTTGAAAGAGTGATCTAGAGAAGTGTGTGGCCTAGTAGGTTTGCAAACAAGATATTACAGCAGCAGGTTCACGATGAAAGAGATCCAGATGCCTCCAAAAGAGTGGGAATACCTAAAGCAATGGTTGTTGATAGGGCAAGAACATTAGATGAGATTGTAGAGATGTTGAGGGTTATGTAGTCAAGATTAGTTGTTGTTGAAGAGGATAGAAGAAGCGGATTTGTCCCAAGTACTGATTGACAAGATGGGAGTTGGGAATAGAATATGTGGGACCAGCACCCGAGCTGATGGATGAAGAAGAAGATAGGCTTGTTAGAATTATTTCAAAGATTAGAAGAGGAACCAGATGAAAGTTGCAAGCTTTTCAAGAACTTTGAACCCTGAGGAGCTGATTGATTGGTTCACTAAGATGGAGTATTTCAAATTTGATGAATTGGCTGATCAAAGGAAGGTGAAAGTGGCTCAGACCAAGTTGAAAAGTCATGCCGCATTATGGTAGGAGATACAAACCGGGAAGAATAGAAAGGGTAAAGACAAGATTACTCGTTGGGAGAGGATGGTTGCAAGAATGAACTGCAAATTTTTGCCTGTGAATTATCAGTCAGAGTTATTGAAGAGGCTACAAAACTTCAGGCAAAAGGAGCTAAGTGTGACAGACTACACGGAAGAGTTCTACAAGAATTATAATTTTGGCTGGTCATAATGAGATGGATCAAGAAAAGGTAACAAGATATATCAATGGACTGTGGTTGAATATTCAAGATGAAATCAACCTAGTAAGGTTGCATACAGTGGAAGAAGCATACCAATATTCTTTAAGGGCAGAAGAGAAGTTGTCTAGAAGGAGACAAAGTGTATCAAGATGAAGAGGGAGGTTCAGCAATGGTAGAGGTCAGCCGTCCTATTAAGGCAATCAACAGTGGAATGAGGAAGGATCTAGCACTTCTCAAGTGCCGAATCAACAAGAAAGGGAAGAGCCACCTCTGAAAGACTCTGAAAGAGGAATAAGCAGCCATGGACAAGGTAGAGGAAGATCATTCAATGGAGCGTGCTACATATGTGGGGACTTTGGTCACCGTACTTTTGAGTGCCCTCATGCTCAATGCCATGGTGCAACAAGAAGAAAAGAAGGTGGTGTGCAAGTTGCCCAGGCAAATGTAGAATTCGCAACATCACCCAAGCATATAGAAAAATCTGAACAAGGGAAGAATTCTCTAGCAAGGAGGAGAGACTTGAAGGTTGAGAGGAAGAATGAAGAGGGTTGCTGAAGAAGACACCTTTGTATTAAAACCCGCGGGTAACTGGCAGATTTTTGCATGTAACTGGAATATTTTTGGCAAATGGAAATTTGTCTAACTTGGTAGTGGGGGGTCAATACTCATTGACCGTGGCTCTTGGCAAGTAACTAACCGCGATTACTCACCAAAAACCGCGGTTAATAGGTATCGACCCTGCATCAACCCAGCAAGTGAAATAACATATTGATTAGGGTGAAAAAGTACATCATTCTACTATTCCCCTGTCACGATTTTCAGCTCTAAACTTTCTGCCACAGATTTTATCATTCTCGTTTGATAACATGAATAATCACAGCCGACATTCATCATTTTGGTCATGATTTGGGCTTGCAGCTTTGATGCCAAGGGTGTTGACGAGTTTTAATAGAGAGGGTCAGACATTTCATAATTACCATCACCAAGTAATGCATTTTATATCTGTTGTAGCCTGTGACTGCAATGTCCCTTTTTTTATAGTCTTTCCAACATCTTTCGAAGCTCCAACTTTCCTGGAGAATGCCAACATTTTCAAAATGGAATTTAGATAGTGGCATTGTGTTTAGGGGATCAAGATGAGCCCGTTGGTTCTTTCCGGGCATAGTTACAACATTTCAGATCTGTTCCACATTTCTTGGAGACAACTGCTATATTTGGAAAGTACTAATTTTCCTTGAGTTGGATCTCCAGTGAGCTTCAGAGTATGTTGGCATTATCAAATTTCACTTTCCAGCTATTTTTGTATTTTCCGCAACTTTGGGTGGATGTGCGAAAAATAATTTAAAAAATTAAATAGTTAAATGTTAAGTTGTCGAAAAGTAAACATTAAAATATAACTTATATTTAATTATTTAAAAGGAGTCTAAAGTCACTTTTTGGAAAGAAAATAAGGGGACACAAATAATAATATTTTATTATTCCAAAAAGTGCGTATCAAAGGAGAATATGAGGAATAAAATCAGTATTATGTTCATTGCTATTTTCCTCTGGAGTTTTGGTGAGCTTGTGTATCCATCCGCTATCGCTTACGGAGTAAAATCTCTTGGGATCCTTGGGTTCGATGCAGAGAAGAATTTGGACCCTAGCCAGAAGGGCTATTTCGGTGAGAGGGTTCATCCTCAATCCCTAGTAGTTGTCTTACCGGTGTTGAAGACCATTTCTGGCATACTAGAGATTTATTTTGGCGACTATCATTCATAGATTGATTCGATCATCATTGACAATTGAAGGAGGCCAACAATTCACCCAATGAGGCAAACGCTTCATCCTAGGAGGCTAGTGATTCATTCAGCACAAAGAATAGCATTGGGAGCAATTGCAACTCCAAAAATCCATCCAGCAGTCCCACATCAGGTTTGCAGGTTTTTCAGTGTATGCATGCGACATGCATGTTAATGCATGTGAGAGATTTGGTGTGATATTGTATTGCATGTTAATGCATGTTAGTAGATGTGTGAAATTTAAGTGTGAAGGCAACATGGGTTTTCCAGACAAAATCGTGCGGTGTAATCTTCATTTATTGTTGGGCGCTGCTACCTCTAAAATATTAATTGCAGTTTTAAATAGAAATTAAGATTGTTATTTCTGCTGTACAAATCAGCCATACTCCACTCTTCAAAAGAATAATAATTTCTGAGTTTAATATCAAATGCATGCCAACTGTTTGATGTAATGCCCCAATCGATTTATGCAAGTTAAAGTGATTTGTAATGTCAGTAGGATCAAAGAATCCTTAGATAAATTTCTCCAAATAATTACAAGCTGAAATATTTAAGAATCGATTGCATACAAACTGTTTGACAAAATGCCTACAAGTTAAAAATCAAAAATAGTGCAATTTTGGAACAATATCTCCTTGTTGGGGATATTTCAGTGACATTCTTCAACATATCTATTGTTAATGTTATAAACACTTGCCTGTAAAGCTCCTCATTTCCTTGCAGTTTCCACAAGGAAGCTTACAAGAAAGACCCACCATATTTGAAAACAAGACTTGCTAGAAAAATAACATATTTCTTTTATTGATTGCTCATTGCCATTGAAGTTCCCTACTAAGGCTACTAACTGCTCATATTGGCTGTATTGAATAGTTTAAGTGTGGTTTTGAGAGGTAAAAAGATTGGTTGCATCTAGGGTTTAACTTTTTTTCCATTTTCTTCCTACTTCCAAACTTCCAGCTGCTAAAACCTAAGGTTTTTATTTTTTTATGTTTGTTTTATAGGGATTCAAGTTTTCAACTTCAAAAATGGCATCTAGTTCCCATAGGCCTAGGAAGTTTGATGAACTTGCATGGAAGCATTGCTATGACAGTCCATAGAACAACTTTGTCATATGCAATTATTGTGGGTTTAAAACATAGTTCCATGGCGTTTCAAGGACGCGGGGATGCATTTCTGGGATGGGGGGATGGAGGGCCTAAGTTTGGAGATGACAGCGGGGGCGCGGTGCTAAAATACAGTGCTTGAAAAATTAGTTATAAAAAGATGTATAAGGATTAAGTATCTGTATATTGCATTGAACATCAATAATTTAACATTGTGGTTTAATCATTTAAGTTTCAAGTTTGATCTATTGAACAATGTACATTAACAATTTAACATTGAACTTTAAACAATAAACATTGATAATTGAACATTGAATTTTCAAACTTTCATAATGATGATTTATGATTACAATCAAGTAACAACAATGTTCAAAAACAAAATACAATAGTGAAATACTAAAAGTAAATAGTAAATTTTTTGTCAAACTCACCAATGGACCTCTATTCTTTTTCCAATCTGTAGTTTCTATGGCAACCTTGGAAAAAAAAACTAGACGGAAAACTTGAAATGCACCTAACCTGAAAGCTAGTGTTCATACTAATTTTCATATTCACAAGAGCTCTAGATTAAAAAATTACAAGTAAACACAAATGACTCAATGGCTAATCATCCCCAATGTGGAACTCCCCATCACTAGAACTACTGGACTCCACACGCTTAAGCTCCTCCAAGCTAATACCAACCAGCCCTGTATATGTAGCATCATCATCAATTTGTGTTGGCTCCTCTGGCTCTACATCCCATCTGGCTTTTGGACTCTCCTTGTACGCAAGTGCATTGCGGTCAATGAGACGGAAGGCACTATGTACAGCCACAAGCCTCTCTGCCCTCTTAGAGGTAAGCCTGTTCCTCTTCATGGAGTGAATCCAACATAAGTAGACCAGTTCCTCTCAGCAACAGAAGAACTAGAAACCTGGGACAACAAACGAAAGGTTATTGGGAGGCCTTTGGGGGTGGGGATGGTTCCCACTAGCAATTAGGGTTAGGGTAGAAAGCATAAAAATCCTTTTTTTTTAAATTTGAAAAAAAAACACTTTATGACTTTGTCTTGCATGGGGGACGCCAGGACATCCCCGAGACTTCTAGACATTTCCTGGACGTCCAGGGGACTTCTCGACATCCAGAAGTCTCGAGGACGTCCCTCCAAAAAGGGGACGTCCTCGAGATGGCGACAGAACTTGGCGGAGGTGGCGGGATGGTTGGGGGACATCCCTGTCCCCGAAACACGGTTTTTTTGGGTGGGGGTGCGTCCCCATGGAACTATGGTTTAAAATGAGTGCAGGTGTCAATCACCTCAAATTCTACATAACATGAATTCCAGGTAATGATGTGTGGTTGTGCAACAAAGCCCCACCTAAGGCTTAAATAAAGATAGTTGTTGTCCTAGCTAATTATGACAAGAAAAAAAATGAAAAAAAAAAGATTGTTGAAGCACTTGCAGCTGTGATGAATAAGGGGGCAGCAAGAGTTGATTCTAATGAGTTATAAACTTTTGGCTCTTCTATTGCCCAAAGGGCAATTTGGGGATGGGTCTAATCTACTAGAGATGGTTCAAGCAATACTCCTGGGGCATAACCTTCACTCGAAGGCATGCTTGGAACTAGGAATTGTAGAATGAAGCAAGGGTGGTTGTAGCAAACTTCTAGTACTACAAAAACATTCCATTCAATGTGGCGAAAAGCTCATATTGGGAGAATTTAGTAACTACATTCATTGTTGATGGGAAGGGGTTCAAATCCCTACTCTTCATGATCTGAGAGGTCCATTATTGAAGGACATCATAAAAAATACAAAAATTATTGTAGATGAGAAAAAATATATGGCAAAAAAAAGTGCCACAACATTATGTCTAATGGATGGATGGAAGGAACCGCATCTTGATTAACTTTCTAGCGGCTTCAAGTGGGTAGTGGGTGTTCTTGAAGTCAATTGATGCCTCCCACCAAGTAAAAAATGCAAACAATTTGTGTGATATGTTAGACAAGGTGGTCATGGAAGTAGATGTGGAGAACGTTGTCCAAGTTGTGACCGACAATTTAACAGCATATATAGCAGTAGTGAGACTTCTTGAAGAGAGACACTCTTCAATATTTGGAGCCCTTCAGCCTATTACATTGATCTCCTACTTGAGAATATAAGAAAGATGACATGGACAAATATGTAGTTGAAGATGCGAAAAATATCACAAAATACATCTACAATCATCCTTGGGTGCTAAGCTTTATGAGAGAGCACACCAACGAAAAGGAGCTTGTGCAACCGGAAGCCACATGATTCACCACAAACTTCATCATATTGCAACCTCACTAACATCTCTTAAGCAGATATTTGTGAGCACAAATTGGCTGGAGTCTCCCTACAGTAGGAAGGTCGAAGAAGAAAGGGTCGTGAAGACGATTTTTTGTAATGTGTTTGCAAAGACCCCAAATAAGGTCATCAAGGTAACTTTGGAATTAACTATTTTGTATTTATCATTTTTTTTTTATAATTTTTTGTAGCTCAAATTTCTCTTAATTTTAACTTTAAAATAGTACGTTATTTTGTTATTTTGTTTTAGGTGTTAGAACCTTTGGTTAGAGTTCAGGGTTGGATTATTGAGTTGGGTTATTGGGTTGGGTTATTTGTATGAGGCCATGGACATGGCCAAGGAAGCCATAGCCAATTATTATAGGGGGTGGGGAACGAAGGGCCAGGGAAAAGAGCCCATTTAGTGACTAATTGAGTGAAGATAGAACAAACATCTCCACTGACATATACATGCAGTGGCCTACTACTTGAACCCCAAGTTTTTTTCTCCTATTCATTTAAGGCCAATGAGGAGGTCATGGATGGCCTAAAGTTTAAACATATGCATAGAGAGCATGATCCCTTATGAAGCCACAAGAGACATAATTATTGATGCGCTGCATATTTACAAGACTGCAAAGGGGAGACTCTTTTTTCACCTCTATGCATTTGAAGGAGAATGACCTATCAACCAAGTAAAAACAAAATTCAAATTGAGTTCTTTGATTGTAATCATGTTATTTCTTTAATAAATGCAAGCCTACTTGACTTACAAAGTTATAAATGTCCTATATGCGTATTTGTAGTGGGAAGATTATGGTGCAAAAACACTAAATCTTCAGAAGTTAGCCATCCATATTTTGTCCTAGCCATGTAGCGCTTCTAGGTGTGAACATAATTGGAGCATGTTTGAGGACATTCATACAAATAAGCACAATAGGTTGACAACACAATGCCTCAATGACTTTGTCTTTGTTCCGTATAATCTTCGTCTTCGTGTGAGACAAATGAAAGGGCAAAATAGTTATGAGGCAATTGACTTGGATGATATTGATCCATATGTAGACTAGATGTAGCAGCCCATGTTTTATCGAGGAGATCACAAATTTGGAGAGGAAAGCAGAAAAAACTATAGCGGAAGGAGGAATAGAGGCATCAAGGGGGATTGGTGAGGATCCGGACGATATGTTTGTGAATGATGTTCTAGAGGAGGAATCTTTACCTTCCACGTGTAGGGCACAACAAAGGGGAGTGGGAGATGATTTTATAGTGCATTGATGACTAGACTATGAGCATTGTGCTCTTCTTTTTGTCTAAAACTGAGCATTGTACTCTTATTTTGTCGAAAACTAATAGAAAACATACGTATGCATTCTCTACATTCATTTCATTTTTTTGTGTGTTTTACATGATATTTCAGTTTATTTTATGAATTTATGTATTTTATATTGTTTAAAGTAGCAATAAAGTTAAGGAGTAATTGTTGAGTCCCAAGTATGGGTCAAAATTTTGGGCTGCCAAGTAATTGCCGAGTATGAGTTTTAAAACTATGAAAACACATATTTAAAACCATGGGCAAAATGAAAGGTAAGTGTTGCAATGTTGTGATTAATAGTGGAAGTTCAAATAATTATGCTCCCCCTGAAATGGTATACAAGCTGAATTTGATATCTACACCACACCCAAATCCATATAGGGTCTCTTGGTTGTTAAAAGAGCATGATATCACTATGGGAATGTTGTGGAGTGGATATAGAGATTGGTAGATATCGGGACTAGGTCTTCAGGACTAGGTCTTGTGTGATTCTTTCCCATGGATGCATGCCATGTTTCGTTGGGGAGACCAAGGCAATTTTTATATAAATATAGTTATGTTTCCTAATCATAAAACAACTCTCTGAGATCTAATATTTTCAAAGTGGTCTTTTGCGTTAAAATACTTTCCTTCAAATGAAAAAGTATTATGATTATGATATATGTAACTACATTGCAGCTAATTTCTCATCTATTTATTTTTAGATTTTAAAGCCTATAAAATCTATTTACACATGTTCAACTATTATAATAGCGCACGTCAAAATTTCTCTTCTATCTATTTGCATTTTTTAAAACCTATAAAATACCAATTCCAACTTGTTAAGATGGATTTTCTCTACAAGAAATACTTGCATTAGACTGCTCACATATTTCACACTTTCTACTTGAATTAACTTTTATAATTGGAACATTCATCATATTAATATTTGCATGCTTCTCCTTCTACACAATTATACAAATAAAATGCTTATAAAACCACTAATTCATTGGAATCAATGAGTTAGATGGTACTAAACCACCTCCATGTTAAGTAGTTATATGATAAGCATTCCTTAGGGAGACCAAGGCAATTTGATAGTGAGATGTATGATGGAAAAGCTAACACCATGAGTGTTAAGAAGGATGGGCAAAGGTACACTATAAGTCCCTTTAAGGGAAGAGAAGACAAGGGTGAGCATAGGAGTCATCTTGTCATGTGTGTTGACAAACATGTTTTGTTGAAGGAAGAAATAGAGTACCCTCTCTTACCCAAAGCCAAGGTAAAGAAGGTTGAAGGGTTGTTTATTGCAGCTGAGAAGGTGGAACAGTTGATATTATTATTAGTATAGGAACATACAGCAAAGGATGAAGTTTCAGTAGAGAAAGAGGAGAAGGTGTTGAGATGAGGTAGGGGAGATCAACCGGAGGTCAATGAGGGCTGGATGGGAGATGGTGTGGTGAGCATTTGGCGGAGGAGGATGGTTTGTGGTCCAGCAGGTGGCTGGAAAATGTGGAAATACCTCACCTGGTGGAAGGGCGCTCCGTGGGTTTATGCCTCAAGGCAAAAGGATGATTCTAACATCTAGCCCAAATTTGTGAGCACTAAGCTCACAAACTCTTACCCTGGGTGTTTGATGTAGGAGCATCTGGCAAACCAAGCAATCTTGCATTACCCAAAAAGATCCTTAGTGTTTGCACACATTTGGGCCCAATTGGCAACATGAAAATGACCTACATGGATCTCTAGCACTTCAGCAGGCTCCTAGAAGAGGGAAGAAACAGAGTCAGTCATAGATACAGAGAATTCTGTCTCATAATGAAACTGTCAATTAAAGCAAGCCTGTGTTAATTAGCGGCTACATAACTACCCCAGCCACACTGCATTAAGCAGCACTTTTGCCCACAGCAAATTGCACAAGTTTGGTAACGGCCCGAAAACCTTTGATTTCTCATTTTGTGTTTTTCCAACATGAACGGGATCCCTCGAGTCACTCCAGGGAGCACAAAAGAGACTGGAAGGATTCAAAGTAGGCAGGCTGGAGTTAGAAGAGATTTGCCAAGGGAGCGTGGGTGTTTGGGTAAGAAGCCTAGAGGAGCAAAAAGTAGCATTCAATCCATGAAGGGATTGTTGTGTGTCATTCTTCTCATGTGTTGTAGTCAAAGGAAGCATGAGTGAGTGTGTGATGTGTGTAATCTCTCTATTTCTTGAAGAAATATAAATACATGTGACTTTTGATTTCCAGTCTTATATTGTGTGTGGGTTAAAGGCTGCAAGGACAAAGCTGCCCTTCATTGGACCTCCTATCCTTGACTGCATCAGTATATTTCTACAGCTTCTGTTCACTATGTCACTAGAATGATTTATTTTAAAGATGGCTGTATACTTTAGTAAATCATGCCTACTTATCTGCAGGAAGAGAAAATACTAAAACCCAATATCAAAGGGAAAGTGGTTGAACAGACTTGAAAAGTATCTATACACATGCATAGGATAACACAATATGAGAATGATGGACGTAAATGCAACAACCTGAGTTGATTTGTATGCAAGATTTCCTATAGGCTAACTACTTGACCACAGATCGATAAATTCCAATATCAATCTGCATGTTGATAATGTCAAAAAGAAGAAACAAAAGCATCCTTACCATCCGAACTGGAGATATCCTCTTCAATATCACTAGTTTGATCATTGCGATTCCAAAATTCTGATTCCATGTCTTCATTTCCCCTTCCAGTTGCACTAGGAGTACTGTGAAAGTTATCAGAAAGTATCAACATCCCTGTGAAGCTTTAAATTAAACATATGTTCATCCTCTTTTCTATATCTGGAATGAAAAGAGGATAAAAGCAGATGTTTCTAATAAGTTTAATAAAAAATGAGAACCTGGGAAAATAATCTCATGGATTCATTTATATTGAATATTTATACAAACTGCATCAGAATACCACTCCAATACTACACTGTGAAAGCCACAAATTATACTGCTCAACTTCATTAGAGAAATAGAAATTGGCTTCAAACAAATCATTTGTGACACAAGTAATACTCAAACATAACAACAATCGAATTATGAAACAAGGAAAAAGCATCATGTTGCCACCATAATGTTAGAACTCTCAATATTGTTGTCAAGTGAGGACAATGATAATCTCGATGTAAAGTTTCTAAAGTTTCATGGCCCATGGTTCTATACCCATTGTATTGTAATACCACTTCAACAGTTTCCTATTGATGTGCCTACAAATACTTGCACATGCATTAGAGTAAAGTAGAACTTTGAAGTACATTATTGTATCATAAACAATTGAGTTAATGCAATAAGAAAGAAGGTTATTGTGTTGGGTCCTTTCCCAAAAGGGTTTCCTGGGGGAATACCGTGTATCATTTGTGTCATTTTTCCTTTTTGTTATAGCTTAAAATTCTATTACCATTGCTTATTTTGCATAACCTTATCAATCTATTTCTCTTCATTCTATAAATAGAGTGCTAATTGGATTAGACTTATCAATAGAAATATGATATGATCTATCTTTCTGCCATACCAATATGAGTGGATGTGAGTATGGATATTTTTTTTGGTGTAATAACCCCTAATTGTAAACATTCTTGCACCAAATGTTCTATTTCGATCTTATGGTGATAAGGATATTGATACGGTTTGATGTTCATAGATGTCAATCTTGGTTGGACTTCAAAAATTTGCTCAATATCTTGCTTAGAAGGTAGAACCATAGTAACAGAACGTACAATTTAAACGCGATTAATTCTTATACTTGGCCCAAAACGCTTTTTTCAACCCAATTTTTTGGCCTTTTTTCCATCAAATCAATTTGCAAAGCCTCCTATGATGGGGCAATTTGAAATGCTGTCTACAATTAAAAAAACTTAAATACACCCAAAACATAAAAAAAACTAAACTTAATCCTAAACAGTAAACCTAAACCTCCTATGTGATAGATGTTATATTTGAAATTCATTTGAACATATTTAATATTTTTAAATGTAAAATATGGTGGAAATATTTCTCATTATAACTCCTTAATAATCTACCCTTGGATTAGTACGTCGTGGGCCAGATGTAGGTAGGGGAAACATTAATGCATTTTTTAGCTCTCGTACTACACATGGAGTGCAAACCATGCTAGAGTATAGGTTGGAAAAATATTGTTCACAAGCAGGTAAAAAAGACAATCTCCAAATTTTGGTACAACTCTAGCATATGGCGGATGCAATTGCAGTTGCAAGTTTTGGGTTCACTGCCCCATCATACGAGGCTTTGCATACTAATTTGTTGAAAGATGTTGTACAAGATGTGAGCGATGTTTTTGCAAAACATTATAAGAAATGAAAAAAAACATGTTACATTATAATGTTAGTGTTGGCCATTTTTTTGCCTACATACCAAAATTTAGCCCAAGTGTGTGAGGGTGAACATTCAAGCAAGACTTCAGGTTTTACAAGAGGCACAACTTATTTCACTTTATGAGTAATCAGCAGTTGAAACCCCTCCGTAGAAATAATCCGGGTTGGAAAGCCTGAATTACTCTAAACAGTGCAAATCGGGTTTTGGGAAGTGCTTTGCTTATGAAAGTTTTATCAGTAAAAGTAAGAAGGTTTCACAAATCCAAATTACTCTAAACAATGCATTTTGGATTTCTCAGGGTGAATGACTTATCTCTTTTTATAAGTAACAAGCAATTAAGTATCCAAAGTAGGTGCCAGTGAAGAATCCGAAGTTGCAGACATTGAGGAACAAGCAAATATACTCGGACAAAAAGCCCAAAGGAATTCCTTCGAAAAAGTTCAAAAGACAAGTCAAAATATTCAAAGGACGCTTCCATAAAATCCGAAAGGCAAAAAAGGACAAATCAAAAGATCCGAAGGGCAATGTACCCTTCGGAAGGGAACGTTTCCAAAAAACCTGGGTGCCCTCCAAAAAACCTAGGTGCCTTTTTCTTAAGGGTTATTCGCTTCGGAAGGGTCGTTGACAAAAAACACAAAGGGTAGGTACCCTTCAGGAAGGCTCATTTCAGGATCGGCAAGGATGTTTGCAAAAAATCCAAAGGGCACCTGCCCTTCGGGAAGGTTCATCTCACGATTTTAAGGGCTTTAGAAAAAGCCCGAAGGGCACCTGCCCTTTGGGAAAAGACCATTACAGAAAGTCCAAAACATTGCTAAACTCCGAAAAGTTCAAAGGACCATTCGAAGGGACATTCAGAAAAGTTGAAGGGAAATTGCCCTTCGGAAAGGACAAAGGTAGAGATCTCGAAGGGTAGGTACCATTCGGAAAAATTCAAAGGAAAAAAGTCCACAAAAAGGAAGTCCGCAAAAAATAGAGAAGAATAAAGTCCGCGGAAAAGAATGCCACGGGGAAGACAAAAATCCGAAAGAATGGACAATTCCTTCAGACTTTTTGTCCGAAGGAAACTCTGAGGGCAGAGAGAGACAAAAGTGAAGTCCGAAGAGAATGAACATAATCCACAGGAAAATGACTTAGCAAATAGCCCAATGGATTATCCGAAGAAATAAAACAAAAGGGAGAGGTCCGAGATAATAAAGACCCAAAGAGAATGAACATTAGGCCAAAGGAATAAGTAAAAAGGGAAAGTCTGTGGAAAGACAAATACAGATAGAGGTCAAGAAGCAAAATTCTAAATTTAGCCAAGAGAAATCACGGACAGTTGGGCTAAGAGAAACGTGGAATTCCATGAAAGCAAAAGCTACTTATGGTTGACTGGTCAAGGCTTCAGTTGATTAGTTGTTGAAGTCAAGTTTATCTCCAAGGTCAACTCAACCTTTCAAACGTTCCAACTCGGCTTCCATCGGATCAAGTCGGAGTTCTAAAATTGACATTGGCATTGGATTTCATCCATGCTATTGTCATCTCATACTTTCAAACGTTCCAGCAGCTCATGAAGAATGCCAAATTTAGAAGTGGGCGTAGCATTATTGCATGATAAAGAGGTTTAGCAGCGCAAAATTAGCCACTATCCACTTCAACGCCAAGGATTCTTCATGCAAGACAGAAGACAAGAAAAGACAAATTTGGAAGACTCGTGCAACGCAATTTGGACTTGGACTAATGAAGAGTTAATTTCTTCTCTTATTTTCAACGCTATCTCTTGGCTATTGTATTTTTATATAAGTTGGATTTCAACCTTAGATTAAATGATCCCTCTTTTGACAAGAAAGCTTTTGCCAAAGATTGTGTTGTAACCTTTTTCAGAATCAATAAGAAAAGGACTATGTTTTTTTAGTTTCCAGTAGCTGGTATAGTGTACTTTTGTCATTGATTTGCCTAAGTGATAGATTTTCTTTCTTCATTGTCAAATTTGGATTCGTACCTGGTTACTAACTGGTCATTTATGCAGGTCACGTTCTGTGTTTGAATGTCTTTTGCTGAATTTATAATGAATATTAATGGCTGTTTAGTGCCTTTCATCAGGCCTATTTTTCCATTTCCCTCAAGCTTAGATCATTAGATTAAACTTTTTCGTGAAATACTTGTGTATTGATCAATTGGAGTTGAAGTTCTGCCTCTTCCTTGTCTATATCAATGTTCTCAGAAGCTCAATTTGAGTGGATCAAGCAAATTAAGTGTATCACCATTTTAGCTAGGATTTTCTTTCAAGTTTTTTCTTCCCTTTTCTCCAGACAATTTGTAGTGCAGAATTTGAGATCCTCATAAGATACATCTTACAGGTACCAGCCTTCTTTGGAGGTTCTCATCATTGAGGCACCCACTCTCGTGAGAAGATCCCATTGTTTCAACTGAAGCAAGGATTAGCCATTTCAGCACATCTTCAATCAGAGTGCAACTCTAGGTTGACAACAGTTAAATGGATGGATAGATGAAGCCACACACTCATCAACTTACTTGTTTCATGTGACATTGGCACAATTTTTATTAAGAGTGTCGATGAATCTGAGATTATAAAATCGGGCAAGACACTCTTTCATCTATTTGATGAGGTTGT
This sequence comes from Torreya grandis, assembly GCA_037957365.1. Lineage (NCBI taxonomy): Eukaryota > Viridiplantae > Streptophyta > Pinopsida > Cupressales > Taxaceae > Torreya > Torreya grandis. The sequence continues at coordinate 584,109 of JARHVA010004373.1, read as the reverse complement.
GATTGGAGTGGGTAAACAAAATATGGTCCAATTCATTACAAATAATGTTGTTTGTGTGGCGGACATATAGGATGGCTTCGGCGAGTGATGGTGATAGAGCAATGAAGGCAAAGGGTGCAGAACAGTGGACGACGACAGCGGCGATCATCGCAGGGCAGTTGGAGATCGACGAGGAACAGGTGACACAGCAACGGTGAGAGCAGGATATTATGGCAGTGTATGGCTTAGGAGAGGCAACAATTGGGTTCGACCAAGGGGCAGCACCAGTAGGGTCGAAGACGTAGGGGAGAAGGATTTTTGGAACCCATAAATCAGCAAAGAAGAGGCTTCAAAAAGGAGATGCTTCTGGGGTGAGTTTGGGAGAGCAGGGGTTAGGTGTAAGGGCGAATCTGGGCAGGGGCACGAAGAAGAAAGATCTCAAACGTTTTTTTGGTTTATCTGCCTCTCTTTTTGCTCAGATGTGCCCTTTGAGGATTTGTTTGAGCTAGAACGGTCAGTGGTGGATAGAGACCTTTATGATCGAAGCCCATCTCCTAGGAGGCAAGAAGTTACAACAGCAAGAAACCCACCTAGGGTTTCTACAAAATATCTGGTGTTTTGGAGTTGCATCAATATCTCAAACCCATTCCATAGCCATGGAGATTTTTGTAAAGATCTTATTCTCAAATCTTTTCCTAGCTCAAATCCTATTTTGATCCAAAGAAGTCAAATACAAATATAAAAATCTTTAGAGGAGGCTAAAGTGCTCGTGGAGGTGGCTAATGAACCTGCAAAAACAATTTCTTCACTAAAAGAATCCCTGGAAATGGCTTTCTTAAGTGATATTCCTTTAGTTTGTTCTGATTCCCCTCCAATTTTAGAGATCTCTGATGCAGAGCTTTCAAAACTAGACTTGGAAAGAGGCCAGAGAGCTTTGATTGGCAGGTGCATTAGAAAGCAGCCTTCATGGGAATCTCTTTCAGCCTAGTCTCAAGAATCTTGGCCCATACATAAAGCTCCTCTCTCAATCTTGGCAAATGGATATTATTTGCTCTTGTTTCAGACATCGGAGGATAGAGACTTTGTCTGGGCTAAGCTATGGTCCATAGTTTGTCGGCAAACAGGCGGTGTTTTTCCGTCCTTGGGATCCTTTTTTTTACCCTGTTGCTTCGGTGATATCCCAAGCCCCAGTTTGCGTCAAATTCTACAATCTTCCTTTGGCTTTGCAGGATTTTGATCTGTTTAAAAAATTGGTTAGCAAGTTGGGAGTCTGTCAAAATTGATGAATCTATTAAGGCTAAGATGAACTATGTCAGGGTGTGTGTTTTAATGGATTTAGCTAAACCCCTTCACCATTGCATCCAAATCTCATCCTCCTGTGGTATCTACACTTAGTATTTTAATTTTGAAGGTCTCCCCTTCAAATGTTTTAAATGCAATCAAGCTGATCATAAAATTGTTGCATGTCCCAAGAAAAGCTTTCAAGTATCTCACTCAATGTTCTTGTAGATATGGGTCAGAAAGATTGCATGTCCTAATCAGGATTTGGTTCGCTAAATGCAATTTCCTTCTAAATCCACATCTGTTGGAACTCCGCTTGATGCAGTTCCTTAGGAGCAGCAAGATAGCCTTTAGAAGGGTGAGTGTTTGGTGACCTCAGCAGTCCAAAACGGCAGCAAGTTAGGACAGCCTATCTCTCCCCTCTCGAGAAAGGATGAAGTCTTGGAGGGAACCAGGCCAAAGTAGGTTAGCAAATTCCTTTTTTCAAAGGATCAAGCGTAGGATGACTTTGTTGAGCATGTTGAGGATTGGGACAAACAAGAGAAAGAACTAGCAAGTAGAGCGGTCCTTTCGATTTCACAACAGCTAGTGTTCTGAAGACTCCTAACTGTGGCAAGAAAGGGAAAAGAGGCAGGAAAACAGAAGCAGAGAGGCTTCAATTGGATGCTATGAACTCCATTAATGGAGGTACACAATGGACAATGGAATCTCTACTCTTCAACAGGGGTAGGCGTCTGTTGGCAGGAAAAGGATGATTCAACAGTTAGATTCAAGCAATTAGATGAGTAGTTTCTTTTGTGGGATTTTTTCATTTGCAGCTTTTTGTTTTTCCGGTTTGGTTCTTAGGCTTCTATTGTCTCTTAGTTGAGGTTTTTGTCTTTTGATCTATTCTAGAACCCAACTTTCCTATTTCGTGTTTTTGCTCTCTTCTGATTCTTTTGCTTATTCTTTTTCTCGGGGACTGGCCCTCGAATTGTGCTCCAGAACCGGTTAAAGTTTCGGTCAAAAACCAATATTTATCTAAAAAATGTTGTTTGTGTGGCTGCTAGGAGGCTTCTTATGAACAAATATGGAACTATGTTTTGGACTCCATATGTGGTGCATTGTTTTAATTTGACCTTGGATGACATAAGCAAAATCCATGGGCAAAAGAGGTTTTGAAAAAAATCCCACACATGAGTTCTTAATATAATACACACATTCGTAGATGGAAAGAAACATCTTCAACGAGAGGTAACAAAGTTTACAACCCACTTCCTTGCATTGCAAACTCTTTTTCAATAACAAATCAATTTAATATGAATGTTCATTTCAACTGAGTGGATGGAATCTTCCTTTGTGAAACATATAGAGGGCAAAACGGTGGCTAACTATGTTTTCTCACTATCTTTTTGGGAAGACATAGATAAAATTATGTTATTCTATGAGCCTCTAGTTCAAATTTTGAACTCATCGATGGAGATAAACCTCAATGGGTTATCTATATTAGGCAATTGATAGGACCAAAGATGCTATAAGGAGCAGATTGGATAATAACAAGGCCCAGTACATGCCATTATGGGAGATAGTTGATAAAAGATGGGATCCATAGATGCATTCTCCCCTCTATGCAGCTAGATATTTCTTGAATCCAAAGTTGTTATTTAGCAGGTAATTTCTATATGATGCAGAGGCCATAGAGGGTCTATTTAAGCGCATGAAGAGAATGTTTCTCAGGGATCTTTTGAGGCGGCTATGGGAGAGTCTCCAATGTACAAACAAGCAAGGGGTTTCTTCTCTAGTAAGGCAGCCATTACAAGGAGGAAGACCTTCAAACCAGGCAAACAATTTTTCTACATACGTATTGTGAAAATGTTAAATTTTGATTGAATTGTGCATGTTGCAATGTTGATAAAATCTATTTTTGCAACACAATGGTGAGATTCCTTTGGCAAAGAAACCAAACACTTTTGTTGGATGACAATGCACATTTTGAGGTAGCCATGCAGTTCATCCACTTGCGAACGTAGTTAGAGTGTGTTCGAGCATATATATTTCAAAAAATGCAATCAACGCACTCAAGAATGGATGAATGATTTAGTGTTTGTCCACCACAATCTTTAATTGAATATGAAAAAAACTAAATGTTAAAAATGTTGCATTTCTAATTCTCAATTCATATGAAAAGTTGATTTATATTCTTCTAAAGTATTATTCTCCAAGTCACTAACATATGAATTCTATTTGATAATGTTAGGTACTATCAAGGAAGATCAGCCAATTGAACTTAACAAAATCAATCCAAAATCCAAATGGCTCAAAAATAATGAAGACCCTATTTATGATGAAATTGACTTTGATTTGTCAGAGAAGGTTGGGTATGACACTGAAGTTGTCTCTCAAAATAGGAGAGGCTCTAACCCTAGAGCTTCAACATCTACACTTGTTGATCCCTAGTCTACCTTGTTTCCATTGGCTCCCTCCCACTTTTTGTTCATTTGTAAATGACAATAGTATGCATTTTGAAATGCAAATGTAATGCAAATTAAATAGTTTAAAAATTAATGAAAGAAAACAGTTGGCTGATTTTGATGGCATACAATCTCATTTAACTTCCTCTCATAATCTGTATTTATTCTCTGTGCAATTGAAATTATTAATATGTATCTCTATGCCTTTTAAATTTTTTTAAAAAAATAGTTTTTTCTCTTTTTTCCACATTTTTTCAATGGTTTTAGGTTTTTTTGACTTTGTCCCGATTAATCACGATTTTTTGAAAAACACTTAAACTTTTGAAAAAATGATTTTTTCCCCAAACGATTTTTGCTACTATGGGTGGAACAAATACAAGTTCTTAAAAAATGCAATTATTAATGATCTTGTTTGCCTCTTGTTTATTATCATCAAATTATTGTGACATTGAATCAATCATATCATCAAGAAAAAAATGGAGAACCATTTTTTATGATCTTTTCCATTCTATCTGATGAAACCAGTTGATAGGAAAGAGGATTAAATCCTTGTAAGGTAAATTATTGTTTTTTCCAAAGGAAAATGGAAAATAGACACTTTACACTGCATTGGAATAAATATAATTCAATTAGCACTATGTTTCGAGAACAATGTCGACTCCACCAAGTGTAAGTGCATAAATTTTTCTTGAAATTGTATACGGCACTTCCATTTACATGATAAGGTGTTTCCATTGGCCACTATAACTTCAAAAATTTAAGTATGATAAATAACTTTATCAATGCCATGACTTTGACCTTTTTAATATATCCCTGAATCCTTAAGGGTGAGAGATCCCTGTCACAACGAATAGTGAATTGTAGGCTAACTATTATCAAGTGTTAATTGCTCTTGTATTTCCTCACGCTTCCCTTGAGATGACTGAAAAAATTAAGGTTCTTATACTTCTGGTAGCCATTTCTAGTGTCAACACTACTATCTTTTGATGAACGAAACCATAACTCTTCCTTTGAGTCAATATTTTGTGTTTTGCAATCCTTGCTTTATGTATCCCATCTTGAACCCTCATAATGCTATGCCACCATAGTTCACTCTTGACATCTTAATTGAGACCTTCAATATAAGACTCAAACAATATAAATCTTGGAAAATTTGACAGTGAGTTCTTAAAGTTTGTTAGTTTTTAAAATGCTCATCAATACACTTAATTTATTGTAAATGAACCTTGATCCACTAAAGTAATTAATTTCAAGAGGTTCAAACCTATAAGAAAATCCCTAAGGAATATTTTCAAAAGTCACAATGAACCCCTTCACTTATTTTCACAATGTGACACCATCCGATTGCAAAGAAACAACATTCGATTGTTAGTGTATATTAATTATTCATTCCTCTATTGTTAGTTTACATCCCTCCACTTATTTTAATATGGTGGAATGGGATGGGGACCGGATAGGAGGACGTGAAAATACTCTTTGGCCTGAAGAAAGACAAGTTTGGAATGACTGTAAGAGGACACTTGGTATTTCTGATATTAATCAGGGGTAAAAGAATCTAGATTCAGTTGGTTGGTACTGTTGGACTAATCGACAAGCAGAAAACAACCGGATTCAAGCTAGGCTGGATAGGTTCTATGCTAATTCTCAAGAAACTACTTTCTCTTTTTGTGGAAAGTGCTAAGTTTTTTGGACTCTTCTATCATTGGATCTGATCACTTAACAAATTCCACTCTATTGATAATTAGTGTTGATGTCTAGGGAGAAAAGAATTCCTCCTACAAACTTAATGCCTCCCTTCTCAAATCAGGAGAAAGCTTAAGAGCAATTACTAGAATTTTTTCCTTAGTACCTACCCCAATTGGTGATGAAGAGTAGATACTTTGGTGGGAAGCGGCCATCCAATGAACTATCATATTTCTTTGAGGGTGGGGCTGAATGATTGCAAGGACAGGGAAAGGGAGAGAGATAGAAACTCATCTTCGGCTTCAACAAATCAGGCACAGGTTGGAACTAGATCCTTTCAATGCAAAAAAGCAAAGAGCAACTAGTGATTTGGAATCTCAGCTCAAAAAATTTGAAGACAATAGGGCAAGAGGAGCTAGAATTAGGGGGTGTCTTCATTGGATTGCAGAAAGTGACATGATCTCAAAATTTAGTTTTAATACCTAAAACGAAGGCATAATGCAAAAATAATTATTGCGATGTGACACTCTAATGATAATAACCTTTGAGAAAATGAACTTCAAATTTGAGAGATTTTTCAAAGCCACTTTCAAAGGAGCATCACGTATGTGGGTTCTGACCCTTTACATGAGACTTGCATGGATCTTATCAAGGAAGTGGTTCCTAAAAAGGTAGAAACTTGTGAGAAGAATTTTCTATCTAGATACCTAGAGTTAGAGGAGTTAGAGGCAGCAATGAAAGACATGAAGAATGATAAATCTCCAGGATTTGCTGGTCTTCTAGTGGAGTTCTATAAGAACATGTGACCTACTGTTGGTTCAGCTTATTTAAAAATGTGTCAAGAATCCATCGAAAGGCGAGTCATGGGTAAGCTAGTAAATGGAGGATTGATCAAACTCATTCCAAAGGGATGCAAAAGGGAGTGCATAAGTGGTTGGCGACCGATCACCCTCCTTAATATTTCCTATAAAATTGTAGCAAAAACCCTTGCTAGAAGGATTAAGATATTGGTGACACGAATAATCTGACAAGAGCAGACTATTTTTATAAAAGGTAGATTTATTTTGGATAATCTCATTACTACATGGGAGGGCATGGAGTGGGCAAAAGTATCTAGGCAAAAGGTTCTTTTTTTGAAGATTGACTTTGATAAAGTTTATGATCAGATAGAGTAGGATTTCATTTTGAACATGCTGAATTAGTTGGGCTCTGGCTCCTTTTTCCACAAGGCAGTGGAAACTCTTTTTTCACATGCTTCTACAAGGGTCAATGTGAATGGTATTCCCTCAGAACCTATCCAATTGCAACGATCCATCAGGGAGGGATGTCCATCAACCCCCTATCTCTATGTCTTTCTTGTGGATGCCCTTGGGTATGTATTGGAAGCAATGAGAATTCGGGGACAAAGTAGAGGGATTTTTTTACCAAATGGCTGTCAGCTCCTCAATGTTCACTTTGTTGATGACTCGGCTCTAACTCTTGAGCTAACTCAACAATCGATTGAAGGTACTAAGCATTGTTTAAATACTTTTCCTAAGGCTGATGAAGCAGTTGTAACTGAAGAAAAAACGGAGGTTTTGCTCACTGGGCAAGATGATTCTCCATCCTAGCTTAATCAATGATGGAAACTCATAAAACCAGATAAAATTGTTAGCTATTTGGGGATTCCGTTTGGTAGTTATCTCTCTATGGCTGAACAATGCCAATGGATTCTAGAAAAATTCAAAAATAAGTTGCTAATGTGGAATAAACTTGACCTTCCTCTTGTTGGGAAGGTTACCTTTGTTGACAGAATCCTATTAGCAGGACATATGTTCTACTCTTTTTGCTTGGTCCTATCCCAAAGAATGTTTAAAACGCTTTAAAGGGCTCTTAGAAGTTTTTTTATGGGGCAAACAAGGAGGGAGAAAAGGGCTCCCCCTTGTTTCTTGGGATGTTTGCACTCTTCCAAGGGAACAAGGGAGGTTGGGGATTCTAGACATAAGAACATAAGGAACAACTCTTGCAAGGAAGTCGATTGTATGAGCAATGGAAGGGGACACTCCTTCGTAGATCCTTATCTAACATATAATTAGTAATGCACATCATTCTCATAAAATTAAGGGGCCCTTTCAAATCTGCAACATAATTGGCAATGCTAGAGCTTTTATGATTGTCGAATCAGCAATGCTTAAGAAAATATGAGTTGCATGGCAAATACTCATAGCTTTTCTCCATTGGCAGTTTGAGGGGCCATTGAATGCTTGGGATCTAGTTGCACGTCCTATTTGAACCTTCATCTCACAACGTGGACAGGGTGGACTTCAACCTTTCTTTGCATGCAAAAGATTAGCTAGGAAGGGTCTGCTCTATTGAGGAGTGTTATAACTTGGAATTGCACCCTTGTGAGAGAGTTCTTCAGGCTCTATCACTTCCAGCTATAAGCATGGAAATAACCGCAGGATGTGGGTGTCCTATGGCGAGGTTGAACCTATAGACTTTTTTATGAGGCTAGTTCCTCAGGTGCTTCACTTCAACTCTTTGGGTTTCTACGCTAAACTCTACTAATGGCCAAGGAAAAGGGAGACAGAGATTACTTGAAAAGAAAAGTAAGCTAAGGGAGGTGATGCACCGAAAGTAAGTGATCCACCTGGCCTGGGAAAGACACTAATTCAGCATAAAACAAGTTAGCTTACACAACCTCCTAACCAGCTAACTTGCATAAGTATTTCTTAAAGTAGGCTTACTGATCCACACATGAAGCAAAGAGGAATTTCAAAATTCACACCAAGCATCCATTAATGGCCGAAAAGCACAAGTTCAGAGCTGCAATTAACTGCAAAGCCCTTGAAAACAAGCAAGAAAGAAACGCAACAAAGTTGGAAGGATGCTTCTTCACAACGCTATTAGTGCACAAGCTAACTCAACGCAATTTTCAGACAAGGAGATAGGTAAAAATAATCTTTATTGCTTCAAAGGTCCATTACACAGCGATTTTCGCAGTGATTTTATCACCAGTCCGGGGATACATTTCTAGGCTCCAAGGCCTCTATTTTTAAAGAAAAAGGGGGAGAGAGAAAGGGAGGAAAGAAGAAGTCGCAGATGGTTGGCACCTCCTGTTGTCCTTCCTTGATGTTCATAAATGCATCGTTCCAGATCGCCACCCAATACTCTCAAGCCCCTCCCGTCTTTAAGACTTTCTTTGGTGCGTTTGAAAAGTCATGTTGTGAGCAGCTGGAATGTTTCTTCTTGGCGTGACGCATTTAAGCGTCGAATGGCGATCACGGGCAATGAACCATGGAGGATGAGAGCCTTCACAACTTCCAGCTACCAGCCGCTCGGACTCTCCCGTGTTTATTGAACATCCTTGTGCCACTTGTCATTTACTAATTGGCCCTTTCTACTCCAGTTATGTCGCGTGGCAGCCTTCCATTCGTTGCATCATGATTCACATTGTTGGACCAAGCTTAAGTCGAGCCCTTGGAGAAACCTGATTTACTCTATGCAGAGTAATTCGGGTTCTTCGAACTCTCAAACTTTGGACTTTCCCAGATCCTTCACTTATAAAGCCTTTTAAGTAGAGTACTTGGGGAATCCCGATCTACTCTACGCAGAGTAATTCGGGTTCTTCAAGTCTACTTACTTTGGGCTTGTCCCTCTTGAAGTCTTCTCACTTTGTTTTTTTCCAAGCCCTAAGACTTCGGGCTTTTCAAACCCGATTACTTCTAACGCCTAGTCACTTACCCTGATTTTGACATCCATTGGCCCGTCATTTCCTTTGGACACTTGATCTCAGGTTTTTCTTTCGACTTATTTCTTTCGGACAAATCTCCCGAAGGAATTCTTTGGACAATTTGTCCGAAGGAATTCCTTCAGACTTTTTGTCCACGTTTGTCTTCGAAATTACCCTTCGGGCTTTTCAAAATGGACTTTCCCGAAGGGTAAGAGACCCTTCGACCTTTTTGTGTGTCCCTTCGGATTCCCGTGAATGATCCTCCCGAAGGGAAAGATACCCTTCAAGAATTCTGAAATGGCCCCTCCGAAGGGTAACATACCCTTCGGGAAAATTGCAACCATCCACTAGGAGAAGAAAAAGCCCTTCAAAAAAAATGAAGTGTTCCGTCAGAAAAGTTGACTAGTCCCTTTTGCCCTAAAAAACTCCTTTGGATTTTTGAAAAAGACTCGTCCCCTAAAGAACCAGAGAAGCACCATTTTCAAGACCAAATCAGGTTTGTCAAGCCCCTTTACTTATTTTGGGCTTCTAACTGCTCACAACTTATGAAGTAATCAAGTAGTGCCCCTTGGAAAAACTGAAATACACTGTCTATGAGTAATTCAGGTTTGTAAACCCGAATTACTTCTTATAAAACATTTAGAAGCTAAGCACTGTTGGAAACCCGATTTGCACTGTGCCTTTAAAAAACCTAAAGTTGTCACTGCTGGAAAACCCAAAGTCCTCCCAAAGACTTAACATTTTCTTGCTTGAAAGCTCCCTTTTTCATACTTAGGCAAACTTTGATATGTGGACCAAAAAATGGCCAACAGGGAGACCTTTGGAACAATGGAAGGCAGCAATGGAAATCTTGGAGAGACTTGAACAAGGCTCAAGTTTTTCCAGTAGCAAACAAAACTGCTTTTCAAGATCTCTGTAACATGATTCCTGAACAATGTCCTTTCAAAATGCATTTACAAAGTGTAGGCCCCTATTGGAAGGATTAGAAGTGGAACTTGAGAAAATCCCTCCTCAACAAGACTTGTATAAGCAACTACACCAATCTAGTTTCATTGCTCCGTGATTAAACAAACAATGGCAGGTTCAAGATCCTAAAGTGAGATGGCAAAGATGTTGTCAAGTTATTTGGAAAACTAGAACATCCTTCAAACATAAAGTGGTAGGATGGCTAGTAATACATCAGGGGCTAGCTATCAAAGTGTAATGTCTCTTTTTTGGGTCAAAAGACCAAATAAGGGTTTTCCCTAAAATCCACAATATTTGCAAATAATTTTTGAATTTTGAATTTTTTTTTAAAAAAACAGCAAACCTTAGCTGAAATAAATGATCCAAACACATAGCAAACACCACCAAACCCTTGGCACCAAAGTGCAAAAAATATGTAAGCAATTTTCAGCAATCACTTAAACCAATAATCACCACAATGTGGGCAAATATAAACAACAAATTGAAAATAAGAAAAATGTACCTTTTTACCACGGTAGGAGGATTAAATTCTAATTTAGACTTGCTGAAAATACATGATTTTTATTTTAGAAAACAGAAGTTGTTCCTTCCTCAAATACTTCTTCAAACCCTAACAAACACCATACGAAATATGCCAGAAATATTGGAAAAATTCTAGCAACCATTTAGGGCATCCAAGGTGATCAAAATGCCTTCCAAGAGAAGTTATCCAAATCAAACAAGACTACAATAAATTCAAGAAAAATAGAAATTCCAGACTAAGGCCTAGGGCACCCTCAATGACATCCAAAGCTCGTATACACAAGTCGCCAATGTTAGAAAAAATTACAAAATATTTATTTGGCATAAATCAACACTTCCAAAGTCAAACTTGACCATAAACCCTGTCAAATAATTAAATAATAATTCAAAAAATTATTATTTATTTTTCAGCAAATTAGGGCCTTAAACCCTCACCAAGTCTTCACAAATCCCAATGCCACAATTCAGGAAATTAGCAATAAGTTACAGAATATTGATTTGATCAATTGGTTCTCCAATTGACCTCAAAACCATAGTTACCATGTTTGAAAAGTTCGGATTGTTCGGAAGGGAAAAATAGTTCGGAAGTTCGGGATTTTGAAAAAAGTTCAGTTCGATTAGGAAATTTTTTTAAATTATAAAAAATAAATATATCAATACATATTTGTAAAACATAAACATTAATAAATTGATAACATATGATAACAAAACCCAATAGAGTGTTAAACTTCAATGTTCATTGTTCAGCATCATACATATAAAATAAAACAAAAATAAAAATGATAAATATAGTCTTAATTTTTTTTTTAAATTAACACAAATGAGAACACAATCCATATTCGGGAAAAAAACGAATTTAACCAAACGAATTTTCTGGAATTATAAAACAAACTCAATCCATATTTATTCAAAAGTTTGGGATTTAAATTCGTTTTGCTCAAAAAGTTCGGTTCGAACAGTATATGGACTGTGTTGAGAAGAATATGGTAACTATGCTCAAAACACTCTCCAAAGACTCCCAAAACAAATCGCCCACTCCAAGGGCAAAACAAAATATTCCTTTGTGCAAAGGTGGTGTTCCAAAACACCCTTTTGAAGATAATTCAACTCAAATCACAGTAACAATTATTGGTCATACATCCCAATCATTCTTCAAACATGAAGATTCAATATATAAATTCAACATATCTAAAATAGAAGCCCTCATGTCCATATATAGTCTTCAAAGTGGAGCAAACCACTCTTGGAGGCAAAATACCTTTTTAAAATCACTTAATCACTTTTCAAAATATCTTTTCTTCTTTTATTTTCCCTCCTAGCCGACATTTACTCGTTTTCCCACTTATAATAGTAAATTAATTGCCAAAATAGATTTAGTAATTAAAATTACTTTAAGGCAATAATTTAATAAATAATTAATTAATTCACCCAATTTATAAGAGTGATTAAATCACTTTTGGGCAAACAATTAATTGAAATACCTTGTCCCAATATTATTTGAACTCTCAAGTGTAATAGTGGTTAAAACCATAGTTGCCATGTTCGAAAAGTTCGGATTGTTCGAAAGGGAAAAATAGTTCGGAAGTTCGGGATTTTAAAAAAAAATAGGTTCGATAGTTTCATTAGGAATTTTTTTTAAATTATAAAAAATAAATATATCAATACATATTTGTAAAACATAAACATTAATAGATTGATAACATATGATAACAAAACCCAATAGAGTGTTCAACTTCAATGTTCATTGTTCAACATCATACATATAAAATAACACAAAAATAAAAATGATAAATATAGTCTTAATTTTTTTTTTTAAATTAACACAAATGAGAACACAATCCATATTCGAGAAAAAAACGAATTTAACCAAATGAATTTTCCAGAATGATAAAACGAACACATTCCATATTTATTCAGAAGTTCAGGATTGAAATTCGTTTTGCTCAAAAAGTTCGGTTCGAACAGTATATGGATTGTGTTCCGAAGAATATGGTAACTATGGTTAAAACCACTTTTATAAAATGCTTTAATGGTAAAAATAACTTTTTAATAATATTCTATTAATTAACTAAAATTGTCTGATATGGTCAAGTGATCAAAATCACTATTCGGGCAATCTTAATCAATTAATAAAATAAAAACCCCAAAAGTTATCCCTTAGTCTATGAGGAAAAGTAGACTAAAGGTCTTCAATACCTGTTTACTTGTGAACCTAAAATGGGGACATTACACAAAGCACGGTTGAGCAAGACTAGTTTTACAAATACATTTTTTTGGGTATGTGGGAAAGAAGAAACAATTGACCGTATCTTCTGGAAATGTCCAACAGCAAGAGGCCTTTGGGGGTTGATGCAAGCTAAATTCAATTTCCTTTCAATTGCTCCTCTCCTGGAAAGGGACTCTTTTAGAAATTTCATGGATGGTTAGGGACAGCTGCAAGGGTTTATGGCATACAACACGGTTAGCAGCAATCAGCTTTCTTTGGAGGACAAGATGCCAAGCCGTCTTTCAAAAGGACACCTTCCCTCTCTGCATGGGGAAGTTGAGGCTTCTCCGACAAGAGTTGGGTTTGATTGTACAAGCTAAGTCTGAGTGGTTTCGAAAAGATGTGAACTCTTTGCCCATTAGGGTGCAGGCTCAAGTGCTTTCTTTCTTTGCCTATGTAGGGAGAGATGCTTCCTGATAACATTATGTTCAGCTAATGTAAATCTTTACTTTTCTTGCTTTTTGCTCAAGTGGTGTAACCATTTGTTCCTTGGAGTAATATATGATGTTTTTTCAAAAAAAAATCACTCCCAAGTGTTCAATTAATTGTGCTCTATTTTTGCATTTTAAAAATCAATATTGATCATATTTAGATGATTCTCTAGCTAAGATTCCATACTGGAGTTATATTGACTCATCTTCATCTTAATTGTAAATATCAAAATAAGTCTTGCACTAGTCTTGATCACAAGTTGTTTAAGATAAAATTGAAGAATCTTATATTCTTGGTTACCTCTCCTACTTAACCACCTCACACATTATTTTTATAAAAAGGCATCGAGGCTTCTTGAAGTTCTGCAATTGATAAACGGATTGTACTGCTTATTTTGAGAGGTTCTTAATGTTATTTAGCACAGTGCAATTTTATACCAAATCTTTGCATTCTATGTGAGCTAGTTGTCAGGTCATGCTTTCAAGATCATGCGACCATGCCTATTACTCAAAAAGTTTTATCTGAGTTAGTCAAAGTTAGTCCAAAATCGTGTTTAATCTTGTGGTCCCAATCAATGGATACACACAGATTTGCACCATTAAATTTTAGATGGTCAATCTTAGCATCTGTTTTATGGGAATATATACTTCTATTGCCTTTGTTAACTTTATGTCATTTATATTTATTTTTGTGTACCTAAACCATCTACGCTTGGTCTGCAAAGTGCTGCAACTATTTGGGTTTGCGTGTTGACTCTCAACATTATTCTGTATATTACAGCAGACCTGCATTTGATTTCTCAACGACACCTATAGTTGAGGCATTGAATTTAGCAAATAGGTCAGCTCGCTCTCCATTCGCATCACTTTATTTTTCACTTGTTTACAACAATATTTCACACTATTAAGTTCCACAATAATAGCCAAATTCCTACTCAGCATCACCGAAGAGAGAATAATACCCATACTTGGGAAAAGCATAAAAAACTAAGAAATTAAAAAAATTGAGAGAATTTAAAAAATAAAAATAAAAAATCAACCAAAAACATATTTTTTCATTTTATGCAAAATCTAGCTCATAGACATCAAAACAAACATATATGTATAAAATACAGAAATGATTACATGCATCAATTACATGTCGGTCTGCAATTGTGGAGTGGAAAAGTTGGGAAAGATTGTTTGTACTCATCCTTTTCCTTCCATGGCACGCAAGCTAATATCAGAAGATTGTACCAAAGAAGAAGAGTTTGCTCTTCATTAAAAGTTGTAGAACTCAAAATCAAAAAGAGGAAATACTTCTGTCAATAAAAAATTGTCTTCATGTGCACTCAGGATTGTCGTTTCATATTTGAATCAAATAGCGGAGAATGATAAAAGAACAAAGAGTGCAATGGGTACATGATGAAAGACACTAGCTTTTATTTTTGCTAACTTTTTCATAGATGGAATTGTTGGAATAATTGTCATTGATGTCAAAGGAATTGTAACGAATATGAATGGAAATGTCAAACAGAATTGTTGCCGGAAGTGAACGGAATTATTGCCGAAAGTGAACGGAAGTGTTGCCGGAAGTGAACAGAATTGTTGCCGGAATGTCGACGGAAGTGAACGGAATTGTCGACCTTGGCCGACCTATTGGAAGGAGTTGTGACCATTGGAATGGACCTTTTCACTTGAAGAGGCATGACCTTAATTTGTGGCTTTTCGTGGGTTATAAATAAGTGCATAACGAATGGCAAAAGAGTAGATTCGAAAGTGGAAGATATAAAAGAAGAGCAGAATTTTTAAAAGCAAATTTTTGTGAGAATATTAAAAAGAAAAAACCAGCAAGTATAAGGAAGAGTATAGCAACGAAAACACTCAGATGTAGATCAAATCGAAACGAGATACAGCAAGTGTTCTATCATCCATTGTTTTGACAAAAAAAATTGAGATAAAAGAGTGATTTTTTCTGAGAAGGTTGGTGCCTACAAAATTGTTTTTGGGGTAGGTGCTCCAGTAGGTTGGTGCCTATGAATATTTATATTAAGAGAATTTCTCTGTGGTTGTCTCCCGAAAGGGTTTTCACGCAAATCTGTGTCTATTTGCATTGTGTGGTTTTGCATTGTATTCTTTGATTGCTTTGAATATATTAATTGCGGAGTAATTTGAGGTTTTGGATTTAAGATTGATAGTCGAAAGCGAAAAAAAATATATCTTATACTGACTCAACCACCCTCTCAGTATAAGCTTGTGCTTAACAATTGGTATCAGAGCCGGTTCCTTCGGTGTTAGCACAACTGCTAGAAGGTAGATCTTGGAAAGCACATATGGCAGGATCTCAAGTGCTAAATGGTTTCTCCACTAACAAGGCTCCTTTGTTCGATGGAACGAATTACGCATTTTGGAGCGTAAGGATGAAGACTTACTTGATGGCCCTAGGTTTCGATATTTGATAGGCAGTGGTAATAGAATACACAACGCCACAAATTGCACCAACGGATGCCACCGGAAAAAAGGTCAGTGAGAACAATGCGAAAGCTATGAATGCAATCTTATGCGGGTTTCAGAAAATGAGTTTGTTAAAATTATGCATTGTGAATCTGCAAAAGAGATTTGGGATAAAGTCAACACTATTTATGAAGGTGATAGTAAAGTTAAAAATGCAAAACTCCAAACCCACCAGAGGCAATTTGAAAGTTTAAAAATGAAGAATGATGAAAACATTGTTGGGTATCTTCTTCGTGTCGATGAGATTGTTAATGTCATTCGAGGGCTCAGAGAGAAAATTGAAGAATCTGTGATCGTTCAGAAAGCCCTGAGATCCCTACCATTGAGATTGGATGCGAAGGTCTCCACCATTGAAGAAATGAAGGATTTAGACACGATGAAAATGGACGAGCTCCATGGAATTCTTATGGCATACGAAATGAGAACCGAATCTAAGAGACAATCGAAGAAGGAAGCATCATTCAAGGTCTCGAAGAAAGAGAGAACCAGAATCAAGTGAAAATTCAAGTAGTGAAGAAGATGAAAATGAAGCTCTATTCATTTGGAAGCTAAAGCAAGAAATCTATATAAATTCTAATAAATGAAACTTGAAGCAATAAACCCTTTTTACTGGCTAAGCTATATTCTTATTATTCTTTTCAGATGATTACAATATAAATCTCTGGCATGCATACAAGATAATATAAAATATTGTTTCAAAAAAACTCTGATTGGCTGCACGCTGAGAATGGTCCTGATCTGGTACAGCTGCAATAAATAACCCTTTCTCCCTCCGTCTGATGATCCAGAATCATGCCAGGTGTAAAGGCGTCCCAGTTGGTGATGGCAAACTGGTCAAGGAGAAGGCGCTTTGACCCAAGAAAAAAGTATGCCCCTTTGTGGTGAAGGTACAGCCTGGTACAAAATTGTACGGCTACTACAACAGCATCAATAAATGAAGTACAGCCTCGAAAATAAATGCCAGATCTTAATAACAGATGCGCCAATATTGAAGACCTCTTTCTAGACAAATTCCAAACCAAAATCCTGAAGATACAACCCTCTGTGAAGCTCTGTGATAACTTCTGTATAAAATTATCTCTTTCTAGCAATAAATCAACTGGTATTTCACAGCTTTTGAATTGCACACACTGGAGATTGCAAATAGAAAACCTGAACCCTTGGCTCTGTCTTCAGAAGGAAATCCTTAGCAAAGTCCACTTGAATGAATAATGATTCGATTTTCAATCAAAATCCCTTATATTCTTCAAAAAGCACAATTTCTCCATAATGGGGTTTTTTTCAAAAACAATTCGAACTCTTCTTAAAATTTTCCAATAGTTTAAAAACACATTTTAATTACAAAATGTAATTAAAACGGCCCCCTTCATAATGATCGCCCCCTTGAGTCAAAACACTAAAGTCATAATATTAAAATATTATAACTTTATAATATAGCTCCAAAAGATTAATATTTAATTAAATCAATTAAATATTAATATCTCCCTCAAAACATATCCGATTCTCGAACCGTTTGAAGCTAGCGAACAAGGGAGTGATTCTGCACATGACCAGACCCTACTACTAAAAATAGTAGGGGTGCTCCGTTGAGTGCCAAAAACTGTTAAAAATAGCAACTCAGGCAAACAGTGTCCGAAAGAGCCCGAACGAAAGCCAACTGGAAAAATTCTGACAGTCGAAGCCAAGCCAAGCTCCAGCAAGACCCTCTATCCATCCTATCAGCCTACGAGGGTTGCATAATAGGCTAATCATCAGCTCTGAAAGATGTCAACTGGAACTAAGAGAAAGCGAAGAGCTATGTTGAAACTCTTAAGGAACCAGTGAAAAAGGAGACCAAGAAGGAAGAAGCCCTGAATACAAAAACCAACTCTATCAACAAAGAAAGAAAATGAGAACAAAACTTCAAAAGACCATTTGCTCCAATATATGCAAATAAAACCAGGTTTGGTAATTATTTTGATGGATATTGTTATTATTGCAACATTTTGGTCATAAGAAATTAGATTGTAGAAAGAGAGCCAAGGATATTGAAGTCAGGAGCAGAAACAAAGGAACCTATGGAGCTTCGAACAAAATTACAATTCATTTGCTCCCTTATCAAACTTTGATGAAGCTATAGTTTGTTACAAGTGCAACAACTATGGACATAAAGCACGCTATTGTAGAAGTGTTTTTGAATCTGTAAGACAAGATCAAAAATTCAAGGCTCCAGTGATAAAGAAAAGGGAACCAACAAAGACCTAGAAGAAGAAGCAAGAAGAATCCATGATCGTTCAAACAACATTCCATGCTAGGATGAAGGACAACAATGGTTCATTGATAGTGGATGTTCAAGACACATGACTGGAGATAAAAACAAATTCACCTCGTTAAAAAGGGCCAATAAAGGCACGGTGAAGTTCGGAGACAACACTACAGTCAGAATAATAGGAAAGGTACACTTAGTCTCGATAATGAAAAAACCAAAACAAAAAATGTATTATATCTGGAAGGGTTAAAGCATAATCTTCAAGTGTTAGCCAAATGTGTGATCAAGGACACACACTCAAGTTCTTTTCTGAAGGTTGCGAGATCAGAAAAAGAGACACGAAAGAACTAATTGCAAATGCTTATAGAACCATAAACAACCTATACATGCTTGGAGAAATGAGAGGAGAGAAATGTTGTCTGAGTCAAGTTGAAGAGAGTTGGCTATGGCATAGAAGGTTAGGGCACATAAATTTTGATAATCTTGTGAAAATCAGCAACAAACAGGCTGTGCGAGATATGCCCAAGATAACAAAACCTTCAAGCACTCTATGCAAGCAATGCCAACACGGAAAACAAACTAGAGCAAGGTTCAAAACGAAGGAATATTCGACCACCAAACCACTAGAGCTGATTCATATGGATCTTTGTGGTCCTACCAGAACTAAAAGCATGCAAGGTGAGAGCTCCTTTATGTTGCTCATTGATGATTATACTAGAATGACGTGGGTAGCCTTTCTAAAAGAAAAATCAAAAGCATTTGAAAAATTTAAAGCTTTCAAGGCATTAGTAGAAAATGAAAAAGAGTTGAAAATAAAATGCCTAAGGTCAGATCGAGGAGGTGAGTTTATTTCAAATGAATTCATTGAGTTTTGCGAAAATCATGGAATTAAGAGACCATACTCAACTGCAAGGACTCCACAACAAAATGGAGTGGTGGAAAAGAAAAATCGAACCGTTCAAGAGATGGCTAGAACTATGTTGAATGAATCTAAGCTATCAGATAGATTCTGAAGAAAAACAGTTAATACATCAGTATATATCTTGAATAGAGGGCAAATCAGAATTAATAATGACAAAACTCCTTACGAATTGTGGAAAGGAAAACCAGCTTCGGTCAAACATTTCAAAGTGTTTGGAAGTAAATTTTTATCAATAGGAATGAAGAAAACTTGGGCAAATTTGATTCAAGAGCTGATGAAGAAATTTTTCTTGGCTACTCCATCAAAAGCAAAGCCTATAGATGTTATAACAAAAGGCTACAAACTATCGTAGCAAGTGCTAGTGTTAGAATAGATGAGATCATAAATCAAAAGGCAAAAGAACCTTCAGAAGAGCCTCTAGAAATACCCAATCTTGTAGAAGGAGAGGAAGAAAATGTAGAAAAATTGAGTGAATCTAAAAGGCAGGACATCAAAGCACCATCTCGCTTTGTTCAGAAGAATCATGCTGAAAGTCAAATCATTGGCAACATTGATGTTGAGGTGCAAACCAGAAGAAGAATTGTAAGTATACTCGAGCATGTAAATTTCTCTTTGTTATCCAAGGTAGAGCATAAGAATTTTTTTGAAGATAGTCATGATAAACATTGGGTAAAAGCAATGGAAGAAAAGTTAAATCGAATTGAGAAGAATGAGACTTGGGAACTTGTGCCCAAGCCAATGGATCAGAATGTGATTGGCAATAAGTGGGTTTTTCGAAACAAATTGAATGAAAATGGCCAAGTCACTTGAAACAAAGCAAGGTTGGTATGTAAGGGGTATGCTCAAGTAGAAGGTGTAGATTTTGAAGAGACTTTTGCTCATGTTGCTAGATTAGAAGCAATTCGAATATTTTTTGCATTTTTAGTATTCAAAAATTTCAAAGTCTATCAAATGTATGTTAAATCAGCATTTCTAAATGGCAATTTAGAAGAGGAAGTTTACATAGAACAGCCAGAAGGATTTCTCTTATCAGGAAACAAAGATTATGTGTGTAAGGTGAAAAATGCTTTGTACGGATTGAAACAAGCTCCTAGAGCATGGTATGCTAGGCTTGATAAATACCTACAAGACCAAGGATTGAAGAGAGGATATGCTGATAGTAATCTTTACATCAAAACTGAAGATCACTAGTTAATTGTTGTGGGGTATGTAGATGATATAATCTTTGGAGGAGACAATGAGGAAATGTCTAAGAGATTTGTCGAAGATATGCAAAAGGAATTTGAGATGTCCATGCATTCTTTCTTGGAGATAGCCTAGTATCATGGTTGAGTAAGAAGCAAAATTATGTATCTCTATCCACAACAGAAGCAGAGTACATAGCGGCAGTGCTATGTTGTGTACAACTTCTATGGATGAAAGAAACCTTGAAAGATATCAAAGTAGAGTATGATCATCCAATCTCCATATTCTGCGATAATATTAGTGTGATAAGTATTTCGAAGAATCCAGTTATGCATTCCAGAACTAAGCATATCCCTATACAATATCATTACTTGAGAGAACAGGTGACAAAACAAGAAAAATTGGAATATGTTTCCACATCCCATCAGATGTCAGATATCTTCACTAAGCCACTTCCAAAGGAAACATTTGAGTACCTACGACAGAAGTTGGGAGTAATATCCTTTGCTTCTATTCATTAAAAATCAAGAGAAGCATTGGTTGAGGGGGAGCTAAATTTCTTTTTTCAGCTCGTTGAATGACCCTTTGCCATTGATGTCAAAGGGGGAGAATGACATTACGGGGAGTTACAACAAGGGGGAGTTGCAGAAAAGATCTTTTTCGAAGGTAGACATCAATGACAAAGGGGGAGATTGTTGGAATAATTGCCATTGATGTCAAAGGAATTGTAACGAATATGAATGGAAATGTTAAACAGAATTGTTGCCGGAAGTGAACGGAATTATTGCCGGAAGTGAACAAAAGTGTTGCTGGAAGTGAACAGAATTATTGCCGGAAGTGAACGGAATTGTTGCCGGTGAACGGAAATGTCGACGAAAGTGAACGGAATTGTTGCATGAAGTGAACGAAATTGTCGACATTGGCCAACCTATTGGGAGGAGTTGTGACCGTTCGAATGGCCCTTTTCACTTGAAGAGGCATGACCTTAATTTGTGGCTTTCCGTGGATTATAAATAAGTGCATGATGAATGGCAAAAGAGTAGATTCGAAAGTGGAAGATATAAAAGAAGAGCAGAATTTTTAAAGGCAAATTTTTGTGAGAATATTAAAAAGAAAAAACCAACAAGTAGACGAAAGAGTATAGCAGCAAAAACACTCAAGTGTAGATCGAATCGAAAGGAGATAAAGCAAGTGTTCTATCATCCATTGTTTTGACAAAAAATTTGAGATAGAAGAGTGATTTTTTCTGAGAAGGTTGTTGCCTTCATTTTGAAGAGATTGGTGTCTCTTGCTGAGTTGGTGCTTAGTGAAAGGGGTTGATGCTCTTGTAGGTTGGTGCCTACAAAATTGTTTTTGGGGTAGGTGCTCCAGTAGGTTGGTGCCTACAAATATTTATATTAAGAGAATTTCTGCGTGGTTTTCTCCCGAAAGGGTTTCCACACAAATCTGTGTCTATTTGCATTGTGTGGTTTTGCATTGTATTCTTTGATTGCTTTGAATATATTAATTACGGAGTAATTTGAGGTTTTGGATTTAAGATTAATAGTCAAAAGCGAAAAAAATATATCTTATACTAATTCACCTCCCCCTCCCGCCCTCTCAGTATAAGCTTGTGCTTAACAGGAATATGATTTGAGTTGAAGAAGGAAGATTTCCCTATAGGTGGAAAAGCAAATGATTAAATTTCACTTACAAATTATGTCATATTTTTAAATTCCTAGTTTGGTTAGTTAACACCAACTGGGAGTTGGCATCTTGGCCAACAATATTTCTGGGTGTTGGTCTCATAACCATAGGTACCTTTAGCCAAAAAATAAAAAATAACATTCAGTATGTACACATTTAAAGTTCTAGAAATTTCTAGAACAAAAATATATAAATATTGCATGAATATAATAGTTTACAGTTTGAACTCTATAGAACCTAGAGTGCCAATGCTACAACCGAGTACTAAGTACAGAACTAAAGTCTGTAAAGTAAAATTTAGACGTATGCAGCTATGACTACTGTGCCCAAAGTCCATGCTACTATTACTATTGTTGGACTTGAGAAGTGGAAGGTTTTGGGTCTTGGCCCTGCTCTAATGCCACATTCAGCAATGCAAATTTCTCCTCCGCCATGGAGCGATTATGCTCCATAGCATGTTTCCTTAAGTTCAATTGACTGTTTCTTTTATCACTTAAGGGGAGGGGAAAATATGTTATTTCGTTTTTTTTATTTCCTGAATGTCATTTTTTTAACATAATCATGTAAACATCTCGCTAAGTCTGAATGTAAATTTCTACTCTAAAAAATTGTACATTTGTTCAATTAGGGATTGTTAACTAGACATGCTTTTGAAAGAAAAACAAAGAAAAAATTGAAGTTCAAGTTGCACGTCAATTAGGATTGTTGCAATAAGCTACATAAACTCAAAGAAAAAGCTTCCAAACATATATTTTATCTACCTGTCAAATATAACTGATGGAAGTCTATACTTTCCATGAGTATTAGATACACACGAAAGCTCGAACATCTCCTTAGATATTCGATCCGGGTATTTGCATAAGTCACATGTTTTACTACAAAGAGATGAAGATACCTGAATAAGAATTGAACATTGAATGTCACAATTGTTACATGTTCAAATACCGTCTGCAGATAATTAAATAAATACAAAAGAATTGACAATGAACTAGTCAATCAACTACGACAACCAGCTCTCCAAAATGTGTAAGGATTTTCTGTCTCCGACAACCAGCTCCTTCACAATAATCAACCATCTGCATGCAGCCATCTATGATAAATAATGATAATTTTTATATGCTTTTAAACTTCAACATCCCAGCAATTGAAGAAAAGAACTCATAGAAGCGGGTATGGATGATATTGCCTTCTCAAAATCACTAAGGGATTTTTTGATCATCGCATCTTGAGACTTCACATTTTTCCCTTTTAGCTGTGAAGAGTTGTTTAGAATGAATTCCTGCAATATTTAACATAGTTTACTAATGAAACTTTCTGGAATAATGATTTTCACAAATTTAAGGTTGATCAGAAAACAATCAAAATCAGTATCACCATCGCCACAAGATTGGACATGCAAAAAATAAAATTGGGACAACCATGCTCCTGCGATCATCCATGCCATAGTAAAGTAAACTTCTTGATGGTTTTTGATCACGTCCTGCTCTTCCAGATTCCTGATAAAATGACTCCATCGACTTTGGAATATTAAAATGGCACACAGTGCGCACATCTTTTCGATCTATTCCCTGTATTCCAATGAAAAAGATTAGAAGCAACATCCCTAACAAAAACTACTCGTACAGAAATTAGTAAATATACAAAAATAGTAAATAGAACAATGTAGTTCCTTAATGGCATATGTGGAAAGGAATATTTACCATACTGGAGGAGGACCAGTCGCAAAGCCCCAATCACAATCAACCAAGAAGAAATTAGATAGGAAAAAACATGCTATGGAACAAGATAAAGCATCCAAAAATTTAAGGAAATTTATTTTGAGAAGAAAAATAACAAATTCCCTGGCAAGAAAAGTGAGCATTTATCACAAAAAGTTCCATTAATTTGTTGTTGTTAACAGAGAAAATAAAATTATCATAAATTGCATTGTCTTATTATTGAAAGCTCTAGTTCTTAAAATGTTTACACTAAAGCCCTTAATTACTAAAAACATCTTAACCGTGAACCTCCTCACCTCACAGGCTGAGAACCAATCTGAAAAATAGTGTACAAGCCATGCACACTAATGCTTTCAAACAACAAACAGTTGTAACATCCCAAACGGTTACAAAATATCATAAGATACGGCATAAAACAGTGATACAACTGAGTTTTCTTTCAAGTTCATTTTTTGTGATAAGATTAAACCACACCCCTTTAAATAGATTGATCAGAACACATAAACCTCAAAATAACCAACATAACATTAGAATCTGTTAGCTCCACGATCATCATAGGTCTTAAAAATTGGCATCACCTTGCTAAGGACAAATCATAATGGTAATTCTTCATCATATTTGTATTCAAGATTTTAATTGTTTTAAAGACAGGTGATTGCATAAGTTGTCAAAGATATTATGCCCACATGTTGTAAATAATCCTAATGCATATGTGATAGGGGTGATAATCACTTAAGATATCATTGTCTTATAGTCCCTTTTTGATGTATGACCAATAGGAACCTTGTAGCGGTCTGCTTGTAGACACCCTGCTTTATAGTGATTGGTGCCCTAAATGCTCATTTTGATATGTTTTTCAGAATCATTTTGTTGGAGAGACTGTATTTGATTACACTTGGGATGTATTATTTTGATTATATGAATGGCATACTCACCAAGCCGACTTGTATTGGCATCAATACTTCATTCTGATATTTTGAAGACTATTTGATGATGCTTTATAACTTATATGTGACTTGATATGGTACATATTATACTTGATGATATCCTTTCCATTTGATTAGCATGCTATGATTAATTATCTTTATCACATTTATATTAATGTGTTTGAAGATTTAATGTAATGTACCAATCAGTTCAACATTGCTTATTATCAGTCATTATTGCCACTTCATAAGAGTGGGTGATGATACATGGATCTATGCCATTCTATAAAGTATGGAGGAATGCACACCAATGGGGGTAAAATAAACTAAGGAAGCCATTTTGGCACACATTAAGGAAAAAGGTAAATGGGCACTATTAGGAATCATAGTAGTGAGTCAATGTTATGCTTGTCATTTTGGTATGTTATGTGACCATGTTTAAAAGACCACAATTTTATACCTTTTTCGCATCTAGTCACCTAATCGGACAATGAGGGGAAACAATCAACATGGAGGTGTCAAGAATGTCACTGAAACAATATACATATGGAATGCGACCAACGACATGGCATGGAAAATCTACAAAACTTGACATTCAACTTGGAAGTTGGCATGGATACCTTCCATACCTTTACTTCCAAGTTGAATGTCCACGAAACTGAGGAAAATTTAATCCTAAAGTAGAGGTCAAGCTTGAGACCATAAATCTAGACTAACATGGATTTCCTCCATAACTCTTCCTTAGGAGAAGCCTTTAGGTATGCATGCAAATTTGAAGCAAAATTCAAGCATAAACCCAATAATGATAATTGCAAATCTCAAAACAAGTCACAAAATAAGAACATCAAGTCTGGAGCAAAGCCAAATTCCAAGCAACAAGGAAAAAGACCTCTGCATCACTCCCAGAAGAACATGCTGCCCTGTGTTGCAGTGGTATGCCACCCCCCCCCCCCCCAACTCCACCTGTCCGGAGACGCCTCCGACAAGGGGACATCCCGGAGGCACCCATGGCCGTGCCAGAAACTTCCGACACGGCCATGGGCACCTCCAGGATGCCTCCAGGAGTGCCCGAGTGATTCCGAGAAAAAAAAAAGAATATGGGATATTTAAATTTAATGTTTTAAAATTTTATATATAATATAATATTAATATTTATAATTTATTATTATGTTATAATAATATTTATATATTAGATAAATATATAATAAAATATATATGTATATTATAATTAATATAATATTATTATTTATATAAGTATTATACTTATAATATATTGATTTTATTTAAATATTATAATTAATATAATATATAAAAAAGTTAAAACATATTATATTATCATAATATTATATAATAATAATAATATATTTTTATATATAAAGGCATTATATATAATATATATAAATTAGATTAATGTATATAATTATAATTATTATATTAATTATAATATTTATATAATTATTATAATCATATTTTTTTTTATATAATTATTAAGAAAAAAATAATTATATATAATATATTAATATTTAATATATTTGATTGAAAAGAAAATCTGATAAATTTAATGGATGAAAATCTGATAAATTTAAAGAAATAAGTTGGCATCCAAGAAAGCTGAGGATTTGGTATTTGTGCATTCCAATTTGCACCTCCTTTCACACAAGTCTGAGGACTATATGCAAGGGCCTAACAAACTTTGGGATATCCTTCCAGAGAATACAGACTTGGATGCCTCCACACCTACATTTGCACAAGTTTCATTACTTGGTCTGGATGATGTCGATGACAATGAAGAAAATTCAACCCCAGGGGTGGAGAGTGGAGCTAGTGAGAGTTGTTCAAGTAGAGCTAGTGGGAGTGGCATTCATAATTATGAATATGAAGACAATCTAGATGAATTATGAATCTATGATTTATTCTACATTTGCATTTTGAAAATTTGAATGTATTTGCAATGTATACTTTGAACATTTGGAAATTTGAAGCAATGAATGAACAAAAACTATGTATTTTCAAGTGTTTTACTAAAAATTGAGTAATATGCATTTATATATATATATATAGACGTACCCACGGCGTATCCAAATCAAGGTTCTAGAAAAATGGCGTACCCACGTACCCGTACCCGTACCCCTATCCAAACAACATAGATGCTGCCTGAAAAGAAAAAGAAATAATCTTGAAAGTTGTGCGGCATATACAATTCAAGCAATCACTCTATTTAGGAATGTTGTGCATGGAAAGCCTTGCTTGCACAGCTAGAAGCATCGAGTTCTACCATAACAGCCTTGTATAAAATCGAACGTGTCATGGACTGTGAGCCTATTGCCATGTAGCAACCATAAAAATAGCATAATCTTCCAATTCAGATCTGGAAGAAGTAAAAAGATTGTCCCATTCTCATTTGGGGGTCAACAGACAACCAATATACTTGATTGTTGACAATGGGAGTTAGAAGCCCTGATTCCCCTGAAGTAACTTGAAGATTCAAATTGCCATTTACACCTCACCCACAACCATATGCCATTGGATGGTTCAACTAGGGTTATAACAAGAGTGCCACTTATCAATGTCACTTGTTGTACAAAGGATGAAGTCATTTGCAATGTAGAGTCCTTAGAGATATGTGATGTTTTACTTGGGCAACCATATCTTTATCATCTACATTCAATCTATGAAGCAAATCCCCATAATGTTGTCATATATGTTGGTGAAAATAGATAGCACATACTGAAAGTTGTCCTTAAGCTTGCACCCATCAACACCAAGCAATGCAAGAAGCTAGTGAGTTCTATTAATAAATTTTTGCTAATGATAGTGAGACCTTAATGTGTTATGTATGATATTTCTTTTATGCGAGGCAAAAAGTAAACTCAAATAACAATAACAAATCCACTTGAATGCAAAAATAAGAACAAATCCAAAGATAGTGATGCGGCAAGGCCAAATGAAATGATATAGATGGAACAAAAAATACTAGACACTTCGAGGGGAAAAACTCTAGAATGCAAAATAAGGAAAATAAATGAAGAATTCTACTTATCATGATTTAGAAGAAAATATCCACCCCTATTTATAGACATAATTAGGTAGGAGCAACCACAAGGTCCCAATTAGGTTGGCCTAATTGAATTAAGAAACATCTGGAAACTAACAAAAGAAAAGACAAAAGTTATGCACGCCACAAATCAGCTACTCCATAACCTTAAAAGTTAATACAGTTATGAGGATAGAATATTAGGGGCACAATAGAATGCGTGGAAGACATCCTTACAATACAAGCTAACACCGCACCCCCTTCAGCAGAAAAGCCTCAGCTGTATCAAGTATTAGAGGAATACAAGGATCTTTTCCAGTCCCCAATTGGAGTGCTTAAGCATTGCATAGTAAAAAAATACTATTGAACTGATTTCAGGACTACCTCTACCTGATGCCTCACTATACCATCGCTCAATCCTAGAAAATGAAGAGATCAAACAAAAAATTCATGAACATGTGTATAAATGACATCTCAGGGCCAACTCTTCACCTTGCGGCAACCCAATTGTGCTCGTGTTGAATAAGGATGTTACATGAAGGTTGTGTGTCAACTATATAACCTTAAAAAAGATCACATCAAAGAACCACTGTCCTCTTCCAATGATAGAAGACCTCTTGGACCAGCTTTGTGGTGCCAAGTTATTTATGAAAATAGAACTCAAATAAGGATACCAACAAATATATTTTGAACCCTCAGATGTTTGGAAGACAACCTTCAAATCAAAAGAAGGTTGTTTGAATGGTTGGTTATGCCCTTCAGCTTAACCAATGTTCTCGCAACATTCATTTGTATAATGAATGACATTCTATGGTCATTCACAACTTCATTTGTTGTTTCCTATCTTGACAACATACTCATTTTCAGCAAAATATAAGATCACCTAAAAGAAATTCAAAAAATGGTCAACACTCATTTTTTTCAACCATTTGAGATTGAGACTAATGCATCTAAATATGCACTTGGAGTAGTCCTCACTCAAATCGGTCACCCAATTGCTTTCCACAATAAGACATTCACTACCGCAATAAAAAGTATCCCACATACGATCGAGAGCTTTATGCCATTGTCTTGGCATGTAAGCATTGGAAGTACCACATATTGAGAAAGAAGACCATCATTCATACAAAACACAAACCATTGCAGTTTTTACAAACACAACAATTTGTAGCAAGATTAGCATAAAATGATCCAAGTTCTTCTCTATGTGCTTGACACATGTGGACATGAAACTCAGACTTGAACAAAATTGTACCAATCAAATTCAAACTTTGCGGAAATCTATCAAGCATTGCATAATGGTTGATAAATTCCATATTACTACTTGTAGGATGGACTCATGTATCTTTTGGGACACTTGTGTGTACTGCACGAAGAATAACATCACAAATTGATGTGGGAAACTCACTTAAGCAAGGTTGCAAGTAATTTTGGAGTTGAGAAAACCCTCACACAATTGAAGTATTTCTATTGGCCACATATCAGGCCATATGTTGCAAAAATACATTAGATCTTGTTCTACATGTGCTATATCCAAACCAGCCAACAAGAAGCAAGAAATGTACACTCATTTGCCAGCATCAAATAGACCTTGGAAATTAGTTTCCAAGGATTTCCATTCAAGTTTGCCTACTAAATGTACGGCAATGATTATGTGTATGTATTAGTGAATAAATTCTCAAAGATGGAAAATCTTGAGCGCATATTCTTTCAAAAAGTATGGGTTCACTTTGGATTACCTTTCACTATCATATCTGATAGAGATACTAGATTATTGAGCAGTTTTTGGAAACCAATTTGGTCAATGATGGATAAAAAGCTAACCCAAACTACCGCATTCCATCATTAGACTAATGGACAAACATAAGAGACGAATAGAATAATCATGCATCCCCAAATGTACAATTCCAAGAAGCTTCACACTTGAAATGAAATTCTAACTTTCATTTAGTATAGCTATAATAGAGCTCTTCGAAATGAAATTCTAACTTTCATTTAGTATAGCTATAATAGAGCTCTTCACAACCTGCTAAACATAACCCAATTGAGTTTCTTTTGGGTTTCCATCCATTGAAACCCATCGACGTAGTTCACCCTATGCCACCATTTATAGTAGCGACTCCTTTAGCTCAAAAGGAAGTTGACAAAGCATCCAAGTTCATCGAGCACATTCAACAAGTGCAAACCATACTACAAAAGACCAATGCTAAGTACAAGCAACAACATAATTAGCATTGAGCCCCACACCAATTAAAGGTTGGTGATAAGAGTATGACTCCATTTGCGGAAGGAAATTCTCACATGGCTTTACCACAATATATTTTCTCTTCAGTATGGCCCACACACCATCACTAAGAAGGTTGGAGATAACACCTTTGAAACAGTTTTGCAGGGAGGAGTTTCGGGAACTGGGACGTGTCTCCAGCATAGGAGACAAGTACGGAGATGCCTCCTATAACCAGAGACGTTTGTCGGACACTTTCAACATCTCCTTGGCATTTCCCTTAAAGAAAATTTTGTCTCCTTCATAAACCCTAGTCATAAAACTAATCGTCACCGGATTAACAACACAAGCCAAGAAGGTCAATAGTAAAATGTTTAAAAAATTGAATCTTTTATTGTGTTGCCCTCTAGCACTCGAATGGCAATGCAGGGCACTACCATGAACGGCATTGTTGTGTTTAGGTTTTTTTAAATTTTTTTAATAGTTCAATAGTTTAGTTTAGGTTTTTTAATTTATTATTTAACGTTTTTACTTTTTTATTTTTATTTTTTGAAAGACAATCATAATAATTAAGATTTAATTTTAGTTTATATTTTTAAATTTTATTTTTTATTATTAAATTAAATTTAATATTTAGTTTTAGTTTAGGTTTTTTAAGTTTTTAATTTTGATGTCATTTTTTTATTTTTTTATAAATTTTAAATCATAATTAATTTTTTTTTATATTGTCATCTCCCAACAACCGTCTCCTATTTTTCTAAAAAATAGTGCACTGTACCCGTCCCCTACAAACAATGCTTTGAACTCAATTTCCCAACTAATTTTGGTCTTCACCCAGTTTTTAGTGCAAAACTCTTGTGCCATTACCTTCCACCTTTGTTGGACACACCAAATATAAATGATAGAGTCAGGATAGAAAAAAAATCCTAATTGCAACATGCTAGCAAAAGCATGTCAAGCCATTTATGCACAGGTTAAACATAGAGAATCAAGAAATCTCTATTTACCAGATTGTCAAGATGGGTCAAGTTCCTCATCAAGGGAAATGGTACACTAGGACTCAAGTTGCAAAAAACTTTCCACATCTACTCTCTCAACTTGCCGTAATGGGGACCATTGCTTCTGAAGGGGGGAAAATTAATCCAAGAGGATCTAAGACTTTGATCATCTCATGACAATGACGGTACTCCATGCCACATGTCTTCAACACCAACTTCAACAGCATCCCAAGCATAGTGGTCAAACCACTAAGTCTTAAAATGTCATATCCTATGCCGCACAACTATGACAATGGCAACCATGTTCAACACACTTGTGCAAAGGCATTCTTTAGAAAACAGTAAAATAGAGAATATGAACTGCCGAAATGCAAGTGGTTGCATTTATTGTAACTACTAGGTCATCTCTTCAGCTCCTTCACTTCTATATTAATGTAACATAGCTATTCTTCAAATAGTTAATCTGATAGAAGAGTCTTGTGGTTGATACATATGAGCTCTCAGATCATTGTAAAAAATTTGCATAATATAATCTTGTGGTACAATTGTAGCTCGTTGCTTGATTGTTCTTGTATCCTCATTGACTCAACACTTGTATTGTTGTTGTCGCACTAATCATTCATAATATTTTCCACAGATAATACATTGAAACCATTTAGTGTGTTGTCCCTTGGATCACCCATGGAGCCCAAGTCCAGTTGTGAAGCTACCATGCTCTACTATGTTTTCTTTGATTACTACTCAGGGGGAATGACCATGGACCTCTCTCTATTTTTTCCTCTCCTCTCCACTAAGGGTAATTGCATGTGTAGTTGCATGGGGAATAATAGGTGAAGCAATTCACATGTAGAATCCAAAGACTCATTGTAGAATAAGAACTGACTCTTCGTGAGAATTTGAAAATCCATGTGATAAGAGGCCCCACAAAAGTAAAGAGGATATATCGTTAAGTATAAAATCATTAAAAGACAATATTTCAATTTCCAAAACTTTGGGGATTTTGATAAATTTTTATTTTGCATTTTTGGGACCCTTCAAAGCATTTTTCGAGAAATTTGAAGATATTTGTCAAGAGGGATGTCATGTCGCCTTTTAAGAACTAAACCAATCAAAAGACCCATAGCCTATTCCTTATTTCTTGTAGGCAAAGGGATAAAGTTAAGGAAATAATTTAATAATAATGTTTTAAGTTATCCTAAGTCATTTTATTTTATAAAATGGAAAAAGGACGCTTATGTGTTATTATCATAAAGGTGGCCAAAAACTATTATTCATTAAGTAGGTCAAAAGGGTATTTTTCTAAGTGTTTTAAATATTTGTAGGGTTAAGGCAACTAGAAAAAGGGAAATTATAAAAGAAAAGTTGGGCTCAAAGGGAATCATTATTCATTATTCATTATTATTAAAATAAAAACCCTATTTCAGAGTTTGAGCTTTTGTGTTCAACTTGGACAAAAAACCTCCGGTATAAAGATCTGAGGACAAAAACCCTCAAATCCTTCATGGTGATTCCATCCAGGGATCATATTTGTGCTAACAAATCAAGATTGATTCCAGATTTCAATTTGGTTACTGAGATTTTTGTGGTGTTGAAGGTTGCAGCCAAATTCTAGATTTTGTGTTAAGTTTTATAGTGTTATATTCCAATCGTTGTTGTGCAAGGAATCATCATTTTGTTAAGGGTTGTTCCATGTCGTACCATTTTGGCGTTGTCATACCATTCAAAATCCTAGAACGACACTCTGGACAGATTGTTGTGCATTAGTTGGCTTGCCTTGCTGACTGTCGTATCATCTCCAAGCTATCGTACAACCTTGTCCTCAGTTATATCAATGGTCAGACTTCAATCACTGTTGTTCTCATTGAAATAAAGATTACAATTGGGTTTATTATTGTATGTTACTATTTAGAATCTTGTTAATATTTTAGGATTGTCAAAGAATCACAAAAGGATCATAATTCCAAAAAATACCCAAAAGGGACATTTCAATTTATTGCAATAAGGTTCCAATTGGGTTTTGTGTTTCAATATTGCATATTATTATATAGAGTTTAATTGATGCTCTAGTATTGAAAGGAATTATGATTACCGAAAAGAGGCATTTCAGGGAATGACCTAGAGAAAATCCTATGCTTTCAAATGCAGATTACGATTTTGGATATCAAGCACTAGTAAAGACATTGCAACCACACCAAGGTGACCATCTTAAGGGAAGATGACCACCTTACGGGGATTCTATCTTGAATTGTCACCTAGATCATTTATGGTGTGATCTTACTTGGATTTGAACCTTCAGTCCATAGAGCCAACAAATAGAGGACCTTAGGAAAGATTGTGAGCCTCTCTTATTTATCAATCTTTCTAGTTTTTCTCTTCATTTTGAATTAAGAGGTAAGTATCGTGATCCTTCAATAGAGCACAAAGCATGTCTAGAATATACAAATTGATATATGAATGATTTTACAAATAAGATGATCACACTTATGGTATTTTCTAAGGGCTATTTTTCTCCAATTTACTATTTTTTGACAAATCTCCCAAATTTTAGATTCACCAATGAACATATTTTTGTAAAGTTGTTCACCAAATTTTCCAATAAAATGTCCATATAGTTGTTAAATTTACCAAAATATACATGTATTAGTGGTAAATTATATTTTTTCCTTAGAATTCGCCTACCATACATATGTTTCATAGTTTTCAATATTAAAATATTTGCCTAAAACTAGACACTTCTAAATAATTCTCATTCCTTGAAAAATGCCAAGATCCCAATACAAGGAGGGTGTAACATATAGATTCTATAATGGTATGTGTCAAGGGACACATCTATACAATAGTTAATTAATTCTAGTTAAGGTCATAGCAAGCCCGTACTACTGGAGATGTTTTTCCCTCAAAGCACAAGGAGAGAAGGATGCATATCCATAAAACAAATATTTTTACAAAATGGTTCTACTCATGATAGATTCTTCCAAATGACTAGATATTTTGTAATGTGTCTTACTTTTTTTTTTAGATCGGTATCAAGGTTACACGGGTCCCTTTCCCATAAACATAGAGACAATAGAAGACCAAATGGCCTGGCTTAACAATAGAATTGTCAAGGCATATGACCAACTAAAAACTAAACTTTTTCTAACCAAAGTTTTTAACAACATAATCAATCAATATACAGTTACATGGTGAACAAAACAGGGGAAACCAGGCTCCATAACAAAAAGAACCTACTTTTTCACATGCCTACTTCTAGTCAAGAATTATTAACTCGATTTCTTTCCCAACATTATCAACCTTTAGCCCTGATGTCAGCACCCTTGCTTTCCTTTGTGGCATAGGAATTGGACCATTTGAACTTGAGCACTCTCCCTCGAATTTGGACGAACCAATTTCATAGCTTTATCAGACCTCGAATTGTAATATCTGCCGTCTTTAAAAAATTCAGGGTTTTTTTACAACTTCCCAACAATTTCTTCTCTTTCCTCTGTTCCCGCCACCACAAGGGCTCCTGAAACAAACCTCTTGCAACACCACGTGCTAACCACTTTAACACCTTCAGTCTGTTCGGAGACCTCCGCTGAGCTTGCCACACTTCCAACTGTAGAATGGGGATCAACAAATCCTGCACAA
Organism: Torreya grandis; assembly: GCA_037957365.1. NCBI lineage: Eukaryota > Viridiplantae > Streptophyta > Pinopsida > Cupressales > Taxaceae > Torreya > Torreya grandis. Next base: position 549,755 of record JARHVA010004373.1, on the reverse strand, counting down.
AGGGCATAGTTATTCCTCTACAATCCTCCTTCCCATTCTCCCTTGAATAGGCTTCTTCAAACCTCTTAAGCAAAATTGATTAAAGAAACAAACCTTTCTTCTAGAATATGAAACACTGATAAAGGAACAAAACCCAGACCATCCTTACTAGAAAATGGCAATTTTGGAAATGGTCCTAAAGGCAGAGAATCTGAAGCCGACAACAAACCTACCCTATGCTCAGGCCAAATAAAAAACTCCGCCATTTGCTTAATCTACTCTCGCTCAGAAACAACTAGACACAGGTTGCTAGCGAAAAGAGATGCCAAAGTAGAATTAACTCGCACTCTTTTACTCTCAGACAACACTTCCAATCCCAGAACAACGTCCAAAGCATCTGCCACTTCAATAATAAGAACCCAAAAAATGTTCATCAGCCTTGTTTTAGAAAAATTCCCTGTGAATCCCATCTCCCTAGTTTTGGCCCCTCCAAATCTCAACGGCGAACCCAACGTTTCCACTAACTCAGACTCCATACTATGGAACCAAACCAGACCAACTTCAAAAAACCATAATCCGAATGCAGCGTCCAACAGAAAGATAATCATCCTCCCAAGCTCTTTGCACAAAATGCCATTAAGACCCCATCAAATCCGCCTACTGCCATAAATTCCTTCATCATTGTCGTAGCCATCACCCAAAATCAAACACGAAGCTCGCCGGAAAAACCACTCCATCACCCCCTTTTTACTATTTTTTTAATTTATATTAAATTTAATAAAATTAAAAAATTAGAGGTCTACCAATTCCACCCCCAACCAATCACTCCAACCTTCCTTGATATTGTCTACCCTGGATACCTCAACTTGATCAATTCCCACACTGGCTAGGAAATCTGCTACTCGATTGCTTTACCGAAAGCAATGAGAGCATCTCCAATTTTCAAATTGATTTAGTTTAGGCCAAATAATAGAAAGAATATTCTCCAATTTCCAAGATTTGGTCTTTTGACCGAACAAGGCCTGAATAACCTGAGAATCCCCTTCGATTTCCAAAAACGATATACCAAAATCTAGAGCCAACTCAATTCCTACTCAAGATCCTGAGCTTCTGCTTCATTATTAGTTCCATCTAGCAATTTCAATGAGAGAGCTCTTATTAAGGAGCCACTGTAATCTTTGATAACACACCCTACCCCTAAAGCTCCTGGATTCCCTCTACAACCCCATCAAAATTTGGTTTAAACCAACCGGGTTGTGGAGGAGTCCAAACTGCTTCATTTATTGTCTTTTTTTTCTTCTTATCAACTATTGACCCTTTAACGGGGTGTAATGTGTCTTACTTGCAATAGCTTGAATAGCAAAATTTCTAGTCACAAATGGTAGTCTCTTTTCTCAAATCATTTTATATTCTAGAGGATGTTATCAACTTAGTTAGCCGGGATACAAATGCTTTAAGTGTTTGTTGTTGACCATCCCAATTAAAGTAGATGACGTGACTTTGTAGATTCATTGAGAGCGTATTCAATTCTTTTTTTCAATCGACACCCAAAACCATATCAACTTCTACTAGAGGCAGGGTGTAGAAGGCTTTATGAAGTGTATAATCCTACAATCAATTTGATTTTATGGAGTTTCCCTTAACAAACTTTGATGGAACCATCACCAATTGTGACATCAGAATTATTTTCAAGGAAACAAATAAAATGATTGTTCAATCCGACAATTTATCAATAAAGTTATGAATTTTGACAGAATCAATGTGGACCATAACTTTCTTCTTAATATACCCTTGAATTTTCAGTTTCCGGGGATCAAAATTTCAGGTTACAGCTGTTAGTGATATACCCTTGAAATTTTGGCATCTGGGAATGAACTCTTCCTTAAACCAATTGAATTTTATTAGACCATAGACTGCTTGAACTCGTATAATCATTATTTTCTGTGTCACTCTCATTTCTATCCTAGTGTCAAGCATCACGAAGGTATAACTTTTGACAGTTTTCTATTGGTCAAATCTCTTTTTTAGCTTCCCAAATGTCATTTTTTTCCATAATTAAATTGGTGAGGTTGTGGTGCTCTAAATACTTGATAGACAGTATTCTATTCATTTTTAATTAGGAAGGATGAACTAGAGTTTATTTGCTGAGACCATCTTCTTCTCTCAACCATATGAATTTTAAACATTGCAAATTTGATGGTTTGTATCTCATGCATACACAATTCATCTCAGATATTGGGTGAAAGCCCTCTAATATATGTTTCCAATAATAAATGCAAAGCCTTAACAATGCTGAAGGGTCTCCAATTGGTGATAATTTGGGATTGGAAGAAGGTGATCGATGAGATCAAGTCACAAATTGTTATCAATGTCATGAGCAAGGGTAAGGTATCAGCATGGAATCTGAAATCTATTATTAAGGAAGCTAGATGGCTTGCCAGTAAATTTGACTCTATAACTTTTTAGAATACTTGTCGGGAAGGTAGCAAGGTTGCAGACCTGGCAGCTAATAAGGGAGAAGGCTTAATGGATCTATAAGGTGCCCCAGACAAATTATGGATTGCTCCATATCCATCTGAATTTCAGTGCATCCTAGTAAAGGATGCATCCCCTTCCCCCTTTTAGCCTTTGTTTAACCTCAGGTCCTTCACATTTACATCCTTTCTCCTAGGGGTCCTTTTTCTTAGCTGCTCACCCCTTCTAATCATTCACATAATATCATTTTTGGGGGTTGAGGTCACATGGCTCCCCTCTGATTTTACCCCCTTCTTTTACCCCTTTACCCTCATTTTTTCTAGCGCTTTGTTTTTACTGTGAATATTTTAGAGGTGGTGGTCATTAACTTGGGTGAGTTTGTGAACCCCAGAATAAGCTCCTTCCCAGGTAAGTTTCTTACTTTCCCTTTGGGCTCTTTGACAAAAGACTGCATTTTGAGCCTGGTATTATTTCTTTTATTGTATGTTTGGCCTGCAGATTCTTTGGAGCATTGGTGATACAGTGTTATTCGGATTACTCCCCCTCTTCCTCTGTCTCTGCATTACTAGCCATGAAGTATGCTTATGTGCTTTAAATCTCTTCATCCTATTTTATGTGACTATCGGTTCCTATGGGGCTTCTTTTGCTAAGGGTTTTATTCTCCTCCTCCCATGCTTTCTCCCTCTAATTTGGTGCAGGGCATTTTCTGTAATCTTTGATGGCCCCAAAACCCCAGCTCCCTAATCTTCTTCCACGTCCTAATTGCTCCTCTTTGGAGCAGACTAGAAAGAGATACAAAGGCGAAATACATAACACTGCCTCTCATATGCAGGCAAACTTTGCTTCTTACATTACGAAAAAACTCAAGAGCCACCATTTGAGGATTTTGATGGAAAGAATCTAAAATTGTACTAAAGAGTTGGATGGAGAGGACAATGTCAATATTGAAGCAATTGTTAAAAGAATGATGTAGGACCCCAAGCAATCCATAGGGAGGATGAATGCATGAAACATGGCCAGCAACCTGTTAGGGGCCAACATACTCTCCAGTGCCAGTAGTTCCTTTCTCCTTCATGAAGATCACAATAGCATAGAGATGGTTCTCAAAGAGGTCAGACAGCAGCATAATTTTTATTTGCATACACTTTTTTCAGATTTAGTTAAGACAAATTCCATCTCTTGTATCCAAGTAATAATCTGCGAGATGAATCCAGCAGGTGTAAATTGAGTGGCAAAGGCTGAGTGTTGTCATGATAAATACCTGGGTTCTAATCACCATGGCCCATGGGAACTGCTGGACACAAGTTCGTATAGCCCATCATAATGCAGATTCCATAGCACGTGGGCAGATTGTTAAAATCCACGCCCAGTTATTGGGCCCCCATTTGTGTCCATAAACTCTCATGCATTTTAAATGGCCCCTGCTGCCTTTAATCTATGAGAAATAAAGTAGTCTATATCTGCTGGTGCAGTCTGATATAGTACTCTGGATTCTTTGAGAGATGTGGTGAGATCTGAGAATAGTATAACTCATGAGAGAGGAGAAGCTGTTTTGTGTTGCTGAGAGTTGAGAGATTTGTCTGAGATTCATGATAGATGCTCTGTTTCAGTTTGGATGGCTGAGTTCAGGTCTGCCACCTTGCTATACGAGTTCAACCATTGCATGGCCTCTGGAATATCTAGCTTCACTCTTTGATTTAGTATAAAGTGCTTAGCTTTGGGCCCCTAGATGGTTTTCAGTGTCAATACTTCATTGACTCAGAGTGGCGAGGTAAATGCCTTTGGGTGTTGGCATCTCACCAACTATATTAAATGTCGGGTCCCTTAAGCCTCTGTAGTTTGTATATTTAGCAAAACAATATCTTTGAATAATGTTAAGGAACATTCCTTGCAAACTTGGCTAAAGTATCCAATCCAAAGAATATTCACCGACTGGATTTGGTGCAGTCGCATCAATCAATTAAAATATTCAATCTTGAAAGAGGCTCAACTGTTTCAGAAAATCACCAACAAAACTATCCCAAGCGATTGTCAACCCTTCCATTTCCTGTCATTACTAATTGTACCATTTCCATGCAACTCCTTCAAGGTTTCATCTGATGTAGTAGGGTTCAACTTCAGATAGAAAGGGTACTTCCTATTGCTTACCCAGTCGATGGCTTAATAAGGATCTCCATTATTTTATTTGGGAATATTGATCTTGTTATTATTTTTGTGAACATAAGGACTCAGATACTCGTTTGACTCTATATTTGTTTGTGTATTTCAAGCTTCTTAATCATCTGGATTTGTAAATGTACTTTATGTTTCTGTTTAATTGAATGTTGGATTCATATGCATATTTCCACATCCCTTTGTGTTTAAACTCTGGCTTGAATCATCACCAGGGAATTCACTATGACTAGATGGCTAAACCCCAAAAAACTTCATTTAAATTGTTGTTAATGTCGTCATACAGTCTTCTCTTGGTGTTGTTCATTACGTTTTTATCTGTTTGTTGATTAAAGCCTCCAGATTAGTGCACGATTCATTAATCTAGTTGATTTCACCGTATGTCTAATCTTTGTACTCCATAAACTCTCCAGAAAGACCATCTAAGTACTTCTGTAGCTACGCATTAGTAAAATTCCTAACTTATTCCATTGTAGCTTTTTTATTTATTTTCGTAAAAGTTCCTTTTTTTTACTAAGTTTGTAATTTTTTCCTCCAAAATAATATTTTTTATAAAAATAAATCTTTAGAGCCAATACAATGTCATTTGATTGTTTAAATGGGTGGGTTGTTTCCAACACCACCCAGGTTGAATTCTCGCAAGCAATTTGTTAAATGGATACGTGGCTGATTGTAATACCTGTTTATAGCTCCAATCAAAAGTGTCTACCCTTAACCACAAAATAAATAAAGCTTTTTCTTTATATGTATTTTTTAATAAAACTTATGATGGCTTTTTCAACCTCTTTTTTTCCTTTTTTAATAATGAAATTACTTTCTTATATAATATTTTTTTTGATCTTTTTTTAACTTTTTAAAGCATTAATAAATATGAAATAAACTTTCTTCCTTAATTTTACTATATATGAAAGAAATTCAATCTTTATAAGGTTTATCTCATGCTGTTTGCATCCAAGAAAACACGTCATGCTGAATAGGTACGGCTGCCCCAAAAGGCAAGGCCACTGATAATGGATGGCCAAAAACCAATAAGGGTAAACTGTCCGCAGCTGATATGCCAATAGTGGCTCCTTGCATGTCTGCACCTCCAATCATACTTGAATGTTCTTATGGGCCAGAGCAAAGCTTTATCAACCACACATTCTTTGCACAGATTTCAGCCAACAGAATTCTAAGGTTTCCTCTATTCTTTCAGAATCATAACAATTCTGCAGCCCTAATACAACTGTTAAGATGAAGTTTCTGTGTTAATGATATATCTAAATGGCTGTACCCTACCTTGTGTAGGTCCCAAACATGCTTTTCATATGAATGTTCAAAATTATGACTGCTGAGAGCATAGTTACCAAGTCCAGAAATATAGATTCATTCAGGAGGGCAAAACAAATCAGAAAAATAAGGTTGCTAGGTGTCTTTTTCTGCAGAAACATTTTTAAAAAATTAAAAATTTTGAAAAATAAAAAGGCCAACCATGCCCTAACTTATCCGGGCTGGCCAAAAAAATCGGATCCGGCCTGGTTTTGTGCAAATCTGGCCAGATTTGGTATCTATGGTTGAGAGTCTTCTTGGGTGAGAAAGAGGTTGTGGACACAAAAGAAGTAATACTTGGAAACTACTTGTTAATGCCTTGAACACAAATAATAATTAACTGTAACAATAAACATGCCCAGCCTAATCAGCATAAGCTTAATCCTGTTATTATAGTTAAATTTCTCCAATGTTCATAAGCCTACATCCATAAAGAAAAAATTAATAGTCCCTAAAATCACTTATTTATGAAAGCAAAACAATCCCATTCTTAACTCATAAATAATGATGAATTGAGAAGTAGTAACCCAAAATGTTTTGCCTTGAAAATAACACACGTGTATCTCTGAAATCTTTATAAATAATGTTGACCTGCAAAAGTCTAAAAAATTCAATAGAGGTTGTGGATTTGTTAAATCCATGATTTCCCTTGTCACTTTTGGGGTGTGTGTAGAGTTTTAGATGGTATGGTAGTCAACAAGGCTCAAAACTTGCTGTAAATGTTTCCATTATTACCAAGCACTTGCTTAGAAATAGAGGCCATGGAAGGCTATAAGGCTTGGAGGGATGGAAAACTCCTTGTTTTTCCCAACTTTAGGATGGATCTTGTGTGGAGGTCATCGGGTATGGGAGTAACAAGTTGGAATGTAGCCATTGCCTTGCCAATGAAACTTCTTCTACTCACTCCACATTTCTTTTCTTATAAATTTGGCCACTTGGATGAATGATGCACTCATACATACCCTTTTGAGGAGGATGAGCATAAATTCGTTGATGTAAAAAAACCCATTGAAGAAGCTTGTCTGAGCATTAAAGAAATTGAAACTCTGTTTTGAAAACTCCATATATGGGAATTTTTTTTCATATCAGACAATCCCACTAGCTGGAGAGCAGTATCATCCCTGGCAACCTACAGTCGTGACTGCAGAGTGGTGGTATCCACTGTCGGGTGGCAGTATTAACTGCTGGGCAGCAATAACCACCGGGCAGCATTAACCACCGGGCAGCATTATCAGCATTATTTTCTCAGGCCAACCGTAATGAATGTTTATAGGGCACAGGATGAATTGTCTAACCTTGTAGGGATCCTTCCATCATAGATAGGATGCCTGTCAAGTCTTTTCTATCTGATTGCTACTGGTTTGAGTGACCAAATGCAAGGTAGAAGTATATATGGATTCCTTGGAGGGGCAGAATTACGATTCTGGTTAAGTATGCCTTGTAGGGGCAAAACTGAGATTGCTTGTTTTTGGTAAAAGTCCATTTGCAAGGCTGCCAGCCCAGGTTTAGTAGTAGGGTCATCATCTTTAGATTGCTCATGATGAAAGTAATGTACATCACATTAACCTCCCCCTTAGTAGAGTGTTGAGAGCACATAGATGGCAAAAGGTAAATTAGTGTAATTTGTAGATGTCACACAAATGGTCTCTGCCCCCTGTGCCTTACATACCTGCTCAGGGGTGGGTCAGTGGTGAGCAAGGACGTCATTATATGTTGTCCGTTGTTTTTGTACATATCCATGGAGATGAGAGTCGGACTATATCCTGAATGCAAAAATAAAGGATAATAGAATCTTTATCAAAATGGAAGGAACAGAACATCCGACACTCTTGGTTAATGTTATACGGGTATACATGGGGGTTCAATATATTTTTGTAAATATATATCCCTAAAATAGAGGAAGTAGTCCTGATTGATACCGAACTCTCATAGTTAGTGACTTGAGGCCCTTGACTGATGTCTCTCCAGCACACCAAATCAATAATAAATTTCTGAATATAAAATTGAAACCACGATTTGTGTCCCACAGATACAGGATGAATTAGATATTTTGAAAATTCAGAAAAGAGTAGGACAACATTTTAGGCAGATGATAGAGGATCAGATTAAATGTTAATTTTGACCCAAATCAACTCTTGAATTGTAAGTAGCAGAAGTTCAGAAGGGCTCAAAACAGTTCCCATTTCAAGTTGGCGATCAATTGTAAATAAGAAGACACTGCAAAATACAGTTCCACACTTTAAGATGGAAAGAAATAATTATCAGTGTAGTGGAGGATGTAGTTTCTATGCCATATAAATTCTGTAATATATTTAGCATAGCTTTATGAAAAGATAAAGCTATTACATGTACGTAAACATTGAAATACTGTGCATATAATAGAGCTATACCCAAAAGCTACTGTTGCTACCACAACTGGAACTTTTCCTGACGCCCAGTCCTCTAGTGCTTGACTACGAACTTTATCACTCAGACCTGCATGATACACTGCAAAGATACAAAGAATTTTCAAACATTACTGGTGTTGCTTGTCACAATGTTTTCATTAAGGGCCACAGGAATGAATGGCATTTCATTATCAGAATAACACAAAGGAAATCTACTTTAGGCTCACCATGACAGGAAATGCCATTTCTCAAGAGACGGGCACCAATATCATCACATGTATTGCGTGCAAGGCAATAAACTATTGCACATTCTTGTCTAGTTTTCTTCAGTGTCTCCATGAGATCAGTGTATGCATCTTTCAGCAAATCCTTATATCGGACTGCAATAAGAAGAAACTGGATAAGGTTCCATCAGTTATTTCTCAAAAATCACAAAATATATTGAATATTTAGCATATCGAATTACTTTGTAGCCATCTGACACTTATAAGAGTCATACGAACTCAACTCTTAGCCACGACCAAGGGACCAAAATATATAACCACTGCAAGTGAACCAGTAATGTGATATATGATATATGATGAACAACCCAGCAGAACACAAAGTGTAGAATGCATAAAGTATAATCTCCACAACTTCCTCTTTTGGATCATATTCATCATAGACCTATCCCAGATGTTTATTTTCTACTTCTTTAAATAATAGTCATGATTGCACTATTGTGGGTTGGACAAAGTAGTCTTAAGAATTAGGATTGTATATCCAGTGTTCTTGTATAACGAAATAGACATATGAGTATTTCAAGACATGGCATAAAGACAAATAATGTAATATTGTGTTTGCTTATTTGTTGCAAGTAACTTACCGAATATTTTGAGATGTGCTTGTTATATGTTGTGTTCAGGCTTCAGACAAACTAGGAGATCTCTAATATACTTATCAGCATGACTTGAGAGATAAAAAGTTTAATTCAAACTATAGACATAATCAGTTCTAATCTAAGTAGCCAATTTGTTTTGGGTACAGAAATCAGGTATGCTGGTACAGCAAATTTTCTCACTGGATACGTTTTTTGGTACAGCTATACAAAAATATATATATAATATTAAAAATATAGACAAATAAGCAAAATCACATATTATGCAGACTACACAAAGTAAGTTAAATAACCACAAAACACACTGATATTTCAATGCCAAATGTCATGATAATTCAATCCTCTTTGCTGCAAGCTCCTTGGCACCAAATGGGTGGTTGTAATGGCATAGGATTAGCAAAAAGAAAATTTTTCAGCCCTAAGCAATTGAAAAAATGAAAGTGAGAGAAAATGTGCAATGAAATGTAAAAATGCAATAAGAGGTAAATGTGTTGTAGTTATTGTTTTCTCTTGATAAAATGAGTGTAAAAATTTCTTTTAGGGTTTCGACTATACTTTATTTCATTTTTCACTACTTTTTGAAGACTTTATTTGACTTTTTGTAAAGTGAAAATAAAACATAAATTAAAACATTTTTGGGCCCAGATACCTGTTGGATTCAGGCAGGATACCTCTGTGCACCTGTGGATATGCCTGGGTTCGTACCGGGTCAAACCCAGCCATGTCCACAAGTGACCAGACACAACCTCCCTGAATACCCTACTGAATCGTGCCGGTACCTGTACCCAGGGCATACCATACTAGTCCCTGCACCCATGGGTAGGGGCATTCAGTAACGTAGGTTCTCATATTTAGCTAGGCTACGTACTTGTCCTTGCATGTTTGCATCCGCTCCCCTCATATACAAAGATAATGCCCTTGTGTATTATAAAGAGACACCCTCCAAATTTAAGAGTATCCTACCTATGCATGCATACTATACACTCTATGTTTCATGATCTTGAATAAGGGTTTGATTTGATCTCATAATGATTGTCTGGTGATCACTCTCCTTATGGTTGACCTTACATAATCATGTCTACACACCAAATTTGTGACACTGCTTATCCAGAATCCAGCCTTGAACTTTAGAATTTGTAACAGGAATTTACCCTGATCATGAATCTCGATGTGGAAAATAATCAAAATTGATATATAGGGATGACCAACAATGATCACATTAACATACAGGTATGAGTGAAGTACATGTTGTCAACCTAGCGCTGGGCCCTGATTCGAAGACGTGCACAAAATGGCCAGTCCTCTATCCGGCTGAAACAATGGGATCTTCTCATGAGGGTGGGTGCCTCAATGGTGAGAAGAACCTCCAGAGAAGGCTGGTTCATGTATGATGTATCAATTAGGATCTCTACTCTATGTTGCGGACCACCGTGGAAAAGGGAGAAGGAAAACTTAAAGGGGAAATCCTACCTAAAGGGGGTGATACACCAAAATTTTGATCCACTCAACTTGGAACCTTAAACACTGAACGGACAAGGGAAAAGGAAGACCTATGATTTCAATCAATCACTTATGCATAAATGTTTCATGGAGAGGCTCGATCTAATGACCAAAATATGAGGGAAAACGATGGAGAGAGGTCTGACAAAAGACACTTTGCAGCCACCTAACATCCACTTTCAGCTTTAGCAAAAGACATAAAGAACACTTTAACATGCCCTGCACAAGGATAATCTAGCAACTAGGTATGAACCAGAATTTGGAAAGGGAGAGAAATCTACCACTTATGCAAATTGCTGAATGAAATATACACTATGCCAACACTTGAAATCTGAAAGTGCAGTCCTTCTATTGATCGAAGAGGTTACACAACTCACCAATGGCAGAGTCTGGTCTAACCAAGAGAGATTGAATGATTTTTAATCAAGGCTGAAAGCCATTATATAGAGAATTACAAGAGGCCAAAGATTGGCGTTGAAAATTTGAAAAGAAGGAATCACTTCGGTTAACTCAAGGCTTTACTTGGCCTTTCAATAAAATATGCTTTCTTTTATCTTTGCGTGAAGCTTCTTGCGCTTGAAGAAGTGAACTTGTCTTTGTTATGAACCGCCCACCTCTCTTTGCATGGAAATCCACGCCAATGTTAATTTTAGAACTCTATATGTGTTGCTTGATGCCGAATTGGAAAGTTGGAAAGGCTGAGTTGGTCGTTTGATAAGCTGAGTTGGACGAAGGGATCGGCTGAGTTGACTGGAAACGAGCGGGACTTTAATAACCAGTCAACTGAAGCTTTGGACGGCGTTCGAAGATAGCCCCTACTTGCATGTGTTTTACCCTGTTCTGGTCTACCTGTTCCTGTCTATTTCTGGCGAGGTTCTTTATTCGGATGTATTAATCTATATTCGGTCTATATTTTCTCCATTGGGCTTTGCTTTCAGAATTCTTCTTTACCCATGTTTCAACGGTTACTTCCCGTGGTCAGAATTTGACGGCTTGCGAGACGTCGCCGGAAGTTTTCTTATTTCCTTCGGAACCTCTTCTCTGCATATATTTCCTGCGGCTTTCTTTCCTTCTACTTTATCCTCCGAAGTATTCCTTCGGACTTTTTCCCAAAGGATATCTTCCTTTTCTTTTCCCTTTGCTCGGACTTTTGTGTTAGTCGGGTTTTTCTCTTAGTCATTTCCCCACGGACAAAATGTCGGCAAGAATTATCTCAATCACTTCCTTTGACCTTCGGAATTCTTCTTCGGGTTTATTTTCTCGGGCTTTTTGCGCGGCCCTTTCTCCGAATTTCTTCGGACTTTTGTCCGAAGGTCTCTTTTTGCTTTGCCTTCACTTGTTTTTTCTGCAGACTTTCAAGTCTTCCGAATTTCTTCGGACTTTTTGTCCGAAGGAAGTCATTCCCTGCCTTTGCCTTTTAACTTTTCTGAAGCCTTGAGGACTTTCGCCTATGTATTCCGAAGGATATCTTCTATGCCTTTGCTTTTTCAAATGTGCCCTTCGGAAAAGTCACCATGGTCCTCTCGCCGACCAAGTGCCCTCTGCAAGGGCTAGTTGCTCTTTGTTGTGCCATTTTCGGAAAAATTGTCGGGCACCCAGACTTTTCGCAAAGGTCCCGAATCTGTTCTCTCACCTTCCTAAAGGGTAGGTGCCCTTCGGGATTGTTGAAACTTTGGGATTCCTTTAATGGACTCTTTCCTTAGGCCTTTTACTTGGTTTTTTCTCGGAAAAATTGCAACTGGTCTCTTGGCCGATAAAATAACCCTTTGGCAAATTTGTGAACCCTTCAACTACTTGAATAAATCCGTTCTTCCTTTTGGGGAAAAAACTGTCAACAGTACATATGAGGGCATTTTCCAGTTCCCCATTTTAACTTCTAAATAACATCAAGACAATAATGAGCACCAACAGAATCTTTGTTCCAAAGAACATGATCAGCAGGAACAACATAAGTAAGAAAGCATTTTGAACTTTATTCAGAATTGAACTTAACTCAAAAACTTGATCCGTACTAGAATGTTATATTAAAAAATTCTCCTCATCAAGAACTGAGAAGCATATTACATCAAAGAAAAATGTTGTCTATGAAAAAAACACAAGCATTTATTCTTACCATTCCACACATCGAGGAAATGATGTGAGGCCACCAATAGAGATTGGTATGTGGCCAGCATTTTCTCCATGAGCTTGTACAGCATTTCAAAGCGCATATTGCTAAATATGTTTTGACAAATTAGGCATACAAAATTATCCATCGCCAATCAAGATCTTCACTACATTGTCAAGTATTGTTCAATAGTGGATAGTGATGTGTTTATCCCAAGGTGTAGTCCTTCCAATAGGATACAATTGATGCCTACAGACAGGTCAAGAGGAAATCCACATAACAAGATTCCTATATGTGATGAAGTCAATCAACCAGCCTGATAGCAAGAACAGCCATTCTATGTGAAGAAACAGGCGAAATTAGATCCATATCTGTGAGAAAAAACATGAAGCTGAAGATCCATAACAAGGATGTGGAAGGTACATTTAGGCTTGAAAATGCATTGCAAAAGGAAGAATCACGCAAAAGACTCCAGGCTAATAGAGCTTATTACAAAGAACGAAATCACACTAAGGTTGTTTTTCCTATACCCTATTTGACAGGGTTTCTGATAGGAGAAAAAGGTTGCTCTTAGGGCCCCAGTTTGCATACCTTTTCAAGTTGACTTGTACAAAATATAGCCATTGCAATAAGGCACTGGAAAGTAGAAACAGGCCAACCATATATCCCTTGCTGTTATTTGAAGAAAGAAAGAAAGAAAGAAATTATAATCATGTCCATGAATGACCAAAGTAGGTCAATGGGACTCAGAAAGTACAATCAATTATAAAAGAGAAGTACTAGGGTAAACACCCATTACAATCTGACTTGAATCGATGACAATTTTCACAATGTTTTGCCAAACAAACTTCACTATCCAGGCTTTCTGATTTCCTTTCCACAGATGGCAACATTCTGCATACCTCCCATTATGAGAGTATAAGTACTTTCAGAATCACTCGAAGCTAGAAACTTGCATTAATGGTCATCCTGAAGGATGAGGCCCCTGTAATGAACATTATTCGGAATTGCTATATTCATGCTGGGTGGATAAACTAGAGAAGTCTTGAGGTAGAAACATCTTGCACCTACACATGCGTTCCCACATTCGAATACCTCAGAGAAGTGGTAATTGAAAATTGTGACTGTGTCTAAGAATTATATTGACAAGGATTGTGATGATAAAAAAGTATATCCTAATTATATGTGTGCTTGAGAAACATCTTTCCATTGTGTGTCATAGCTATCATGTCTTCTCTCCGTACGGTAATTACATTGACTTGATGCTTTGAACAATGATCATCATTGTGGTCGCCAGGCCTGCAGCAGACATTATTTCACTGCAGCCTTTTTGAAACATTTTTTGGCAAAATACCCGTATAGCTTGCAATTTACATATAGCACAATCAGTCTGCATTTTCTGTCATAATAAAGTCTACTGTTTCTATTATCAAATATGTCACTCGATGGTTGTCTGGACTGCACTGAAATGATTCTTTTCCTTCCTTCTTATTTGTTGCATTAAATTTTTCACCCTTTTTATCATGTGTTTTATCTTCACCGATGTCACAAGTTTTAACAGTTCATCCATCTTTGAGGTGAACTTCTATCTCACACTTTGTGCACGTTACTCCCTTCTTTGATTTCACTATTTTCTGTTCTTTGAAAGACTGCACTATTTCTTCTCTTATCTGTTCAGCTAAAGATTTTGCAGATGGATATATTCTTTCTAAATCAGCATTTCTAATCTGCTCTAGTGTTAATGCATGCTGCACAGCTTTATCATAAATGTCTCGCAGAAACATTATCGATTTTTCCTTGCAAGTCCTCCTAAAAACCAATGTAATTTCATGGAATCTGGTGGAGTTCACTTCAATCTTCTTGTAAGATCTGTCACTTGTCTATTAAATTCTTTAATATATTAATCCTTTTTTTTTTAAATGTATATATAATTGTGTAAGCTTCACTGTCTCTGTAAAATAATGTACGCCTCTTAAAATGCCTGTTTCAATGCATCCCCATTTTTTTATTTTTCATCTGATAATGTTGCAAACCAATCTTCTTGCTTGAAAGTTCTAGAAATAAATACTACGAGTTTTTAAATTGCTCCATTTGTGGCAATAACAAATGTGTAGACCTTTTCATGATGTTCTGGGTCATCTTTCCTTTCTGGTTTAAAATGTGGAAGTATCACCATCAATCTTAATGATCTTGATAGACTGGAGACCATATTTACATCCACCAACTATACTGGACTTGAGCAACTTGACCGGACTTCCATCTCACTCAAGGCATCTTCATTCTATTCATCCCCGTCCCTTCCCTACAGTCTTTGTCAGTCAAACAGATCTCCAATGAATAAAAAATCAATAAACTTTCTTCTTAACTTTTTCATCTTGCCTACATTATACTTCTTCCCTTAATGTCTCTTCTTTTAATCTTATTGATCTATGAACATATGGTACGTGTTTTGTTCAAGAGGTTATGCAATATTGGCTTCTCGGAGTTCCTCTATCATTGTTATCATGAGACCCTATGAGGTAGTGGTTGGCCAATTTTGAACTTCCTACAAACATTAGAAGTGGATCAGGAGTACTATTGGCATCAAATAGGTGTGCCCTCTCTCTCCAAATCTCTTCAGAATCTAAATGAGTTGGAAGACTTTAAGTGAGGCACACTCAAGCAGAGGATGGGCATATATTGCATCATGCCCTCATTGTTACATTGTTTTTTGCCGATCATGTGGTCCTCCTTGCACATTGTTCTAAGGGTTTACAAAGGCAATTAGATGCTCTAGCTTGGTTCTCTACGCTTCAACAAATAGAGGTTGACCTTGGGAAGATCAAGGTTATGAACTGTAATGCCTCAAAAAACGCTCTCTCCAAGTAGTATTTTTTTCTACAAAGATGAGCATGTAGAAGTCATAACAGTCTATACATACTTGGGAGTTTAGTTTATGTCATGCCCCTCTTTTGGGCATAGAATGGGAAAAGACACTTAGCCGAATTCTTGGATGTTTCCCGTTGGCTAAGGGAAGGTAAAATCAAAAGGGAAACTTTGGTTCTATTTTTAAGTTATAAAAGATACTTTTTAATATATCTTTTCTAATTATGACTTAAAGGTGACTTGTTGAGCATGGGTTAACTTAATCCTTAATGATAAAAAAGCGTAATCTCTTTTAAATTACACTAACTCTCCCCCCAAGTGGAGCGCCCCAATTTGGGAAGGGTGTTTATGGAGGTTGAAGGCTCATTTGGAAAGGGTATGCTATTTTGGATACTGATTTGGAAACTAAGCACGGAAAGCTTAATTCAAGGCTTTAACGACAAAAACATTCAAGGTTCTAAAGGATTAGGGATGAACCCTCTAATTCTCATAGTGGGCAGCTTCATTTCAGAGGCTGTAATTGATCATCATATTCAGAAAATAAAGGGTTGACCCTTCCTAGGGTGTGACAAATTAATTGCAAGAGTGGCGACTAGATCAAGGAGGAAGGCAACTTGGTTTGAGGCCATTTCTAGGGCAGCAAACTAGTTCGTGTGTTTGAAAACCCCTAGCATACGGCTGCGCTACATTTTGAGGGACTAAAGACCCCTTGTCCTAGGGTTGCGTGCATAAGGACACAATAAATATACATCTGCAGCTGGGCGACCCCCTTTGGGGATTGGATTCATCAATTTCTAGGGCTAACTCAGCCAAAAATTCAGTTTAGAATATTGCATAATTATTCCACTATTATATAACTATTTTTTCAATCATTTATTGCTCCAAAATTCTAGAAAAAGAGGTATTTATGACAGCTGCAATATTCTGTAATTTCTGATCAATATTTGATCAAGAATAAGGTGTTTTTGGGTTGAATTGATGCCCTAATATTCAGTATAAAATTCAGAAAATCGCTGCTAGGGTTTGGAATTATTTATTACAGCAAATGTGAGATTTTTAGTTATTGAGGGTTTGCTGGAAAAATTAGAAGAATATTATCTTTGGTTAGGGTTTTGTGATAAAATTCAGATTTTAGGGTTTGCCCCAATTTGGGGATATTACAGTTTATAGGCCCATATCTTAATCTTAAATCTGCTTCTCAATCATTGTAAGGGATATGCTACCCAATCTTTTTAGAGTGTCGATGTTCTTAGATGCATTTGCAAGATATTCCTACAAAAATGCACTCTTTGGTGCTCTCATTAAACCCATGTTTCTTTATGGGTCTAAGATTTGGGTGCCAAGCTTGGGACCTATTGACTAGGCACATATTGCGAGGGGTGAAGACTATCTTTCTCCAACACCTGATCCGTTGCAAATGGATGGTCCCTTTGTGCATTGTCCATGCTAAGTTATTTTCCCAACCTCTTCATCTTGAAAGCATCATCATGCTCACTTTCCATCTCCATAGCCTTAGGTCCATGGAAGATCTTGCCTCGAGCCAGAAGAGAGACACATTCTTAGCACTTTTTTATTTGGAGCAATATGCTTCCATTACTCACCTTGGACAATGACGATGTTGGTATCCAAAGTCTAGTACACATCTCCAATCTATCGGCATTTTCATTAATTGGTTTCCTCCCTTTGGATACTCTTTAGAAGCCCCTCCCCATCTCCCCCTAAACCTATTCTCTAGAAAATGACATTCTATATTGAGCATTTTCTAAAAATTATGAATGGCACTATTGTCTGCCTCAACTATATTCAGCACCATTGCACTCGTGGCCTCGAAATTCCTCTTGGTCAAATAAAAATTTTGTTCTCACCTCTTGCAAACTGAGAATAATCACCACACCCCTTGAGGTGATACAATATATTATCTTTGTTCCCTCCAGGAGTTCGAAATGGTAAAGAAATTTAGTTTCAAATGAGTCACTACCTTTTTCCACTTTTATGATCAGAGGTGATCACCCTTCTACCTCCAAGAAGTGGTCACCTTCAAGCATCACATTTTGCAGAAGACCTTGAGGACTGCTAGATTGATTAGCTCTTTCTTTAACCCATTTTAGTTGTTGGAGGTATTAAGCGTCCCTTGGGAGCTACACTTATCCATATGGATGGTGATAGATTGGGGAGGTTAGTCCTCCACTTGCAACAACTATTGGTGTACCTTCATCCTCTTTTTTTTGATCCAGACAAGGTAGTTATAATGTTCCCAGATTTAGATAGTCGGCTACATTTTCTTGTTTCCATTCCAAGAGATCTAGGCAACCATATGTATTGCATGCTTCCTAATTATGGTGAGGAATATTAACTTTGGATGTTGGGAGAATTTTTGGGAGACGATGTTCATGTTTCTTCAATATCACATAGCCAAGCAACATTAGTCCTAACCACTCTTCCATGGATATCATAGGTATTGTATTATAGTGATCTATGATAAAAGCATCAAGACACATGATAAGGACATCCTTTATTTTATCTTCTTTGGTGATAGGTCTTCCTTTCTTGTGGTATTTGTAATCTCTGTAGGTCATGTATTTGCCTTCTTAACATTTATAGGTTTATCCGATTTGAACTCAACCCTCTTGTTAGCTACGCTCTTTTATAATGAATTTTAAGCTTAATTTAAGCTTCTAGTTTCTTTTGGAGCTTCATTTCAAGCCTTAATGTTTTTTTTGTTGGTTGTACCTTCAATCCCAATTGACCTACTTTAGTCATCAATGGATATTAATATAATTTATTTCATTCTTTCTTTTCTATTGTCTGTCTCTACAATATATAGCTAAATCATTGTTATTTGGTGGTGTATAGTAAATTCACCATGTACTTGTTGCTCAAGTGGACTTGATATCAAATGTACACATATTCTTACGAGCAACCAACTTGATAAGAGAATTGTGAATGTCTTGTATCATTATTTATCCATGAGAATAACTCTTACACAAGAATGCAAACATAAAATGAAATCAAAACAGATATTCATCAAGTGGTATATCAATAGAAAAAGAGACTCAAGGGTCTTATACTAAACATAGTCTTCTACAAGGGTTGCAACTAAGTCTTTAATTAAGATTAACTAGTAAACAATAAAATCTACCCTTCACTACCTTCTAACCACTAGTGGATGTCTCCTTTCCTTATCCTGAGCACAAGCTTTCCAAGTAAGCGAAAATATCCTTTTATAGACAATATATTAAAGTCGCAACCCTTTGAGAAAAACATTTCAAAATTAATTATATATAATAACACTCTTTAGTCTCAATTTCGCCTCCATTAAAAAGCAATTAAGTGTACTTCTTTAATTGTATCTTCCTCTTCATATGGCTATGATAACTTGCTTAAGATGAACACTGTATATCTCAATCTTATTTAAATGCTTCAATGATCTTTCACAAGGAGTTCCAACTAAAATTTGATCAGCACGATGTATATTTTAGAAGTTTCTTTCTCTGTCAACCTTCTTGCTCTGTATTTTATATTTTGTATTTTGTTTTGGCATCAAAAATTATTCTTACCTAAAAATTTCAAACATTCATAGCTTAGTATAGATAAAGTCTACTGAGATGGTCTATCAACAAGAAGCACGCATAGAATAGTAAATACAAAACATAGCATGTACGAGTATCCAAATAATAGCAGCTTTGTATTCTTTAATGATAAGTCTTAATAAAATTCAACTATTTTCGGGAGGACCTGATACAAGCGCCCCAACATGCAATATGTTATTTAACAACAAGACCCAATAGTTGTCGATTAACCAACCGTTACAACCGACATAACAAGAAGCATGTTCTACTGCTTATAAAAGGCCAACAAAAGACTAAAAAAAATATGTCGGCTATTGCAATATGTTTATTCATAATTGTCATCTACATTACCCCCCTTTAAATAGGTCAAAATTCCTTCTGACTAGAACAATACAAAGGCACTCAAGCGCAAGCAACAAGAGGAGGGGAAGAAGAAGATGTCCTTGGAAGGACTGCCGAAGTGACTGGAGAGTTCAAAGGAACAACCTTGAGTTGATGGAGTTAAGCTCGAAGGGCATAGACTTCTGAAGTCTAATGTTGGAGATGCATAGTAACCATAATTTCATGTGCCAGTGAACACTTTACCATCTGCACAGCCTCTTGTATCTTGGCCTTCACTTGATTAAGCTCTTGACTTTGTGTTTGTGTGAGTTGTGTATGTTGACAGAGTTGCTCCTGAAATCGACCCTACTAGTCCTCCAACTAGTCGTGTAGGGCAACTATCTAATTAGTCATACCATCCTTCTTTGCTTGCATCCGACGTTGCTCACACATAGAAGGCTGAAGAAACAGTATCGGTACCTAGAAGAACGCTCAATACTACGTAATGAGGCTAGAACTTGCTAAAAGTATGAGGGCTGGTGTGGGCAGCCAACACTCATGCATCTCAGGAGTGTTTGACCTTGGCCATCCTTTATTGGCATATATTCGTGCAAACTCATCATGGCACTTATTTTGCACAAGTTGTCCCTGGCCATCCTGATGATCCTTATACTTGGTCCAAGAAGAGTATCCTCTCATTGATGATTATTATAACATGGATGATAGTCCCTCTTCTAATGCTTCCATTTCTATCAGCCCTCACTTTGACTCGAGCAATAATGAGGATGATTATATCAATTCAAACCCACCCTTTATCCACCCTTGCAACATTTTCGGCAGATGACTAATCAAACTTCAACTCACATTCAAGCTTATCCTATACAACCAACTTTTGTCAACCCCTCATCTTATGAAGAGCACCTAGCTCAAACGCGTATTTCAAAATGCATTATAGGTCATGTTGATTCTTATCCTATAGCTTATAGGATTGTTCAAACCTATCTTATAGGTTCACTTTCAATTTCAAACTCTTTCAAATCATCTAAAACTGCACAATCACTTATTTCCAACTGTATCGGCCAGCCCAATACAGTTCTATTACACTTAGCTCAATCTGACCATAACGGCCAACTCAATACTCAATTACAACCAATTACAAACAACTGCATCAGCCATGACCTAGTATGTGCCAATATAGTTCTAATTCAACCCCCTGCTACAAGCAAATGCACTGGCCATGACCCAAAATGTGCCAATATAGTTCTTCATGTTTCATCCAACTGCACTGACAATGACACAAAATGTGCCAATGCAATTCTTCTTGTTACAAACAACTACACCAGCCATGACAAAAAATGTGCCGATATAGTTATAATTTTATCTCCTATTACAAACAACTGCATCAACCATGACCCAAAATGTGCCAATACAATTTTCTTGTCCCACCTAACTGTATCAGTAAAAACAAAGATTGTCCCGATATAGTGTTAATATATCCTCCTATAAATTACAATACCTCAAAGCAACTAAAGTGTATCAATCATTATACCTCTATTTCAGCCAACCATATCAACTAAATCGATACAATTGAAACCAATTCACACTTGCCTAACTATATCGATCAGCCCAATTCTATTACACTAGACTGTATCACCCTAGCCGATACCGTCTAGTACAATTTATTAACACCTCCCAAAGATCCTGACATTGTCCTACATGCGACATTCCTTGTTGTAATACATATTTAGACACACGCTGACATCATTAATAGTTCTATAGATCTTGAGGTTAACTCCAATCCACCTACATCCCATAAGTTGGGACATCTTGCGATGCCCATCCTTTTCTTACTACACATGTTGGGGCATCTTACGATGTCTTCCGTTTTCCTATTTCAGGCTTTAGGGCATTTATTGATGCCCATCCTTCCCTTCATGCACGCTTTGGGAACATCTTACAATGCCCATCCTCATTATCCCGCCTTCTTGATACCTCATCCTTGCCATGAGAGAGAAACCTTCTACAACAACTACACTTGCGTTTCACATATTCTCCTTTGATGTTGCATTCACCTTAGCATATATGTTGCTATTTTGTTTCGTGTTTCTTTTCACGCTTATTTTTCAACATGCCTTTACATTTTTATAGTCAGCCATTGTTGTCTTCGCAGCTCTTTGGTATCTTTTATTTCCCCCTCCTTTGGGATGATTTACATTCGGCATTAGTTTCCCTTGTGGATCTTTCGTAGCACATACCGGTTTTCTTTTTCAAGCATTATATTTTCCTCCTCGTTTGGTATGATTTATAGTCAGCCTTAGTTTCTCTTGTGGATCTTCAGTAGCACCTTCGGGTTTTATTTTTCGGTATTTTATTTTTCCCCTCTTTTGGGATGATTTACAATCGGCTTTAGTCTCCCTTGTGGATCTTTGATAACACCTTCAGTGTTTATTTTTCTGCATTTATTTCACATTTTAGTCGGCCTTACTTTCCCTTGTGTATCTTTGGTAGCACCTTTGGGTTTTGTTTTTTAGTATTTTACTTTCCCCTCTTTTAGGATGCTTTAGAGTCGGCCTTAGTTTCCCTTGTAGATTTTAGGTAGCACCTTCA
Source organism: Torreya grandis (assembly GCA_037957365.1). Lineage (NCBI taxonomy): Eukaryota > Viridiplantae > Streptophyta > Pinopsida > Cupressales > Taxaceae > Torreya > Torreya grandis. Next base: position 527,588 of record JARHVA010004373.1, on the reverse strand, counting down.
AGTTTATTTTTCACATTTTAGAGCATTTTTTCAATCGGCCTTAGTTTCCTTGTGCTTCTTTGGTATATTTTTGCTTCCCCCTCTTTTGAGGTGATTTTTCTTATCAGTGTTTGTGTTACACCCTTTGTAGGTTATTTTGACTTCTCTAGTGACATGATTACCATCTTTCATAGATTTTCCCTTCTCTGGGTTTCCTTTTCATGATTTGACTTACATTTCCATGTACATTTGAATCCCTTATTTTGCCTAGTCACTTTTGAAGCAAAACTCTCCCTTCTTGTGGTCAGCTTTACTGTATCACCTTTTGCACATGGACAGATCTTTCGCGATCCCCATCTCTACCTTTCATTTGACTTTAGGCACACTTGGGTCAGTTTCAAGATTGCATTCTCTTATAAATGCAAATCTAGGAGTCTTTAGGCATCTTGGTCGTTAAGTTCTCTCTAGTAGCTAGGTGTAGGCTCTCTTGTGTTAGTCATCTTTAGCACCCATTGTTGGTTCATCCAAATCTGTATGGAGGAAACTAGAAAAAGCCAAAAGATTCAAAAAACATATCATAAGAAAAGGTAATGTTAAAAGGCAAATAATATCTTCAAAGTTGGATTACACCAAAAGACATGATCTCTTTGGCACATCTCTTATTTTATTTGAAGCTAAAACTCCACAATTGGCCTCATGGTAGAGCCAAGGTTCATTGGGGTGTGGCAGGTCAGTAGACTAGGGTAGGTCTTATTATATCATTACATATCTTTTTACATTTTAGTGCCACCTACTTTCTCACACAAGTACCTGATTTTCACAATAAACCGACGGCTCTGTAAAAGGTCCTAAAGAGCAGGAAACACATTGTGGGAAGGTAGGATCCTTTTATTTTTCATGCATGCTAGCCTTCATGGGATGATCTTTATACTTGTTTGCCCAATCTTACACTTGGTAGGTGGAGTTCTCTAGGTCCTTGATGTTGATAGTTCTTAGCCTTGCCCACTTGATTATAGTGTCTCATTCCCACTAAGAATTTATACATCACCCTAGTGCAACCAAGCCTTACTCACAAATGCCTATCAAATTCATTTCCATGTTGTCTCCATCATCATAGTCATGTCTCAAGATGGTCGTGTTTTCCTACACATTGCTTTAGCACAAGCATTGATTTTGAATTATCACTCATTAGAATCTTTGCTACCTTTTGTTATACATCCTTGTTTGATTTAAGTTTTCACTTGTCTTACATTGGATATTTTTACAATCATATTATAATATTTTCATCCCCTTTCTTTGACTTAAGTTTTCACTTGTCTTACATGGATGGCTTTACAATCATTTCCTACACATCTTTTGTTTGTCGATTTTTCTATCTACTTAGGATGTCATTTTGTTACACTTAGCTTTTGTTCTTTTTGACCATGCATATACTCACATTTGCGAGAGAAAAATGAAACATACATCCTACATTACATCATCACATTCTAATGACCTAGCTTTGAAGATTTGCATTTTTTTTTGTTTTTATTCTCTATTTTCTATATTTTATCATATCTTAGATTTTGTATGCCCCTCTGATGATCCAAAAAAAGCATTACGATCCTGGCAACATAAGGAATTTTAGGTGCTCGCAGAAAAAAATGTAAAAAATTGAGTTTTTTCTTACTTTTCAGGTTTGTCTGTCTAGCATACAGATTGGTACCTTCCTTCAACAGTAGTACATGCATCGTCATCTCTTCAATCAGCAAGGTAGGTGAATGTACATATTTTCATTTATTGACTTTTGTTTTGTTCAGCATTCTTCTTAGTTTTGCTCTATTGTGTTGCCTATGTATCTATCGCAAAGCACCATCCCACGTTACACTATTGTGGTGTGATGAGTTTCAGGTGGGGCATATGTATACACATGATATTTTTCACATTTATCACTTTACTAATAGTTTCTCTTGTAAGGGCTTGTCGGAGTATTAATCTCCTTGAGTGCACACCTTAAAGGGGCATAGGAAATGGGCTAGAATCGGCTCATGGTACTTTGCAAGATATGTTTGCATACTATTATGTCATGCCTTCATTACTATCAGTCTGACCTCCCTAAGCCTCTTTCCTTCTTACCTCTTCATCTACTTTCCATTCAATCTTGCTAGCCACCTTATATTCCTATTGTATTGGCTAGGTTGATACAATCTGTTGCATACTTGTCTCTCCCTATATTGTATCGGCCTAGTTGATACAATTATGAATTGCCTCTACCAATTGTACTGTATCGGCTTGTTAGCCAACAACTCTTCGATTGTATCGCCTTGGCCGATACCATCGACTTAGAGTTCAAGGTTAGTATTGGGTATTGGAACCATATATATAGAGTTCATATTTCATTATCAAACCATATAACACACTCATGCTCTACTTGTGCACGCATTTTTGCTCTTAAGTAGTAAAAGAAGTTAGAGGTTTAGAGTCTAATCTTGGAGGTCTAGTCTTGCTTATGGTCTTTGAAGCTTAATAGAAGTCGTCATGCCAAGGAGGTTTTCCAATCTTTGGAGTCCCTAACTAAGATATCTAGGTCTTCTTCTTGCCATTTGAGGTCTTCATCCTACAACATCTCTTGCAAAGTGTCAGTTGAGACAAAGGGGGAGATTGGTGCATTGATGGGTCCAACCAAAGATAGTATCTATGTCCCTGACCTCTTTCCTTTATTTACTTAGTAGATTAGATATTGTTTTGTTCATTGCTATTGTAGATGTGTTGTTTATCCTTACTTATGCTCCTTATACCGAATAAGATAGTATAACTATCGGGTTGCTCAGGTTTGTCATTTATCACCTTAGGTTGCATAGACCACCCAACAGTTGACCATTGCACCACTTAACTTCTTATTGGTATAGTACTTGTAGCTATCTTGGATCTAGGTTACCCTTGTTTGTCAATTCCTTGCATGTCGTATCCTTATATCCTTGATACACCCCTCTACAATCATTGTTACAACCATTTATCCATCTTGAGCCCTAATGAAAGCTATAGCCCATGTCATAGGCTTAGTCTTTAGAACCCTATCCTCTTGACATTTGACTATGAATTACTCTTTGCTAGGTTTACAGTTATTCTACATCTTTATCCGCTATTCCAAGTATATGCATGCTCTATTGTTATGACCTTATTTGCAGCTTAGTCTATTGAGAGAAAGAGGATTGTTACAGGTCATCCTAGCACATGCATACACTCTCCAAGACATGGATTACGTAACCGGTAAGTAATCGCCAGTTGCTCGATTACTCATTGAGAAAACCACCAGGGGAATAACTGCCACTCGAAAACGCCAAAATTAAAAAATCACATTTTTTTTTAAACTGGCAAGTACTCGTACGTGGAATTACCATGCAGAACGCAAAAAATCCACAGAAATGGTGCCAAACGCTGGAAAAACACTGCAAAAATGTGGAATTTGTAGTTTGTTGACTCCTTTGACGCAGATGTTTGTGTCTCAAACATGGGTGGAGTCATCATATTCAAAGAAAGCTATTGGAGTCAAGGTTGGGAACACAGTTTTCAATAAGGCCTTCAAAACGAGAGCTACAAATATCGTCAAGGTAGCTTAAAATTCCAATTTAAATTTCAAGTTGTTTCCCTTGCTTTCAATTTTTTAAAAGTATTTATTTTATAATTTATTTAGAAGTTTGTAACACCAACTTTAATTTGTTTGTAACTTTGTAAGTGTCTTAGACATTGGTGAGGGTTTTGCAATTAGTGGATGGGGAGCAAAACCCAATGGTTTATATTTATGAGGGCATGGATAGGGCCAAAGAGGTCGTCCAAAACTATTATAGGGCAGATCGTGCTAGATTTGATCTCATTTAGAAGTTGATTGATCAGAGGTGGAACAATCAACTCCACCAACCCATCCATGCAGCGAGGTATTACCTTAACCCCAAGTTTTTCTACTCTAATGGCTTCGCAGATGCTAGTGGAGAGGTTATGGAGGGTATCTCAACATGCATTGAGAATATGACAAATGACCTTAAGGTGAGGGACCTCATTATTGAAGAGTTGTAGAACTACAAGCATGCAACGGAAAGGCTCTTTTCTTCAGCACTAGCTATCCGAGGGAGAGCCACGCAGTCACTAGATAATAGAAAATGAAGCCTTTACTTGTACCATACCAGTTACATATTTATAATTATTAATTACTTACAAAATTTTCAATATCTTGTTTGCAGGGTCATGGTGGGAAGATTGGGGTGGGAATACCCCACATCTTCAAAGCCTAGCCCTCCGCATTTTATCTCAACTTTGTAGCACTTCTGGATGTGAGCGCAATTGGAGTTTGTTTGACGCCATTCACACAAACAAGCGCAACAAGTTGAGCCAATGCCTCAATGACCTAGTTTTTATGCAATACAACCTTCGACTTCGCACAAAGAAGTTGGAGAATGCATCAGAGCCTATCGATCTAGATGAGATCGATCCCTATAGTGATTGGATTGCACAAGAGGAGGCCCCCATCTTTCTAGAGAACGAGATTTCTAATTTCAAGAGGCAAGCTATGAAGGGTGCAACTGCAGCATGTTAAGCACACACTTATACTGAGAGGGGGGTGAATCAGTATAAGTTCATCTTCTACTTAATAAAACTTAATAACCATAATAACACCATTCACACAAAATAACACAATTAAGAGAAGATTTACATGGAAACCTTTTCTGAAAATAAAACCACAATATAAAATTCTCTTATAAAATTTGTACGCACCAACCTACTAGAGACAACAATCCCCACTATACAAAGATTTTGTAAGCACCAACCTATTGGAGACACCAACCCACCGCTAAGCACCAACTTAACAAGAGACACCAATCTCGATGGTATGAGACACCAACCTCCAAAATAAACAAAGTATTTCGTCTTCTTGTATTTACTCCTTCAATGAATGATAGTCATGTAAACTTCACAAAATCTGCCTTTGATAAAATATCAATTTTTTCTTCTCACATATTTATCTCCTTGAATGATCTTGTTACATTTTCATTTGCTCCACTTGATTCCACAATCAGTATAACTTCATCTTTTAATTAATAAAACTTAGTAACCATAATAACACCATTCACACAAGATAACACAATTAAGAGACAATATTTACGTGGAACCCTGTTCTGGAAATAAAACCACAATATAAAATTCTCTTATAAAATTTGTAGGCACCAACCTACTGGAGACACCAACCCACCGCTAAGCACCAACTTAACAAGAGACACCAATCTCGTTGGTATGAGGCACCAACCTCCGAAATAAACAAAGTATTTCGCCTTCTTGAATTTACTCCTTCAATGAATGATAGTCATGTAAACTTCTTCACAAAATCTGCCCTTGATAAAATATCAATTTTTTCTTCTCACATATATATCTCCTTGAATGATCTTCTTACATTTTCATTTGTTCCACTTGATTCCACATTTATTCTCTCTTATTGATCACCTTCTTCTCTTTGAATGTTCTCTATATATATTCTATTCACTTCATTGCTCCACAATTATATCTCCATAAAATCTGCTTGCAAATATTTCACATATATTTATGCTCTAAATCTACTATAGATATGCTCTAGATCTGCTATAATTCGAATGATTTTTCATTACATTCCATGATGTTTTAACTCCCACATTATCTCCTTCTATACCACTTAAACTGCCTCTTCATTGAGGGGGTGCAATTTCTCTCAATGGAGATGACTGCTCCAAGGGAGACATCTCCTTAAAAGATGGCGCTCATTATGGGTCAGCCATAAATAATATTTATTTGCACTAAGAATAAAATATATAATAAATGAATTCTCTCTTATAACTTTCTCATGGGTCAGCCACCTTTCAAATATGCAATTTAGAATATAATAAAAGTTTTTAATAATCCCTTCACAGTCTGCCAGCCCTTTCTAATTCATTGTGATAGTAATTTTGCTTATGACATTAATTATTCTAATCATGATCGATCAGCGCATTTATTCTCCTTTGTCTTCAATAAAGATATCGTGATTATAGACCTCCTTTGACATCAATGACAATATTTCTAACAATCGCCCCCTTTGTCATTGATGGCAACCTTGTAAAATAATCTATGAATGTAACATGAACATAATTCTCCCCCTTACTATAATTATCCCTCTTTCTATAACTCTCCCCCTTTGACATCAATGGCAAAGGGATGTTCATTACTTCCATCTACAAATAGAACATGGGAAACATCCATGTCATCTTCTTCAACGTATATATATTTTATTGTTGTATCTACTCATACAAACATCATGGAAACCCATAGGCATCTCTTTTAATGATCAATACTCACATCTACTTCAATATCCTTTCCTCTCTATGCTTGGGTGACATGCTTCCTCCATAACTATCCAAAAATAATTTGGATTATCTTCTTAAATTTAACAAATCAGGAATTTGTTCTGCTATCCATAATTTTCTACGTATCTTACAAGGTGTAGAATACCTTCAACTCTTCCTTCTCTGTCCAAGCCTACTAAATGAAGAAGGTCATCCTTTTGATCTCTTTGTGAGAGTCTTCTCACCTTCTTTCTGAATTATTTTGCTCTTGCTTTCTTTTCCAAACTTTTGTAGATTTCCCTTTATGCTTACCAATGGCATCCATTTTCTTGTTCTATCTGGGAGATTCCATAAAACCACTTCTACAAAAACGTGTTACGTGACCATAGTTATTGCACTTATAACATATAATATCATTCTCATTGTAGTTTGACAGAGGAGTAGATGAGTTGTAGTTTCTATTTGAGATCCATAAGTACTTTTGTTTTTGTTCCATACATAGTTAATCCTCGCACGTACCCTACAATTTGTTGCTTTATGACCAAAACAATTTGCAGAAAAAGCAATAACCATAAAAGGAATTCTGGAACTTGGTCTTATGAGTCTATCTTGGAGGGAATGATCTTCTAAATAAATATTTACCCTGAAGGGGATTTTCTTACCTTTATTGTCTTTGTGAGGAGTGTTGGGTTTCTGAGGAATATTTTTCTCTTTCATAATCTTTTGGTTTCCTTCATAGCCAAGACCAGTCTTGATGAATGGTGACCTCTGGCCATTGATGATGTTATCTAAGATTTCAGTACTTTTCTCAAACTTGAGGCTTTTGTTAAACTTAGTGGTTGTTTTCTCTAGTTTCTTCCTCAAGGAAACAATTTCAGACTCTAGCCGCTCACAATTTTCTTCTTTTGTATTCAATTGGATTCTCACCTCTTCTTCTATCCTTTTCGCCTCCTCTAGTTGAATCTTTAGGCCAACGATAATCTTTTCTGATTCCTCAAGTCTTTGTGACAATTTCGCTCTTGAATCACAATCCTCCTTTTCAAATTTCTCAAGTTGCAAATTTTGTTTCAAGTTCTTTTTCTTAAGCTTCTTGATCTCACTTGAGGCACAAATAAGTTCTTCAAAATCCACTTCTCCTTCAGTTTCGACATATTCTTCTTCTTCTGAATCTGTCTTATCTTTTCCTTCTCTTGCATAGTTGTCTTCACCTTCCAAGATATCACTCCTTGTTTCTATTGCCATGACGAGGGTTTCTTCTCTATTACTATCTAAAATACTTTCATTGCTCTCTTCAGATGCGCTACTATCCTTTTTGGAATAGAGGTTTTTCTTGTGCTTATGGAAGTTCTTTCCATATCTACCTTGTTTGTAGCTCTTTTTGTATTGATGATGTTTGTACCCTTTCTTTATGTTATGAGATTGTTCATCATCACTACTATCCTCATGTGGACACTTAGCAGTAAAATATCATATTTTACCACAATTAAAACATTTGAAAGGTAGCTTACCTTTGTATTTGTTGGATCCTTTCTTAAGCTTTCTTACAAAAAGGGCCTCCTTTTCATATTGTTCATTGTTGGTGCTATCGCTTGATTTAGGTTCTTTATTCTTCACTTTCTTTGAAGCTTTAAAAGTCGCCTCCTTTTTTGATGGCTTCTCTTTTTTAGTCCTCATTTCATACGTTGTGAGGATCCCATGCAATTCATCCATAGTTTATCCAAGTCCTTCGTTCCTCAATGGCTGAAACTTTTGCATCAAATCTTAAGGGAAGTGACCTTAGCACCTTTTGCATGATCATTGGCTCTTCAACTTTTTCACCGAGTCCTTTGATGGCATTTACAATTTCATCCACACGGAGATATGCTGCAATATTTTCTTCGTCTTTCATTCTCAAATCCTCGAATTGACTTCTATGTGTTTGAAGCTTAGCCTTATTAACTTTGTCATCTCCTTCACAGATATTCTTAAGCTTCTTCCAAATTTCTTTCACCGATTTACAATGTATCACCTTGACAAACTCCAAATCTGATAGATCACACAAGATTGCATTCATAGCTTTTGCATTGTTCTCACTAGCCTTCTTTCTACCCTAATCTGTTAGTGGAGATGATGGAGCAGTATAACCATTCACTACTGATTGCCAAATGTCAAAGCCAAGAGACATTAGATAGGTTCTCATCCTTATGCTCCAAAATGCATAGTTCGTTCTGTCAAACAACAGAGCTCTATTTGTGGCAAAACCTTCTTGTACAAGATGACTAGCCATGTGTGCTCTCGAGATCTACCTTCTAGCAGTTACATTGTTTCTGAAGGAACCGCTCTGATACCAATTGTTAAGCACACACATTGAAAGGGGGGGTGAATCAGTATAAGTTGATCTTTTACTTAATAGAACTTAGTAACCATAATAACACCATTCATACAAGATAACACAATTAAAAGACAAGATTTGTGTGGAAACCCTTTCTAGGAATAAAACCACAATATAAAATTCTCTTACAAAATTTGTAGGCACCAACCTACTGGAGACACCAATCCCCACCGCTAAGCACCAACTTAGCAAGATACACCAATTTCGTTGATATGAGGCACCAACCTCCAAAATAAACAAATTATTTCGCCTTCTTGAATTTACTCCTTCAATGAATGATACTCGTATAAACTTCTTCACAAAATTTGCGCTTGATAAAATATCATTTTTTTCTACTCACATATATATCTCTTTGAATGATCTTACATTTTTATCTACTCCACTTGATTCCACATTATCTCTCATTGATCACCTTCTTCTTGTTGGCCATTTTTGGCCCACATACTCAAGCTCTTGCATTTTTCCGAAGGACTGTTTCAAAGAGGCCAAAGGCATTTTCAAATTTCAACAGTCCATTCAAAGGAATCCGAAAGGTACTTTTCCTTCGCAATGGACCTTTTCAATTTTCCCGAAAGGTATTTTTCCTTCGCAAAGGGCCAAAACTTTTTTCCGAAAGATCATTTTCACAAAGTTGGAGGGGTCTTTTCAAATTTCTGAAGGGGTCTTCTTTCCAAAAGGTCCAAACAGATAAGCCAAAGGGTGCTTTTCAATTCTTATGAAGGGCTTTTTCAAAATTCTGAAGGATTAAAAAAAGGGTCACTTTCAAGAAATCCGAAGGGCACCTCCCTTTTGGAAAGGGGCATTTTCATAAAGTCTGAAGACATGAATTCCTTTGAACAAATTGTTCAAAGCAAAAAGTCCAAAAAAATAGCCATTTGAATTTGGAATCCTGAGACGTTCCTGCAAACGTCAAAGATGGGTCTCGTCAAGTAGTCGTTTGCATTCAAAAGAGGTCAAAGGGAGTCAGTGAATCTTAAGGGCGAAAGCGTACATGACAAGTGTCAAAGACGCATTCAACTGGCAGGAGATCAATGACTCACAAGCATCCATGTCAGGCGGATCGGCGATGCGAATCAAAGATCCAAGTTAGTTTCTAACGACCAATCAAAACAAAGGAAAGCCCAAGCGACTGACAGGTGGAAATTAATGGAGAGGCTCTCGTCCTTCGACATGGCCATCATCTTCAACAAACAGTTGCTCAATTCAAATGCAGCATGACTCGGACCAGATTCAAAGTTATGGGGATTTTGTCCTTATACGTATAAGACAAGTGAAGGATGGCGTGGAAGTGAAAGATAAAGATCAGATGATTAAAGAAGGTACCTTGAGCATTAAAGACGTTCCTAGACTTTTCCTTTTTAGTGGATCATGACATCATCATCCTCAACAAGTTCTTGTCTTCTAGTGTGTTTCTCAACCAATGAGAGGGCTTGAATACTATTGGAGCTAATGGTGGTTATTTTGTTGAAGAAGGATTAGTCTTAATTAACCCAAATGTGGGTGAGAATTCACGAAGGGTGGTTGGATCTCATTTATTGAATTTTGTTTGCTTGCCTCTTCTCTTTTTCTTCTTCCCTTTTTTTTATATATCTCCGTTGGCTCCCCCATAAAAAAAATATCCTCATTTGACAAAGAAAAACACTGTCAAAACTTGTAAGAAAGACCTTTTAAAGCAATAAAGATCAATTCTTACCTATTTCTTGCCTAAAAATTGTGTTTAGCAAGCTTGTAGATGATGGCCTTGTGAAGAAGTGTTCTTCCATGTCCATTGTCCTTTTTTGCCTATTTTTAGGTGTTTTCAAGTTAGTCGCAGATCTGAACTTGAGCTCTTTCTGCCATTAATGGACGCTTGGTGTGGATTTTGAAATTCCTCTTTGCTTCATGTATAGTTTAGTGAACCTAGTTTATGAAACACATGCAAATTAACTGATTGTGAGGTTGTGTGAGCAAGAATTATCTTATGCTGAATTAGTGTTTATTTCATGCTTATGTCAATCACTCTCTATTTGGTGCATCACCTCCCTTAGCTCATATTTTCTTTTTTATGTTATCTTTCTCTCCCTTTTCCTTGGTCAATAGTAGGTTTTAATGTGTGGGAACACGCTGAAGTGAAGCATCTGAGGAGCTAGCCTCATTAAAAAGCCTAGAGGTTCAACCTCACTACAGGATACCCACAGCCTGAGGTTGTCCCAACGCTTGTAGCTAGGAGTGAAAGAACCTGAGAAACTCTCCCACAAAGGGTGCAATTCTACGCTACAACACTTATCTTTGAATGTTCTCTATATATATTTTATTCACTTCATTGCTCCACACTTATATCTCCTTCATAAAATCTACTTGAAAATATTTCACATATATTTATGCTCTAAATCTGCTCTGGATATGCTCTAATTCGAATGATTTTTCATTACATTTCATCTTGTTTTAACTCCTACCTTATCTCCTTTTATACCACTTCAAATGCCTCTTCATTGAGAGGGTGCAATTTCTCCCAAGGGAGACAACTTCTCCAAGGAAGATGTCTCATTAAAAAATGGCACTCATTATGGGTCGGCCATAAATAATATTTATTTGCATTAAGAATAAAATATATAATAAATGAATTCTCTCTTATAACTTTCTCATGGGTCGGCCACCTTTCAAACATGCAAATTAGAATATAATAAATGTTTTTTATAATCCCTTCATAGTCGGCCAACCCTTCTAATCCATTGTGCTAGTAATTTTGCTTATGTCATTAATTATTCTAATCATGATCAGCCAGCCCATTTATTCTCCTTTGTCTTCAATAAAGATATCATGATGATAGACCTCCTTTGACATAAATGACAATATTTCTAACACAACAAAAAGAAAGATTGGATTGGAGGACATCCTTGAAGACGAGGCTGAGGCAGAAATAGAGGTGGATCCATAGGCACAGGTGCAGCCTTCTAGACAGAGTGAGGCAGGGCAGCTGAGTGGATGGACTAGAGTTTCTCAATCTCCCTTAGTTTTCTAGAGACCAGGGAAGAGAAAATTATAGATTCTTGTAATTTGTAATTGTCGATTCTTGTATAAGCCTAAAAGTATCATTGTAGTTTGTTGTATTTGCATGATTATGCGATTTTGTACTTTATTTGAATTCAAATCTAATAGAAAACACTTTCCCAATGTTTTACAGACTTGTTGGATCTATTTTGTTTTTGCAGTTTCTAAAAAAAAATGTTTTTTTCTTTATAAATTTAAGTATTTTTTGTTTTTGTCGGTTATTCCCGATTATTCGACCAACTCTGTCAAATAACCATCGGTTACCCAAAATTCTCCCTTGGCAAGTACTTGTCAGTTACAGTTATGCGAACTATGCTCCAAGCAATTCCAACATAAATAATATCCTTATTGAAAATGCTAGCTTCAATAATCAATGGGATATCAACAATGCAATGACACTTTTTGTCGAGAGGATCATACGACAAAAACAAAATGTTTGATTACATGGAAAAGGTTGAGTCTTCCAAAGAAATGTAGAGATCTTGGCTTCAAAATTAGTTTACTAATGAACAAAGCCTTAGATGCAAATCCACTATGGAGAATATTCAACAAAGAATGCAAACTCTAAAGCATCTTTCAAGATCAACATTTGGACACAAGAAAGCCCACGCCTCTTGACAAAGGGTGTACTACCCCGTGGATCAGCAATTTGAAACTGTGACAAACGTTGCAGGACCTTGATTCTACCTAGGCTCCACTGGTCTATCCAAGGTGGAAATCATGTCAAATTTTGGAAGGATACTTGGATCAAGTATTCTCCCCTTATTGAAAATGAGGACCTCAAAGGTCTTGCTGACTTTGCAATGGCCCAATGGTAAGCGACCATAATGGAACATGAAGGCTTTAGACAGCAGAAGAATTTGGAATTGCCAAATGCAAAACTAGCAAGAAAATCTAAATCCTTGAAACACTTGCTAGCCTGCAACACCCTCATCAAGCACTAGGCCAAACAAGCTAATTTTGGAAGGAGATAGATTTAGAGTTGTTACACTTAAGGATGCCTATGTTGTAATGTCCCCAAATGGGACGATTTAACCAAAAAGGAGTTTCCCCAAAATCCACAAATTCTGAAATTCTGAAATTAAAAATCAGCAAACCCTAGCTGCTGCAATTGCACCTCCAAACTAAAAATTAACTCCAATTCACTTTGAAATAAATACCTTGTGAATTTAGCTACTAATGGCTCTTGCCGCAATGAAGAAAGACCCTAAAATGGATGTTTCAACCCTCCAAACCCTAGCGCCACACTAGCTAAATTGAAGTCCTTTCCCACTCTAATCCCTGCTCAAGCTTACTACAATCCAATCACCAAAACTCAGAAAATTACTGCAATAATTAATTCAAAATGAAACCTTTGCAAATCAACCCTCAACAAATATTATTTCCTCCGAACAGCTGAAAACTTTATAAAAATTCATAACTCCCTCAATATTTGGTATTATGATGCAAACAAGAGCTCAAACAGATCATAAAAATAATGACTATCAAATAAAAATAATTTCAAAATTTTCTTCCATGGGAAGGTCACCAAAAATTAATCCAAAATACTGAGAACCCTAGTTTCCTGTCAAAAATAAATAAATAATAATCTGGAAATTATTATTTAATTTTCTATCAGTTTAGGGCTTCAAATCTTCTCAAAAACCCCATGTTAATGTGCAAAAAATTAGCAAATAATTTCAGAATATTGATTTGCACAAATAGACCCTAAAACGGGCCTCCAAACCCTCAATCAAGCTTCCAAAATAGTTTTCCCCACTTGCAAAATTAGTGCAAATAATAATATGAAATAATAAGCATCAACAGAACCTCAATTAGTTCACCAAAACCTCACAATAGCTCCTCAATGCAAATCGCCCCACTCTAGGGCAAGTAACAAGATCTCCTTTAGCAAAAGTGGCGTCAAAAGACACCTTTTGTAAAATGATCAACACCAAAATAGCGAACATCTATTGGGCATGCATCCCAATAGCTTCTTCAAGCATGAAAAAACAATTATCAAATTCAACATGTCTTCAATCGTGATCATCACCTTGTATTTGTACCTTCCAAAGAGGGGCGAACCACTTTGGAGAGATAAAATCCCTGATAAGCCTCACTTGTCTTTTTTAGAATATCTTTTCCTTTCTTTGCTTTATCTCTCAAGCCAACATTCATTTTAATTTCGCTTTACGCCTTTTTGAATTAATTAAATAACTTGCCTTAATAAATTAGTAATTAAAATTATTTTTTAGCAAATTAAATAATTAGGTCCTCACTTAAATAATTAATTAAATTGCTCTAATAATTAAAGTGATAAAAATCACTTTTCAAGCAATTTATTAATTATAAAGCCCCTTAGAATAATCATTAAAATTACCTTAATTTTTCAAATGGTTAAAACCATTTTTTGCGGTAATTCGAATAATTATCCAAGATAGTTCTATTTTAATAATTAATTAATTGTCTTATATTTTCAAATGATTAAAATCATAGTATACATACTCGGTGATTACTCGTTGAGTGGGCAAGTACTCGTTGAGCAGTCTCCCACACAGTTATTCAGCACTCGTAATTGCCACCCCCCTATGCACTCGCGTCTTGGTGAGTACTATGTCAATACTCACCGAGAAGTGACTGCACAGCAAAACGCATACACAACACGTCCATAACACGTCGAAAGCCTGCAGACGTGTCCAAGACACTAGAAAAACGCGTGGAAAACACACAAATCTGTCTTATAAAAGCATTCACCTCCACACCTTCAAATCACACAACATTTAGACGAGATTGGAGCATTTGGATAGAATTGGAACGACTCAGGGGATTTTTTCAGCACAGTTTCTACTCCCAGGTTAGTTCATTTTTTATTTCATTTCTTCTAAGTAGTAAGTTCTATTTATTTAAAGCCTTAAACAGTTAAACTCATTTCAACAATTTGTTTTGAGGGAATCTTGAGCCTATAGGCCTCTGTTCTGTTAAGATTCAAGAAAAAAAATACAGTATAATCATGATTCATTTAATGCAAGATATTTTTAGTCTGTCAAACCTTAAAAGTTAAAACAATGCCATGGATAGAGGCGTAGAATTGTAGATATTATATAATACTTAATAATTTTCCCAATTTTGATTTGAGCCATCAACCAAGCCAAAAAAATAACACAGATTCAAAGTTGTCTGGCCTTTAGATGGTTTAACTTTAAGTCTTAAGACTTGCTTGCCCTTTAAATGTTAGTAGCCTAGTACCATGAATTTTAAACATAACCTGTTGCATGAAGCTGAAAGTCTTACCCTGGAGGCATTCTCTTGGCAGCAGCTATTTGTTATTAAAATTTACCTTATCACCCTCCTTTTCTGTTTGGAAGCCATGGCATTGTCTTGCAGCTATAATGATTTGTATGCTTTGAGTTTGAACTGTATAAGCAGGGTTTTATGAGATTCTTGTTCTCCTAATGGATATATGAACTTTCTAAAGGATTCCCTCAACTAATATGGACTTTCCAATAATGATCAAAGACTTCCAACCTTCATTGAAGTTTAGAACTAAAATTGTCTCAAGAAGCCTTCTAGGCTCAGTTTTGAGTCTTGACTGTGTCGAACAAAACAGGGTTCTTTCAAATTGGACAGTAGACATTTTAAGGAAGTTTTTAACTATATAACTGGGAGATTATTCAAGACTCAAGTAGAATTCCTTACTAATTAATGACTTCTTCCCTTCTCATCCTTCAATACATCAAAAATAACTCACAAGAGACCTTTGTTCCCTTTCTCTTTAACTGGATTAAAACAAAACTATTGATGCTTGTGTTTGGCAACCTTAACCTATGGATTAGTGACAATAATCCAATCCATTCAAAGACAACAAAATGTATTACTATCACATATCAAAGATTTATTGAAATGCACACTCTAAACTTTGCACCTCACTAGTCCTATGTGAATCTTTGTGGCATTGTAATTAGTAATGCACTGTAGGCACTAGAGAGACATTTCATAGTTTTCTTGCCATTACAAATAACCTGGCCAACGCAAACTCCACCACAAACATCAATACTTTATTTGTAATGGTGTCTAGTGACTGTCTACATCCATGTCATGGTCTTTTAAGTTTTAAGTTTTTAACCATCTTCATATATGTTTCTTGCTGAGTTTTTCCCAATCTTTGATTATCACAGGGGATCCTTACATTGGAATGCGAAAAATCTCATTTTTTAGTTTTACATCCAACCAAATCTAAATATTAACTTCATCTCCTAACAAATTCTATGTAATTTACTTGTAAGCATGTTATCATGATTATGTCATTTTTTTTAATGTTGTTTTGAATCTTGAACATGCTGCAGGTTTACCGTTAGACTTAGAATACAATGGCATCTAGCTCTACATCAGGATTAGAATCAGTCAATGGTAGCCAACCGACTCCCCCTAATGCACGCACCGCTGCTTGGAAGTATGTCAAACGGGTTGGAATGTCCCAAACGACTACAATCTGTACGTTTTGCCCGAAGAAGATTGGTAGAGGCATCAATTGCCTCAAGTACCATCTTGCATGCATTCCTTCACATGATGTTTTGCCTTGTCTTACTGTAACGGAAGAGGCAAAAAGAGAGATGGTTGCAGAGCTTGCATTGTTGGACAAGAAAAAATTAGAGAGGGCAAAGATGCAAGCAGCCATAACAGCGGTCATTGGTCCCGCATCGACAGAGGCAACTGAGGCATTTATGACAGAAATTGTTGGCTCTAGTCGTGGTCCATGCAAGCGAGGCACATCCACCTCATCAAGTTCGAGCCAGCTACACAATTTTTTTGTGCCTAGAAACATACCTGAGATACAACCTTCGCTGTAAGGTACAAAATGAAACCAGGAGGTGGATGCAGAAGCAAATAAGACATGTGCAAATTTATGGTACTTCAACAACCTTTCCTTCAACGTGGCAAAGAGCCCGTACTGAAAATATTTGGTGACAGCATTGACAGTTGCAAAGAAAGGGTACAAGGCACCCTCTCCAAAAGACTTAAGTGAAAAGTTGCTCAAAAATGTAGTTGAAGATGCGAAAGTAATTGTGGAAGCTCAAAAGAGGTTGTGGCGAATGTTCGGATGCACCATTCTTTCCGATGAACTGATGGAAAGAACCGCACCGCAGAAACTTTGAGCTTGATGCTCAAAGAGGTTGTTTTAGAGGTGAGCATCGAGAATGTTGTCCATGTTATCACTGACAATGCAACAGCATATGTGGCGGTTGGGAGACTTCTCAAGGACAGACATCCATCACTCTTTTGGACACCTTGCGCGGCCCACTACCTTGACCTTCTCTTAGAGGATATAGGCAAAATTAATTGGGTGAGACCAGCTGTAGAGGAGGCCAGAGACATCACAAAATATATTTATAATCACCTTTGGGTTCGCAACTTGATGAGAGAACACATCAAGGGGAAAGAGCTTATACGAGTAGGGGTCACAAGGTTTGCAACTAACTGCCTTACATTGCAGAGTATTTGCAGTTTGTTGATAGCTTTGAAACAAATGTATGTGTGCCAAGCATGGGTGGACTCAACATATTCAAAGAAAGCTGACGGAATCAAAGTCTCGAAAGCAATTTTTAATGAGGACTTTGTGAAGAGAGCTACCAAGATTGTCAAGGTACCTTCAAATTTCAATTTAAATTTCAAATCGATCCTTTTATTTTCAATTTTTTAAAGTATTTAAATTAATTATAAGTTTTTAACTTCAATTTTTTTGTAACTTTATAGGTGTCGGAGCCTTTGATGAGGGTTTTGCGCTTGGTGGATGGAGAGCAAAACCCATTGGGTTACATTTATGAGGCCATGGATAGGGCCAAAGAAGCCATCCAAAACTATTATAAGGGTGATAGTCTTAGATTTGATCCCATTTGGGAGTTGATTGATCACAGGTGGAACAATCAACTCCATCAACCCATCCATGCAGTGGGGTACTATCTTAGCCCCAGGTTTTTCTACTCTGATGGCTTCATAGATGCTAATGGGGAAGTTATGGAGGGCCTCTCAACATGCATTGAGAGTATGACACCTGACATTGAGATGAGAGACCTCATTATTTCAAAGTTTCAAAACTACAAGAAGGCTAGGGGGAGGCTCTTTTCTTCGACACTAGTTATCCGAGGGAGAACCATGCAGTCACCAAGTAATAAAAAATGAAGTATTTCCTTGTACATTTCAAGTTACAAATTTACAATTATTAATTACTGACAAACATTTGAATATCTTGGTTGCAGGGTTATGGTGGGAAGATTGGGGTGGAAATACCCCAAATCTTCAAAGGCTAGCCCTCCACATTTTATCTCAACCTTGTAGTGCTTCTAGATGTGAGTGCAACTGGAATTTGTTTGATGCCATTTACACGAAGAAGCATAACAAATTGAGTCAACAACAGCTCGATGACCTGAATTTTGTGCAATACAACCTCTGGCTTCGCACAAGAAAGGTGGAGAACACATCACAGGGTCCTATTAATCTAGATGAGATCAATCCCTACGATGATTGGACTGCACAGGGTGAGGAGGCCCCCATGTTCACAGAGGACGAGATTGTTGATTTCGAGAGGCAAGCTATGGAGGGTGCAACTGCAGTAGGAGATATTGGATTGGATGACATCCTTGTTAATGTTGAAAATGAGGCAGAGGTAGAGCCAGAGGTGGAGCCACAGGCGTAGCATTCTAGACAGAGGGAGGAGGGGCAGCCGAGTTGGAGGACTAGACTCACTCAGACTCCCTTAGTTTTCTCTATAGCAGGGAAGAGAAAAATGTAGATTCTTGTATCAGTTTGTTGTTGCCACTTGACACTGTGACAATTCATACTCATAGTTTTGTAATTGTGTTCGCATAGATCTTGATCATGCAATTTTGTAATTAAATTTGTATTCAAATTTAACAGAAAACACTTCCCCAATATTTTATAGACTCATTTGATACATTTTACAACTGTAAGTTCTATAAAATTTAAGTTTTTTTACAAATTTGAGTATCTTTTTATTTTGAATAATTGCGAGTAGTTGTCGAATAATCGGCGAGTAAAATTTTAGGGAGTTGGGCTAGTACTCTTCAAGTACAAATATGCAAACTATGATTAAAATCACTATTCAAACAATTTTATTAATTATTAAAATGATATGAAAAGGGGACATCACAGTCCTCCCTTCCTAAATTTGCTTGCCCTCAAACAAATGCAAGCTCATATGCCCAATTACCACGTTCAAATGGTAAAACCTGTTGTAGTGCTCAAAAAGCCTTGCTCTTGTACTTGTTAAATGAAATATTTTTTTTCAAAAACTATAGTATGACATACCCCAAATGGATACTGAATGCCATTCCACCTTGCTACCATGTCCCATAATGCAAACAAAATCTGTCCTTGCTTCCCAAGAAGTGGTAGCCCTCAACGGAGCCATGAACCTGTTGTCAACCTGGAGCTGCGCCCTGATTCGAGGACGTGCGCGAAATAGCCAGTCCTCTATCCAGCTGAAACAATGGGATCTTCTCACGAGGGTGGGTGCCTCAATAGTGAGAAGAACCTCCAAAGAAGGCTAGTTCCTATATGATGTATCAATGAAAATTCCTACTCTACGCTGCTCACTACCATGGAAAAGGGAGAAAGAAAACTTAAAGTGGAAATCCTACCTAAAAGGGGGTGATACACCAAAAGTATGATCCTACTCAGCGTGGAACCTTGAACACTGAACGAACAAGAGAGAAGGAAGACCTTAGACTTCAAATTAAACACTTGTGCATAAGTATTTCATGCAGAGGCTCAATCTAATAACTAAAACCTGAGGGAAAACGATGGAGAGAGGTCCGATACAAGACACTTTGCAGCCACCTAACATCCACTTACAATTTCAGCAAAAGACAATAAAGAACACTTTAACATGACTTGCACAAGGATAATATAGCAACTAGGTATGAAACAGAATTTGGGAAGGGAGAGAACTCTACCACTTATGCAAATTGCTGAAGAAATATACACTATGCCACACTTGAAATCTGAAAGTACAGTCTTTATTGATCGAAGAGGGTACACAACTCTTAATGGCAGAGTCTGGTCTAACCAAGAGAGATTGGATTATTTTTAATCAAGGCTAAAAGCCATTATATAGCAAATTACAAGAGGCCAAAGATAGGCGTATAAACTTGAAGAGAAAGATTTACTTTTGTTAACTCCAAGCTTTACTTGGCCTTAAAATAAAATATATCTCCTTTGTCCTTGCATGGCGCTTATTCGTTTGATGAAGCGCACTTATCCTTGTTATGAACCGTCCACCTCTTCTTTGCATGTAAATCTTCTAGTGGATGAGGCGTTTGATCAATTAGCCAACTCCAAATATAGACTAGTCAACTCTTTGTTAGAACTCGGAACTCCAGTTGAAGCCGGATTTAGTCCTTCGGATGCATGCGCTGAATGAAGACAAACAGGTCTTTAATGATCAGTCAGCTGAAACTTAGACCGTTTATTCGAAAATAACTCCGATGTTCGAAAATAGCTCGAGCGTTTGCATGTATCTCGTTCTAATTTTGATCGTGTCTATTTCCGGTAGGATTTCATATTTAATTCTTCGTTGGACTATCTATTTTCTGTTCCTTTTGCACAGTCTGCTTCCATTTATTTCGTATTTTCTACTACCCTTTTTAAATTCCAACAGTTACTTCCTATAGGAAAAATTTGACAGCCTGCAGGACGTCACCGAAAACTGTCACATTCCCTTCGAAAAAAATTCTCGGGCTTATTTCTGTCATTTTTCTCTGTCGGCTCTTTTCTGTTGGTCGTTGAGTCATAACCACGGATTTCTTTTGATGACATGCTGTCCGAATTTTTTCGCTTTATATCCTGCGGCCTTTTTGTTTTCAACACCTCCGTGGACACTGTCGAATTTCTTCGGACTTTTTGTCCGAAGGATTCCAATCCGTGGTTTTGCCTTGCCTTTTGGAAACTATCTTTGGCTTTGCCTTTAAAAAAGTCCAAGGTCTTCTTTGTTTGACTTGTCTTGAGCCTTGTTTTCCTTCCGAATTCCTTCGGACAAAAGTCCTCAGAAATTCATTCTCTTTGCCTTCGCTCTACGAAACGCCCTTCGGGATTCCAATGTGTCCTCCGCCAGCCAGCCAGTCTACGTGTCCTTCAGCAGCAGTCCATGTGTCATCCAGCAGCAGTCCACGTGTCATCCACAGTCCACTTGTCATCCAGCAGCAGTCCACTTCAGAAAAATTGAAGGTGCCCAGACTTTTTGCAACGGTCCCTGAATTTGATCTTCTTCCTGCCCGAAGGGTAGGCACCCTTCGGGAATATTGTAAGCGTCCCTTCCGAAGGGTACCCTGCCCTTCGGAAGTCTTGAAACTGTCCCTTTTCCTTGTCTTTTGCAAATTTTCCGAACTTCTTCTAAGTGCTTTACAAACCTGAGTAAGTCCGTAGATTTTGCCTGAGTGCGTAGAAAATTTCCTGAGTGTGAGTCCGAAGAAACTGCCTGCCTGAGTGCGTAGAAAATTGACTGCCCAAGTCCGTAGAAATTCTGATTTAGTCCGCAGAAAATTTGAGTGAGTCCGTAGATTTTTTCACTGAGTCCTTAGAATCAACAAAGGAAAACAATGAATTCTTCCATCCTTGGCTAGAGACGAGAACTTTCCAAATAGCAAGAAAAAATCTGACTCGTGGAAGATTTGTCAACAGTACCTATACTTTAGGGCCTGTCCCCAAGTGCTACATGTGTCCTCATAGCCTTCCAAAGGCTCCACATGTTCCCAGCCAAACACCCCTTTCAATACCAAGTGGTGGATGAGGAAGCTCCTTTCCCTAATACCATCCAAGGGAGAGATATGTGACCAAAATTTAAAATAAAAAACATAATAGAATTTGATTACCTTGCTGCCCCGAGGGTAACGACCCCCCAAATGCCATGATATCACTTTTCAATCATGCAAAAAGAAATCAGCTAGGTACCATATTGTAAACTTACCATGATGTGAAATAAGCTAGCTGATATTGAAATCAGCTAGTACAATTCAACATATATGGACCTCTTTGTGCACACCATGTGCCCTTCCAAAGGCTGCCTCTTATCAAAATTCCTATGCATGCATGTAATACTCCATAAGCTCATCAAGAGTCCCCAAAATATGCACAAGGAGGTTTTACTCTACTGGTGTGAAAACTCCTTATGTCACCTTCCCAAAGTGCCAACAAAAACATGTTTCTTGAATCTTGTATAAGCTGGATTGTATTAATCAAATCAACATTTCCTTCATGATGACATGGCTGTTTATGCAAATAGATCACTTATTTTTCATGTAGACAAACATGGAAATAGATGTCCTCATACCTTTCTTGTTCCCATGGCTGATATATGTCATAAAATTCTGAATTTCTCTCTTCCATACACAGCTGCGTTCGTTTCTTGAAGTCTGATTTTTTTGAGCAATAAATGTCAGAACTTATACACACCTTCCTCCTACCTATCAAGTGCTGGAAAATGCTCAAAAAAATCATGTGTTGCCTTCCAAAAAGCTGTTGTGTTTGCATACAAAAGTCTGATTTTTTAGACAAATTAGAATCAGCATATGCATACTCACATTTCTCCCTTACCCTCGGCTGCCATGTTCATGATATATTGCCCCTAGTGTAGAATAGAGACCATGAATATAGAAAAATGATTTCAAAATGTTCCGCAAACACAAATCTGATTTTTGAGACAAACTAGAATCAACATATGCATACTCACATTTCTCCCTTACCCTTGGCTGCCATGTTCATGATAAATTGCCCCTACTGTAGATTAAAGACCATGAATATAGAAAAATGCTTTCAAAATATTCCGCAATAAATGTCAGAACTTATACACACCTTCCTCCTACCTATCAAGTGCTGGAAAATGCTCAAAAAAATCATGTGTTGCCTTCCAAAAAGCTGTTGTGTTTGCATACAAAAGTCTGACTTTTGAGACAAATTAGAATCAGCATATGCATACTCACATTTCTCCCTTACCCTCGGCTGCCATGTTCATGATATATTGCCCCTGGTGTAGATTAGAGACCATGAATATAGAAAAATGATTTCAAAACGTTCTGCAAACACAAATCTGATTTTTGAGACAAACTAGAATCAACATATGCATACTCACATTTCTCCCTTACCCTTGGCTGCCATGTTCATGATAAATTGCCCCTATTGTAGATTAAAGACCATGAATATAGAAAAATGATTTCAAAATATTCCGCAAACACAAATCTGATTTTTGAGACAAATTAGAATCAGCATATGCATACTCACATTTCTCCTTTACCCTTGGCTGCCATGTTCATGATAAATTGCCCCTAGTGTAGATTAGAGATCGTGAATATAGCAAAATGATTTCAAAATGTTCCGAAAAAAAAGGATACCACTTTTTCTTTAAAAAATACCTTGTAAATAGCTGCTCATAACTTGGGCCTTTTCCAAAGCCAAGAGAGGTGTCAAAACTTTACCCATACTTCAAAATTTATTCATAAACCTTGGCGTAGGGAGCTGCCCATAGCAAATTAGGTATTGCCTTTGCAATTCAAATGATTTATCCTCCTCTTCTATCCATGTAACATAAAAATCAGATTCATGCATAATTACCCATTTCATGATAGGGCATTTTCTTTTAGTACTCCTCTTCTATCCATGTAACATAAAAATCAGATTCCTGCCTATGCTTTGAAATTACAGCCCCTTTATCACTCCATCCAACTTCCTTCTTTGGTTCAAGCTCCTTGTTTTCACCCTTTGTGACTTCACTATCATGCACACAATTATTAGAAAATAAATAGACGTCTTCAAAAAGATCTTTACCTTGTGTTTCTTTTAGTTCATACTTATTGATTTCCTCTTCTTTTTTATTATCCACTTGATCTCCTATGGGCTGCCCCAAAGTGTCATCTTTTTGTAGCTCACCTTCCTTCTTCAAATCTGATTTTTCTATTTCATTGGCCTCTTCATAGGAACCCTTATGAAGGGTTGTTCCTTCATTCTTTTCCTCCAACTCTCCATGTAGTTCAATACTCTCTTCTTCTACATGCTCCACTATCAAATAAGGCCTCGATTTTTTCTCACAATCAATTGCAACATTTTCAAACAACATATGTGCAATTGGAAAATTTTCCTTTTCTAGCCCCAAATCTATCAACAAGATAGATAATAATGGTTTGAAAAGATCATCACTTTCATTGAGTGTCACGGTCAAGATTCTCTACATAGAAGCTACAATATTCTTGGGATGATTCTTACAATATATTGCAAAAAAACGTTGAAACATCTTAACAATAAGTTCATCACACTCCATATCTTACATCAAAATACATGCCCTAGTTGAAGCCATAGTTTCCAAAATGTTGGCCCTTCTGGCCAAGGAGTGTCATTTGTCCTCTTCGAGACTTTGGAAGCTCTCCACAATCAATAAAAATATCTCCCTCATGATTTTATCACTGTAGGGAACTTCAGGAACCATTAGTCTTAAAACTTCATTAATACAATTAGTAACCAAGAGCCTTACCTCATCATCTATGTCTTTCAAGAGTTCATGTTGAACCAAGTAAGTCCTTGAGCGTTGTACCGCCCATTTTATTGACTCATAATGTGATTGATTTACCTTGGATAACCTCTTTTCTACATCTTCCAAGGTGTTGATTACATCCTCCACTGGTTGGCATAGGTCCCCTAGCCTTCTACCTGCATTGTAGAGCCTTTTTATCTCCATTTCTTCCATGATAACATCAAATTTTTTAATCTGCTTATAATCAAACCTCACAGATGGACAAGATCAGTGCTCTCATACCACTGTAATGTCTCCAAATGAGATGATTTAACCAAAAAAAGGTTTTCCCCAAAATTCACAAATTCTGAAACTCTAAAATTAAAAATCAGCAAACCCTAGTTGCTGCAATTGCACCTCGAAACTGAAAATTTAACTCCAATTCACCTTGAAATAAATACCTTGTGAATTTGGCCACTAATGGATCTTGTCGCAATGAAAAAAAAGACTGAAATGGATGTTTCAACTCTCCAAACCCTAACGCCACACTCGCTGAATTGAAGTCCTTTCCCATTCTAATCCCTACTCAAGCTTAGTTCAATTCAATCGTCAAAATTCAGAAAATTACTGCAATAATTAATTTAGAATGAAACCCTCGCAAATTTGCATGCAACAAATATTATTTCCTATGAACAACTGAAAACTTCAAAAATTCATAACTCCCTCAATATTTGAAATTATGATGAAAACAAGAGCTCAAATTGATCATAAAAATAATGATTATCAAATAAAAATAATTTTGGAATTTTCTTTCCATGAAAAGGCCACCAAAAGTTGTTTCAAAATTATGAAAACCCTAGTTTCCTGTCAAAAATAATTAAATAATAATCTGAAAATTATTTTTTAATTTTCTATCAATTTAGGGATTCAAATCTTCCACAAATTTTCTCAAAAACCCCATGCTAATGTGCAAAAAATTAGCAAATAATTTCAAAATATTAATTTGCACAAGTAGACCCTAAAAGGGGCCTCCAAACCCTCAATCAAGCTTCCAAAATAGTTCGCCGCACTTGCAAAATTAGTGCAAATAATAATATGAAATAATAAGCATCAAAAGAACCTCAATTAGTTCACCAAAACCTCACAATAGCTCCTCAATGCAAATCGCCCCACTCTAGGGCAAGTGACAAGATCTCCTTTAGCAAAGGTGGCGTCAAAAGACACCTTTTGTAAAATGATCAACACCAAAACAGCAAACACCTACTAGGCATGCATTCCAATAGCTTCTTCAAGCATGAAGAAACAATTATCAAATTCAACATGTCTTCAATTGTGATCTTTACCTTGTATTTATACCTTCCAAAGGGAGACGAACCACCTTGGAGAGGTAAAATACCTCATAAGCCCTACTTGCTCTTTTAAGAATATATTTTCCTTTTGTTTTAGCTCCCAAACTGACATTCTTTTTAATTTCACTTTAGGCCTTTTTGAATTAATTAAAAAACTTGCCTCAATAAATTAGTAATTAAAATTACTTTTTAGCAAACTAAATAATTAGGTCGTCACTTAAATAATTAATTAAATTGCTTTAATAATTAATACGATAAAAAACACTTTTCAAGCAATTTATTAATTATAAAGCCCCTTAAAATTACCATTAAAATTACTTTAATTTTCCAAATGGTTTAAACCACTTTTCCAGTAATTTGAATAATTATCCAAAATAGTTCTATTTTAATAATTAATTAATTGTCTTATATTTTTGAATGATTAAAATCACTATTCGAGCAATTTTATTAATTATTAAAATTATATGAAAAGAGGACATCACATAAGTGGAAACCCTTTTAGAAGGAAATAGAATATTCTGACAAAAGTCCCTCATGGTAAGGTTTCGGTTTGTCAAGGGATCCTTAATGAAAATCCATTCCTTTGGTTGGTCATGAAAGATCGAATGCTGATATACGATAGGTTAATGCAACAGGCCTTCCATGGGCCCTCAATCTGCTAATTATGTGGTGACGAAGAGGAATCTAATAAGCATATCTTCTTGCATTGCTCATTCTCTTGGAAGATTTGGCCTTGCATCTTAAGTAAATGGGGATTTAGCTGCGTCGTTCCGACCTCTACGAAGAGCATGTTTGCAGGGTGTTCAATGAAAGTCAAAACCCATCCCAAATAAATCCTTGTCATGGCAAAGGGTATGGGACAGAACTGAAGCTGCCCTTTCAGATATAGTGAATGCTTGGCTAAGAGATGGGATTAAAGTAGTTCCTGCAAAAAGGGAGTTATGTCAAATGTGGCTATCATCAAGTGGTCGGGAAGCCATATTTCCCCTGATAATGGGATCAAATTGAATAGGCAAGTCAAGCCTAATGTGGTTTGGACCCCCCCCTAGATTAATGAAACTCAATTTTGATGAGACAAATTGAGGGAATCCAAGCCTTGTGGGGGTCACTAAAGTATTTTGATGCAGTCAAGGATAGGGGGCCAATTGAATGGCTTCCTTGTCCTTGCAGCCTAAACCCAACACCACCAAAAACATGCAATTTCTAATCATTAGAGGTTTTTGAGATTCTTTTGTTACAAAACAAAGGAAATTATATTGAACATGATAATTCGGATCTTGCATAAACACTGAGATTACTTTTCATTCAGGATGCAACAACATTCATTTGAATATAAGCCAACACTACTTTGTGATGTTATACAAACATGACCGATTCAAACAACATTTACAACAGCAATTAAAGCCTATCCCAATTCATTCTAGTTGCATAACTAACTCATTGTGATAGCATACACCAAAATATTACAATACTACAAAAATCTTCCTTAACAGGAATGTATAACAACAATCATCTCAATCTTCTTAAGCAACTAAACACCAAGGAATATGACTCAGGAAATTTACGAACACTTAACTTCATTCCACGACTTGAATCCTTGTTGCAGTCTCTTCAAAGTTTCTCAATCTCATTAAGCTACAATATGGAATGACATCCATTGCAAGGCTGCTGCCAATCTTTTCATAAGCACCCTCAGATGTTGTTCCTACACTCCCTTTCACTCTTGCCCTTCCTCTTTGCAAGCTTTGTCTACAACTATTGTAGACTTTCCCCTTGAGCTATGAACAATCCATGAGTTTTCCTTCTTGTTACCCCTCCCTCTCTCTTTCTAAGAGATGAACACCCTATTAGATGCCTTCTTGGTGAGACCACCACTCATTGTTGGATTAATTTAGGAATCACCCTTCTGAAAACTCTCTTCCTCCATCAAAAACAACCTTCTTTATCCTCCTGGAGATGTCCCCTCAAAGTCTCAGGGTCGTGAAACACCCAAAGATGGGAAAACCAACCAATTTGGGCCATTACTTTATTTTTGCAACTGACGCAAGCAAAAATGCCACTTAATGCAAAGCAACAGTCGTGAAACTACCCCTAAAATTTTCAAAACCGTAGCTTAGGGTTGCAAAACCGCCCCTTAATGTAGACCAGCAATATCATCATTGCAAAATGTCTTGTAACTTCCATTGGCCATAACTTTGGCATACAAACTCAAAACCAGTGCAGTTCCTGAAAGTGCATAACATTTCGAGAAGATTCCAAATATGCAATCAAATTTGACCTTTGGTGAAGTATGCTACTTGGTTCACTCTTATGAAGTAGACAATGTTATTGTTAGGACTAGTGATGCACCACCTTGCCACTCATCAACTTTCCTCTGTCTCATTTGATCCCAACTTGCCCTTGGAGTCTAATGGAGTTCTTGATGTCACGAAAGTGTTGAAGTATTGATGTTCCACATGGATCCCTATGAATCAGCTTCTACCATGCCAAAACTACAAAAGCATTGACTAGTCGGTAATGACATACCCCTCCATATTTTTGGTTGATGCAAGATTGCGCTTCGCATGTGGATGCTCCTACATCATATTTAGAAATGATAAAGGCCAACTAGCTTTGATCTTTTATATTGATATTGGGATCAACACCAGCAATTTAGAAAAGGCTTTTCTTTGTCCAAGAGAAAAGTGAACAAGTTTGCCAATCTGGTGGCAAATTTAGTTGTCGAGATCCTAGCTAAGGAAGGTGTGCCCAAAAAATTTTAGGAAGATATCTTCCCTAATCCCCTGCGAAAACTCTTGGTTGAATATGCTTATTCCTCAAAGGGTAGTTGATCCAACAAAAGACGTCATCTCCGATGTTCAAAAAGGCCTATTGAGTATGGGACCCTAAGATTCATCGAAAAGGATTCTGATTCATTAGTTTACGCTTTGATCGAAAACTGAGGGAAACTTTCAAAGATTAAAGTGATGCATTGAGCTTGAGCTTCATATGGTCACAAGGAGGTTTGAGATCCATTGATCAGATCTTATTCCATAGTGGAGAAGGCCTATTAGGTGTTTAAAGAAGACTTGAAAATTAGGTTGCATATAACACCGAAATATTTTATGGTCTACTAGATTGGGTTTCAAACAACAATCAAAGTTATCTCGAGATGAAAGACAGTGGGACTACTTGCAAAACAAATCAATAACAGAAGATGAAAAGATTGAAGGCTAAGGTGGCTCCTCAAGCACTTAACAAATGATTTTGACCACAAGCCTCTCTTGGGCTCCAGGAAGCTTGTAAGCTATTAGATCAAGTCTTATTCGATGATAGGGAATGCATTTCGAAGATTAAAAGTCAACAAAGGCTTAAAAGACTTCAGGTTATCGAGAAAAGGCTTATGGGTCATTGGATGGAGGATTATATCTATAGTGGGAATCAAGTTGAAAGGAAATTTTTGTTAATAAAAGAATGAGTGATGCCCTCAAACCCACATAATCAATAAAGCTTTAAGACTATTAGATGCAGGACTAGATTGACAGCAGAAAATGCTTTTCGAGATGTTTTGAGAAAGCTATTATGCATGTGGGTTTACTAGACCGAAAAAGCTTTAAACCATTAGATAGAGGCTTGATCAACATAAGGAAATGATAAAAAGAAAAAGCAAGATTTAATTAACATCAGTCTTGTGGGAATGAGCTAATATTTAGGAAGGTAGAGTAGTTTTTCCAATTCATGCATATACAATAGGAATCCATATTTGCAAAAAATGATAGTTAAAGATGTCTTCTTCATTTTGCATTGCAAGGCACTACGCAAATAATTTGGAAGAGTATAAGAGTTAAGAGAAAAGAGATTCTAATGTGGCTTGTTGAATTTGAAATCGAGGACATCTTTCTTGGTTGTTAAAACCTCCTGACTAGCCCTTGAAGAGTTGTTGTTAAGCTTTTTTTTCTAGAAGTTGGTGTGCCCCTGTTGCAAGGATAAGTAAACATGGTCATTGGGTTTGGAGTGTGATAATATACCTTTTCGTTACTTGAGGTCCAGAAGACTTTATACTACTCGTGACTAGCTTTTATATTCAAATTGTTTGAGAGTTTAGAGTAACTAAGCCTAGGTATCTTAAACAAAAAAAAAAAAAAATTGTATTATTCATAATAGTTTCAACCCATAAATTAGCATATCATGTCATTTCAAAAATAATTCTAACCATGTGTTAGTGCCCAAACTTGCACTTAACAATTTGTACCCTTTTTTAAAATATTAGTGCATAAGTATCTAATTGTTGCCTCCTATTTGCAAGTGTTCACCCGAGTTGAGAAACCAACTTTTGCGTTGTGAAAATCTTGTGTAATCCTATTTCCAACTAATGTTTAATGTTTTCATGTTTTAATGAGATTGTAGTCTGTGATAAAAATCAAGCTAGAAAGATCAAATAATGTTGAGTATAATGTTTTTCATCTTCAAAAAAGGCTTTGAAGTGAAAGAATTCTCAAGGCTGATTGCAAGTTTACAATATTGCAAATTACAGTTGGGGTGAAAAGGTTTGCAGGAATATATGACGTAAAAACAAGTTGCAAAAAATGCAAGTTCGATTTTTCCAATTCTCAAGTTTTTTGGAAAAATTCTTAAGTTTTTTGGAAAATTCTCAAGTTCTATTTTTCAGAAATTTTGCAAGTCAGACTTTTTATTCTGGACTTTGGGGTCAGAGTTTTTGTCGGAAATTCTTACGTTTGAATTTTCGGACCTTTTGTTCGAAAATTCTCAAGTTCGAAACTTTTGTTCGGGACTTTGTGGTCGGACTTTTTGTTTGAAAATTCTTAAGTTTGAATTTTCAGACTTTTTGTTCGAAAATTCTCAAGTTTGAAACTTTTGTTCGAGACTTTGTGGTCGAACTGTTGACCATTTTTGGCCCAACAGGCCAAAAATCGGTCCCCTTCTTTCCCTGTTGTTCTAAGCCAATTCATTTCTTGATTTTGCACAAGTCTGCAGGTCCATTTCTACGGACTCTGCAGGCATGGTTTTCTACGGACTCTGCAGGCGGAAAACTACGAACTCCGCAGGAAGAGGCGAGTTCCGGACACTTAGGCGCAAAATGGACCATTTCAAGTGCTCTTGCAAAGAGCAGTTCGAGACGCAAGAGCCCTTGCGGAGGGCAGGGAACACGACAAAAGAGGCCACAGAGAAAAGCCACAAACGTACGTTTCCTTCGGAAATTTAAGGCAAAGGAAGTACCCTTCGGAAGGGTCGTTTCAAATTTTCCCGAAGGGCACTTTTCAAAGGCAGTCGAAGAAGCAAAGGAAGAAATCCTTCGGACTTTTTGTCCGAAGGAATTCGGAAGCGCTGTGAGCAAGAAAGCCGAAGAAAAGACTAAGGCAAGAAGTGATTTCTTTCAGACTTTTTGTCCGAAGGAATTCCTTCGGACAAAAGTTCGAAGAAATTCAGGGAAGCTACAGGAAAAAACTCGAAAGAGAAATTCCGAAAGCCAAAGGCAAAGTGGTTGAAACAATTCTTGCGGACTTTTTGTCTACGGGAAAATTGTCCGCAGGGAAAAAGTCTGCGGGGAAAAAGCCCGAAGGAGAAACCCGCCGAGGAGATAGAAGACCACCCGAAGGGTATGTGCCCTTGCGGGGGGCTCTTGCCGAACGAAGGGGACTTCTCCATAAGCCAAAGGGTCACCTCCCCTTCGGGAGGATGCAAAACAAGAAATCCAAAGGAAAGGGAGCGACGGAAAAGGCCGAATCAAGAGGAAAGCCAAAGAAAGTCCAAGGGGTGACGGGCCTGAGGACGTCAAAATCAAGCACGGGGAACTAGCCATTGGAAGTTCAAACGCAATGACGGGTGCGCAGACGTCAAATTCAAGGCTCGTGAAATAGCCGTTGATTTTAAAAAGAACACGAAGAGCCCAATGAACTCAACGATCCACCAAGCAGATAACCCCGAGGGCCGAAGGAGCCAAAAAGAGACAAAACCAGGATGAGACAAGGCAAGGAAAAGACAAGACAATCCAAGTGGCGAGGGGAGGCAAGTTATTGCCAGGTGGTCATCAAACGGCACAAACAGTAAGCGGCGCGGCTTGTTTTCTCCAGTTTGCATTTATAAGCAGACAAACCGCGTGAATATCTGGAAGGAACAGTCTTGTCTGCAGAAAAGAGGCGTTGCCCGTGCTTTCACATTAGTGTTTGAACGCCAAAGTCAAAATCGGCGATTACACAGCATGGTTCCAGCAGGCCTCTTTTAGAAGAATGACATCAGCAACAGTGACTTCCTCTTCCCGATGCTCACAAACGCACATGGGCCAGCTTGTCAAGAGCGCCAAAGTCTTTTCAAAAGGAGCGCCAAGTTCTCTTCTCTTTCTATATATTGTAAAACTTCTCATTTGAGAAAGGGATCCATCTCTTAGCCCGTAAGGCAAAGCTCTGCCCAAAAATCTCTCGGGCTTGTAAGGCAGGACTCTGCCGGATTTTACCTTGAATCAAGACTTAGCAATTTTTACCTCCATTTGAATTTGCACTCATGCATATGTCTATGTTTTCTTTTGTGTTAAGTCATTTTCTTTTATGCTTTTCACAGAACGATTCCAACATGTCTGGTGCATGGTGAAGTTTCTTCTTCTACAGGTCTGCCAGAAGTGTTTATAGCAGGAATATAGGCGCATGTGAATAGGCTGCCAAAGTGTGTCTCGGAGCACCTTTGATAGTTCTTCCTCCTTGTATCTCTACGAACCCCTGACTCCCTGATACAGAAGAGTTTCCCACATCAGATGAAGTGTATGACGGCTTCTTCTTGGTGAAAAGTGTATGTTCGAGCTGAGTGGGTCATCTTTTTTGGTGTATCACCCTTTTTTTTAAATTTAGGTTTAGGTTTTGTTTCAGCATCCTTCTCCCTTTTCATCCCCCCTTTTTCATTTTATTTGTTAACAGTAGGAAGTCCTAGACCTAAAAGATACATCAGAGGGAGCTAACCCTTATCTAGAGACTCTCCCCCCAAGCTTCGCCGGTCCCACAGGCGAGAGGGGAGTTTCCATTGTTGCGTGTGGAAGGTAGGAGCTTGGCCTCCTGCCCAGAGTGCAATCCACTGCGTCAACACGAACTTTTTGTTCAGAAATTCGTAAGTTTAAATTTTTGGACTTTTTGTTTGAAAATTCTCAAGTTCAATTTTTCGGGACTTTGGTCGTCGGACTTTTTGATCGGGCATTTTGTGTTGGACTTTTTGTTCGAACTTTTTGTGGTCAGACATTTTGTTTGGGCCTCTTCGTCGGACTTTTTGTTTGGAACTTTTGTGTCGGATTTTTTGTGCTCGGAACCTTCGATTCAAGCCAATGTCTGCCATCGGCCAGTCAACATGTAGTCAAAAGAGAGATGGTCCAAAAGGGAAGCAACAAAGTTTCAAAGGGAATCAAAAGTCAACGTGGAAAAACAAGTAAGGCCATGTAAGCATTCAAGAGGCCACGTTAGTATTTCTGCTCATTCCAAAATGTATGATTTGTCCAAGTGAAAGTTAAGTTCGTAAGAGAAAAATCAAAGCTCAAGCTTTTAATTAGAAGAAATCCACACTATTAATACAATCCACGTGGATGATCAAACAATGAAGCCAAACTTTTAAAAAAGGTAAAATTATGCATTTACGCATTATAAAGTTTGGTGGCAACCCTAAAAAGGTCAAAGGCAAAATAGAAATGTGGAAAGGCACGGGAATGTTGGCATTGACCACAAAAAGGCAAAAAGGTAAAACAAAGCTAAGTATTGTCATTTTTCATATTTTGTTTGTATCGAAGACCATCCTGGAGGAAAAATATCTTGCAGGGTTTATGAGGCTAAGGTGGGCCATTGCAAGTATATTTTCCAAATGATTGTGGATCCTTCTTTGCTTCTATCATAGCTAGAGTATTCCATTGCAATCATCACAAGGCAATGGGGTGCACAAGAGGAAGGGCATTTGTCCAGAAGTTTTCAGTTTTGCAAATGATTAATGGGGGACCATGGCCAAGCAATTACACATGAAGACAAGGAGTTTGTTTTGCTCCCAAGGGAATATTCTCCCTCAAGCCCAAGTGTAGCGCATTTCCAGCCAAGTAGATCAAGGGTTTGTTTGAAATCTTCATCATGACAAGGATAGGTAGTTACCAGAATGTTTTTTTTACAGAGCAGGAGCTTCCAGGCATGACAAAGGGCATCTTCCAGTTGAAGCATATTCCCAAAATATTCTGGAAGAAAGAGTTGTGTAAAAAGAGAGCTTGTTCTCTTTTCAAATGTTGTTGGTTATTCTTTCTAGGTCTTAGGCTCTTTCAAATTTCGAGATCCTTGATGTGTGTGTCTCGTCTCTCTTGCTAAGGTGGTTGCAGTTGTATAGCCATTAGCAAGCTCTGAGAACATTGTATATGTCTCCCCTATTAAAAGAGCAAAATCACCATGCTTTTCCCTTTGAGCAATGATGTATGTAAGATTTGTTTTCAGGATAATGGAAAATAGCTGTGATTTCTGTTGTATTTTGTCAATGAAATGCAATAATATATTTTACATGCTCTGTTGTTTGGGTATTTAATTTATGCTTATCAATGGTGGCAGTTGTTTTGGACATAGATCTAAGTTGTAAATTCCTTTCTGCATAGTGATTTGGAAATGTGTTGCCGATAACCTCTTAAGGGCACCCTAGGTTTATGGATTTGATAGGAGAAAGCATTTGAATCCCTACTTGCAGTGTATGCTTTAGGGTTTCAAGAATCCTCTGAATATTTGCATTGTATTGGCACCAATGGATGCAAATTATTCCTGGTAGTTTCCATAGCTTGTATTTCAATCTTTTTCATCTTTACAAATAAATGATGTCATGTCTATTGAAGGAGATCATGTTGTTTGAAAAACCACACCACCACACCACTCTTTTATAATTATTTAACTCGTCCTACCCTGTTCTACCCTGCAAATAATACACCCTGTTGCATATTTTAAAGATTGTTTGCCTGCATATGCATAAGTATTGCATATCTGAAATGTATTTGTGTTTTGTGCTTGGAAGCCCAGCATTGCAATCTCCCATTTGGCCCTTATACAGCCAAAAATTTCTTTAGAAATGAAAGTTGCCGTCATATTTACATCTGTCTTCAGTAGCCTGTGTCTAGCCTAGAGCAGTTGTTCATTCCATGTGACAATCCTTCCCGGATGGAGTGTGCAAACTTGGTTATGCCTTGGTCAGATTTGTGTGTTTTGTGTGCAAATAATCCCCATGAAGATTGAACTGTAGTATCCCTTCATGCGAGCAAGCCACCCCTTGGGTCCTCTCAACTTGGTCCAGGGAGAGCCAGAAGTAGTAGGGAGCTAACCATACCCTCCATCGGTGTCTTCCAGTCATTGTCTACGGTCAGTCCACCCTGATGCTAAACGCTTCCCCAGCTATAACGACATATTTGTGAGTTTTTCATCTTTGTTTGTCATTTTCTCAAAGTGTGCAAGGCTGAGTGCAAGAGGTGTACAACTAGGAACCAACACCATGCATGTAAATAATCCAAAGATAAAATAGCCAAAAGGACACAAGAAAGAATTGCAACCAATAGTTTCTCAAGGGTTGCATCTTGTAAGTTTTAAAATATTTAAAAGTGATAATTTTAAAATTTATCATGAAAGATAATTTCCAATATAAATAATAATATTCCATTATCTCAAATATGAATTTGGATTGTATGTATTATGTGAAGATTATCATATATTTTCAGATAAATTTCTTCCATACTAAACATTACATATATACTTATGGACTCATCAGAACATTACTTGTGAAGAACTTTACAGCACTAATTTTTAAGGGAAACTTTTTTTTTTCAAAAAATGCATCATATATTACTCCAAGGAATAAATGGTTACAGCACTCGAGCATAAAGCAAGAAAAGCAAAGATTTACATCATTTGAACATAAAGCTAACAGGAAGCATCTCTCCCTACATAGGCAAAGAAAGAAAGCACCTGAGCCTACACCCCAATGGGCAAAGAGTTCACATCTCTTCGAAACCACTCAAATTTAGCTTGTACAATCAAACCCAACTCTTGTCTAGTAAGCCTCAACTTCCCCATACAAATAGGGGAGGTGTCATTCTGAAAGATGGTTTAGCATCTTATCCTTTAAAGAAATCTGATTGCTGCCAACTGTGTTGTATGCTATTAACACTTGCAGCTGTCCCTAACCATCCAAGAATCCCCTAAAAGAGGCCCTTTCCAGGAGAGCAGAAATAAAAAGGAAATTGAAGTCAGCTTGCAGCCAATCCCAAAGGCCTTTTGCTGTTGGACATTTCTAGAAGATATGATCCATTGTTTCTACTTTCCCACACACCATGCAGAATGTATCTGTAAAACTGGTCATGCTCAACCTTGCATTGATAGCTAGCCTTTAATGCATTACTAGCCATCCTATCACCTTATGTTTGAAGGATGTTCTAGTTTTCCAAATAACTTGACAGCATCTTTACCATCTCACTTCAAGATCCTAAACCCGTCATTGTTTGTTCACTTGTGGAGCAATGAAATTAGAATGGCAAACTTGCTTATACAAGCCTTTTGATTTATAGTTGAGGAGAGTTTTCCCTGTATTCCATTTCCAATCCCTCCAATAGGGGTCTGCATTCTGTAAATGCATTTTGAAAAGACATTGTTCAAAAATCATATTACAGAGCTCTTAAAAAGTAGCTTTGTCTACTGATAACAAAACTTGAGCCCTTTCAAAGTCTCTCAAAGATTTTCATTGCTACCTCCCATTGTTCCAAAGGTCTTCCCAACAAAAAAGACCCTTGCCAATCTTTTGCCTGAAAAGAAAGGCTGAAGTCCAACCTGTCCACTTTGTGAGATGAAGGTCCAAATAGGACGTGCAGCTAGATCCCAAGCATCCCGTGGTCCGTCAAACTGCCAATGGAGAAACCCTATAAGTATCTACCACGCAGCGCATATTCTCTTAAGTAGTGTTGATCTGGCAATCATGAAAGCACTAGAGTTACCAAATATGTCGTAAATTTTGAAGAGTCCCATAATTTTATGAGTATGGTGTGCATTAAAAATTCTATGTCGGATAAGGATCTGCCAAGGAGCGCCCCTTTCCACTCTTCATACAATCCACTTCCCTACAAGAGCTATTCCTTGAGATCTTATGTCTAGAATCCCTGTTATCACTCTGGAGTTGCACCCTGCTTGAAGATGTGCAAAGCACAACTTCTCTCCACCGGATACAATGAGAACTTCTCAGAGGGTGGGTGCCTCTATGTTGAGAAGAACCTCCAGAGGGCTGGTTCCCTTATGATTTTGCAATTAAACCTGAAACTGTGATTTTTGGGGGTGAAAAGAGTAAGGGAAAACTTTGAAAGAAAATCTAAGGGGGGTGATACACCTAAATTGATTAGATCCTTTGAAGTTACTAAAATCAATGCACACATATAACCAAAATGCAATTTATATTCTGTCTCTAAGCAAAAGTGTTTCAGAGGAAGGGTTGAAAACCTCTTCAAATGACCTACAAAAAGGGTGAGATAGAGAGAGATAGGTGAAGAAGGGACCTGCAAAAGGAGAAAATTTCTCTCTTGTATGTTGATGCACAATCAAATACACACCATGATGCTGTCAAAATCAGATTCATAAAAATAAACTCCTTATTGATCACTAGTCCAGCATACAATTTCTTTTTCAAACTTCAAGGTCCTTCTCTATGGCTCGATTTAGCCAATAAATAAGCTTTGAAAAATAGTCTAAATCAGTCTAAGTGTAGTCCAAAAAAGGGAAAAGGTCAGTCTTGGTTAGTTAACTCAAGACCTTACCTCTTTTACAATGCTTTGAATATTCAATGAAATTATTCTCCTTTACAAAAATCTGCATGATTCTCCAAACTTTGGCGTAGAATATAGATAATGGAGCCAAGTTTGAAAAATGATTCCTAAAATAAACAAAACTCTACAAGAAAACTCCAATATGTATGACCAAGATGGCATGGAAGTGGGCGAAGGAACTCAAAACTGCTAGCGTCAATTTCTCCTTTGCATGAAATGTTACGCAAAAAGCCAGTAGATAAACTCCTCACGAACTGCTACAACGTTTGAAACGTTTGGACGCATGAGAGAAGCATGTGGCATGATGAAACAGTCAACAGCAGTTTTAACCAGTCCAAAAACACTTTTGCATAGATAAGAATCTATTTTTGACCTTTTCTATTTTACAGCTTTTAATTCTTGTGCATGTATATTCTTTGTCTTGCTTGCTTGCCAAGCTTTATAATCTTGAACTTCTCTATTTATGACTTTTCCGACTGTGTTTCTCCTTGCTTATCCGGACAAAAGTCTGTGCCTTTCCTTGTTCATTCTCTCGGATTTTCCTGTGTATTTCTTTGGCAATTTTCCCCTTGGTTTTTCTACACAGTCAAATCCCTTAGAAATTCTTCGGGATTATTTCCTTCAGGTTTTATTTGCAAAGTCAAATTTTTTGGATCTTTTCCCTGTCTTATGCTTTATATCGGACTTATCTGTCTCAGGATTTACTTAGCAATTTCCCTGCGGATTCATCTTCGGAAAGAATTCTTCCGGACTTTTGTTTATCTCCTTTTCTCCTTCGGCTTTCTTGTGGACTTTCATCTTGTCTAAAACTTCCCTGCCTACCTTCAAAAATTCATCATGTCTCATTTCTTTCGGAATTTTGTCTCTCAAACAAAATGTTCGAAACTTCTCTATGCATACTAGCCTTTCCTTTTTCCGAAAATTGTCCGAAGGAATTCCTTCGAACTTTTGTCCAAGTCCTTATTTTGCCAATTTGTTCTTTTGTTCGGGTACATACCCTTCGGGCTTTGGTAAAAACCCCTTAAAAATTATGAGATGAACATTCCCAAAGGGCAGGTGCCCTTCGGTTTTGTTGCAAACGTGCCTTCCTTTCTCAAAGTAAGCCTCCCAAAGGGCAAGTGCCCTTTAGGATTCCTGTCAATGACCCTTCCAAAGGGTACATGACCTTTGGAATTTATAACTTTCCATTTTGTCGTGTTTGAAACTGTCCTTTTCCGAAAGGTCTTGCCCTTCGGCTTTTTGAAAGAGAACCTTCCCAAAGGGCAGATGCCCTTTGCGAAAACTGTAGAAGACCCTTTTTGCCTTGAACTGTCCTTTTTTGGAATGGACTTAGCCTTTCGGAGGAATTGAAAAGCCCCTCAGGCTTTCTGTGAAGGACCTTCTCGAAGGGCACATACCATTCGGGAAAACTGCTAGCGTCTCTCTTTGAAGTGGTCGTCGGGCTTTCTGAAGGGCACTCGAGCTTTTTGAAGGGCACCCGGGCTTTTTGTAGGGCACCCGAGCTTTTTGAAAGGCACCTGGGCTTTTTGTATAGACCTTCTCGATTGAAATGGACCATTCCTTTGAGAGAGAAACCTGTTGGATTTTTTGGATCGGCCTTTGAACTTTTCCCAAAGGGTACCTACCCTTCGGGATTTTTGAAATGATCCCTCTCGAAGGGCACATGCCCTTCGGGCTTTATGAAAGAGTCCTTTGTCCGCTTGAAATGATCCTTCCAACTGTCCCGAAGTATATATTCCCGAAGGGCAGGTGCCCTTAGGGACTTTTGAAAACGTCCCTTCACTTTGCCAGGATACCCTCCGGAAGGGCACATGCCCTTCGAGTTTATTGTAAATGACATTCCCAAAAAAACTTTGCCTTTTCAACCTTGAAGTGGACTTTCTCGAAGGGGTACATACCCTTCAGGAATCCTAGAATGTACCTTCCCGAAGGGTACCTACCCTTTGGGCTTTTGAAAGAGTCCTTTGTCCGCTTGAAATGATCTCGGCTTTATTGCAAAGTATCTGGGGTTTTTGTAAATCCTTTGAAATCCTATCTCTTGATTGGAAAAAACCTAAGAAAATAAACATATGCATGATGTTGCCTTTAACTCCATGCTTCCATTGAAAGTGAACAAGAGATGTGGCCTTTGAATTTGTTGTAGGTGTCTTTCCCTAGAACGGACTGCATGTTCTATATGGTGGCCATAGGTCTACACCCAACTGTTCTTAATACCTTTGTTGTAAGTACCCTTCATTCATGCTTTTAGACCACAGATTGACCAGCTGAAAAGGGGATTAGACCATTGTAGGAAAGTTTAAAATAATAGGGGTAGTAACTTGGCTTTGACAAACCAAATTACTTACAATCCCCAACACCCCTTGTTCCCTTGGATGAGTGCAAACATCCCAAGCAACAACGGGGGGTCTTTTTCTCCCTCCTTGTTTGCCCCACTAAAAACTTTTAAGAACCCTTTCAAGTGTTTTAAATGTTCTTTGGGATGGGAACAAGCAAGAAGAGTAGAACATATGTCCCACTGATAGGATTCTGTCAACAATGGTAGCCTTGCCAACAAGAGGAAGATCAAGTTTATTCCACATTAGCAACTTATTTTTTAATTTTTCTAGAATCCATCGCCATTGTTCAGCTATAGAGAGAGCTACCAAATGGAATCCCCAAATAGTGAACAATTTCACTAGGTTTTATAAGTTTCCATCATTGGTTCAGCCAAGATGGAGGGTCATCTTGTCCATTGAGCAAAACCTCTATTATTTCTTCACTTACAACTACACCAGCAGCCTCAGCAAAAGCATCTAAACAAAGCACTGACCTTCAATGGATTGTTAAGTGAGGTTAGGAGTTAGAGCCAAGTCATCAGCAAAGTGAACTATAATGTCCCCTTTCTAACATTCATAGCATGATGTTGTCGTTAGCCTATTTCCCTATGGTCCCGTAGGCTAACCAGGGCATTAAAGGGACTTAGAGGCCATTTGGCCTAGATAGTTTTAGTTGCATATCTTTTTGAGGGGTGTGAGGCAGTTTTGGGCATGCTTACTATTTATAGTAAGTCCGGAATGGACATGGCTGGACTTCTAGGGGCAGTGACATGTCAATGGTAATTGTTTAAAATCGACAAGAGGATTTATTTATCATTGATATGATTTATTGGGCATTAATGAAGTTATTTTATAAAGTTAAATTTAAATATTTAACTTTATTAATGCATATTCTATAGTTTGTGGCAATTATTTAAATAAAAGAATCCCCTTTATTTTATAATTCATCGGATACATAAGTTACATAAAGGAAGTTATGTTTTATCCCACATTGAAAAAACGAAGGAATGGACTCTTGTGAGAACTCTATAAAAGAAATAGAAGAGCTTCCATTTAGGGGGTTTTTGGATGAGATTAATGTTATGCTGCTGGATTTCCTGGAAATCTGATTTTCGAGCTTGGAGGACGAAATCCCTCTTTGCTAGCATTCTCTTCACTGTTGAAAGACACAGTCAGGAGGATTGATGGTGTTTTCATTCAGGAAACACATTGGGCTTATTGGATTTACAACAAAGAAGGGCAGAATAATGACTTGCTACAGGAGCTGTGAATAGTGTTTTGCTATAGTGCACGTTAATAGTGATTTTGCTATAATAACCTGTGAATAGTAAAATTGCTACAGTGCCATGAATAGTGCTGCTATAGTGCGTGAATAGTGTTTGCATCAAGTTTACTTGTTTATTCTCGTTGATTAGAGGTCTGGAAGGTTGCCATTTCCTCTGTGGGACACTACAGCACTAATTTTCAGGCTTCTTCTATCAAATTTTCATATCTAAGCATTGTAATTTTTGAATACAAATTTGAATATTTGTTGCAGCCCATAAGGCAATTGTATGTGCACATTTATATTGCAAATTAGTGTTTAACAGAAAATAAGGAGTTTTAGGTTTTACATGTATAGTTGTATGTTTGTCAAGTGTTTGACAAAATGCCATGTTGATCATTAAGCAATTTAATTGATATGACATAGTAGTTCGCAAGTTTCTTTCATTGGAAAAATAGGGGTGGTTATTACATGAACATTGAGGAGCTGGCTGCTGTTTAGTAAAAAAATAACTCTAATCTGTCCTTGAATTATCAATGCCTCCAATAACTACCCAAGGGCATCCGCAGCAATGACATAGAGATAGGGGGCTAATGGACATCCCTTCCTGATGGATAGCTGCAATATGATAGGTTCTGAGGGAATACCATTCACACTGACCCTTGCAAAAGCAGGGGCAAACAAAGTCTACACTGCCTTGTGGAAAAAGGAGTGAAAGCCCAACCAATCCAGCATGTTCAAAATGAAATCCCATTTATATGATCATAAACTTTATCAAAGACAATCTTCAAAAAGAAAGCTTTTTGCCCAGATTATTTTGCCCAATCCATATCCTCCCATGCAATAATGAGATTATCCAAAACAAACCTACCTTTTATAAAACCAGTCTGCTATCTTCGGACTATTCGTGTCACCAATATCTCAATCCTTCTAGCAAGGGCTTTTGCTAAAACTTTATATGAAACATTAAGGAGGGTAATCAGTCACCAACCACTTACCCACTCCCTTTTGGATCCCTTTGGAATGAGTTTGATCAATCCTCCATTGGCTAACTCCCCCATGACTCCCCTTTTGATGGATTCTTGACAAATTTTTAGATAAGCTGATCCAACAGTAGGCCATACC
The DNA here is from genome assembly GCA_037957365.1 of Torreya grandis. NCBI lineage: Eukaryota > Viridiplantae > Streptophyta > Pinopsida > Cupressales > Taxaceae > Torreya > Torreya grandis. The sequence goes on along the minus strand of JARHVA010004373.1, from coordinate 485,560 downwards.
TTCTTATAGAACTCCACTGCGAAGCCATCAAGTCCTGGAGATTTATCATTCTTCATATCTTTCATTGCTGCTTCTAACTCCTCTAACTCCAGGTTTCTAGATAGAAAAATCTTCTCATAATTTTCCACCTTTTTAGGAACCACTTTCTTGACAAGATCCATGCAAGTATCATGTAAAGGGTCCATACCCACAAACATGAAGATCTTTTGAAGGTCGTCTTAGTATTCAAGTTGCAAAATCCAGGGAGTGATTGAGTTTATGCATGCCTTCCTGAACCAAAGTAGTCTGATAGCAAAATTTGAAGCATCTACATGATATGAGTTACTTTCACCTGTGGCAAAAGAAGGCACAGTAAGAAACCTTGGCTTCAACTCTTTGAAAGCCTCCTTTTACTGTTTTTTGCAATCAAAATGGATTCAATAATCAAGACAGGAATTGAACCCATTTTGATTGCCAAAAACACTAAAAGAAGGCTTTCAAAGAGATGAAGCCAAGGTTTCTTACTGTGCCTTCTTTTGCCACAGGTGAAAGTGACTCATATCCGCATCACTCCCTGGATTTTGCAACTCGAATACTAAGACAGGCTGAAAAGAACTATAGTACAACAGGAACGAGACATTGGGTATAAACCTACTCAGTTCAAAGATTCGGGTGAGATTTTTTGGATAACCCTTTTGTGTGCTTTACAGCTCATCAGGCCCTTCTGTACATGATAAACAAGTATGCAGGTGCTTGTTTCTGCTCCAAGCGTTCACCTCCAAAATGGAGGAGATCATATGTAGAACCCAACTATCAGAAGGGGTGTCCAGAGCTACCCAAAAGTGTACAGAATAATTTTTCATATGCCTGCTTTCTGCGAAGCAGAAATATGAAGACAACAAAGAGTATCTTTCAGTAAAATCCTTCATATAGGATATGCCTCTAGACGAAAGACATTAAATTATGAATAAGTTGCAGCCCTTCTAACTCACTTATGTAGTGTCACAATATATGGCATGGAACAGGTATTAAATAGACATATGCTAGAGGAAGAGGTTGATATTATTTCAAAAGAAGCACATTGGATCCACGCTATGAATATGTCAGGCAGTTTCAGATATGTGAAATGATATAGCAATAGCTATCAATCAATCATTTGGTCTTTGGAGCAATATAAGATGCATTTCTTCAGAAAAACAGCTATCATTCAAACACTTTTTTCACTATATCATGGTCTCTTGTTGTTGATGATACATGAACTCTCACCTAAGTGCTAGTCATGCGAAAAGTCCATCTCTACACTTTCTGTGTGCTATGAATAAAAATATCTTCATTGTATTTCACAAATAATGCAGTTAACTGATTTTTATGGCATAGTAGTATTACTCGCAAAGTAATCATGACCCACTGCGTTTTCCAGGCCATTCCCCAAGTTTATCAAAATGTGTTCTGATTTTTTTTTAATACCTTTCTATTTTTAGGCTCTTTCTTATGCTTAGAGGCAGAAAAATACAAAGCACATGCAGACTGAAAAAATTAGGTTAGGGTTAGGGTTGGCATTTCTTTTCACTTTTTTTTTAATATATAACAAGGGTTGAAAAGGTCCCTTTCCTAGTAAAAGAACAAAAAACAAGAATCGGAATGATTACAACAGGCAGAAGCCTAGATCAAAGAGCAATGCTCAAACACAGAAGCTACCGTGACAAATTTTAAAGCCTAGCTACCAACGGGACCAAGAAGGTCAAAACAAGTAGACAGAATAATGAAAACCAAAGCAAAACTCTAAGCCCTCGAAAGGCCATTAACCGACGATCAACTCATCAACAAGGACCACTCCATTGTTGAGGGGCAAGGGACCTCTTTCCCCTTTGGGAAAAAGGGGAATCTAAAGTCCACTACAAACCACCATCAATGGCCTCCCAAGCTTCCATTTTCAGTTTTGCAGCCTCCAGTTTTCTGCCTCTACATTTGGGGGCACCGCAGTTCGGTTTAGATAAAAGGGCCTTAGAAGGATGGATGCCTAGAACCTCTAGAGAGGCAATATCATCCAGCGAACCAATCTCTTCCAAACCAAGCTCATCTCCAAGGTGGAACCACCTGTCATGGAGAGCTGGGACCAAATCTGACTGCATCCTATCCTCCAAGCTCATAATCGGTTCATTCAAATCCACCTCCTTGCACTAAGACCTTGCAACCTCTTCCCCCAAATTCGGCGTCTTACTATTCGTCTCTTGAGAGGAGGGGACACCAACTAAACTACGAAAATCTTTAAGCCCCTGAAGAGCCAAGCCATCAACGAATGATGAGGGGGAATGTCCCTCATGGACAAAAGAAAGAGGATCTTTTCCAACAGGATTAAAGCGGCGGTCAATATTTCCCGCAAACACCCCCAATGTCGTAGGCTCAAGCCCCATCAACACCACTGAACTGTCAACCTAACAATGTTGGTTTTCTAAAGCAAGATCTGGCTAACAGTTGAGAGAATGATGTCGCAAGAGCGGCAGGGAAGAAACTGCCAACTATTGGTGAGTAAACAGGAAGCTTACCATGAATCTTTGAAAGATCCTTCCCCAGAGTCGAAACCTATCTAGCAAATTTCTTCTCCCAGAATAATAGTTGAGTCAGATTGGAGCTAGTGGGGATCTTAGCACAGCATGACACCGAAAAGTGGCCAAGTTGATTGCATCGAAAGCAACAGAAAGGAAGCCCTTCAAAATTTATAAATTGAAGCCTAAACCATTTAAATGAATCAGCTTGATGGAATCATTGGAATGGTCGAGGGGCTTGGAAATATCCACCATGGCACAAACCCTAACAAAATTTCTGAAACCCAGAATAGGATCAACATTGATCCTAACAAACTACCCAATCTTTGAAATCATCTATTGAATAATGTTGGCATCTCTCATCACCAAAAGTAAGTGGTAAAGGCGAATCCATACTGGGACTGAAGTGATAACAATAGTTGTAGGATCGAAGAAAGGTGTTCAAGGACACACAAAGACACCCACCTCTCAAAAAACCATAGTCCATTATTCCAGATAGACTCTGTCATCCTTTGAGGCTATGTAGTTTGGATACAGATACGGGTACGACTCGGGTACGTGGGTAAGCCATTTTCTAGAACCTTGATTTGGATATGTTGTGGGTACGTCTGTATATATATATTTTAGATATATATATAAACAATGCATATTACTCATTTTTTTAGTCAGATGCTTGAAAATACATAGTGTTTGTTAGTAAAACAATGGATAGAGGACTGTAGACAAACAAAGCAAACATCTAGCTTTTGGTGCACAAATTTTTACTGTATACTCTATCAATTTGAAATTTTAAAATTGCATTAATAAGAATGTTAAATTTGTTCTTGATTTAATTGATTTCATAAGCAAATAAATTTACAAACAAAGCAATCCTATGTTATTTATTATTTTGGCTGCACATTTAATCAAAAGTTGTAGGAATGTCATCCTGCTAAATAACCAGAGCTATATAAATATTTGGGGTTGCATTCCTATTTCCCAAACTATCCTAACAGCACTTCATGCCTATATCAATAAAAAAAATTAGTTGTGCTTTAACACAAAGTTCAAGTCAGTTTTCCCAAGGCAAGTAGAGGACTACACTTTGTGATTTGGCCTAAGACGAATGTCGGATGCGTTATAGGAACTGTGTAATCTGGTGAGGCACCTTAAGCCGGTGGCCCTGTAGGATGACATCCTGATTGAGAGTTTGAATTCACAAATATCTTTTAGGGTTTCGTATTTTTTTAGGGTTTTTCTATGTTTTTTTGAGATTTTTATTTTTATTTTTTTCGCCCCCTGTTCCCTGCTCTCGCCGGAAACGCTTGGGCATGCCCAGAGGCATCCAAACCAATGCCAAAAGTTTTTGGCACTGTTACGGATGCCTCCAGGCATGCCCATGTCAGAGGCGTCTCCAAATAGGAGACATCGAGGGCGGGCGTTTCCTGCAACACAACTTTGAGGTGAATTGAACAAAGAAGAAACCCATGCCTAATGAAGAGATGCACAGTGAAGCAGCCTTGCTCCATGAAGAAACAATTTAGCATTTAATATGCACCACACAAGGCCATTTACCTAGAAAACGGCACACCAGAGACCTTAGCCCAATGTCTTCTTCTAGCGAATGACCGCACTCCACCTTTTGCTCGCCATTTCCATCTATCAAATTTGGATCTTATTTTTTTTCACATTTTACTTCAAATAGATTCATTTTAAAATTTAAATGTCAAAGCCTAAGAAGGGTTTAGATAAAAATCATAGGACTGCGCCTAAAATAGTAGGCCATGGTCCATGATGGCATGGAAGTAAAATAGTTTTTTTTAAAACCCTACGCATTTTTTTTTTAATATTGGCATTTTTTTATTAACCATATTTATTTTTATCTCTACATGCTATATGTGACATGAAATAAAAAAATTGGTGTCTTCTCTTTTTTATGAATTTTACAACATTTTTTAGTTTCCTGAGTTTTTGCTAATTTTTTTTCCATTTTAAACTTGTGTAATTGAATTCCATTTACACTTATGCAGTGCCATGTCAATGCCATGTAAATGGAATGCTACTATCGTTTATAGCTTTAAGGTGCACTAGCATGAGTTCAGTGTCATTACATACGGTGCTTTTATTCTCTTTGTGATTATCTTGTTCTTATAGATGTTTATTTCGATTTCATTGAGTTTGTAATTATATTGGATTCGTACATTTGGGTGATCAAAGAAAACTTTATCTCAAACGAGTTGTCCATTGTCTACATGTCACTGTCCATACCCTAAAACCTAAATTCTTGCAAGAAACGAATGTATTCTAAGCTACTTTATAACTTACAACACAGTAAGATATCATATACTAGTATGACATGTATAAGAGTCGAACAATTATTACACATATTACAACTCATGCATATCATGTTAATATGTCCCAATACAAAATATCTGGTCAAGCAAGATTATAACTAAGATCACATAAATATTACCATTGAGATCTAATTTCTCAAATTGGTCAAAAGCATATTAAATCAAGTTTCAAGGTTTCTATTTGGGAAACTATCATAATTGGAGTTCCAAATCCAACCAAATGGACCAAATGGTTTCACCTTGGATTTCGCACACTGCTAAGAATATTATTAAGAGAGTACATTTCATGCACTTTACCTTCGTAGTAGATATTTTGGCGGTTAAATGATGTTTGAAGGAGTGATGGTTGATGCAAACATAATGACTTGATCACGTCCTCTTGAACCCTGCATGTTTCATAAGTCTCAATTAAAAAAATACAAATGTGCAACTAAGCAATAAATAAAATATTACACTCAGCCTCATTTTGGAAACCAAATGATGCCAATCATTACTTGTGGAACATAGATTGTTCAAGTTGCAAAGTTAGAAAGATATTGAGACAAAGAGCATTTGTGAATGTCATAACAAAATTAAATCATTTGGAGAAGCAAAAATGATAAAAGTGGAAAGCACACAAAAAGGCATTCTTATTTATAGAAGGAAAACCAAAGACAAATAACTAAAATAAAACTCAATACCTAACACATCATAATAAAGTATTTTGAGGCAAGCCTCTTTATAATCCTTATGCATTGCCTATTCAAAACAAATGAAGGCAAGTACCAATTAACCATTTTATCATCTCATCTGCATAAGTCATAAGAGATAATGGCATGCATATTCTTAAAATACAATAACTATGCCAATATGAAAAGAAAATATAAGACAAAACAATCAAAATGATAAAATCCGCGTAAAACACGAGAGAACATCACATCAAAATCTTTGGCTAACATTGGCAATCAACATTAATCTAAAGCTTTCGACATTTTGAGGATTGACATTGTTCTGGATTTCCTTGGATCTAATGTTTTAATCGAATCCCTACTTCAGATGGTTGAGTTTTCCTACCATATGCATGTTCAAGTTTGCAATGATGATCCATGGATAGCTCACAAGATAGAGGGAATAAATTGGTTGAGAAATACAAATATCTCAATAGAGATAACTATCTTTAAGAGGACGGCTTTTAAAAGGATAACAACCCAGAGCAGGAAGGTGGAAATGAGGATAAACACCACCAATGAGAAGCATGAGCATACAGATATAAAATAGGATATGAAAAGGAAAAAAAAAGAAGAAAAGTAACTATATTAATCTTCTAAAATGAACAAAATGGATCAATGTGACTTGAAATTCATCCAACAGAAAAAGGACTGCCTAAAGCATCCTTAGGAACATGACAAGAAAAGAGTCTGCAAAGAATATGTAAGCCTAGAACCCTAAAGAATACCTGGCATAAGGAATACATACATACACATTGAGACAAGTAACAAGGAAGGAACATTTTCCCCAAAAGAATAGAAACCAAAAAGTAAAGAGATGCACCTATAATCGTCATCAGCAAAACAAAAGAATTTGTAGTGTTATCCACCACTTCGCAGTCTCCAATAATGAGTATGAGGGCATCAACTAGAGGGTGGCCTAGGCTGAGTGGGAATGTGGAGCAATCCATGAAAGTATTATTGTACTCCTTAGTAAAGATGAGAAAGTTCTCCTAACATACAAGGTCAAAAGTCTCTTGGAAGCAATAAATAACTTGTACAATTTTGGTCACAAGCTGAGGACTAGATGTAAAAAGGCGCAATTGTAAATCTATTCTGCACACCAGACCTAACAAGGAAACTAAGTCTCAAAGCAGCCCAAGTGTTAGAACACTATCTAACTCGTCTACTTTTCCTTCACCAATATCTCTTGTAATTGAGAAAACTTAACACCCTATCTAGCTGAAATGCACCTAAATAACTATATAATCAATCTAATAGATCTATGAGGATTTTGTAGTGACTACTACTCAAAGCTAACCATATTTCTAAGAAATAATGCCAGGCATTTTGGTCGAGATAATAGAAGAAAATAGATGAGAGATTATGTACATCCCATGAACCTCGTAGTAAATGTGACCTCTGTTAGTTTCATTGCATTGCAGTTAGAGTAGAACTTTTGCCTGCTTTCAAAAATCTTACATTGAGATTGTTTTTTTTTAAAGCTTCACTTCCTTCGCTGTTTACACATACTTTCACACCTGAGGCACCTTGGACACTTCTCAAAGCTCTTGGCGGACACAAGGCTGTTCTTAATTTTGCCTTTTGAAACTTCTTTTCGCCTCCGTCACCCTTTTCAAGTACTCCGCAATCTTTTGGAAGTTTTTGCACTTTCCCCAAGTCCCTAGCAAACACGAGGCTGATATATAATTTGCTTTTGTTTATTTTGAATTCCATGCTAGCTGTTCTCTTCGCTTTCCTTGCACTTTTCATGTAGCCTTTGACAAAAATCTGCTTTTAATTATACTTCAGTGGATGTCTGTACCCAAATCCAAAGCTCGTATTTTGGTGCAGGCCGGGAGGATGCCGGCAATGGTTGCAGCATTGGTCACCTGCCAAATGCATTTGCTTATCACAACTCTAAGGCCTGTTCAATGGCCCAATTTCAAGCATCTTCACCATCTCCATTTTACTGTGTTAATGATTTTCAGAATGTCTGGTAATAATTTTGCAGTTAAGCAAACCATTGGTTTGGATCTCACATATACCACATGTGCTGGAGGATTTATGTCTTCATATTGTATGGTTAGATTTAGCTCCACATGATTTGTTTTGACCAGGATAGAATGCAGAATTTTGATCATAACAAACCCTAAACAATTTAGATCATAGCAACCTATATTTTTGGAAACCATCAGTTGTCGAACCTTTAAAAAACCAGGCTTTTTATCTTCATACAATACGTGGGCTACTTGCTAGCCAGCCTCTATTGTTTGAATTATTCATACAATACGTGGGCTAATTGCTAGCCAGCCTCTATTGTTTGAATTATTTTTCAAGCACATTCCAACCCAATCCTCATTAACCCGCAAGTCAAAATATCAAATGGATTCAAATCTAGTTTCCACACACTCAACAACCATGTAGCTTCTGATATCAAATTTTGACCTTGTACATCTGTAATTGTATCTTATAGCCAACTGCTTTTGAAATCTCTCTTATGCGATGAATTGACACTTGGAGTCTACCCTAAGCCTAGTTGCAATTTGAACAAAAGGTGATTGAAACTTCAAGAATTCCAATAGGACACACTTATCATATGAGGTGTTTTCAATATACGTATCAATAACTGCCCACCTCCTATGAGCTCAACAACGGTCATACCTCTGAGCAGCAGGCACGGGAAACACAAAAAATATATGGGAAGGCCAAAAAGGGGAAAACAAAGGAATGTTCTCCGGGCTGCGTTTATTGAAAACACATATGCATACCAAACAAAAATGAGAAAGGAAAGCAAGCCAAAATTGGAGAAATCGGGCAATATTTACAAGGGTATAAGGAGAACAATGGGACTATGTAAACCCATTAACGGGTTTGAAAAAGTAGGTACCATTGTGAAACAGCAGATTGAACTCATGGGATCTCTACAGGACAGAGGAAGTGAAACGCAATGGATCTGAGCTGGTTGAGCATATGAATATGATTTTGATTGGAGACCATATATCAAAATTCTATTCAGAATTTGAGGACGAACAAAGACTTTGCAGAAACCCACTTCTTACGTTGTATCTTGTTCAAAATAAGTACCCCTTTTTTGGCATGAAAGTTCAAAACATACCTTTCATATTTTCCTAGTGTCAATTCAGGAATCAACTTGCGTGAAGACCCATCGACAATATTCCCTATCCTTCAATAGGCATTTCAGGAGGATCTTTGATCTATTCAAGGGCCTCCTTTGTGATTTTGAATGCCTTTGGGTTGAATTGAGAATTTGAGACCGCAAGAAGGGCAGTGACAATTTCCTCTGCACCACTTTCTTCTTCTTCTGTATTTGTTGATTCATCTACTTTGATGCAACACAGGTCTTCATTTTGACCGGCAAACTGAAAAGCAACATTATCCTCATTGCAAAGGGGAAAGTTGAACTCTTTGTTTTTGTCTTCAAAATCCGCATGACATACCTCATTATCTCTTTTCAAACCCAAACTTAGCACTTCAACAAATTCAGCATGCTTGTGATCAGAATCACTACATGTCTCTTCAATAGCGTGTAGCCTATGATGTTCATTGTTCCATTCATGTTCTTTGGAATGGGCTGAATTCAAGCTTGCAGCAGATTCTCCAATGATTTGCTTCTCTTGAGCTAGAATATTGGAATCTTCTTGTTCTTAGGCTGAAATAGCAGCAAAACTGTCTTCAAGAATAAATTCAAGGAAGGTACTACATTCTGAAACACTACCTATGGTAGAGACAAACTCGTCGTTGAATGAATCATTGTAATCATCTTCATCTTCTTATACTTTAACAATTTCCATCTCGCTTGAAATGAGCATTGGGAACCATTCTTCTTGCTTCATCTTCATATCATATTTTGCTTCCAAGATTCCAACACTTTCTATTGTTGAGTTTTCCAACTCCACGCTACAAGGATTTCATTTTGACCGTAAAATGGAAAAGCATCATTCTTTCATGAGGAATCAGCCTTAACAATGTGATAAAGCATGCCACAAATTCTTTCATGCTCTCTTCTTATTTCTTCTACATTTGGAAAAACTCGGACAGCGGTGCACATACAACCATGGTTGGTTTGAATCTACCCAGAAACTTGTTTTTCATGGTGTTCCAATCCACAATGCATCCATTTTTTAAGTGTCAAAACTAATCAACAACAGGTCAAATAAGGGTTTCAACAAAAAGCCTCAAAAATACAACTTCAGCAACTCCCAAAATGCGGCATGCCACAATGAAAGCACGGATGTGATCATTTGCATCTTGAAAATCTTCTCTAGAAAACTTCAGAAAGTTATTCCTCAAACCCAAATGCAATTCACTGTATTGGGCCAAAGCCAAAAGATCAAAATAGTTTCCCTATGGAATGAGAAAAACCAACGCCATAACATGGATCAAAAAGTGATAGGCACCAAGTGGTTCGCTTCAACGGAGTCGCCAACCTCCATTCCAAAGGAGGTTCCTTGGAATTTCTAGAAATCGAATGCACAAGGCACTTCAATACCCAGTAGAGTTGCCAAAAATTGTAGAGAAGATTTTAAGTCGTCACGTTTTCCTTTTTTATTTCACTGACTCGCCCAACGGGTAGTGGGATAAAACCTGCAACATTGGAGAAATCACCACGTGATGAGTGATTTTCCTTTACGTTTGAGAGGGGCAGCTCTCTCATATGATGAGGGTATTTTGGGTTTTTGAGTACTTTTAATCTGAAAGTACAAAAAAGAAGCAAAAAAGGGAAAGAGAAAGCTGGAAATGAAGGAAGAATGAGAGGAGATGAAAGGAAGAATGAGAGACACCCATCAGAGTAAATGCAGAAAACCACCTGAATAACTCGATTTTGAATTAAATGGGTTGAAATCTTTCTTTCAGCATGAAAATGGGACTATGAATAGCAAATTTTTATGAGGGAAAATGACTCTGCAAAAGCCAAAAATCTCCTTCAAAATTTGATTGGGTATGTTTAGCACAAAGTCCCCACTCAAGAGTTTCGAACACAATGTTTGTAAAGATCGAGAGTTTTCATACATAATATTGAAAATAAATAATTTTAATGTGTTAATTCCTCTCCAGACAACATAAGTACATTCCATTGATGAACACTAAAACCCATAAATCCATAAATGTACAGTCTTGAAAATACATAAATTTGAGGTATTACTTTATTTCTGGGCAGCAAATCTTATTCCCTCAATGAAGAATACCCAAAACCATAAATCCAAAGATTTATATAATCTTGAAAATACAGAAAGTTGATGTATTACTTCATCTCCGGACAGCAAAGCTCATTTCCTCCATAAAGAATACTCCCGTAAGTCCAAAACTACTCCACACATATGTTTGTTCATAATCCATTAATCATTCAATGAAAATAAACCACTGTACACTAAGTTGCAGAAGCCCTCTCCTAGGGCTGAAAGAAAGAATATCATAACCCTTTTACAATTAATTTCATCCCTTTTGTACTTTCCTACCTTCACAAAATAGTTATATAACTACTTGAGACCAATCAACCAAGGGGTTCCCTTTGACCTGACAATAGTTAGCCCATGTTTCTATATTATTTTTTATTCCAAGAACTCTATTGCATGACAACAATATTAAATTGCTTTTGAGACTTTTTAAATGACATGACTTTGTATTAGAAAAATAATAATTAATTTACAATGAACTAATTAAATGTATTTACAGAGTCATTTAGTACTGAGCTTGGGTCCGCCACATACTAACTTGATTTTTTTTTACCTTTGGGGTGTTTTACACATAGAGACGTTTTACAAAAGAAAAATATATAAAATGACTTTAGTATAAAAATCAATTAATCCAAAAAGGATCAATATGATTTCATACTATGAAGTCATTTGGCATTCAATTTTTGTCAAGAACCTCTTGCTTCTCTGACTTATTTCAAACGCTGACATGCCCTTTCACAAACATTGCATTCTTAGGTGCTTGTGAGGACAATGAACCATTTTGTGACAAATAGCTTCTCTGAAACAATTTAGCACACTAGATGGGATCAGTTTGACGTTAAATTTACTTGGCGCTAAATCTCTGATATTGACGTTAATTTTATAATTTTCTCCTTTTGGCTTCAACTCAATCTCATGAACACCCTCTAGATGCTTGATTTTTACTTTAATTTCACCATGATGCTGATTCAAACTAACGCCAAACTTTACCCTGATACTTAAAATTATTTGTCATTGAATCATTTTAGCGCCAAATCAAACAAGCACCGGATCGGATCAAAAAAGCACCAGATAAAACAAGCATCAAATTCTAACAAATGCCAAATACAATGACTGCCAAATTGAATGAGTGCTAAATGCTACTTGAACACCAAATAGAATAAATGCCAAGTTGAATAAAAACTTAATTGACTAAGTGTTGAATGCCACTAAGCACCGAATGAAATGAGTATCAAATGAATAAGTACCAAATGCTACTGATGCTGGGATCTATTTTCTTGTTGTCAAGTCCCCGGGCATTTATACTTGATAGCATCAATGAATGCTTCTATGGTTCTTTCACACGCCTGACCTACTTCTTGTCATGACATTGAATAAAAATCAATGATTTCATATCAAGACATTGTTCAAACTTGGTTCTTAATCCACGAATGCCAGTTCTTGAATTTTCATTATGCCAAGTATTCCCTTTGTGGATTTGCTCGAGTACGGCACTCCGAATGAGTTTGTCAAGCCTTGTCCATTGGGCCATGGAGTCAGCATCTTTATTCTGCAAAAAATTTATTGTCCGTATTCTTGATTTACTTCTAATTGCTTATTGGGAGCTCAATCAGGGGTGTTATCCCAAAGTGCAAAATTTCATGATAACAGCTCCCTCTCTAATAAAGATGCTGAACCAATCCCGCATTTTTTCATTTGCTGTCCAATGGCTCAAACACCATGGAAGACTCAGAAAACTCATTATATAGACCGGAATCCAAACTGGCATATATTTTGAAAGCAGTTTCCAAGTGGACTTAACTCAAATCAGAAATGAAAGTAATTCAATATATGCATAATCTCACTCTAGACTTTATAATGTGGTACATTTGGAAAGAAAGGAATGCTTGAGTGTTCAAGAATACCAAACAGCCAGCTGAGAAAATTGTAAAAGCCATCAAAGATCAGATCATAAGTACACCTCTGATCGAAATTGCCTCCTCTCAAATACGTGCATATCTACAAGCATGAATGATCGCGTAATATCAAAAGAGTGGAATATTCCATTTGTTTACAACAACGCAAGATTCAAAATCAGTCCCTGCCAAAAGTAGATCCCACCCCCTCAAAGTTTCTGCAAATTTAATTTTGACAGTGCATCAAAATATGTGGAACAGGCTAGAATATGTGGTATTATCCAGGATGTTCAAGTTCTTTCGATTCTAAGTTTTCATCAAGGATTGGCATTTGAACCAACACTATTATAGTGCTAATGGCAACATACAGAGGCACCTGAATGGCTTAAGAAATGAAAAATGCTAATCTCATCATAAATGGAGATTCAAGATTATCATATATCCTATCATCAAGACAAGGACGACTCAAAGTTCTCATCTTCAAAATGATATTGATCCTTGCACAGTCAGATAGAAAATGATCATTATTCTTCAACAAATAAAGAGAAGAATGCAGAGAATAAATGATGTCCATATTCTTCACAAAAAAGACATCACAATTGCATTAATGACTTATTAGCTAAAACAGCCATTCAGCAACAATAACCTTATACACTTCAAACCATTAAAGGAAAATTATATCTTACAGATACAAATCGATTGTAGAATTCAAAACGAACCTCCTCAAAAAATTTAAACAATGACTAATGAAAAAACATGGCTTCAATTCATAGTCTCAAAGTGATATTTTGTAAAATGGTTCTAGTCTCCTTTTGTTGTTGACTTCTTCTAATTTTTTTAGTGACTTTAATTTAAACCTATACACTTATTTTCACCCCTCATCTCAATTTCTTATCAAACACTACCCTATCAGTCCCCTAATGTCCATAATTAGTTACTCCCCTCCCCTTAGTTACTTTTTTACTGGCCTAAGTTTTTCTTCCCCTCATGCTCCCTAACTTCCCCATGCACCTTGATAAGTGTTCACATTTCTAGACATATCAATGTTGATTTTTCCACCACATGGCATATTCTTTTCACCCAACCGTGTTATAGTTTGCACCCTTTGCATAAAGCCTTCCCAAAACCACACCTACGCATTAATCTAGATATTAACTATGGTTTTAGACTTCTAGTTTACACACCTATTTCCCAAAACGTCATACAATATATCCAATGCTCCTTGTCATGCTTCTACAGCTGCTCTCGTAACAGAACTGTATGCTGAACTTCCACAGCAAATCCCAACAGCTGTTCTCCCCTGCGAGCCATGTGGAAATTGATCACACCACACACCTCACATACAAAACAATCAAAGGATGATAATAGGGTTCATTTGATTCAACAAAAATTGATGAACTTTTCAGACAGCCGCTTCAATCTCTAGCAAGCTTCCTACCTCTCCGATAACAATGAGTGGGAAAGTCAAATTTTCTTATTAGCAGTAACAGGCTGGACGTTACACCGTAGCATGAGAAATTTAAAGAAGGTTAGTAATAAAGAAAAGGACACCACTAACCAACGTCAAGGTACTTGATTTGTTGCTGAACCCAACAATGATGATCTTTTTATGTTTGAGGAGCAGGTAGATGTGGTTCAGTGTAGAGAAGGAAGGACACATGTTCTATACTCCCTCATTAACCCTAATCCCGTTAGAGTCAACACTTCTAATGTCAGAGACATTCATAAAAAATCTAGCCCACACCATTTTATGAATGCCCCAAATCTAGTTAAGATTGTTGGCATCAATTGTCAAATTGGGTTTTTAAGAATTTTGAAGTACGCCATACCAAACACTAATCAAATTCTCTCCTCTCTCATGGCTTTTAGGAGTATTTGCCTTCAAGGCATTGTCGTAAATTGTGGTTATAATCTTTCAAAATGTGATTGTCAAATTATTCCAAAGAGCAAGTTGAGGATTTACAAGAGATGTAAGATGAAGCAGCACATTCAACGAAGGATCCAATCCAAGATCGCCAAGAAAAGGGCCCATGTTGATCAACAAACTGTAGAGATTAAGCTCAAAGAGGGAGAGATTCCTCATACCCTTCTCATGGAAGGTCATATGGAGTAGGGGCTTGCTGCTCATAGCCAGGACAGTCTGGACATCCAGCAATCAAAGGGTCTTCAGCAATGGAGGAAGGTAGGTCTTTCTGACTCAAATCCTCGGTTATCTTTAAGTAATCAGATGGCAACAAGCCATAACAAGGCAAACCATCCCTCTTACTCCTAAGACCCACACATGTACAGAACATTGAAGATTAGGTCGTGGAATTCACATAAGAAAGACCTTAACTCCTCAAACAGCCAAAAGACTTGAAACATTTTGGCTACTTTTCTCCCATTAATAGATGCAACAATGAAGGAATTAAAAAATCAGCTGGGCAATCCCCCTCCTCATCCACCTGATCTCAAGGTTCTGGAAGATTGCATTCTCAATCTTGCCAATAATAACCAAAAGTTGATGATCAGCAATAAATACTTGGTTGATAGCAACAAACAATTTGCAGCCAGCAGTGGAAACTGGCCACAAATCATAGAGATCAAGGATAGAGGTGTTGGAATGGTTGGTCTTCCCAGAGCTTGCCCATAAAAGACACTTCGAGGACATGAACTTTAGTGCCATGGCTCAATATGCACCTAAAAGGCAAGCTGTCCCTGAGAGTGGCACAAATAAAAATTTCCATTTGGTTGCTTTGCAAAATATTCCAACTCGTCAAGTGGCTCAATATGGTGGCGCTGTTTGAAACATACCAGAAGGTGCGAATGATGACATTGTTAAAGCAATGCTCGAAAGGGCGCATGGTGCTTTCGTCTCCACAAATCCTCAATGACAATGCTCTGGTAGTTTCATCTTGTGGATAGGCTATATGATGATAGTATTCCCTCTTGGAGGTTTATATGATCTGCAAACAATATTTTTGCAGACATGCTGGGAAATTCATTTTGATGTTTTGATGACACACATTACCTATGATATTTCTACAGCTTTAATTAGGATTGAAATGCTTGATAATTTCTTTCCAGAAAGCTGTACGATGTAGTTTTTTATTTAACTTATGTTCTAGATGTTGGCAACTTTTCAAGCAGTTGTGATATGATTGTGTCATCTATAGTGAAACTGCTGGCAAGAGGTGTTTTTCTCTGCAGTTTTGTTTGTAGATCTTTTTGCCTCTCCTGTTTCTTTGCATTTTATTTTTCAAGAAATTGTTGGTTTGTACTTTACTCTTTAAATTTTAAATAGGTTAAAGGTAAATGTAGTTCTTTTGGTTGCTGCCAAGCAAGACACCAATTTTGTGTATGAAACCCCCCTTTGTGAAAGCCCATAAGGGAATTGCTTTTTCCATTGACCTTCTATATTATTCAACAAGGTATACAACCCTACCCCCCTTCAGAATCAAAAATGTGTCTGCTTCTATGAAGTTCACACACCTTCACCATCAAGCCCACACCTTTAATACACAGGTCTTTAATTTTCTATCAAAAAAATATTGACAAAAAGGTGAAACTATCAGATTAGTGAAGGTGCAAAGGGAATGGAGGTAACAAATACTTTTGAGAACCCAAATGCTTTTGTGTTGTTTGGGGCCATCATAGTTACCAGGAAACTCCAATTTAGGGAGAAGGACCATGTACTAGTCCCCATACCCACATTTTTTTATGACAAAATTTACATACAATTTAGCCGTACCCTTATTCATTTACTCACATACCCTGATTTGAATGGTGTCTATGTCCACGCACTAGTACTCGTACCCCCACGTCTCCTAGTAACTATGGGCTATCTATACCTCCAACATGATGATATTGTGTACATGCCAACCCAATGTCTGGCCAAATTTTATGGGAGGTATAATGTACGGAGTAAATGGGTATTTAGTGGACTAATAAAGGGTGTTAATATTGATCAAGAAGTTAGTCTATGTGAATGGTTATCATCAGCCAATGCAACCATTTGAGTGTTCCTTTTGATGGTTATAAAAGCATAATCATGCTGAAGTGTAATTCATCCCTTGTGTTGGAGTCAAATTCAATAGCAATGGAAAACTATATTTTCTATATTCTTTTTCAGCGATATATTTCTGGATGACGAGCAGAATTTTAACCACCAATAAAACTAACGCACACCAATCTCTAAATGTACAACCTGATCTACAAGATGGGGCAGCCACTTGGTTTATAAAACAAACTACATAATTGTCAACCCAGGTTGCATTTAGCTTTGACAAAATGTCGCCACTGTATGTGCAACACTTGTTGAATTCTATCAATTGTAGACAGGAACACACTTGCATAAAGAAAATACATGAATTGAAAGTACTTGGAAGTAATGTTGACGCTGTGGATTGCACCCTTGAAAGAACGCTGGGCTTCTCCTTTCCACATGACACAATGGAGACTCCCCTCTTGTTGTGGGTCTGGCAAAACTGAGGGGAGAATCTCTAGATAAGGGCTAGCTCCCTTTGATGCATCTTTGAGTTATTTCACTACTACTGCTAATATATAAAAGGGGGGGGTGAAAAGAGAGAAGGATACTAAAAACAGAAACTAACCTAAGACGGTGATGCACCAAACAAGTTTGATCTATTCATTTACTCACACTTCAGACCAGAAGAGGACATACATACACTTTATCTGATGAAAAGACCAGACTGTAGGGAGCTTTAACAGGGAGGCTTAATGAAGACACACAAAAAATGAACTTACCACAAGCGCTGTAAAAAATACACTGTCTGATAACCCTTCTCTGTCTCTGCGCTTCAGATGCAGCACTTCCTGTTAACTTGCAGAACTGGTACTCTAGCTACACCAGGCGTGTTGGTATCAACTTGTGAAAGCATCAAGCTACAATGACTAAACACAAATTTAATACGCAGACACACTCAGAGATATAACCAGTCAAATAGAGGTAAAACGCATTCTTATTGATTCAAGGTGAAATTTTGGCAAGGCTTCGCCTTACAAAATGAGAGATCCATTCTTTCTCAAATGAGAGTTTACAATATATAGAGAAGAGAAAGCAATGGCGCCCATTTTCACAAGTGGCCCATGCTGCGTCGAATACATTGGGAAGAGGAAGTCGCTGAAGGAACCATGCTGTGGCAGTTGCCAGTCTTGACTTTGGCGTTTAAATTATATTAAATGTCATAGTGAAAGCATGGGTCACGCCTTACCATTTGAAAACAAGACCGCTCCTTAAAGACGTTCACGCGGTTGTCTGCTCATTAATGCAAAATGAGAAAAAACAGGCCGCACCATTCACTGTTTGTGCTCCTTAATGACCATCTCGTAAAGACTGTTCCAACCACTGTAATAACTCTTCTGCCGACGCTTCTTTTGCCACCTGGACTGTTTTGTCCGTGTCTGTGCTTGGCTCTTCGGGCTCCTTTCTCGGCGGGTCGCTGAGTTCACTCTTGGCTTTTGTCTTTTCCTAGCTTTTGTCTTTTCCTGGCTCTTTCGGCCCTCAGAGCTATCTTCTGTCAATCCTTGGCTCTTCGGGCTCCTTTCTCAGCGGTCTCTTCCTTTTGGCCTTAAGGCCTTTGAATTCCTTCGGGTTCACGCTCAAGCATTTAAAGATCAACGGTTATTTCATTGCCGTAAAGTTGACGTTCGCGCGCCCGTCGCCATTTGAAAGCCAACGGCTATTCCATTATCCTGAATTTGAAGTCTGCGGGGACGTCATCGAACGTTTGAATTCCAACGGCTAGTTCGCGATGCTGAATTTGACGTCTTCGGGCCCGTCACCCCTTTAGTAATTCCTTCAACTTTTTCACAATTCCATCGGCCTTTTGTCGTTGAACCCTCCCGAAGGGAAGGTGTCCCTTCGGAGCTCCAAAAAGGTCCCCCTTTTGGCAGCCGAGAGTCCCCCACAAGGGCACTTGCCCTTCGGGCTCCTTCGGGCTACCTTGGCTTCTCAATTCCTTCGAACAAAATGTCCTATGGAATTCCTTCGGACATTTTGCCCGAAGGAAATGTTTCCTTCATGTTTCAGCGCTTCTTTCTTTTGGTCGGTCTTTTTCTTCGGACAAAATGTCCGAAGGAATTTGCCTTTGCCATTTTGCCGCGGATTTCTTTCTGAAGGGTAATCTTCCAATTGGCTCCTTGCCTTGTGAATTTCTTCAGACAAAATGTCCGAAGGAATTCCTTCGGGCATTTTGTCCAAAGGAATTCACATTGATCTTCCTTGGATTTATTCCTTCGGATTTATTCTTCGGACAAAAGTCCGAAGGAAATCCTTCATTTGCCTTAGTCTTTTTTCCTGAAGAAAACCTTACCTTTCAGCCCTCTTCTTTGGTCCCTCTGCAAGTGTTCCCTGCCCTCCGCAAGGGCATTTAGGCCCCAAGTTACCCTTCGGACCCTGCTCAAAGGCCCAATTGGTCATTTGCCTGCCCCTCGCAAGGGCACTTGACCTTCGGGGCCTGTTGAAAGACTTATATCCCTTTGAAAATGAGCGATTTCCTTTGCCGAAAACGCTTGTGTGATTGACTGCCCAAAGAGGGGAAGGTCTTATACCAAACCGAAACCTGCAGGTCTTTAGACCTTTCAATGTTTTATAAGAACAGGACTTATTGCAAAGAAAAAAGGCATTCGCAGAAAAGTGGGTACATGACTCGACTACTCAAAATAGTAGGGAAAGGAGACCGACTTTTGGCCTGCAGGACCAAAATGGTCAACAAGTAAATCACACTTGCAGGAAATAAATGAAATGAAATGAATTGAATTGAATGTGGTGGAAGCTTCCTCTAATTAAGTAACAATCATTCAAACTTATTTAAACAATGCAAGAATTAAATACAATATTTAACTCACACATGCAGAATTCAAAGGATAGAAATAAACACTTGCACACCAATTTTATTGACTATCCAACAAGCTAGGATCTTCACTACAACTCCTCCTAAGGGGGCCCTCCTCGCTTGACTTTGAGTTCCAATCCTCTTAGGTTTTAATGTTTTTACTTCAGAATATTGATTTCATTCATAATCCTATAGCAATTAAAAATTGCTACATCAATGGTTACAAAGATAATTGTTGATAATAATGATGCTATTCACACTTAAATTTCATATTACTCCATTATTCATGGCCAAAGTCCCTGCTGCAATATATACAAAGGTGGCCATCTATTATTGCCTAACAATAAATGCTAAGAATAAACAATAAAATTAGTAATAAGTTTAATCTAGGAGTACGCTGCTAGTAATGGCTATAGGAAAACAAAACATGTGAAGTTATGTTTGAGAGCTAACAATAACAGAAGTTCAATCCAAGGAGGAAGCTCCACTACCAGCGTCCTTCAACCATAGACGTTAGATTTTGACATGCAAGATCCATTCTCCAACTTCTTCCATCATGGGTAACAGCATCAACATATTGTTACAACTACTACAGGTCAAGACAGGGTGTTGGCAGTTGCTATGGGTTCAACATGGTAGTCTCCAAGTAGCTACAAGCTTATCGCTTAGTTGTTCCGCTTGCCATTACCCAGATCTTTTCAATTAACACTTTACATAAGTGTTACGGGTTGTCACTACCTAGAACATACATAGTTGCTACCGACTATCACTACCTAGAACATACATAGTTTCTACAGACTATCACTACCCAGAATTGTTACATGCTAGTCATGTTTACTCACATTCCTTGAACACATAAATTAGAAATAAACCAACATAACAAAGATTATCATAATACATCGTAATCACAAAACAAAACTATTTCATTCATATAAACATAAATAATATATGCATCGTGTTTCTTAGTGATTTAGTAGGAAAATATACAAAGCATGGCTAAAGAGTTTTAGCAATGGGAGGCTCAAAGACAAGTTTTTAAGGGTTCAAAGTACACCAATTGCATGGCTCATCAAACCCCCCAACTTAATGTGTTGTTCGTCCTCAAGCAACAGTCTTTTGCATTTCAAGGGCACACAACAATCTAGTTCGGATACCCCAATCCTTTGTTTGCTATAGAATCCATGGTGAGCCTTCATTTTCTGCCATCTCTTGCTTTCTACTCTCTCATTAATTGGTTCTACCCCTGTCCAATCTGGAATAGGATACCAAAATGGTGGTCGCTGAAAAGTGATAGCCAACCTGTTTGGTCCCTTTCTTCTTGCAATTTCAATATAGGTGTGAACGCGATCAAGGGCATCTTTGAGATTATATCTATCATAATGCTTCTCGCCCTATTGTGGTTAACAATGTGAGATAGTGGTTCTGAGCTTCCACTTGCTCTATCACAAACTAGGATGAAATATACTTTTTTAGGATTTTGCAATATTCTGATTTCTTTTTGTTTTTCTAAATATGATCATTGAAACCCTAGGTAAATACCCAATGCAAAATTACACAAAATGGGAAAAGCCTAATTGAAGATTTATATTTAAAATTGCTTATTACTATTGACTGAATCAAACCCTAACTAAAAATTCACAAATAATAATGAATTCAACAAATGAATACCACACACGGTCCACCAAAATGAAGTACAACAGTGATGGATGGCCCGTGGGTGATGCAATAGCACTGAATAGGGTGATGCCCAAGTACAGCGATGAATAGTGATGTGAATGGTGATGCCATGAATAATGATGTGAATAGTGATGTCGTTGTTGGTTATACTCAAGTACCTCTATAATCCCTCTTCAAACCCTACTCCCTGGCTGAAAGTATGACGCCCCTATTGAATGGGCCTCTAAAACTATGTTATCTCTTAAACTGGTAGCACAAACATGATTCCTGGGTGGAATCCTCAACTGGGTATGAGGGTTTTCGTCTTCCTACTTGCAAATCCGAGGGTTTTCATCCTTGGATGTAGCACTGAAGCTGCAAGTTTTTCCTCTGGAAAAAAGGTGTTGGTTTTCGTTTGGGTATTTGAATAAGAATTTTCTTTTCACCCAATTCTTTTATTATTCACTTTTTCATTCCTACCCTAAAAGAAATTAATATTTCTTTTAATTGAATATTCACCTTTTTCAAACTTTTGAATATTAATTACTTTTTGGCTATGTATACAATATTTACTTTTGGCCCCATTCAATAATAATAAATTAAGTGTCATTTTCCAAAGTTATAACGTAAAGTACATTTTTCGAACAATTTAATAAATTATTATTAAATTATTACCCATTTTCCTTTTAAATTCCCCCCTTAGCTACAAAAAATAAAGATAGGCTACGGGTCCTCTCATTTCATTAATTCGAGAAAGGGGACATTCCAGTCCACCCTTACCAGAATTGCTTGCCCACAAGCAATTGCAAACTAGGATGCTCAAAAATTTCTACACCATCTTGTTAACCAATTTTTAGT
Organism: Torreya grandis; assembly: GCA_037957365.1. Lineage (NCBI taxonomy): Eukaryota > Viridiplantae > Streptophyta > Pinopsida > Cupressales > Taxaceae > Torreya > Torreya grandis. The sequence continues at coordinate 463,573 of JARHVA010004373.1, read as the reverse complement.
CCTGCAAGCCAAAATTGGGCACGCCCTCCTTTTTCTTTGCAAAAGTCATCCAGTCCATGTTTTGGCTAGATCATCCCTCTGCTGCCTTGTGCAAAATGTTCTCTGTCAGACCTTTTTCATGAAAAAACCAGGTGTTTCCCTCATTCTGCTTTGCCAAGTGTCTTTCAGGTTTGTCAAGAGCAATTACTTCACCTACAGTAGTGCATTTCGGGTTTCCCAAATGACTTGTATAATTTTCATAAGTCAAGTCACTTGATAAACCCGATTTGGTCTTGGTGGTGTAATTTGGACTTTGCAAATGTCTTTACTTACAAAGGTTATATGTAAAGTCACTTGCAAAACCCGATTGGGTCTTGACAGACCAAATCGGGTTTTCCAAGTGTCTTTATTTATTTGCCTTATCAGCTAAAGTTGATGTCAAACCCGTAGTAGAAGCTCCTGGAAAGTCCGAAATGGTCTATCTAGTGCAAATCGGGTTTGTGCAAGTGCATTACTTGTCTACTTTTATAAGTAGAAGCGATTGAAGAACCCGAAATGGTATAAGCAGTTCGCAAAAGGCAACGGATTTCCTTCGGAGGGCATTTTGACAACTTGAAGGACGTTTGCAAAAAGTCCGAAGGGTAAGTGTCTTTTCGGAGGGCACTTGGGAAAAGAAAGAGGATTTCTTCACTTTTTCGAAGGGTCATTGCAGAATTCCTGAAGGGTATGTGCCCTTGCAGAGGGCACCTTGGTCAGTGGAAAGACCAAATCAAAAGTTCCAAAGGGGCATTTTGACGCACAAAGTGCATTTGCGGAGGGCACCTTGTGAAAGTGAAGAACGAAGACAAAAGGCCCGAAGGGCACGTGGCCTTCGGGAAAAAAAGCAATCAAAAGAAATAACTCCTTTGGACAAAATGTCCGAAGGAATTCCTTCAAACATTTTGTCCTAAGGAAAGTGCAGCAAAAACCCTGAAACAAAGAAGGCCTGATAAGTCAAAGACAAGCCAAGAAGAAGGCAAGGTAAAGGAGAAGGCAAGGAAGAGACAAAACACGGGCAAAGTAAAGAACGGAAAAAGACAAAGCGCAGAACAGTTCCAGCAGCCGACAAGGTCAAAAGGCAGAATCAATGACCACTCAGACCAAGACAAGTGGCATAGACAACTCAACAAGGAGAATTAATATATTTGGTGAAATATATCTACCGAAAACCAATAAAATAGATTGGTTTTCAAACTATAGAGGAAAGCAGCCCATGTTTTCATGCTTCACCATTAATGCACAATTAGTTGCGCCCAGCATTGACGAGAGCATGGTCCAACCACAACAACTTGGGGATGGCTTTGTCAGTTGCTAAGAGTATTCCATGCTTTTGCAGGCCCAAAAAGCAAGGATGGTGACTTGGACATCTACAGCATGGCTCTCCCATACGCAGTTTGAAGAATACGATAGCAGCATGGTCTTTTGGTCTCTGCAAAAGTGTTTAACTCAGCATGGGTTTCCATTCATTGATTTGTCAGCTACCTTGTTTCCAGTTTTTTATATATTTGTAACTGCTCATTTGAGAAAATATCTCACCTTGTATGGCGAAGCCCTGCAGGAATTTACCTTGAATCAGAAAGAGCATTTTACCTTCATTTGAACTTGCACTTTTGTATATGTCTATGGTTTTATCTTGTGTTAAGTCATTTTCTTTTCATGCTTTCATAAGTTTATTCCAGCATATCTAGTGCATAGTGATTTTCTTCTCTTGCAGGTCACAGGAAGTGTCTGAAGAAGTATAAGCAAGTGAATAGGTTATGCAGCAGTGTGTCTCAGAACACCTTTTGTGCTAGTTTCTTCCTCCCTGTATCTTCATAGGACCCCCTACTAAAATGCTGATACAAGGAAGTTTTTCTCACCTGAATGAAGTGATGCTTGTTGTCCATGGTTCAAAGTGTATGCCAAAGCTGAGAAGACCAATTGTTTTGGTGTATCACATCTTAGCTTAGGTCCCATTTTCAGTATTTTCTCTCCATTTTCATCCCCCCCATTGTTAGTAGTAGGAGATCCAGGGCCTCAGGGTGCTTCAAGGGGAGCTAGCCCCTAATCTAGAGATTCATCCCTCACATTTGCCACCCATAGCAAGAGGAATGTCTCCATTGTGTCGCGTGGATGAAGAGCATTGAGCCTCCCTTCAGAGGGTGCAATCCAATGCACCAATAGTTTTTGGCATACCCGGTGGGACAATTTTTGTGTCCTGCAAGTTTCAAGATTGGTGCTAGTCTTGATATTATTAAAAAAATCCAAAAGGAGCTATATTCAGCACCTGGCGACTCCATTCAGGAACCAAGTCTCTGGTAAATGACCAGCTTGGCATCCCATGCCAAAGGTCACTACAAGATCTTCTAGGGGTGTCCCTTTTGAATTTGTTGAGTTACCTTTGAACCCAACAAAAAGACTGAGGTTTGCAAATAGCCACCCTTACATAGTAAGCCATTTTCCTAAGCCAACCATAAAATATACCTACTCAAGGAGACCCCTATTGAATCCTTTCACAGCCATGGCAGCCATTAGGGCTTTCCCTTTTGTGGCCTTCAATGGTCAAAGTCCCTTGAACCTTCAGCAGTATGACCCAATTCCAGGGACAGCTCTCAAAAGCGTTCCTCCCTTTAGTGGAGAGGGCCCAAGCACTGCTGTCGAGCATATTAGAAACATAGCAAACCTCTGCAACATCCATAATATCACTGAAGAAAATGTGGCCATTAGATTGCTAGCCTTGTCCTTCAAAGGGAAAGTTCTGGACTGATATGGGACCTTGCCTATGAACTCAGTTGGCTTATGGAATGAGTTAGGGACCCTCTTGACCAATAGGTTTGGGGAAAAAAGTGACGATTTGTCTCTAGCTGAGCAGTTAACCACCATGAAGAAAGCCCCACATGAGTTTATGCAAGATTTTAACACTAGGTTCCAAAAGACTTGGGACAGGATCCCAATTCTTGTGAGGCCAACCCCAAGCTATGCTTTTCTTTACTACTTGAAGGCCCTGAATAGTGACATTGCTGTCATGATATAGTTCATGGGTGGAAACACTCTGCCCACTGCTTATGAGATAGCCATAGCTGCTGAAAATTGCCTTGTTCAAGCGAGAAAGATAGCTCCTAGACCTATGCCACTCTTTCCTGATTTACAGCCCTCAGTTAAGCCTACTTTGCCCACTCTAGCTCCTCTGCCTATTCAAGAGAAGTTGGTTGCTACCTTTGCAAATGACATCCATGAAGTTAAGACCCTGCTGCAGAGTGTTATCAATGAGTTAGTTGCCCTCAAGAGACAACAAGCTCAGAGTTATAGGCCAAATCAAGGCTACCAACAGTCTGGGCAAGCAAATAAACCTCCCTTCTAGAATTATAATCAAGGGCAAGGTCAAATTACACATGTCAAGCCTTATCAAAGCTATAATCCAAATGCCCCTTCATCTTCCAAGGCTCTTGTCCCCACTCAAAATAATTTAGTGCGGGAGCAGCCCAACTATCCATCCTTGGAGCATGACCAAGAACAAGTTGCTTATGCCAGTGAGCTACCAAATTAAAGCATGACTGCACAAGGTGATCAGGCAGCCCAATTCTCAAATTTTGAGATGTCAACACAACTTGGGATAGACAGCAGGCAGACTCAATTTGATTCCACTCTTATGAATCACTTGGAAGGAGAGTTCTACGCAGTCAATTATGCGGGGAGCACAAGTAATCAAAATGTTGGTGTTGCATCCAACACTAGATCCGAAAAGAGAGCCATTGATGAAGCTCAAGCACCTATAGCGTCTCCTTCACCCAATCAAGTAGGAAGTGTACCTAAAGCAGCCCCAAGACCACAAGCAAATCAAAAAAATTCCAATTACAAGCCAACGGTTGCAACTTTAGCTCCTCAAGTTGCACCACAAGTTACGAATATTCCCAAGGAGAACTCTAAAGGGGGCAATCATTCAATCAATAGAGTGGACCAAATGAAGAAGCTGCACATGAACATCTCATTGTGGGATTCTTTAGCATTGCCAAGACAAAAAGATATACTCCAAAAGGAATTGTATGGGCGAGGTGAGCAAGTTGTCCCAGCAAGACATGATAATGTGTTGGTAGTAAATGGGGTTCCTTCCATGGCTGGTCAAGTAAAGAAAGATGAGAAGGTCCCTCCCTTCTATTTGTCCCTGATTATTGGTGATTTCTTGGTCCACAATTACATCATTGATAGTGGAGCAAGCACCTCAGTTATGCCCAAATGCATAGCTGATAAGCTAGGCCTCAAGTATGAGCAAATGACCAAAGGAGTTCTATAGTAGGATGGATCACCAGCTAAGACTTTGGGAGTGGCAAGAGGCTTGAATCTGACTCTCCATTCCTGTCCAACCTTATCAATTTCCCATTATGTGGTAATGGCAAATGTTCTTCCTTACTTCGCTCTTTGCTTGTCAAGGGATTTCACATCCAAGATAAGTGGATACTTAGCAGCCAATTGGTCTTACATGGTTTTTAGTTACATGATATGGAACTAAAGTGAAGATTGAGTCAGAGCCCATTCACAAGGGTCACCTGGAGCAATACTCGCCCAAAGCGACGAATGTGAACTATGCAATCATTGATGAAGAAGAGCTCCAGGTGGATCAATCTCCATCATCTTCCCTTGTAGGAGTTGCTAACCTACTCCTAGATGAATGGGGAAATGACAACTTTGAACATGATCCTTACAAGTTCATTGAAAAAACTGGTCTTGGAGTCTATTGCATGCATGAGAAAGATGCTTTCATGCCGAAATTGATGAAGACAGACCAAGAGGACTGTGGTTTGTGGCATCTGTTCTTTGATGGATCTAGAAGCAAGTTGGGAGCTGGTGGTGGGGCAATACTGGTTTCACCTTCAAAAGATAAATACTTCTCAACTTTCAGGTTTCAGTTCTCCTTCACCTGCAACGTAACAGAGTATGAAGCCCTTGTTCATGGCCTAGAATGGACAAGGAAGAGAGGAATCAAAGAATTGCAGGTGTTTGGAGACAGTGAGTTGATTGTGAACCAAGTGAGAGGTCAAAGCTTGACCAAGAAGTCCTTACTCAAGTCTTACAAGCATAGAGTGTGGGACCTTGTAGAGAACTTCGTTGCTTTCAACATCACTTCCATTCCAAGAGAGGAGAACAAGCATTTGGATAGACTAGCAGCAGTTGGTGCTCAGTTTGACATCCCAAAGGAGATGAGACAAAGCAAGAATCAACATCATTTAAAAGTGATTGTGAGGCCATCCATACCAGACAATGTCACCAATTGGCAGGTGTTTGAAAGTGACCATCAAATAGCACTTTTCTTGTAGGAAGAAGCTGAATTTGTTTCCAAACATCAATCCAACCTACAGCAGCAGTATGATGCGCAGATTGTTCAACTAAAGACCAATAAGCTTTCCAAAGGTTTGGTAACTCTTGAGAGCATTTTCAATGAAGATGACCAACTCAAAAGAGACAAAGCAAGCATGTCAACCAAGAAGGAAAATTATGAAAGGGTAGATATCTACAAAGATAAGCTGCTTGCACTTGGAAAGGTGTGTACCAATGAGGAAAAGCATGCTTTCATTATGTTATGTCAACAGTTTGCTGATGTCTTCGCTTGGGAGTATGGTGATTTGAAGGGCTTTGATCCAAGCTTGGCCCAACACACCATTGAGTTGGAGGAAGGTGCCAAACCCATCAAGCAAAAGCAAAGGCCAATCAATCCAATAATCGAGCCTCTCATGAGGAAGGAGCTCACCAAACTGATTGAGTCCAGGATCATTTTCCCTATCAAACACTCTTCTTGGCTGGCCAATTTGGTCCCTATTAAGAAGAAGAATGGAGAAGTCAGATTGTGTGTGGATTTTAGAGACCTGAACAGAGTCTCACTGAGAGATCACTATACCCTTCCAAGTATGGAGCAAATTCTTCAGATGGTGACAGGCAGTGAAAAGTTCTCTCTCCTAGATGGCTACTCCGGGTACAATCAAATCCTGGTACAAGAATGTGACCAATACAAGACAACCTTCACCACCAAGTGGGGAACATACGCGTACAGGAAGATGCCATTCAGATTGTCAAACTCTGGAGCTACCTTCCAACGTGCTATGAACATGGCTTTCCAAGGTTTGATCAATGACATTGTGTTGGTTTATCTTAATGATGTGACAGTCTTCTCCAAGGAGGCAAGTGAACACTTGAAGCACCTGAGGCAAATCTTTGAAAGGTGTAGAGAGTTTCGCATCTCTCTCAACCCAAAGAAATACGTGTTTGTTGTCCACGAAGGCAAACTCTTGGGCCATGTCGTTTCGAAGGAAGGCCTGTCCATTGATCCAAAGAGGGTGAACGCCATCTTAGAATTGTCCTTGTCTAAGCACAAGAAGGGCCTGCAAAGTTTCTTTGGAAAGATAAATTTCATTAAAAGATTCATTCCTAACTTTGTTGAGCTTGTCAAGCCACTAACTTTGGTGCTAAGGAAGGATGAGACGTTCACGTGGACAGCAAGAAGAAGAGAAAGCTTTGAAGGCATCAAGCAAGCTATCGCCCAAACTCCTACTCTGGCTAGTCCAAACTTCTCCAAGGACTTCAATCTATACACCTTTGGGAATGAAGAGGTAATCTCTGCTATTCTCACTCAAGCAAATGGTGAGAATTTAGAACAACCTCTTGCTTTTTTCAGCCAAGGTTTAGAAGGCTATGAGGTTAGATACATATATGTTGAGAAGCAGGGGCTTGCAGTCATATGAAGTCTGAAGAAGTTCAGACATATATTGTCTAGCAACAAAATTCACATCATGGTGCCACATCCTAGTGTAAAAGACTTCTTGTTGAACCGAGACTTGAATGAGAAAAGGGCAGGGTGGATCACCAAAGTAATGGAGTATGACATAGAGATCAAGACCACCAAGCTGGTAAGGGGAAGAGCGTTGTGTGAATACCTTGCTACAAACTTGAAAGAGCCAAAGGAGGACGTTTTGGTACTCCACGATGAACCTACAACAATTATACCTATAGTCATGAAGAGTTGGGCACAAGACATGGTTCATTTCTTTCGAACTGGTGAGTGTCCACAAGGTCTTGATAGGACCAAGAGGAAGTATTTTAGACTCCAATCTCTTCCTTATGTCCTAGTTGATGGAGTGTTGTTCAGAAAAAACTTTTCAGGGGTGCTCTTGAGATGCATTGATTCAGACCAAGCCGACAAGGTACTGTTTGAATTCCATGATGGACCAACTAGTGGCCACTTTGCTCCCAAGGCCACAGCTACAAGGATTATGAGGGTTGGTTACTTTTGGCCCAGTTTGTTTAAAGACACTCATGCTTGGATGAGGAAACGTAAAAAATGTGCCTTCTTTGATGGGAAGCAACGGCTAGCTGCCATGCCTCTTCATCTTATTCAGGTGGAACAGCCATTCATGCAATGGGGGTTGGACTTCATAGGGCTGATCAATCCTCCTAGTGCTGGCCACAAGTGGGTTTTGACTGCCACAGATTATTTCACAAGGTGGGTAGAGGCCGTAGCTTTGAAAGAGGTCAATGAGAGTGCAGTCCTAGACTTCTATGAAGGCATAATGACAAGATTTGGGGTCCCAGCCACAATCATTTCAGACAATACATTGGCTTTCTTGGGAACAAAGACAAGTGTGTGGGCATTGAAGTATGGCATCTATCTCAACACTTCTTCCAACTACTATCCACAAGGAAATGGGTTGGCCAAGTCCACAAACAAGAATTTGATTAGGATCATAAAGAGGACAATGGAGGAAAATGAAAGGACTTGGCATGCCAAGTTGAAGACACCGCTTTGGGCAGATAGGATCACTCCAAAGAGGCCAATCGGGAATTCACCATACACATTTGTGTATGGAAGGGAAGCTAGACTTCCTATCTCACTTGAGTTATCAGCCTTGGATCTTGCCCATCAGCTGCAATTGATGGAGAGTGACAGCCTAGAAGTCAAGTATTGTGAGCTGCTATAGCTTCAAGAAATGAGAGACCAAGCCATGGATGCCATGACCAGTCGCCAACAACAAACAAAGAAGCATTTTGACAAAAGGTCTACGCCAAGGAGCTTCTCAAAAGGTGACAATGTCTTGAAGTGGGATGAAGACCGAGCCAACCCTGGAAGGCACACAAAGTTTGACGCTTTGTGGAGTGGCCCATATGTCATCACCCAATGCAAGCAACACAATGCTTTCCAACTCTCACGGTTGGATGGTGAAGAGCTACATATCCCAGTCAATGGGATATACCTTAAGCATTGTTACTAGGTTTCTTTTGTCATGTACATAGTTTTCCTTGTTTTCCCTAAGTGTTGTTACACGTGTGTACTATTTTTAGCCTTTGTGTGTGTTTTTTCCTTGTTGTTTGGGGTAAAATCTTTATTGGTTCATAGCTCCTTACAAGGTTGTTGTTGACTTTTTTAAGATGCATCTTGACTCCATGCCAATGGACTTTGTGGCTACCAGTCTTCCCAAGCATAGCAGGCATGCTTCCCTTGTGAGTCGCCAATTGTGTTGACCAATTTTTGTTCCTACAAGCCAAAATTGGGCACCCCCTCCGTTTTCTTTGCAAAAGTCATCCAATCCATGTTTTGGCTAGATCATCCCTCTGTTGCCTTGTGCAAAATGTTTTCTGCCAGACCTTTCTCATGAAAAAACCAAGTGTTTCCCTCATTCTGCTTTGCCAAGTGTATTTTGGGTCTGTCAAGAGCAATTACTTCACCTACAGTAGTGCATTTCGGGTTTCCCAAATGACTTGTGAAATTTTCGTAAGTCAAGTCACTTGATAAACCCGATTTGGTCTTGGTAGTGTAATTCAGACTTTGTAAATGTCTTTACTTACAAAGGTTATAAGTAAAGTCATTTGCAAAACCCGATTTGGTCTTGACAGACCAAATCGGGTTTTCCAAGTGTCTTTACTCATTTGCCTTATCAGTTGAAGTTGATGTACAACCCAAAGTAGAAGCTCCTGAAGAACCCAAAATGGTCTAAGCAGTTTGCAAAAGGCAATGGATTTCCTTCGGAGGGCATTTTGACAGCTTGAAGAACGTTTGCAAATGGTCCAAAGGGTGTCTTTCCAGAGGGCACTTGAGAAAAGAAAGAGGACATCTTCACTTTTCCGAAGGGTCGTTGCAGAATTCTCGAAGGGTATGTGCCCTTGCGGAGGGCACCTTGAGAAAGTGAAGAACGTAGACAAAAGGCCCGAAGGGCACGTGCCCTTCGGACAAAGAAAGAATTCCTTTGGACATTTTGTCCTAAGGAAAGCGCGGCAAAAAGCCCGAAACAAAGAAGGCCCGATAAGTCAAAGACAAGCCAAGAAGAAGGCAAGGCAAAGGAGAAGGCAAAGAAGAGACAAAATACAGGCAAAGTAAAGAGCAGAAAAAGACAGCACAGAACAATTCCAGCAGCCGACAAGGTCAAAAGGCAGAATCAATGACCACTCAGACTAAGACAAGTGGCATAGACAACTCAGCGAGGAGAATTAATACATTTGGTGAAATATATCTACCGAAAACCAATAAAATAGATTGGTTTTCAAACTATAGAGGAGAGCAGCCCGTGTTTTCACGCTTCAACATTAATGCACAAGTTGTGCCCAGCATTGAAGAGAGCATGGTCCAACCACAACAACTTGGGGATGGCTTTGTCAGTTGCTAGGAGTATCCCATACTTTTGCAAGCTTAGGACAACAAGGGCGGTGACTTGGGCATCTACAACATGGCTCTCCCATATGCAGTTTGAAGAATACAGCAACAGCATGGTCTTTTGATCTCTGCAGAAGTGTTTAACTCAGCATGGGTTTTCATTCCTTGATTTGTCAGCTGCCTTGTTTTCAGTTCTCTATATATTTGTAACTTCTTATTTGAGAAAATATCTCTTAGCTTGTATGGCGAAGCCCTGTAGGAATTTACTTTGAATCAAAAAGAGCATTTTACCTCCATTTGAGCTTGCACTTTTGTATATGTCTATGGTTTTATCTTGTGTTAAGTCATTTTCTTTTCATGCTTTCATAAGTTTATTCCAGCATATCTAGTGCATAGTGATTTTCTTCTCTTGCAGGTCACAGAAAGTGTTTGAAGAAGTATAGGCAAGTGAATAGGCTACGCAACAGTGTGTCTCAGAACACCTCTTGTGCTAATTTCTTCTTCCCTGTATCTTCATAGGACCCCCTACTGAAATATTGATGCAAGGAAATTTTTCTCACCTGAATGAAGTGATGTTTGTTGTCCATGGTTCAAAGTGTATGCCAAAGCTCAGTAGACCAATTGTTTTGGTGCATCACCTCTTAGCTTAGGTCCCATTTTCAGTATTTTCTCTCCCTTTTCATCCCCTCCATTATTAGTAGTAGGAGATCCAGGGCCTCAAGATGCATCAAGGGAAGCTAGCCCCTAATCTAGAGATTCATCCCTCACGTTTGCTACCCACAGCAAAAGGGATGTCTCTATTGTGTCATGTGGATGAAGAGAGCTGAGACCCCTTTCAAATGGTGCAATCCACCGCGTCAACACATCCCAAGTAGCATCCTCTGTTGGTAGATCCTTACAACGCATCAAATACTATGTGATAGTTATGTTATTTAATTTATTTGCTCTAACATTCAATATAGCTTCAGGTACCAAGAGAAATTTGCCTTCATCATCTAAAGGAGGCAACTCAATGGAATGAATGACATGCTGCCCCAATGCCTTTTGAGGCATAATATGTGGAAAACATTATGTATTTTGCTATGCTCTGGAAACTCTAGTTTGTAAGCAACCTCCCCAATCCTTTTGATGACTATGTATGGCCCATAAAAACAAGGTTTGAGCCTTTGAGCTCCACTCTTCCTGATAGAAGACTATCTGTATGGCTGCACCCTTAAGAAAACCATGTCCCCCACCTCAAAACTTCTCTATATGGTGTTGATCTGTATATAATTTATGCTGGTTTTGAGCATGCTAGAGGTTTTCTTTAAGCATACCCAATATGTCTTGGCTTTTAGCAACAAAGTCTGGTGCCCTTCACACTCTAGTATCAGCAATAACCAAATTAACAAAGGAAAGAACATCATACCCATATAGAGCTTTGAAAAGTGACATACCAATGGACATGTGGTAAGTGGTATTGTAGCAATGCTCTCCCATGTAAAGCCATTTAACCCAAGCTGATTGCTATCCCACCACATAATTTCTCAAGTAACCTTCAAACCATTTATTAACAATTTCAGTTTGCCCATCTGTTTGTGGGTGGTAGTTGGTGCTTGGTGTCAATTTTGTCCCTGCCCAATGAAAGAGTACCTGTCAAAACAAACTAAGGAAATTGTTCTCCCTATCACTCACAATGTTCTTAGGTAAACCATGTAGCCTAAACACTTCTCTAAAAAATAAATCAACATGCTGAGGAGTCTTAAACCAGTACGAATGGCAAAGAAATGAGCAGATTTGGTGAGTCTATCAACCACCACATAGACACTCTTACCTTGAACTTTAGGAAGTCCTGTGATAAAGTCCATGGAAATACTCTCCCACTTTTGATTCGGAATTGGCAACGGTTGCAATAGTCCTGTTGGAAAAAACATGCTCTACTTTATTCTTTTGGCAGGTAATACCATAGTTCGCATAACCGTAACCGGCGAGTACTCGCCAAGGGTCAATTTTGGGTAACTAGCGGTTATTCGACAGAGCTGGTCGAATAACCGATAATCGACAAAGGCAAAAAATAATTAAATTTATCAAAAAACATTAACCACCAATAACCAGAAATAACCGATAAGGGTACTAAAAAACCGACGATTTTTTTTTGCGACGAGTTCAAGTGGCGGTTAACCACCTAGGCTTTTTCCTGGAGAGTAACTGAGTAATCGACGATTACTCGTCGGTTATGCAATCTATGGGTAATACATTCTCTGAAGTATTGGACTTCCTCCTTGAGTCCTTTCCAAAAGAACCTGTCCCTTATCTACTTATAAGTCTTGAAATACCCTAGGTGACCAGCCAAGGGTGTATCGTGGACAGCCTTCACAACTTTGTTTTTCATCTTTGATTCAGGAACTAAATAGATCCTATCCTTGTAGAGGATGAGGTCATGAATCACCTTGTACTTGTCATCCTATACTTTGCCCTCAAGGATCTCATTAGTAAAATCATTTATTGCATACTCTGTTATTATTAACATTTTCCAATCCGCAAAGATCACAAACATAGAACATAAAAAAGGCTTTCTAGATAAAGCATCTGCCACCACATTATTTTTAGCTTTTACATATTCTATATCAAAATTATAAACTTGAAGCTTAACCACTTTTGTTGCCTATCATTTAAGCCCTTTTGGTTGAGAAAAAACTTCAAACTATTGTGATCAATCTTGACCACAAATATGCCAAGAACCAAAAATTGTCGGAATTTTGCTAAGGCATGCATGATAGCCAACATTTCCTTGTCATAAATAGAAAATCTGTGCTCTATATCTTTCAATTTTTAATTTTCAAAGGCGATAGGATGTCCCTTTTGCATTAAAACACCCCATATTCCTTCCCCTGATGCATCACATTCTAATTCAAAAGGAATAGAGAAATCTAGAACAGCAAGTACTCGTTACCTCCTTGAGCTTTTCAAATGTGTTTTGAACTAATTCCGACCATTTGAAAGCTCTCTTTTTTGTTAATTCAGTCAATGGGACAGCAGTTGTGAACCCTTTCACAAATCTCATGTAATAACTGCAAAGTCCCAAGAAACCCCTCAACTGGGTCAAAATGGTGGGTGGTGGCCCATCAATTATTGCTTGAATCTTTTCCTGATCAACCTGTACTCCTTGGGTATTGATGATATGTCCCAAGTATAAAATCTCGATCATATCAAATTCACACTTAGTCTCCTTCACAAAAAAGAGATTGTTGTTCTAATATTCCCAACACTGTATCAAAGTGTTTCATGTGTTCTTCCCACATCTTACTATACACCAAAATGTCATCAAAGAACACTACAACAAACTTCCTCAATTGCTCACTAAAAACATGATTCATGCATGATTGAAAGGTAGTTGGCGCATTGGTTAAACTAAAACGCATAACCAAAAATTCAAAATGTTCAAAAAGACATAGGAAAGTTGTTTTGTGTACATCCTCATCTCTTACTTTGATTTGATGATAACCGGATCTCAAGTCAGTCTTAGAAAAGTATGTTGCTCCATGCAATTCATCCAACTCATCGATCCTGGGTATTGGGTACCTGTTTTTTATAGTTTTTTTATTCAAGGCACGGTAATCGATACACATCCTCATAATTTCATTCTTCTTCTTTACCACGACAACATAAGATGCAAAGGGACTAGAACTAAGTTGAATATGACCCATCTCCAATAACTCCTTGATTGTCTTTTCAATTTCCTCTTTGAAAGCTCTAGGATGGCGGCAAGAAGTAATCATAACAAGTTTAGAATCTGTTTCTAACTCTATAATATGTTGAAAACCTCTATCAAGTGGCAGCCCTGAAGGTAAATCACTAAATACTGTACCATGGTTGTCCAAAATGGATTTAATATCCACAATGGTAAGACCTCTTATCACTGGATGTGGATGTATTATTCATAAAGTAATGAGCTGCCCATTCTATTTTTCCCTTACAGAAAGCTCTCTCCATGCTTCTAGTTGTAATTGATGTTGGAGCCCCATTGGCCATACCATGAAGTACAACCTCTTTGCCTTTCAATTGAAATTTCAGCTCCATGGTTTTGTAGTTTTGTGTGAATTCTCCAAGGGAATGGAGCCATTGTATACCTAAAACCAAATTTGTCTCTCCTATGCCAACTACATAGAAATCATTAGTAACTTTGTGCTTACCAAGAGTAATGTCCAAGCCCTTGACCCTCTTGGTGCATGGTATAGTAAATCCATCTACTACAGTAACATTAAATCCTTGGAAGTCCTCTATTGGCAGCCCCCTCTATTTTATTGAACTCTCATCAATGAAAGTTGCCCCACTATCAATTAAAATTGTCACATTGTGTCCTTTTAATACTCCATGGACCCTAAATAGATGATATCTAGGTGCACCTGAAAGTGTAGCAAAGGTACTATCAGAAGTTTTCTCCTCCACTGTAACCTCTGCTACTAATTCTGCCTCTTCTATTACTTCCTCCTGTTCCTCTACTTCCGCTTCATCATTGGAGATCGCCCCAATGTAATGTACTTGACCTCTTGGAAGAGACCTATGGCCTAATTCCCAAGGATCCTTAAATGTAAAGAAAAGTTTCTTTCTTCGGAGTTCATTTCTAGTTTAAATTTCCTTGATGGTCTTAGGAAATTCTTGTTGGGAACTTTATCGTAATGGCTTATTTTGCTGTCCAAAAGAAGTGGTTTTTAGCTGCACATAATTATTTTTCCTTGGCTGCCCATAAGGGACTGTTTTTTGCTGCCCATAGGGTGTTTTATCTTTTTGTTCTGTAGGCTGGAATCTTCCTCTAGATGCTGTAGTTTCAACATCCAAAGCCTTTTTAATGGCTTCCTCTAGAGAGGTAGAGCTGAAAGCCTTCACTAAACCTCTAAGTGGTTCAGCTAGACCCTCTGAATAAAACCACAAGCCTTTATTTAGTCAAATTAGGCACCATAACTAAAAGTTTCTGAAAATCAGCAACAAAGTCATCCACTGAATTGGTTTATTTAAGTTGAGCTAACTTCCGAAAATGGATTTCCGAGTCAACTCTATCAAATCTCTCTACCATCCTGGTACTAAAGGATGTGATTGTGCCCTTGTGTGATCAACCCATGGTACCACCACACGTGTGCTACACCTTCCAAATGAAGGGTGGCAAAATTTGATGGCTTCCTCTTCCATCATTGGCTTCAATGATAAAACGGTGTCCAATTTCTATATCCAAGAGCATGATGTACACTTACCGGAGCCATCATATGTTAGAAATGTAATTTTCCCTAATGTCTGTTGGGGGTCCCTTTGATTTGTTGGTGGCCTTGTTTCAACTCTTTGACCATCCCTGTTTTTCATTAAATTTATGAAATTAGTGAGAGAGATAGCCTCCCTAATTTCATTTGGTAGGACCCTGTAATCCTCATAACTGGCTACAATATCATCCCCTATGGAGGGTTAAACTTCCTCCTCCACAACCACCTTTTCCCTACAAATGACGTTGGACTGGAAGGGCTTGGCCATAGAACCAATGGTTGTCCTTTGAATAGATGGATTATTATTTGCCCCTAAAGAATTGCCTTCACCATTGTGAAGCTTTTGTATGTTATTATTCTGCATTGTATGGATTAGTTAGGCCATCATGTCAGCTAACTGTTTCTGGCCTTGTACAAGCCTTTCAATACGGGCTTCATCTTCAAACCTGTTATTGTGACCCATAACTTTCTCTTATTTCCCTGCAAGTGATTTTAGATTTTGTTGCCCTAACCTTTCCTCTGCATGTTTTCAACCCTTTTTCCTTTCTCTTTGGTAATACTTGATTTCTCTGTCACTACCTTGAATGAAGCCGACGCTGCACAATAATTCTTTCACACAAGCTGACAAGAAAATTGGCTCTGATACCACTATAATATATCTTTTTAGGGTTTTGTAATGTTCTAGATTTTTTTTTCTGAATATGATAATTGAAATCCTAGGTAAATACCCAATGCAAAATTACACAAAACGGAAAAAGCCCAACTAAAGATTTTTATTTAAAACTGCTAATTATTGTTTGACTGAATCAAACCCTAATTGAAAATTCACAAATAACAACGAATTCAACAGATAAATACAACACACGGTCCACCAAAATGAAGTACAACAATGATGGATGGCCGGATGGGTGACATCCAGTCTGGGAATGAATACTGGCAACCCAACAACACTAAATAGGGTGACACCTAGGTACAGTCGTGAATAGTGATGCCGCGAATAGTGACATGAATACTGATGTTGCTGGTTATAATCAAGTACCTCTATAATCCCTCTTCAAACCCTACGCCCTGGCTAAAAGTAGGACGCCCCTGTTGAATAGGCCTTTAAAATTGATTTTCCTCTTAAACTAGTAGCACAAACGTGATTTCCGAATAGAATCCTCAACTGGGTATGAGGGGTTTTGTCCTCCTACCTACAAATCCGAGTGTTTTCGTCCTTGGATGTAGAGCTGAAGCTGCAATCTTTTCCTCTAAAAAAAGAATATTGATTTTTGTTTAAGTGTTTGAATAATTTTTTTTTTCACCTAATTCTTTTATTATTCACTTTTCCATTCCAACCCTAAAAGAAATTAATATTTTTTTAATGCAATATTCATCTTTTTCCTACTTATGAATATTAATTACTTTTTGGCCATGTATCCAATATTTACTTTTGACCTCATTCAATAATAATAAATTAAGTGTCATTTTTCAAAGTTATAACTTAAAGTACCTTTTTAGACAACTTAATAAATTATTATTAGATTATTTCCCTTTTAAATCCCCCCTTTAGCATATGGGAAATAAATATAGGCTGCGAGTCCTCTGATTTCATTAATTCGAGAAAGGGGGCATTACATAGTGAACAACCTCTCTCCTTTTCACCGAGGAAACCCATTCATGCACTATTTCCTCAGGTAGAGTTGCCTCCCCTTTGATCATCAAAGCAATTTATTTTTCTTTTTCTCTATAATCTTTCAACCCTTAACCCATTTTATTCTCATTTATCAAATATGAAGAGAAAACTTTAAGTAAAACATCCCCTACATAAAGATTGGAGTTCCATTCCACATTATGGGGAATAACATAATTATGTATATAGAATTTATATAATTGAACTTGTATTTCAGGAGTGCCACTTTTATATATATCAAAGAAAGATTGAGGATCTATTACCATGCAGGGCAGATGATAATAAACCCTCATAAACTGGAATTTTAGCCATTGCTCTTCAAGGTATATGGAATAAACTCGGATAGGTGGTCTGCAATTCAGTAATTGATCTATTAACTGAACCGATTCTTCCACTTTTGATTCTAGTTTCATGATTTGTTTTGCATCCACCTAGCCTTTCTTTTTCAATTCTTTGTTCTCTTTCCTCGACTGACCATAATGTTTAAACCAATTAAATTGTGCACTTTGAAACTGCTCATCTCCCTTTAGATATATTTCAAAGAAAAGGAATGCTTGGTCCAGTTTGTCTGTTTGTGTAGAAATAGATGCAATAGACTTCTCAATGACAGTAATGTCAGGATGATCTTGAGCTACTGGCTATTTTGCAACACATGTTGCACGTTGGGACTTGGTTGATATAACCGGGTCTTGCAACTATGAAGCCACATCTACCAATGTATCCAAGCTATTACCCTATTCAAACATCTTAACTTTTCTCCTCAATAGCTTAATTTTCCTAAGAACTTGCTCTAGGGTCTGAAATTCAATTTGTTATGGGCCCGGAGGGAGTTATTGTTCTATGATTTCATATGTTCTTGCATCTCTTCAACTCCTCTCCCCATATTCCTTTCAGTTGATTGCTTTGCATGTTCCCTTTCATTTGAATCTACAAATTCAGAATCATGGGAAGTAGAGTATTCTTCACCATTGTTGCTAGCTGTGGAGGTGTTAGGTTCTTTGGTTTCCCTTTTCTCTTCTAATGAAGCCTCAATAATATGAATTATAGTGGGGTTTTTTAAGTAGATTTCATCGGTAGCTTGCCTCTCGGTCTATGGGACCTCCTATAAATTTGTGTAGCTTTAGACTTGGGCTTCTTAGCAGGCTTATGAGTTGGAGAAGCCTCTTCCTTTTGCAATTCAAATGAGGAAGATGCGATGATTAACTTCTTTCTTATTTTTGTCTGTATTTCACTTGTGTCTATTGCAGGCTCCTTTTGTTGTTCCATTACTTCTTCTTGAGTTGCCCTAGTGGCTTCTTATGTTGCAACTACATCCTCTTCTTGTGTTGCTTCATCTTCTACTTCAAACTCTTCCTCCGCCTCTACTTCTTCTTTGTCTTCTTCACTTGTTTCTTCTACTACCTCCTCTTCATCACTATCTTCCACCAATGGTATTTGTAAAAATTCTTCCCAAGCTAAGTTGGGTCTCCTGCTACTCAGACATCTCTGAACAATGAATTGAATGAGGTAGTGATGGGACAATAACTTTTGTTTACATTTTTGATATTCCTCAGCCATTCTCTTCAATATATTTAGCAAAAAGTTGAGCACATTTATCCTTATGTTGTTTCTCAAGTGGTTGAGAAATTTAAAATGAGTAGCATATAGCATAGAGTGTCGCACCTCACAATAAAGTATTTGAGAATGAATAAGACAACTTGTGCCCATACCTGCGATAGTGAGAGACAAAGCGTTCCCAACTTGGGAAAGGTTAAACGCTCATTACCTTCACAGAAGATTTCTTTCTCTATTTCAGCACTAGCTCTTTGCTCCCATAGCCCCCTATTCGTGAAAGCCCAGTTACTTGGCTTAGAAAATTCTCAATAATCATTATTTGCAGTCCTTTCAAAGTAGCCTTATTGTCTTCAAATGTGCTAGTAAACTCCTCTGTAACCTCCTAATCATACCAAGTCAATTTCTCAAAGTATGGCAAGCAACTTGCATCTTTGAAAATAGTGGTGACATCCAATTGCTCCAATAATGGGGTGAGATCTATGGGTTCCCTTTGGACACAGTCTCCTCCTATGGTGGCTTAAGGATTTTTGCAGGAAAACACAATTAAAAGAGTTTTGCAAGTATGCTGGGATAACAAGCCATTTGTGCTTTGCATGATGATCGTTATTTGTCTCAATCTTGCTAATCGTAATTGCATAAGTCAATTCGCCTTTTGTTGCATGTAGCTATCTTAAATGCATTGATGGCAACCCCTCAACTATCTTATCACTCGCCCTCAAGGAAAGGACAAAATCTAAGATCCATGCAGCAAAAAGGGGAATGGATAATAGCGGTGGAGTATTGGCAATAGCATAGCAAGGTTGATGTGATATAAAGATTGATGGGACCGATAGCTAAAGTGGATTATGAATTGCCATGAGCTATACCTGTAGCAAAAATGTCGCACTAAAATGTCGCACATAATTTTACATGATAACATAATTATGACCACTTTTAAAGAATTACTTAGCATTACCTTGGATAAAAGAGCATGATTACCTCTACCTGATGGGACACTTCATTATGTAAAGTTGTGCAGACACCGTGAGGGAGTGTTGGCACTGGAAGACGTGGAAGAAGATTGATTGCGTCATGATGAAGCATGTGAACCATTTGATGATGCATATGTTGAAGTCCTGATCTCTGTTGAGCTGGAAAAAGGTGCGATATGGATAGAGAAGCCATTAAAATCCACCATCTTGTAGTAGGTTCTTCATGTTCAGCAACAACTTTTAATTGTGGCATTGGGTGTACTTTCCATCATGTGAGAGTGATGAGACAGGGAATGATAATTGCCATCCGGTTGCCTCGTGATTCCAGCGTCCTTGAGAGCCTAATACTAGTGTCATAATATGCACAATGCATCCTGCATCAACTGTTGGTCAGCCCATAGCAACTAAATTGGCATCTTGTAGCAACTAAATTTGCAACCTGTAACAAATAATTTGCAAATTAAGGCTACCTGAAAAGGGTTAAAACAATTGTTTAAGTTGCGAAAGGGACGATGATCAAGAGCGAGTCTAGAAAGTACATTTTTATTGCTTTGATTTGCTTTTCTATTTCATTTTTTTAGATGGTCAACAAGTTGATTTTCCATCAAGGAATTTTATATACAGATATTGACCAGCCAGGGACTAGTTTTCTAACCAACATCAGTCAACAACACTCGGAGGTTTTCATTGCCGAATTTTTTACATTTTTTAACTTCATTTCTGACCCTGAATGATCAACTGAATAGCTTGATCAATCAAAGTGTTTATTCAGCCTATAGCTAGCCAAACAGATGTATGGCCGAACAAGTTGCAACAAGGTGCTTAACCTTTGTCAATGTTGAGGAAGGGTATACTGCAATATCCTACTGATGTAGAAGCAAGATCTCCAGAGGGCTAAGAGGAAGACAAAATGTGTCCATCTAGACGCTGTCGTGTGAAGCTCTCCTTGGAAAGAGGCTTCTTGTATAATTTGAGCCTATGACCATTAACTAGTAAGCAAAAGTGTACGGAATCAACGGTGTGCAACTTGACAACTTCATTCTCAAAGACTTCCTCTATTTCATAAGGCCCAAGCCATCTAGTTCTCAACTTTCCCTTATGATCTTTATACTTTGAATCAAAAAATAGGACCCAATCTCCTGGCTGAAATGCTCTTGTCTTGATGTACTTGTCATCTTATCCCTTGTTGTTGCACTACTTCAGTATAATGTAATGCCTCTCATCGGAGTTCATCCAAAGCATTCAGCTACATGACTCTTTCCTTCTATGCTTGTGAAAAATCTAAGCCAAGTTCTATTGTTGTCCTCAAAGTTTTGTGCTCAAATTCAATGGGGAGGACAGGTTTCTTTTCATAGACCAATTCATATGGGGTGAGGTCAGTTGTGGTCTTCCATGTAATTTGGTATGTTCAAACTGCTTTAAGAAGACGAGACTACCAATCTTTATGGTGCACATTCACTGTTTTAGTGAGGATATTCTCAAATTCCCTGTTTGTAACTTCTACCTATCCGTTGGATTGAGGATGGTATCGGGTGGATTTCTCATCCCTGATTTCATATTCTCAGACAAGGGCAACTATGAGATTAGATCTAAATCGAGACCCTTGATCTATAACAATCTCTCGTGGTACTTCATAGTGGGTGAAAATTTATTCATGTAAAACTTCTACAACTTTCTCATCTCTTGCATGGGTTAAGATTTTCACCTCTGCCCATTTAGTCACATAATTTGTGCAAACCAATATATACTCTTTGTTGTTGGATTTGGGATCTACTGGTCCAACAAAATCAAGTCCCCACTTATCAAATGGTTCCAAAACCAATTGGGGCTGAAGTGGCATCTCATATAAATGTGTGGGTTTCCCCATATGTGGGCATTGAACACACTGGCGGGTATATTCAAATGCATCCTTATGCAAGGTAGGTCAATAGTATCCTACAGTCATAATCTTGATGCCGGTCCTCTTCATAGCAAAATAACCTCCACAGAGTTCATCATTGTTGGAAATATTGTCATTGATGTCAAGGGTCTAGCATTGGTGATAAAGGCCCCATTGCATTTAATGATGTTTTTAATATTCATATCTTGGCTAATGTGTGTTAATATTTATTTAATATTAACAAATATATTTTTGGCTGCATATAAATCAAAAAATGGTCCATGGATAAGTCGAAGAGTCACGGGGTAAAGACAAAAGAGGAATGGGATGCATTTTCTCATGAAGAGTCATCTTGAGGAATTTCAAGAGTCACCATGTGAAAACAAAAGAGGGTATGGTGCATTTTTCATGAAAGGACACTTTGAAGAATACGAAAAGTCATCAAGATAAAGGCAACAGAAGAAAAGACACATTTGCTTATGAAGGGTCACCATATGACTTTTCAAATGCAAGGATACGAAGGGTCATGCAAGTTTGGTGTCATTTTTCATGAGGATTGAAGGGTCACAAAGGGTGAATGCCAAAGGTCATTTGGAAAACTATAAATAAAGTCTTGAGAAGCCATTTCTAATATGCAAGAGAGTGCATGATTTGTATTTGTTTTCAAAGAGAGAAAAGCAGAAGATATTGTAGAGTTATCTTATTTGTTGACTAAGCAACATTGAGAGATAGTTGTGTTTTATACACAAGAGGCGTTGGTGCCCCTGTGGGTTGGTGCTCACAAATAGTTGTGTTGGTGCTCGGCAAAGGGTTGATGCTCCTGCAGTTTGGTGCTTATAAACTTTATATTTTGACTTGGTGTCCATTCATATACTTGAGATTGTTCTCTATGATTTTTTTCACTTTGGGTTTCCACGTAAAAATCTGGTGTCTCTCTCTCTCTTGTGTGGTGCATATTATTGTTTTAGTTTTATTGCATATCTTAAATGTGTGATTAAGTGTTTTTAAAAAAAAAATAAGATTAAGTAAAAGATATATAATATACTGATTCACCCCTCCCTCTAAGTATATTTCGTGCTTAACAATTGATATCAGAGTAGGTTCCTTTTGAAAAAAATTTACAGCTTGAAGATAGATCGGGAAAGCATGATCGTTGGATCACATGAAGGTTTTTTTACAAATAAAGCACAGTTGTTTGATGGACAAATTATGTTTTTTGAAACATAATGATGAAGACTTATTTGATGGCAGTTGAATTCGACATTTGGCAAGTAGTGGTGGAGGAATATGAAGAGCTACAGACACATGTAACTATTTTGATAGAAAAGAAGGCAAGTGAAAATAATGCTAAAGTTTTAAATGCTATTTTATGTGGTTTATGTGAATCAAAATTTGTTAAAGTTATGCAATATAAATCTGCTCATGAAACTTGGGTAAAATTTGATAATATTTACAAAGATGGTTAAAAGGTTCAGCAAGCTAAGCTTCATACTTTCAGAAGATAGTTTGAGAGTTTGAAGATGGAAGAGGAAGAAAATATAGCAAGTTATCTTTTGCGAGTTGATCAAATAATTAATCAAATTCAAGGTCTTGGAGAAAAGTTAGAAAAATCAATTGTGGTTCAAAAAGTTTTGAGATCTCTACCATTGAGATATGATGCAAAAGTTTCGGCAATTGAAGAGATGAATTTAGCCAAGCTAATGATGGATAAGCTACATGATATCCTTATGGCATATAAGATGCGGACCGAACAAGAGAAACCCTCAAAGAGAGAAGTTGTTTTCAAGACATCAAAGAAAGACCAGGCTAAGATTTAAGAATCAAGTGACAATTCTAGCGATGATGAAGATGACAACGGAGCTCTATTCATTCATAATCCGAAAAAAGGCACATGTAAATATCAAAAATAATTACTTTTTAAATGTTTTAATTGTAAAAAAATTGGATATTTTGCAGCTAAGTGCCCAGATAAGGGTAATGGTGACAATGAAGAAGAAAAGTCTACATACAAGAAGAATTTCAAAAGAAAATTCAAGAAGAGATTCGAGAAGAAGAGTTTGTCTTCTAAAGATCCTAGCTCAGCCAAAGATAGTGGAGTCAGTGATTCAGAAGAAGAAATTATATTCATGGTCATATATAAAGATGCCTCCGCAGCAAAAGTACAGATGATCAAAAAGAAAAACAGAATGAAGCCAAAGTGAATCTGGAAGGAGAACTCGTTTGTGCTTTAGAAGAGTTAAAAGCTCATGAAAAGAAGAATTGAAGAGTAAAGCTCCAGATCAAAAAAAATGAAAAGAAGTCAAAGAAAATAATTGAAGATCTACAAACACTTTGAAGAAGCCAAGAAAAATGAAAATCTAACGACACAGTTGCAAAAAATAAATAAAGAATGTGAAAGGTATATTATTGAAATTGCTTCTTTAAAAGTTTATCTTGAGAAAAAAATAAAGTAATCAATGATAGAGCAGCCAATAATTCAAAATTTGAGAATAGCACTAATATGTTGAATAAGATATTAAAAAGTCAAAGATCAATGTCAAATAAGACAGGTATCGGATTTGAAAAAGAGAAAAAAGAGGCCACTACTTTCACAAACAAGAAAAAAAAGAGCTATGTTGAAGCTCTTACAAAAGAAAAAATAAAAATGAAAGAAGTTAAGAATATAGAGGACATCTCAAACAAAGAAGGCTGGAGGGAATAGAGCGACAAAAGACAATCAGGTTAGAGATACACAAACAAATCCTATTTTTATGGTTACTGTTTTTATTGTAATGAATATGGTCATAAGAAAGTAGAATGTCGAAAAAAGACTAACAATTTTAGAAATAAAAAGGAAAGTCATGCAGAGTCAAGCAGAAGCCACAACTCTATTGCTCCTCTATCAGGTTTAATGAAGAGGCCATAATATGTTAAAAGTGCAACAACTTTAGACACAGCCCGGTAATATAGAAACGTGTTCGAATCAGTCAAAAAAGCCCAGAGTTTCAAGGCTTCATTCATCAAGAAGAAAGTTCAAACAGGGTCATGGCAGAAAAAACAACTTGAAAAATCTATGTTGGTACAGACATCTTTGCATGCAAGAAATGAAAAAAAGCCATGGTTCATTGATAGTGGATGTTTGAGACACATGACAGAAGACAAAAGCAAGTTCATAACCTTGAAGAAGATCAATGGTGGCACAGTATAATTCGGAGATAATACTACTGCCAGAATTGCCGAAAAAAGTACAATAAGTTTGGTTAATGGTAGAACTAAAATTGAAAATGTTTTGTATGTAAAAGGTCTTAAGCATAATCTTTTGAGTGTAAGTCAAATGTGTGATCAGGGGCACACACTAAAGTTTTATGCAGAAGGTTGTGAAATTAAGAGAAAATTCAAATATGTTGGTTGCAGATGATCAAAAAACAAGCAATAATTTATATATGTTATCAGACATCAAAGGTCGAAGATATTGTTTGAGACAGATTAAAGAAAGTTGGCTATGGCACAGAAAAATGGGACACAAATTTTAACAATCTTGTCAACATCAGCAAAAAGCAAGTAGTGAAAATCTTTCAAAGATTACATAGCCATCCGACACGCTTTGTGAACCTTGTCAGCATGGGAAGCAAGCCAAAAGACAGTTCAAAACAAAAAAGTACTCGACCACTCAGATGTTAGAGCTTGTTCACACTGATCTGTGTGGACCTATGAAGATTCAAAGTACTCAAGGTGAGAAATATTTCATGTTGCTTGTTGATAATTTTTCACGTATGACTTGGGTAATATTTTTTTAATAAAATCGAAACTTTCAAACATTTCAAAGCATTCAAAGCATTAGTTGAAAATGAAACCAATTTGCAGATTAAGTGTCTACGATCAAATCGAGGAGGAGAATTCATGTCAGATCAATTTATTGAGTTTTGTGAAGACCATGAAATAAAGAGACATTATTCAAAAGCCAGAACTCCACAACAAAATGGAGTAGTTGAGCGGAGAAACAGAACAGTTCAAGAGATGGCAAGGACAATGCTAAATGAATCTAAGATACCAGATAAGTATTGGAGAGAGAAAATTACTACAGTAGTGCATATTCAGAACAGAGCATTATTGAGAGTCAAGAGTGACAAGACTCCTTATGAGCTATGAAAAGACAAACCAACAGTTGATTATTTCAAAATTTTCAATAGCAGATGCTTCATAAAAAGAAACGATGAAAAATTTGATAAGTTTGAATCTAGAACCAATAAAAGTATATTTCTTGGTTATTCTTACAAAAGTAAAGCTTATAAATGTTATAATAAAAGAACCAAAAAAAATGTTAAAAATACAAGTGTTAGGATAGAAGAAGATGGAACAAAAAGAATCAATGATCCAGTAGACATTCTTGAAATTATTGAAGAGGAAGATTTTGAAGAATCAGATGAAGATGAGAAAGAGAAAAAGGACACCAAAACCCCATCCAAATATGTCTAGAGAAGTCATAATGAAAGTGACATCATCGAGAACATAAATGAAAGAATTCGCACTAAAAGAATGATAATAAGTGAATCTGAGCAAGTTAATTTCTTTGTTATCCAAAATTCAGCCTAAAACTTTTTCAGAAGCTAGACATGATAAGCATTGGGTTAAGGCAATGGATGGAGAATCAAATCAGATAAAAAAGAATGATACTTGAGAATTAGTGCCTAGACCAAAAGATCACAATGTGATAGAAACAAAATGGGTTTACAGAAATAAGATGCATGAAAATGGAGAAGTGACCAGAAATAAAGCAAGATTAGTATGTAAAGGATATGCTCAAATTGAGAGAATAGATTTTGAAGAAACTTTTGCATCAGTGGCAAGGCTAGAGGCTATTAGAATGTTTCTTGCATATACAGTGTATAAAAATTTCAAAGTGTTTCAGATAGATGTCAAATCTGCCTTCCTAAACAGGAATCTAGAAGAAGAGGTCTACATTGAGCACCCTGAGGGATTTATTCTCTCAAATATTAATAGCCATGTATGCAAATTGAAGAAAGCATTGTATGGATTGAAACAAGCTCCCAAAGCTTGGTATGCAAGACTTGATAAGTACCAACAGGATCAAGGTTTTAAGATAGAATTTGCTGACAGTAATCTCTACATCAAAACAGAATGTGAGCATCAATTGATTGTTGTAGTATATGTTGATGACATCATTTTTGGAGGAAACATTAAAAAAATTACAAGAATTTTTTGAAAATATGCAAAAAAAGTTTGAGATGTCTATGCTTGGAGAATTGTCATTTTTCTTAGAATTGCAAATATTTCAATCAAATAAAAGAATTTTTATATCTCAAAAGAAATATGCTAAGGAAATGTTGAAGAAATTTAGTTTTGAAGAGTGTGCACCAGTTGGCACACCAATGAATACAGGAAATAAGGTGAGCAAGGATGAAGATTCACTTGTTGCAGATCAATCTTTGTATAGATCTATGATTGGTAGTCTTTTATATTTGACAGCATCACGGCCGGACATCATGCATGCAGTAGGTATGGTTGCAAGATATCAGTCAACTCCAAAAGATAGTCATGTTCAATTGATGAAAAAAATATTCAGATATATCAAGAGGACATTAGATTATGGATTGTGGTATCCTACAGACAGAGATTTCACTTTGATTGCTTACACAGATTCAAATTGGGTAGGTTGTTTGGATGACAGAAAGTGTACAAGTAGAGGAGCTTTCTTCCTTGGTGATAGCTTAATATCATGGCTAAGCAAGAAGCAGAATTTAGTATCACTTTCTACAACTGAAGCTGAATATATTGCAACGATATTGTGTTGTACTCAAGCGCTTTGGATGAAGCAAATTTTGAAAAATATCAAGGTAAAATATGAACCTATTTCTATTTTTTGTGACAACATAAATGTTATTAATATTTCAAAGAATCCAATGATGCATTCAAGAACAAAACATATTCCTATCAGATATCACTTCTTGAGAGAGCAAGTTGTAGATCAATAGGTTAAGATGGAATATATCAGAACTACAGAGCAGATTACAGATATTTTCACAAAGGCACTACCAAAAAATACATTTGAGTATCTACGAGAGAAATTGGGAATAATTTCTTTTACTTTCTACCATTGACGATCAGCATCAGTTGAGGGGGAGCTAAGTGTTAGCTCCAAGATAGGCCCTTTGCCATTGATGTCAAAGGGGGAGAAGAACAGAAACAGGGACAAGGGGCAGAAATAGGTACAGAAAAGGTATAGGTTGCTACAGTAAGGAGAAGTTACTATATGTTTTTCAGATGGCAATATGTGCAAGTTTCAAGATGTAACAGTTTCAATTTGAGGTTGCCATCAATGACAAAGGTGGAGATTGTTGAAAATATTGTCATTAATGTCAAAGGTCTAGCATTGGTGATAAAGGCTCCATTGCATTTAATGATGTTTTTAATATTCATCTCTTGGCTAATGTGTATTAATATTTATTTAATATTAACAAATATATTTTTGGTTGCATATAAGTTCAAAGAGGGCCCATGGAGAAGTCAAAGAGTCACGGGGTAAAGACAAAAGAGGAATGGGAAGCATTTTCTCATAAAAAGTCATCTTGAGGAATTTCAAGTCACCATATGAAGACAAAAGAGGGTATGGCACATTTTTCATGAAGGGACACTTTGAGGAATACGAAAAGCCACCAAGATAAAGACAAAAAAGGAAATGACGCATTTGTTTATAAAGGGTCACCATATGACTTTTCAAATGCAAGGATACTGAGATATCCCCTCCAAACAGGAAATATAGCAACACAAAACTTTGAACAAAGATACAATTTCTGTTGAATAAATTCAGAAGAATAACAATAATATAGTCTCTTAATAGCAAATCACAGATTTTATCACTTGTCCTTCTAAATTATTACAATTACAGTCCTCTCTTATGCATATAAAATATGACATACAGTCTTGAAAACCCTGGCTTATCAAAACTGGAAGTGAAAATTGAATTCTGGAAGGTCTCGGCCCTTCTGTGTCGACACACAGTCGCCGTCGTCGGTCGATATCTCGCCGACGTCGGTCTCTGTCGGTCGGCTTTCTGCCGACGTCGGTCTTCAGTCGATCGATGTCGGTCACTGAAAACCCTCTGTCTGCCGAGGTCGGTTCCTACACTGATCTGTACGAACCCGTACGGACTCTGTACGGCCGCCACTTAAGCACAACTTCCCTGTTTTCAACCCCTGATCTGGAAATATACTTTTCTAGCACAGAAGATCTCTAGCTGTATAATTTATTGAATCAAAACAAGAATAAAGAAATACCTGGAATATCTGTAATAACTTCTGTGTGAAGTTATCTCTCAAACCTGAAATTCTGTGATAACTTCTGGATGAAGCTATCTCACACTTTGGCAATAGATCAGCTAATATTCCACAGCCTCTTAATTGCACACACTGAAGAGGGAACGTTCTCCAATGCAAATGGAATCCTTGAACCCTAGGCTCAGTCTTCACAGAAGAAATTCTCAAAATCAATATCAATAATCAATAGCATATTGAACAATGGCCTCCATGAGAAACCCTTATACCCTCAAAAAGATATGCTTGCCCTAATTAGGGTTTTTTAAATTCGAATTAGGGTTTCTAATTAAAAATAGGCTAAATAATTAATATTTGATTAAATCAATCAAATATTAATATCTCCCTCAATACATGTCGGATCGACGAACCAATCGAAGCAGGTGAATCAGAGAGTGATTCCGCACATGACCATACCAAAATAAAGGCGCTCCACTGCATATCAAATATCCCTAAAAAGTAGGAGCTCAGGCCAAATGTGTCCGAAAGAGCCCGAATGAAAACCAAATGTAGAAATCCTGTGAATCAAAGTCAAGCCAAGCTCCATTATGACCCTCTATCCATCATATTAGCCTACGAAGGTCGCATAATAGGCTAATCGTCAAGACTGTCAATGTCCAGGAAAAAGGGGACATGACAGATACGAAGGGTCATACAAGTTTGACACCATTTTCCATGAAGATTGAAGGGTCACAAAAGGTGAATGCCAAAGGTCATTTGGAAAGCTATAAATAAAGGCTTGAGAAGCCATTTGTAATATGCAAGAGAGTGCATGGTTTGTATTTTTTTCGAAGAGAGAAAAGTAGGAGTTATTGTAGAGTTCTATCATTTGTTAAATAAGCAACATTGAGAGATAGTTGTGTTTTATACACAATAGGGGTTGGTGCTCCTGTGTGTTGGTGCTCACAAATCTTTGCAAGGGGTTGGTGCTCTTGTGGGTTGGTGCTCACAAATAATTGTTGTGCTGGTGCTTGGCAAAGGAGTTGGTGCTCCTGCAAGTTGGTGCTTGCAAACTTTGTAATTTGAGTTGGTGCTCATTCATATACTTGAGATTATTCTCCGTGGTTTTTCTCACTTTAGGTTTCCACGTAAAAATCTATCTTTCTCTTGTGTGGTGCATATTATTGTTCCAGTTTTATTGCATATCTTGAATGTATGATTAAGTGGTTAAAGAAAAGAAATCAGATTAAGTAAAATATATATAATATACTGATTCACCCCCCCTCAGTATATTTCGTGCTTAACAATCATGACATACTCTAAGGATGTCAAAAACCTTGTCTTCACGGATACACTAGTGCGTGAATGCATCAGAACCGGTGACAAAAAGATATCCACAGATCCATGAGTATAGACCAATTTTTTGTGAGTAAATTATGCCTCTCTTTTGGAGAGAAATGTTGTGGAAGCAATCCTGCAGCCAAGTAATTAGCAATGTCTACATACCAAGAGTATTAGAGGTTAATGCAAAAAGATGTTCATCAGGAAATGAGTCATCTACTATGGGACTTTGTTTGTCAAATTTCAAGTGTGATAAAAAATCTGCAACTACATTATCCTTTCTTCATCTATCTACAATATTAATATCAAATTCTTGCAACATAAACAACCACCTAATTATCCTTCCAATGACTGCGGGTTTATTCATTAAATACCTTATTGTTGCATGATTAGTATGGATGAATACCTGATAATAGATAATACAGTGTCTAAACTTGTTGATAGCATAGACTACAACAAGAAATTCTTTTTTTGTTACCGTATAATTGAGCTTAGCCCCCTGAAGGTTTTTGCTAATGAAGTATATGGCATAGCTCAAGGACTGCTCCTAACCAAGGACAACTTCTAGTGTAGTATCAAAAGCGTATGTGTGGATATGAATGGGCAATGTCCAATCAGGGCCTCTCAATACTGGAGTTGTTATTAGTGGATCTTTGAGTTCTTGAAATGTTGTTTGACATGCATTAGTCCAAATAAAATCAGCATCCTTAGAAAGTAAAACAAATAAAGGCACTGCAATTTTGATGAAATCTTTAATGAATCTATGGTAATAGCTAGCATGTCCTAAGAAACTTCTAACGTATTTTTGCTTTCGTGGAATTGGTAAGTTTTTTATTATGCTGATTTTGGCAGGATCTACCATAATAACTATAGGTGAGATGTGGTGTCCTAAGACAATACCTTCAAACATCAACATGTAGCATTTTTCATGACTTAGGGACAACTAGTTGTCTTGACAGCATTACTTTCTCAAGGTTTTGGAGGGCTTCATCATATGACTCCCCATAGACTTTGAAGTCATCCAGGTAAGTTCAACACAATCATGGGATAGATTAGAAAATATGCTTAAGATAGCGCTTTGAAAGGTGGCTGGATCATTGCACAAATCAAATGGAAGTACAACATATGCATAGGTACCCCAAGGACAAGTAAAGGTAGTCTTATCTTGGTCCTCAGGAGCTATTCTAATCTAATTGTAGCCACTAAATCCATCAAGAAAGGAGAAGTACTTGCCTGCTAACAAGAACTTGATTAATAAAAGGAAGAGGAAAGTGATCTATCCTCGTAGCTTAATTTAATTCTCTATAATAACACATATATGCCATTTACCCCATTTTTTAAGTACAATAACAAGGGGTGAAACCCATTGACTATCAGAAATAAGATAAATAAACCTTGCATCTAATTTGTAACTCAGTTTTGACTGTCTTTGATAGTAGGGTTTATTCGGCATTGTAGTTAGCGAATGGGTTTACACTCTTCCTTAATGTAGATATGATGGGTACATAAATCTGGAGGAATTCCCCTCATATCATGATAATCCCATGCAAAAGTTATTTTATTTTTTTGGAGCATGGCAACTAGCTTGGTTTCTTGTTGAGGTTCCAACTTCTTGTTGATATTGAGGGGTTGTCTTGAAAAGATTTCCACTTGTTTGGATAGAGACAACATGGATTCTATAATACCCAATAGTGGAGCATAACTGCAATGGTGTGGTAGTAGCTGATGAAAGGTTCTAATAACTCTTGCGGCATCGGAGGGACTAGCTTCAGGGAGAATGTTTGTGAAAGGACATGGTATACATTGCAAGAGAATATTTAATTTTTAATCTTCTTGATAGGTGTTTTGTAAGATATGAGAAAGGATTGTGTCTTCCTCTTGATCTCTCAAGGATATACTACGGTCAAGTGTGCATAAAATATGCAAAGAAATTTGTTCCTCATCCCCCTCTTCTACCCATGTAAGTTGTTTTGATTCATAGGAAGGTTTGGCTGGTGGGTATAGCACTAATTTCTTTGTGTCACTGCCATTTGAAATCAGAATGTTTTCTAATCTACAACCAATAAAAGCATCAATTTTAGCTAGCCATGCTCTTCCTAAGATAAGTGGATATTCTCCTAGGTTGCTCTTAGGTTGTAGGATAATGAAATCAACCGGATATTCCCATGAATCCATAGTGATGACTAAATCTCTAATCATTCCTTCTAGTTTGCTTGTGGATCTATCAACCATTTGCAGAACTATAGGTGTTGGGCAAAGTTGTTTTAGTCCAAGTTTATGCATAGTTTCTATGGTCATGATGAAATATCCCTTGTAGGACTAAAAACTAAACAAAGGAGTTTTCCAACAAACGCTAACACAGCAAAAGAAATTTCTGATTTTTTATCAAACCCTAACAAAATTTTAGAATTCTAGAAATATAAAACTAGGGCACAAATTGCAATTTTTTACCATTAAATAATTGTCAAAAATCCAGAATAATTACAGCCACCAAAACCTCTTCAAATCTGATTTTTAACATGCAAATATAGGCTGGAAAATTCTAAATAAAATAGTAGAATATTATTCAAACCCTTATACAAGAAATTAGGCATGAAATAAGCCTCCCATATGTAAAATTAAACCCAATAGTTAGTTCGCCCAACTCTAAACAGGGAGAATGCAACCACTAAAAAATAGCACAACCCTCACAAGTCTTCAACAGCCCTTCACCCCAATCATTGCTTTATTTTCTGCCTCCAACCCTAGTCGCTACCATCCAAATGGAAGTCGCCACACTTCCCAACCAAGCACTTCCCTTGTACCCTGCTCAAACCCTTGTGAATGGCTCCCAACAAGAAGCCAAAGAACCACAACCGATAGTCACACTTGCCAATGCAAATCATTTCTCTAGAAGAGTCAAATCACTGAATCTAAAATGCAATTACAGCACCTGAAAATAGTGCTGCCCTGAATAGGAGTGGAGGTTTTCATCCCCTAACCCTTGTGTCTTTGTAGGTTTTTGTCTTCAAGTCACTTAGCCAAGCGTTTCGTCACTTCCGTGCTTTAGCCTCAAAATCAAATATCATAAATTCATGGTATCCTTTCAACTGATCATCATACCACCATTTATACTATATTTTTCACAAATTCTCCCCTAAAAGGGGTGCTCCACTTGGAGGGAGGGTTACGGTGGTCTTAAAAGATCTTTTCCCTTCTCTCCATTAAGGGTTAAGCTAACCCTTACTCACAAGTTAACTTTTTAAGTTATAAAATAAAAAGATATATCAAAAAGGTATCTTTTATAACTTAAATTAAAACCGATGTTTCCCTTTTTTTCCTCTCTTTCCTTAGCCTAGGGAAAGCACCAAAAGAACTCGGCTGAAGGTCATGTCCGTGCTTAGGCCAAAAATGGAGACATGACAATCCTCCCCGCCCAAAATTGCTCGTCCTCAAGCAATAGCAACATCCATTGAGCTGTCCCAACACTTTTCTTCATGCAAAGTCCACTTGTACTTGTTTCCCATGAAAGAAAACCGTCATTTTGTGCCCTTTTGCTGTTGTAGCTGCCAAATGATGTATGCGCATATGTGCTGAAAATAAAATGGCAGGTGTAGTCTTTTTTCCCTCAAACAAGTAGTTGCCCCAACTGTACCTTTCATTACTGAACATGGAACAGCTGATAGTACCCTCAAAACTGCCTTCCTAGCTCACAACTCCATACATCTCATGGACAGGAAGCTTCCTCAACACAGCGGCAACCCCTTCCTTCACCCTCATACTAATGTGTTCTCTTATCTTGAAGAAGAATACTCTAAAAGTAATTCTGTACTTGATGGTTATAGGACTTTAATTAAAGATTACAGCCTTGTATTTGTAAAAAAACTTGAAGTTACTCACTCCCAACTCATCTCTTGGGAGTTCCCTCATGCATCTCACCCTCAAAGAACATATTATGAGCCTGCAACTCTCCCTAGAGAGACTGGAATAGTCAAAAACAGCATTGTTGGAGAATGTATCATGGTTGCCCATTATGGCAATCTTCCCCAGTGTGTGGACCTTGAAATGTGTACTTCTTTGGAATGCATCCCAATGCCCCTTAAGGCCCCCAACATGCCTCAAAGTTTTAACATCAAACCAAAGGTAGGGCTCACCAATTTTCATGAAATAAAGAACTTTGAACAACCTTGGGAATATTCCTCGTGTAGATAACATGGTGAAGTGAACAACCTTGCCATGATGTCCACATGAAGGCTCATTGTCTATCCTCATGTTGTTCCTTCCAAATATGCTTCCAACATGCATCATGAGTGCATAAAATTTGAAGGCTTTCTCCCTCTAGGGTGCTGCCCCTATCAAGTCTTCCTTCTCCCATGAATTTAAGACCATTTGCAGTCATCCTACTCTTCATTTCATATTTCTGAATTTTCTTTTTCATTGCATGCTCTACCAAATTTAATTGAATATCCAAATTCAATCCTAGATGCCCTAACACAAAGTTCATGATGCTTGGGGCACATATCAAGTCTGAAAAGAGCCAAAAATCCATACCTTAGAAGGGTTGTTCCTTCTTTGGAAACCCCAACTTCTTGTCACTAGGGAAGTGTGTTGGATCGCGGAACTGTTGTAGCTTGGACTTGCACCCTTTGTGGGAGAGTTTTTCAGGCTCTCTCACTTCCAGCTACAAGCATGGGAACAACCTCAGGATGTGGGTATCCTATGTTGAGGTTGAACCTCTAGGCTTTTTAATGAAGCTAGTTTCTAAGATGCTTCACTTCAGCTCTTGATTCCCACACTAATATCTATTGTTGGCTAAGGAAAAAGGATAGAAGGATAACATGAAAGGGAATCTAAGCTAAGAGAGGTGATGCACCAAAAGAAATGATCCACTTAGTCTAGGAATCAACACTAATTCAACATAACATAAATTTTGCTTACACAACCTCACAACTAGTTAATTTGCATAAGTATTTCGTAAACTAGGCTCACTGGACCATACATGAAGCAAAGAGGAATTTTAAAATCCACACCAAGCGTCCATTAATGGCGGAAAGAGCTCAAGTCCAGACCTGCAATTAACTTGAAAACACCTAAAAATAGGCAAGAAAGAAGGACAATGGGCATGGAAGAACACTTCTCAAAGCCATCGTGCACAAGCTTGCTCAACCAGTTTTTTCAGACAAGAGATAGGTAAAAATTAATCTTTATTGCTTCAAAAGGTCTTTTACAAAGCGATTTTCGCAGAGTAACTTTATCGCCAGTCCAGAGATAATTTCTTGGCTCCAAGGCCTCTATTTATAATAGAAAAGGGGGGAAGAAAAGATGGGATTGCGTGAGAAACTGAATAGAAACCATAAATTCTTGCAACCACCACCATCGTCCTCCTTTTGCCACGAAATGCGTCGTTCCAGGTTTGTCGCGCAATCTCCTCGAGCCATTCCCGCAGTCAAGTCACTCCTTTGGTGGATTTTGAGAAGCCATGTCGTGGGCAGTTGGAACGTCGCTTCTTGGCACGACTGCATTGATCTTTGTATTAAAGATGGCATGGCAACCTTCTCCTTTATGTGTCCTGTTGAAAAGGGACACAGGTCTCCATGTGTTGAAAAAACTAGCTGAACCATGCCGCTTTTACGTTGGATGGTCATTTGTCGGGAGCGAGCCATATTGAAAGACGAGAACCTTCATAAATTCCCAGCTACCAGCCGCTTGGACTCCCCTTTGCGCTGATTGGCCGTTGGAAGCTGCCTTGGATCCTTGCCTCGTTGTGGATTTTTCTATCATAGACGCCTATGGATCATCGATCTCCCTGCCAGCTAGATGCCTTTGTGCCACTTGGCAGCCTCTCATTTGTCCGATCATGACTCCCATGCACTGTCGAGCCTTAGAAAATGCCATTGGACCGAGCTTATTAAGTCAAGCAACGTTGGAAACCCGATCTACTCTTTGTTGTGTAATTTGGGTTTTCAAAGCTACTTGACTTATAAAGTTTTTCAAGCTAAGTCATTGAAGAATCTCATTTTACTCTATGCAGAGTAACTCGGGCTTTCTGATCTCTCCAACTTCGGACTCTGTCTGCGGGCTCCTTTATTCTTCGAGATCTTTTTGTCTCGGGCAAATCTCTCGAAAAAATTCCTTGGGACAATTTGTCCAAAGGAATTCCTTCGAACTTTTTTCATTCCTTCCCTTGAAGGATCTTTCTTTTTCAGTTGCCTTTCAGATTTTTCAATGACCCTTGGAGTATTCTTTGGAGAAGACTTGTCCTTTCGAGAACCCAAGAAGCACCTTTAAAGATCAAATCGGGCTTTTGATGTCTCATTACTTGCAACTTAGGAAGTCACTCGCTTCCAGAAACCCGATTTGGACTGCCCATGACCAATTCGAGGAATTTGGAGCTTCTTACTTCGAGTTTCTCATTACTGATTACTCATGAAGTCAAAAATTTGCCCCAAAAACCCGAAGTTGTCCCCTTTGGAAAACTTGAAGACTTCTATTCAAGACCATTTCGGGTCATTAACACCTTGTTACTTACTACTTTGGAGTATTGTAACTCTGCAACTTATAAAGCCATTTAAGTCATGGGCTACCAAGAATCCGAAGTCTTCTAAAGACTCGCCATTTCCTACTTGAAAGTCTATCTTCTCATACTTAGGCAAACAATGGTATGTGGGCCAAGAAATGGCCAACAAGAACAGGAGGAATAGACTCAAAAAATCAGACAAATATTCAATGTAAAATCTGCATTTTTTTGGTATAACATGTAATCTTATAAAGCATACAAGAGAGTTGGTTACAAAAACCAACTAAAGGGTAAAAACTGTTGGAAATATTGTCATTGATGTCAAAGGTCTAGCATTATTGGTGATAAAGGCCCCATTGCATTTAATAATGTTTTTAATAGTTATATCTTGGATAATGTGTGTTGATATTTATTTAATATTAACGAATATATTTTTTGTTGCATAAAGTCAAAAGAAGGGCCCATGGAGAAGTCAAAGAGTCACGGGGTAAAGACAAAAGAAGAATGGGACGATTTTCCCATGAAGAGTCATCTTGAGGAATTCCAAGAGTCACCAAGTGAAGACAAAAGAGGAAGGGCGCAATTTCTCATGAAGGGACACTTTGAGGAATACAAAAAGTCACCAAGATAAAGACAAAAGAGGAAAGGACGTTTTTGCTTATGAAAGGTCACCATATGACTTTTCAAATGCAAGGATACGAAGAGTCATACAAGTTTTGGCGCCATTTTCCATGAGGATTGAAGGGTCACAAAGGGAGAAGGCCAAAGGTCATTTGGAAAGCTATAAATAAAGGCTTGAGAAGCCATTTGTAATATGGGAGATAGAGTATGATTTGTAATTGTTATATCTAGCTTACAAGAGCAAGGAGAAAGAGGAAAGAGATATTGTAATGAACTATCATTTGTTGAGATAGCAACATTGAGAGATAGTTGTCTAGTATACACAAAGGGGTTGGTGATCCTGTGAGTTGGTGCTCACGAATAGTTGTTGTGTTGGTGCTCAGCAAAGGGGTTGGTGCTCCTGTGGGTTGGTGCTTACGAATAGTTGTGTTGGTGCTCAGCAAAAGGGTTGGTGCTCATGAATAATTGTTGTGTTGGTGCTCAGCAAAGAGGTTGGTGCTCCTGCAAGTTGGTGCTTGCGAATATTGTAGTTTGAGTTGGTGCTCATTCATATACTTGAGATTGTTCTCTGTGGTTTTTCTCACATTGGGTTTCCACGTTAAATCTGGTGTCTCTCTCTATCTTGTGTGGTGTTTATTATTTCAGTTTTATTGCGTATCTTGAATGTATGGTTAAGTGAAATTTGATTAAGGAAAAGCTTATAAGATTTATGATATACTAATTCACCCCCCCTCTCAATATATCCCATGCTTAACAAAAACAACCCGAGCAACTAAAAGAAAATAAAGCAAACTAAGTTATAAACAACTTTGGATCATAAATGATCCCAACAAACTCCCCCTTGATCCAAAAGGGTGATGAAAGAATTGGAGCAATGACTTTGAAGTCATCAAAGGAAACTTGAATGTAACTACAAGTGGTGTATTGTGCCCCCTGTTACTAATCAAAACTGATGTTGCTCCATACAAAAGCCCGACCAACGAGTCATGGCATAAAAAGCTAATGAACAAGATCAACGCCTGCTCATCCCCTATGATCATCGTACCATACTATAGTAGAACCCAATCAAACCCTGTCTAGCTACATTGATTCACATAAGGCCCCACACCGGAACCTGTTCAAGTGACAAACCTGTACTGTCTATGACACATCTCTTTAATATCCAACAAACACTGACGACATTTGCTCAACACTGAAGATGCTAGCAACCCCTATCAACTTGTATTGTCATCGACCACTGATCGAAACCAACAAATGCAATATCTACTCCCCCTATCAGACGAGAGGCGAGAAGTTGTACATCAAGAGAAACAAAATCAAATAAACACTCCCTGCTCCATGTCATGAAAAGCAAATGAGAGAAAGCCAAAACTAAAATTGAAAGCAAAAACATAAGCCAAAATTGCTATTCAAGCGTGAACCCAAACTCCGAGCGAATAGCTAACTGGAGAAGGGAATAGTCCTCCAGCCTCTATGGATCCTCCAACCTCCAATCACTGATCACTCAAAATATGTTGTCAGGTCCATTGGGACCATAGACCTCGACCATGAGGGACATCTCCTGATCAGATGAAGTGTCAGAATATCCTGAATAACTGGAGTAACCAAAAGATCTATCACTAGAATGATCCACATAATTTGCTTCAGCTTTCTTTTTGCGTGGAGAATGGGGTCGTCAAGAAGGACATACATCTGCAAGATGTCCAATACCGCCACATTTGAAACATCTGGGTTCTTTCTTGTCTATGAGATCCAAAAGAACTTGAATCACTAGAAGAACTATGAGAAGAGTGCTTGTGGTGATGCCTGCATTTGGAAGACCTTGGAGAGTGTCAATGTGAATGCTATGAAGACCGTCTAGAATGGTGTGGTGATTGCCTCGGAGAATGACTTGAAAAGTGTTTCAGAGAGTGTTTCTAAAACTATCGTTGTACATGACGACGATCTCTGTGATGGGACCTGTTATTTGTATAATGAACCTCTTCAGTAGATGTACTCTTCTTCTTTGAAAATTGTCTCTCATGCTAAGTTAATAACTCACAAATAGAGTCAAATGTGGCACCATTAAACTTATCACTAATTTGTAACATTTCAACAAAATTGGTGTATGCAAAAGTAAGACGATTCAATGTGATGGAAATCAACATATCATCATCAATTTTATCACCAATTGTGCAGTATTCTTGTTTTAATGTTTTCATGCATGAAAGATATTCAGAGACATCTTCATTATCTGCCAATTTATTGTTCAAAAGCTGCATAAGAAGGTCAATCTTTTTGTATGTAGATTGCTTGTCATATAAGTCTTTTAATGTTTTCCATGCTTTCCACGCTCCAAACATAACAGATTCAATATGTATAATCACATATGTTGTGCAAGATGATTTTAGCAGAGCAAGAGCACGTTTATCACGCTTTTGGAACTCAAACAATTTTGCGGCTTTAGTTTGCGGTGTGATTTCTTTTTTAGTTATTTCCCACAAATCGTTAAAAACATGTATTTTCCATGTTCATCGACTATTTCTTGTAGTTTTTCAATGTTAGATGTCCATTTTCAGAGATTAAACTCACAATTTTTGCCATGATGCTATCAACCAAGGAAAACTATCGGAGTTTGGCCTTGACCCACCAGATAGATTTCGATTACAAAAGATTCAGAACTTGTAAAAGGAGAATTCAAATAATGACTTCTTATAGCGCCTTTTACAACCTTATATCTCCTTTACATTTTCAAATATTATTATATCCTTATAACTCCTTTACAAAAATAATGTCAAAAATTAATTTTGACCAAAATTAATACCAATGGGTTTTGAACCCAATAATAAACTAACCAATCCTCCCAAAAGCAAGTTTAAAATATTAATGAAAACAATATCATAGATAAACATTACTTTTCTAATTCCCATCAAAATATATGCATGTAAAAGCAAAACTAATTAATTTACCATAGAAAAAAATTTGGTGCACCTTCCTTTGCGGGACCCATTCCAACATGCAAAGAAGAATATTACGGTTTGTAAAACTTTGAAAGTTTCACCTAGATGCATCCTCTGATTACAGCAATGGTAATCTATAGTTCACCTTTGTTATTCATTGGGCCCACCGATCAATGACAAATAGAAATAAATAAAATTTAAATTATAAGCTTGCCAACCAGGGCTGCGGACTTCTTGTGTATGCATCATATTGTTGTGCCGTTCACCATGCTCTGTTGGCTGTGTAAAAAGCGTGTTGATATCTCTGTGTAGACCGCATTTCAAAACGTTAGCTATGTAAAAAAATGCGTTGATATCTCTGTGTAGACCGTCATAGGTTTTATTTTTGTCGTCTAAAATTTCCAGCCGTGTCTCTATCTTTCCTTCTGCAAATCCATGACTTCCTCCTTTAATACGTGGCTCTGATACCACTGTTGGATCGTAGAACAGAAGGAATAGACTTAAAAAATCAGACAAATATTCAATGTAAAATCTGCATTTTTTTTTTGTATAACATGTAAGCTTATAAAGAATACAAGAGAGAGAGTTGGTTACAAAAACCAACTAACGGGTAAAAACAACCCGAGCGACTAAAAGAAAATAAAGCAAACTAATTTATAAACAACTCTGGATCATAAATGATCCCGACAAAGTGTTGAAATTCTTCATCATTTCCAGAATTCATTAGGGGTTGTATTGTACCAAAATTTTCAGAATTTTATGTGCCTTCCTTGGGCTGAGTTTCCATCATTCTTTCAAAGCTTGTTACCACACAAATTTCAGAACCTTTGGTGCAAGTAACAAACGGAATTTGCACACAAAAGTCAGAATTTTTTGAATATGTCAAAAGCCTATGCCTTACGAAAATTTCATATTTCCTTATATCACCCCCAAACTGAATTTTTTCCCATTTAGAGAGCTGCCCAAAATCTTCATTTTCAGAATTTGAATCACTTACTGAACATGAAATGGGATGGATCCCCATCCACTGTAGTGGCTGCCCCAATTTAGAAATTGCAGCCTTCTTTGCCTTGTTGCCATTGCAAATGACCCAAATTGTGATCCTACACATAGAGCAAACATATTAGTGAAAACAAAAATGTATAGCAACATTTTCTTGATCACCTTATTCAAGCCTTATGAACATGATATGAACTCCTCTTCGATGTCTTGCTTTTCCTTTACAACTCCTCACCCGGATTCCAAAAGATTTGCTTATGTCATCCTTATCATAGTTGTAGCATGTGATTTTCTTCTTCAAGTTCATCCTTAAAGTGGTTGGAAATCCACTTGCACATGCTTGGATCACCTCCACGGTGTTGAGGGGTGGGAAGCACATCTTCCTAAGGCAAATATTCACCATAGTGATAATAAACCTTAGAGGTAACAAGCTGAAAACATGAAAAACAGCAGCCCTCAAGTTATGAACAGCCCTCCCATTGATCCTAAGATCATGATATCGATTGTTTACCACCATCTCCATGATTATCCAGAGTCCAGACACTATCCTTTGTCCAAAAACATAAAATAGAGTGGAAGTGGGCTGTATATTGGCTGTAAGAATCATTAATTGCTCGGTTTCCCCTTGCAAACAGCTATATCTACATTGCACAAATTGTACTTTGTGACCCCACATAGTCAACCCTTACAAAATACTAATCAAGGTGTTCTCCTTCATACCATGGTTGTTAAAGTGTGCTTTCTCGCATGGAGTTTGATTTACAAGAGCTAAAAATGAATCAAAAACAATTGTACATACCTCAATTTTGGCCAATGGTTGTACACCCTTGCCTTGCATGCCTCCTTTGGTCAAAACCACCTTATGTAGTATTTGCAATGTAACAAGTAAATCATGATGTTTACCATGATTTGGAGATGTTTGCATGCTCTTCATCATGCTCTTCACCTTATTGTTCTTTTTCATGATCCAAAGGCCTTGCCAACCTCCTTGAATGGATGCCAAAGAACTTGGAATTTGTATGATAGCAATGCTAAGCTTGTAAATCTCACTTGGATCCCACATCCATATTTGGAATTTGCAACTCCCCATCCTTAGATTCTCGAGGAAATTCCGTCCTCCATTTAGTGCCCTTCATCTTGACTTCATTGTTAGCATGATCTTTATGAAGTTCAAAATATTGTAAACACAAAGTAGGGAGTTGATGCAACAAACCCTTGATATGAAGATTGTCAAAATACTTACCCTTAGTGGCTAATGTGAAAATTATAGCAAGCTGAAAATGAGCAATAGTACTTGGGACCTTGACTTTGGCCATCAATTTTTCTCCATCCATATGCAGAATGGATTCTTCTTTTAGCTCATGCTCCACGATTTCCTCTTCTTCCTTCACCACTATGGAAGGACTCATAACACTACTCTTAATAGGTGTTGGTTCAAACCTTGCAATGTTTGCATGAGGGTTCATTACTTCTAGGGTTGGAACAACTTCAACCTTGGATGTGTAATGTCCCCTTTCTAGCCTTTATATGAGATTGTCTAAGTTAATCTATTCAGTCGTTCCCATAGGCTAACAGAGTGTGGTTAGAGAACTCTGGTGACCGTTTATCCAACATGGTGTAGTTGGGAGTTGCATATTGCCCTTTTCTGAAGTGTTTTAGGTGATTTCTCCCCTACTTACTATTGTTAGTAAGTTGGTTTTGGGCGTCGAGGAAGCCACTTGTCAATCATACTATTTTTAGCAGTATCGGTGGGAGCAGTTGTTACCTATTTTTCAATGTTTATTTGGTCCAGTGCAATTATTTAAAATAACATAATGTTATTAATGTTAAATTAAATATTTAACTAATATTATTTTATAAAGTTACTTTATAAAAAGGACCTTGGGAGACATAAGTGAAAATTATAACGTTAAAGTGTTATAATTTAAGTTGGGCGCCTAGGGAGACATCAGGGGACTCTATAATTTAAAATTGAAAACATTTTATTCCCCAAAAGGAGGTGGGTTTTTGAGGAGGTTATATAAGGGTGTTTGGAGCTCATTTTTCATTATGTTGGATGAAGATTTTGGAAATGGTTTTGGTTTTGGAGGAGAGCTTTCTTCTCAGGGTTTGTGAGGACGAAATCCCTTGCAAGCAACATTCTCTACGCTGTTGAGAGATAGTCTTGAGAATATTGGGTGGTTTCACACAGAGATCACATCTGAGCTTCACTGGTGTTCGATTCATCTTTTCCCTCAGACGATTGGGCTTCATTTTGTAGAGTTCATTCTTCGAGACGGATTGAAGGAGATTTTCTGAGGGTTATCAGCTATGATAACGCCTTTTTGGAGCCATACCATTGCCTTTGTTGACCGTACCACTTCAAGGAGGGGCGTAGGGTTTTACATATTGGTCGCTTAGGGTTTGGTGCAACGATTTGGTGGTTTTGAGGCACCTAGGTCTGAGGAAAACTCAGCTACTTTGAGGACAATGGAGACATCATTTGGTAAAAGACAAATACATCATTTTCATGGCTTCCAGTTAGCTGGTTTCTACTACAACACCTTATCAAAGTGGCTAACATTTTATGGGTATGTTGGATTTAAATAATAGATGATATTTTATGATCTAGGTTGTTGTCACATTCAAAAAATTCTTGATATTTTGATTGTAATACAAATCTAGAATTTTCTGTTAGTTGCATTATTTGGAAAAAGTGAAATTTCTGAGTTTTCACATTGCTGCAAGTTCTGTTATTTTTGCACTTTATTTCTGTTCTAAGCATTCAAAATCATTATCAAACATAAGCAAATCATTCCTCAAAAAACAAAAAGCAAAAAAAAACCAATGCAAAAACAAGGCTCCATATTATAAGATGCTTGACACCCCTCA
The DNA here is from genome assembly GCA_037957365.1 of Torreya grandis. NCBI lineage: Eukaryota > Viridiplantae > Streptophyta > Pinopsida > Cupressales > Taxaceae > Torreya > Torreya grandis. Next base: position 420,121 of record JARHVA010004373.1, on the reverse strand, counting down.
CGTAAAGTTTGTTCTTTCCCACAAGTGGCTCCCTCAATTTGCTCTTCTTCCTCCATATCCCCTAAAATCACTCCATTAGGTTCCTCCTCACCTTTGTCCTCTACTTGCATCTCTTTTTGTTGCTCATGAATTCGTTGGAAACCTTCATCTTGCTGCCCTAGACGTTCTGATTTTTATAATTCAGAATTTCTAATAGTTGGCTGCTAACTAACCTCTTTCACTTTTGAATTTGTCCCTCTTATGGTGATGGATCCCTAGGGCAATTCACTAGAGGCTCTTCCTTCTTTGCTCTTCTAGTTTTTTTTCTTATGTACACCTCTAAAAATTCTTCCAAGGTGTTATAGGTTGCCTTCATATCAGCCTTCCTCTTATATGCATCAAAGGCCATAAGTTTGTCCTCATCTTTATTTTGTTCCTCCAACTGTGCCCTTTGCATAGGATCATTCATGTCTTTTCTTGAATGATGCTAGGGCCGCATCATTGATAGTAAATTGTTGCACAAGTTGATACTTAATGTCTTGTCTCTTCATTCTATCCCTATCTCTTTTCTGCACACACATCAACCCCCGAATAAGATCCATTGTATACAATTCCAAACCCTACAGCTGGCCAAGATTTTGGCTCTAATACAACTGAAATATCCCTTTAGGACTAAAAATTAAGCAAAGGGGTTTTTCAACAAACCCTAACAAAACTAAAGAAATTTCTAATTTTTTATCAAACTTTAACAAAAATTCAGAGTTCTGAAAATATGAAACTAGGGTACAAATGCAATTTTTTTCCATTAAATAATTGTCCAAAAATCCAAAATAATTACAGCCACCAAAACCTCTTCAAATATGATTTTAAACATGCAAATATAGGCTGAAAAATCCTAAATATTATTCAAACCCTTATACAACAAATTAGGCATGAATTAGCCCTCCCAAATGCAAAATTAGACCCAACAGGTGGGTCGCCCAACTCTAAACAGGCAAAACACAGCCATTAAAAAATAGCAAAACTCTCACAAGTCTTCAACAGCCCTTTAACCCCAATCGCTGCCCTATTTTTTGCCTCCAACCCTAGTCGCTACCATCCAAATGAAAGTCGCCACCCTTCCCTACCAAGTGCTGCCCTTGTACCCTGCTCAAACCCTTATGAATGGCTCCCAACAACAAGCCAAAGCACCACAACCTATAGTCACACTTGCCAATGCAAATCACTTCCCTGGGAAAGGGTCAAATCATTGAATCACTAAATTTAAAATGCAATTACAGCACCTGAAAGTAGTGCTGCTCTAAATAGGAGTGGAGGTTTTCGTCCCCAAACCCTTGTGTCCTTGAAGGTTTTCGTCTTCAAGTCACTTAGCCAAGTGTTTCATGTTATAGCCTCAAAATTAAATATCATAAATTCATGGTAACCTTTCAACTGATCATCATACCACCATTTATACTATATTTTCCACAAATTCTCCCCTAAAAGGGGCGCTCGACTTGGAGGGAGGGTTAAGGTGGTTTTAAAAGATATTTTCCATTTTCTCCATTAAGGGTTAAGCTAACCCTTACTCACAAGTTACCTTTGTAAGTTACAAAATAAAAATATATATCAAAAAGGTTCTTTTATAACTTAAAATTAGAACCAATGCTTCCCTTTTTTCCCTTTCTTCTCTTAGCCAAGGGAAAGCACCAAAAAAACTAGGCTAAAGGTCATGTTCGTGCTTAGGTCAAAAAGGGGGACTTGACACATGACATTGATGGCTGCTCCTAAATCAATCAATGTATTAGGTATCAGCTTGCCATGAATGTTTGCATTAACTACAGGGCCATCGGGATTAGAGTACTTAGATGGAACCACATTACCTGGCATGATGCCTGCACGTTGTCTAACTACTTCGACAATCTTGGGATTCTTCCTTTTGCCACTGGGTTTCTTTAAGCATAGTTTATGGACAACTTTGTTGTAGATGGGCACATCTTTTATGACCAGAAATAATGGGATTTTGACACATTCTTTAATTGTCCTAAGAAATCAAATTAAGGTTCTTGATCAGGACGTTGAATGTTCAACCTTTCAAGGAAAGGAGGGTTTGTAGGCCCTTCTTGTGATGTAGTGGAAATTGGTTTAGGAGTAGCAGTGGGTTCAAGTGGTTGTGGGTTAGTATGGGTGTTTGGAATCCCCTCAGGAGGTTCGGTGATTAAAGGTGGGGTGGGTTGTGAAAGAATACGTCCTAAACAAAGGTGGACTTCATTCATATCCACAATGTAGATTGGATATTACATTATTTTGATGGTTTGTGTTGGCTGAACCAACTTATTGGCGGCGTTTGGTACAAGTTGGACGAGCAATTGTGGTTGTCTAGGAGTTGGTTGTGTATTTGGCATCAAAGTTGGTGGTGGTGGTTGTTGCAATTGTTGTGGCTGGGGGAATCCAGCATTTTGGTTGAACCAAAGTTGGTTACTCCATGGTTGATGCCATGGGTTTGTGGGATGAGACCAGTGTTGATTCTGATTTTGAGTTTGCCAAGGCTGGTTTTGTGAGGGCTGTGTTTGCCAATTTTGGGGTGTCCAAGGTTGAGTTTGGGGTGGCTGCCAACTACTTGGGGCTAGGACATTTAGTTGTGACCAATTCTGGTTTTGGGATTGCATGTTTGTCCAAGAACTTTGTCCATAATTAAGAACAGCTAAAAATTGAGAATTTGAAAATGCAAAGTTTGGTGGCATACCTTGATTGTTAGGCCTAGGTGCCCATTGTATTCATTATGCTATGTAGAAAATATGATCTCCTTCTCGACCAATTGCATGTAATTCTACTATCTCAGGATCCTCCTCCGTTATACCGGCCACTTTCACTCTAATAGCCTAACATTTACAATCTACTTTCTTCTTTCAATAGTCCAGACAATAAACCATCAAGGCTTGCCATGTTTCTTCTTGCTTTTTCCTTGTGTGCAACGTATCTAGCTAAGTATCCATATGATTAATGATATCCTGCTTCATATCCTGCAACTATTTGCTTACCTTGGTTTTTGAGAATGCAGATGATGAAGTATCTTGTTGTTGCAGGTTATATTCATTGCTGACATTGAGTAACTCCTGCATAAAAGTGCTAACTCATCAAATGATAACATTGATACATCTCCACTCATCAAGTCCAATTCCTCCAAGCAATTTTCTCTAACTCCTTTCAAGAATATTAATTTGATGGATTCTCTATCCATTGCAGCCTTCTTGGATTTTTGTAGGCTGAACATAAACTGTTCCATGTAGTCTTCTAGTGATTCATCCTCCTCTTGTGCCATCCTAAAGATGTCATCCCTCCTATAGTTCCTTCCTCGACAATAATCTTGATATTTGGAACAAAACTTCTCCTTCATTTCCTCCCAAGTGGAAATTGCATCCTTCCCTAGTCCCATAAACCATCTAGGGATTGCATCCTTGAGTGTTGCTAGAAACTTCAACTTTTGAGCATTTTGATTATAATCATAACTGCAACGTAAGATATCAAAGTCAAAGAGGAATGTATCTAGATCCTCACTTGTCTTTCCCTTAAAAGTAGGAAGGGCAAAATGAGGGGTATTCTTCATAGGGGCATTCCCCCTAGGAGTGTGGATGGGAAATTCGAAGGTTGTAGACTCATTGGTAGTGTCCTCTTCTTGATGGTCCTCCATGAATGTCCTTACTATGCGTGGACCAAAAGCTTTTGTCACCCACTCTTCAAATTCTTCGTCAATCTCTGTAATCTCTGGTGAGTAGTAAATGGAAAGTTTGGGATTTTCTAGGGAAAAAGAGTGTCTCCTATATGGTGGTGAAGTGGAAATCCTTGAGCATTCTACCTGTTGTCCAACAAAAAGCTTGTCTAATTCAGCATATTCCATAGATTTGTTGTTCCTCTTAGGAGTCAAAAGGGTTTTAAATGCTCTCTTGGCAATAAGTTTGGGCAAGAGTGGAGGGAGTTGAATGTCAGATTCTTGAGTATGAGGTGGCCAAGTAGAAATCCTCAAAAATGGTGTAGAAGGGTCTTTCTTAGGGATATGAAAATCCCCTTCCTCCTAATTCTCAGCATGTGCTACCAGTCCAATCAAGAACTCTTTCGTCCCTAGCTCTTCTAATGACCATTGTGGATTGTCTTCAGGTGTTCCCTTGTGATCTTCAATTGCTACAGGGTGTAACTTTGTTCATGTAGCAAAAATCGACTGCTTAGGCAAGAATCTACCTGAGTAGTCTCGTTTCCACTGCATGCAAATTAGCCAACTCTTTTTTGTATTTTTGCATGCCCTGCCCTACATGGTTGGTACAACATGTGTTTTTGTATTTTTCACTAATCTACTTTTGTATAAATTGAAACTTATGTCTAGAAAGCAATAAATGTAACTAGGAAACCAATAAATTATTCTAAAAACACAGTAAAGATTTGGAGATACAAGTGTTGTGACACCTTCCCCGACAACGACGTCAAAATGACGAGCAGAATTTTAACCATCAATTAAACTAACGTAGACCAATCTTTGAACATACAACCCGATCTACAAGATGGGGTAGCCACTTGATTTATAAAACAAACTACTTCATCAATTGTCAACCCAGGGTGCATTTAGCTTTGACAAGATGTCGCCACTATATGTGCAACACTTGTTGAATTGTATCGATTACAGATAGGAACACACTTGCATAAAGAAAATTACATGAATTGAAAGTACTTGGAAGTAAATCACACTTGTAGGAAATAAATGAACTCAAATGAATTGAATTGAATATGGTGGAAGCTTCCTCTAATAAAGTAACAACCATTCAAACTTATTTAAACAATGCAAGAATTAATTACAATACTTAACTCAAACATATGCAAAATTCAAAGAATAGAAATAAATACTTGCACACTGATTCTATTGACTAATCTAACGAGCTAGGATCTTCACTACAACTCCCCCTGAAGGGGCTTTCCTCATTTGGGTTTGAGTTTCGATCCTCCTCTTAAGTTTTAACGTTTTTACTTCAAAATACTTATTTCAATCATAATCTTGTAGCAATTCAAGATTGCTACAGCAATGGTTAAAAAAATAAATGTTGATAATAATGTTGCTATTCACACTTAAATTTCCTATTACTCCATTCTTTGTGGCCTAAGTCCCTACTACATTATATATAGAGGTGGCCATCTGTTATTGCCTAACAAGAAATGTTAAGAATACAAAACAAAATTAGGAATAAATCTAATCTAGAAGAACGTTGCCAGTAATTGCTACAGGAAAACTAAACATAAGAAGTTATGTTTGATAGCTAACAATAACGGAAGTTCAGTCCAATGAAGATCCATTGCCAGCTTCCTTCAACCACGGACATCAGATTTTGACATGCAAGATCCGTTCTCCAACTTCTTCCATCATAAGTAACAACCTCAGCATACCGTTACAACTGCTACAAGTCAAGATAGGCTGTTGGCAGTTGCTAAAAGTTCAACGTGGCAGTCTCCAAGTAGCTACAAGCTCATCATTTAGTTACTATGACTGCCATTACCCAAATATTTTCAGTTAACATTTTACATAAGTGCTACGGGCTATCACTACCCAGAACACTACACAGTTGCTACAGGTTGTCACTAACCAGAATTGCTGCATGCTAGTTTTGTTTACTCACATTTCTTGAGCAAATAAATTAGAAATAAACCAACATAGCAAAGATAACCATGATGCATCTTAATCACAAAGCAAAACTATTTCATTCATATAAACATAGATAATATATGCATCATGTTTCTTAGTGCTTTAGTAGGAAAATATACAAAGCATGGCTAAAGAGGTTTTAGCAATGGGAGGCTCAAAGACAGGTTTTTAGGGGTTCAAAGTACACCAATTACACGGCTCATCACTGAATATGTATGTTTAATACATCATGATAAAGAAGAATTAAATTTAATTAATCCCTAGGAAGTATGGTTCATTATTATTTTGTTTCAATTTCTTGAACATTTCTATTTCAACACCTACAAGCTATTGTTCTAGTTAACAAGATAATGTGAGCTTCCAAATAAAGTATGCTTTACCAGCATGGACAAAATGGGTTTCCAAGTTTGTAAACCTTGTCATCTTCTATATAGTCAGATTGTGAAGTTCATACCCTTAAAATCAAAAGAACAAGCAATATAAAGCTGTGATTTAGCAAGTGATGTATCAATACTTTCAGCATATGTCAAATTCTACCATGTTTAAGTTTGCTCCAATTGATGATACGGGAAATCAGATTTGAGCACCACAAATATAGATATAATGTAGTCTTCAATGAAAACAAAACGAGAGAAAAATTAAAATCACTACCTTTGTACCTGCATTCACAAAAGATACAATTATTTTTTATTTAACAAGAATAAGAAAGTCATCATACTTTCTAGCAGCTGTAGCCGTTAGTGCTAATATTGGTACACCAGGCAGGAAATTTCTCAGGGTTGAAAGTTTGCGGTAACTGGGTCTGAGTCACCCAACAAATAGAAAAAAAAAAGTTAGCTTATCACATTCTTCAGAGCTGGTCATACAAATCTCTGCTTTATAGATATCAAACTCAAAATTGATTCAAGAGGCATGAGCTACATAAAATTGTAATACAGCTTCCAGAGAAACAAGACGAGAAAAACATCCATGCATATTTCATTATGACTGAGTCTATAGATCCAAGAAAAATATGAAAACAATTTAACCAAATACAAGGAATAGTGTGTGTGTGTGCATATAACCAAAGACGAGGATTAGCGTGCATGTATGCAATATTATGAACTTTTACTTAAGCTGTGAATGATCCATTAATTAACCTGAAATCATGTCCCCAGGATGAAATGCAGTGTGCCTACAAAAAGGCAGAAAGGAAATTATAAAAGGAAATCTTCTTAAGAAGCTTACTAACTGAACACTTTCATGCCTCCAGAAAAAGTCAAGAAAAATCCAACTTGAAAGTTGGCCTGTGATACACACCTCATCTATGGCAATGAGATGCAACAAGCCTCGTGAATGAAGTTTCTTTAGCTTTGTCATAAATCCATTTGTCGCAATTAGCTCTGGTGTAACATAGAGCAATCGCACTGTAGGCTTTCCAGAACCAATGTCTTCATAGATCTGTAAATTCCGATACAATTCAGTATCAAAATATGACAAAAGTAACCTTTCTTACAACATAATTTCTTTTATGCAAAAATATCACCTTCTCCTTTGTAGCTACTTTTTGTGTGGAGGATAAATACTCTGCAGGAATTCCCTGAGACTTTAAAATTGAAACTTGATTTTCCTTCAAAACCAACAATAATATCTCAGGCCAAGTATTTGAAGCATCTTCCACTAATTATTTTTCCAAAATTAAAACAAAGAAAAGATATGCAAAACCTCGTAACAATTAGTAAAAGTGCAAAAGATCACAACTTTCTTACCATCAACGCTATTTGAGAAGGCAACCAAAACAGACAACAAAGAATTGTCAGACTCTCAAAGTAAGAATTAGAACAGATTAGAGGTAAATAACATTCAAACATATTAAAACAATAACACATCAAAATGATGCAAGGACAGGAAGCTCACCTATTAATGGGGACACAACAAGCACAATTCCATCTTGTGCAACAGCAGGAATTTGGTAGCATAATGACTTTCCCCCACCTGTTGGCATGAGACAAAAGCAATCCTTGCCTGCAAGAATTGAATAAGTTCTCAAATTTCCTGAAATATTAAAAATCTATTTGCTAAATAGCAGAGCTATCTGGGGGCATGTAACAACCAGCAAAATGGTCACACCTGTGTTGTACACAACCCGATATAACCCATTCAGAATGCACAGAAGAAATTGAGACAGAAAATACACAAACAGCCCAAAACACAAGCAAGATATGCAGCTAAAACCGTTATGCTTACACTATTCATTAGTGTGGAATCAATAGATGTACAATGATGAGGATGTGTGCTGACAGGATTAAGCCAAGCAAACAAAAAGCAAAAAATAAAAGGTTATAACAGAAATATTTACGAGAGGTGAACTCATCATTTCTTCCCTGCTTAAGGTAAATGGTCCCCAACTTCCACAAACAAATTGGAACCACCTCGTGGTTTCTAAGATGGGCCAAGAAAAAAAGGAAGTTAGCGAAGTATGCATTGCATGCAGACCACGAACAGAGATGATGGAATCCCAAGATGAATAGAATCTAAATGTAAAATGAGAGGACTTGGAACACCAGTGAACACAATATCCTAGAAACTGAAGTGGATTGTCGATGCCAAAAGAATTGTGATATGAATATATGAGCTCCAGAAATTGATCATCTGCATTGAAGATCACCATAATGAGGACATACTATTTAGTGGCATGAGGGTTGGACCTAAGACATAGAACTCTATCATTTGTGGAGTCGTTGAATGTAAAGCCATTGGGTTTCCTCCTTGATTAAGAATGGAACCTATGGTAGACAATGAAGCACAAGGAGAAGATGTCAGCACTGAAGCTATGAAAATTCCATCTTGGATCTGTGTGGAATCTCACTCAAAAATCAGGGCCCACTGTCAACTAAGGAAAGGAATGTGCAATAAGAGATGCATGGAGTTCATTGTTTGATGCTATGACTACTTTTCTTTGGGCTTGGTTGTTGATAAGTTGATAGAAGTTAAGACTTAGTTTGTTAGAGCAAAAAGTCGATTGTTAAGAGTTGCTTAAGACTTGTAATGAAAAGGTATCCTCGAGGGATTTCAACACTGTGTTTCTCTTGAAGATGAATATTTGAGATTGATTTATCTGTAGAACTTGCGTACTTTAAATCATCAAGTTTTCATGCAATAGTATAGTTGTTATAACTGTGATAAATCTGCTGTTATATTTGTTGGTTATTTTAGTACGAAATAATGTGTTAGAATATTATTTGGTGTGCAAGTGGGAAAAGAGTTGTCATAACAAATCATTTATAAATAGGTTTGTAAACAGATTTTGTAGGGATTGTAATTGATAAGCTTACCTCCTTGTTTGTAGGAGTCCATAAGGCTTATATATGTAATCATCTGTTCTGAAGTTAATTAATTGATTGAGTTTTGGGTTAAGCTCGTACTAAAATCATCATTGGTATCAAAGCGGAGACATCAAAGCCTATTATGAAAGGATAACTCATTTAGTCAAGGGCACGCCATAGTCTCCATTATTGCCTCATTCTATGAGTCATTTGTTAATGAAGTTTTTTTTTTGTTTCTAAGTTGTCCGTGCATTTGATTTCATTATTTTGTTTAAGGGTTGTATCAATCTGTGCATCCAGCGGCAATCTTCCTCAAGATTTGAAGTTTTATACAAATCAATCTGTGCATCCATGTTGTAATTGATTACAAGCATTTAATAGTGCAGACTCCGTGTGTATTCGGCAGTCATTCGCAGGATCTTGCAGTCGGTATATTGTGTATTTCAGACCCTCGTCCACAACATATACTTGTCAGTGCCATCATCTACTCAAGGCTGTCCATTTCTCTACACCATGGGAGAGTGTGTAAATCTGATCCTCTCATGGGGGTAAATGCAGGTGAGGTTCTTGAGTTTGCATTCACTGGGTACATAGATGAGTCCCGTGCAAATCCACAGTGTACAGACTACTCTGATTGACACATTCATGCTTTTCTATGAATTTTAATACTTGCTCAGATCTTTGTCATCCATTTGGAGAATCCATAGACCGTCCATTCTGCCGTTTGATTTGTCATTTCCAATCATGTATTTTTAATCCTGCAGTCTTGCCGTGAAATGTCACCCACGCGGTACCTGATCCACATGAAAATCCGTTGTCAACATCTTCGTTCTTGTTAAGGAAATCGTTATTTGGTATAGGATGTATTTTGCTTTTTTTTTTAAATGATTAAATATTTAGTTGTGTCAGCATAGAAAGTATCAAACCTAAAGTTTGTTTTTAATGTGATAATGGTTTTATAAGGTAGTCTTGTTATTCAAACTCTATATTTGTTGTCGAGTCTAGATTTCAAATTCTACTCTTAGCTAAAAGCCATATTAGAATTTAATCAATGGTCAAATTTTGAGATTATCTAATTTTAGGTGTCATATGAATGTTGTAGGTCGTGTTAAGTGTCATTTTAATGTATGCCGTCAATTGTCAAATTGTCAAAAAAAAAATCTTATTGTAACAGACGCATATTCGGTTGAAACCGGCGTCCTGTAAGTTAGTCTGCCCTGTTGGGGGGTAAGATGGAGAAGTTGAGTCTAGTCAAGAAATTTGAAGGTAGAGACTTTCACACCTAGCAGGTCAAGACCCAACTACTACTAATTGACAAAGACATATGGGACATCATCAACAGAAAAACAGAGAGACCAAAATATATTGACAAAGAAGCTAAATGGGAAATCAAGGACTATAAGGCGATAGCGATTATTGGCCTAGGTCTGTCTGATGCTTATTTGCATCATATAGATCTATCCAAGACATCCAGTTTCAATTGGGAAACATTAAACAAACTGTTCAGATCACAAGTTGGGAGTGCTACAGTGGCTTTGAAGCAAAAACTGTTCAGACTCAAAATGGAAGATGGTGAGAGTGTGGTACAACATATCAGTAAGTTTTGTTCTGTGTTAAATCAATTAGCTGGTATAAAAATTGAAAAGATGAAAATGCTTAAGTTGTTTTGTTGAAAATTATGCCAACCAACTCATCAAACGTAGTTTTAACTTTTTACTTTGAGTAAAATAAGCCCCCATTATGAAGACCGATCTCCTCCTTGATGGAGAAAACAAAACCAAAATATTTGAGTCAGAAAAAGAAGAACATGTAATGATTGAAAAAATAAATCCAGCTCATCTTTCAAGTCAGATAAACATAAGTCATCTTCAAGGAAAAGATATCTCTGTCATTATTACAAGCAGCACGTACACTATCTTCTAAATTGCAAACAGAGAGGAAAAGATCTCCTTGATGGCAAATTAAAGTATAAAGCCTTCGTTGCTACCAGAAACAGAAAAGAAGAAAGTGATTGGGAAGAATATTCTCCTAACAAAAAAAAGGAAAGTGATTGTGAGGAATATTCTTCTATTAAAAGTGATGAAGATTATGTATTGTGATGAGTGTGTTTTTGCCAATACTAACAGAAAAATATCTTTGTTCGTGTGTGTGGTTAATTAGTAATATTGAGGTCTATCCCACAGGTACTGTAGAAAACTGTGTTCTTGATAAGGGTTGTAGGAGGGCCATTCCCACTATTTTTGATTGGTTCAGTTGAACCGTTGATGTATTCCCATTAATTTGTTGATAGGTCTCAGTTCATAGTAGATGTGTTCCCACAGTCACTGTGTATCAAGAACATGTTCATTTCAGTCCTTGAGTGGTGTTAGAATATCATCTAGTGTGCAAGTGAGAAAAGAGTTGTAATAACAACTCATTTATAAATAGGTTTGTAAACAAATATTTTAGGGATTGTAATTGATAAACCTAAATCCTTGTTTGTAGGAGTCCATAAGGCTTATATATGTAATCATCTGTTCCAAAGTTAATTAATTGATTGAGTTTCGTGTTAAGCTCCTGCCAAAATCATCAATATTCTGTTACTAACTGCTGCTATAGCTGCATGTGTGTGCTGATTTACTGTTTTATATATCAATCAATACTGCTGTTTGGTTTGACTATTAAGGCCCTCAATTGCTTTACATTTATTAGCCTGACATCACAGCTAATTTTGGTATACGTCAGTATATGTACCAGATCGGATATTTAGTCAAATTGAGAATACACCGATGAGCAAGCGGAGGGATAAAAAGGATAAAAAGGAAAAGATATTAAGTGTATGCAGATCAGTTCAGACTTGAAGAAAGAACCATGAGCAGGATATAGCCATCAGTCAAATACCAATCTGCCCACTAGAAGCAGGTCTGATCTCTACACGGATGGGACAACTTGTGGTTGAAACTGAGGATCCATTTGAAGAATATGAAAAAACAATCGCAATGAAGAATCTGGAAACACTAATTTATACTAGAAAAAGGATTAAACAGGTACAAAATAAAGTCAAGAAGCAAAGAAGTAGAAGATGGAACAAACACACTTACTGGTCCCAGAATCATCAAGATTCAATGATGACAGAGCAGCAGACACATTGACCCACATTGCCCACTTGTAACAACAAAATGAAAATAGATTTGCTTGCACACATACTAGAAAAGTCTTCTACAAAATGGTTTCATGAATCAGGTGATGAAAGTAAAAGAGTTGGGAAACATTAAAATCAGAATTTCAAAAATGGCATATATACGAACAAATTATCAACGAGTTACAATCACTAAACAATGTTCACAAGAATTGGTGAAAGGTTACAACCAATATCATAACTATTGGTTGACAAATTTAAGAAACCATATTTTGTAAAAGGATTAAAGAAGGACTTTAAGAAAAGTTTGAAAATAGCACCAACGTCAGGTTATAAAGATACATTAAACTGAATGTTGAATGTAGAACAGGTATTAGATGGAGAATATTTAGAAGATAATGATGAAGAAAGATCAGGTATACAAATGGCAATGAAAATGTTAAAAAAAATGACGATGCAAGATGAAAAAACAAGAGAAGATAAAACAGAAAAAGCAGGAGTGTGGTGTTTAAAAATGTCATACAGAAGGACAGGGAAGATTGTCCTATTCAATTCTGTTGAATTTGTGAGCTACCACCATATAACAGAATGCACGTTCAATTTAGAAGCCAAACCAAGGGAAGATAGACAGTGTGTGCTAGGACAGGAAGTACCCATTAGAAATGGTTATCGAAATACAAGTTAAAGATCAGTTAGCAATAATAGTAACAACAGATCACAAACTCCCATCTCTAGAGATCAAAAAGTGAGACCACTTATATGATGTCGCAAACTGTAAAAAGTGGCGACATTTTGCAAGGGAATGTCCTAATAGCACACTTACAGCACAAAGAATGTGTCCAGAATGCGGTCCAGGAGATCATACAGGTGAAAAGTACAAAAACTAAGACAGCAAACATGATAAAAAGTGACAATGGGGCAATGATAAGTATATCATTGCTGTCACAAGGGCAGCAAAGAAAAAAGAACTCGATATGAATATTGAGAAACATTGAATGCAAGAAGTAGCCAAACAAGAAAAGAATTAAATCAAACTATGAAACAAAAGATGAACCAACAATACCAATAAACAAATCAGCCTCTAAGGAAATGAAAGGAGTCATACAGCCGATTTGAACTAGGCCAACAATTATTCTCATATGTACAGAAAAATGAAAACAATGGTGACAATACCAGAAAAGTTACTATTGGACTGCACTTGAAAAATCAAACAAATTACAAAAACAGATAATGATGCAAACACCAACAGATAAAGAACAACAAGATATTTTACTATGTAGAAGGATGGAACTCCAAAAAACCCAATGGAAATAAAAGTAATGACTCTAAACACACATTAATTGACTGGGGGGACAGAGGAGGGGCAGTCAGGAGCAAACACTCTCCCTGAACAAGTATGGTAATAGGAGCTCTAAAGTTGTTAGTACCAGACTTCACTTTATTAATGGCAAATCAAGCCAGAATTGTACCTGGAGGAGTGCTACCAAGGGAAATTGTTATTACCAATAATACCAGGAAGAGTAATGGGAGAAGAATTCATGATCCTTAAAATGGAAGATGCAATTTTGGGTTGTCCATGGTTAAGACAGGAAAATATCATATATGATTAGCACAAAGATATGATCTCCGTCAGAATTGAAAGTCGTAAGTTAATCATGGATATAATCACCATAGAATTAACTAAAGAAAAAGCTTCTAGCTTCAGTGAAAGTTCAGAGTCAGGATGGTAATTAGCACAGACAAGGAAGGTGTTTGAAACCAAGACAATTGTTCATAGGACAGTAGATACTCTGACAGAGGACTATTTCATTAGATAAAGAGCAATTATGAGATGATTCACTCCGCATGTGTATCTGAAAGAGTGCATAAATCAACAGAACCAATAGTATATTAGATAGAGTAAAATGACACGGGACAAGATTATCTACCATACCTTTCACAGTATGAAACAGGGTAACGAGAGGTGGACCTGAGACTGGCATACCCATTCACCGACAAAAACAGCGGTATTTATGCAGGACGATCCCCTAGAGAGGTCAATATAGGCACACAGAAATAACCACATATGCTCACAATGAACACAAGTTAAACAGATAAATTAGTGGCATCAACAATTCAGATCTTTTCATAACATAACAAGTATTTGCGTGGACATATAAATATTTAAGAGAGGCACTACTGGAATTATGTGTCCATAAAAGAAAACCTTATAGAATGAACCCTCGATACACAATGATCCAAGAATGTGGGATAAGTATATTTTCTTCACGGACATATCAGCCATTACGGAAGATATATTAAGAGCCTTGCCCGGCTGTCACATCCTTTAGAATATTTATTACGGAAGGAAGTACCATTTGAACGAAGAAAATAAACAGCAAGAAGCATTTGAGATACTAAACAAGATGTTAATTTAATGCACCAATACTAGTATTCTCAAATTGGGATAAATAATTTCACACAAATATAGATGCATCAAATTGTGCTATTGGATGTCCCATAGCCCAAGAAGCATTTGAGATACTAAAAATGATGTTAATTAATGCACCAATACTAGTATTCCCAAATTGGGATAAAGAATTTCACATAAATGTAGATGCGTTGAATTGTGCTATAGGATGTCATATAGCCCAAGAAGGACCACATTAACTAGATCATCCACTTAACTTTGCTAACAGATAGATATCAAAAGCAGAATATAAATTACATATCTGGAAAGGGAAGCATTGGATATGGGATACTCAGTGTTTACCTATTGGCTAACCCACTCTTAGTTTTTTGTGGATTATCAAGCATTGCTATCTAATAAACAAACCGAAGATACATGGAAGAATTTGTAGATGGCTCTTCTAGCTGCAAGAATTCACATTTTCTATTATAGTTAGAAAAGTGAAGAACCGTGTTATGGCCTATCACCTATCAAAATAGTCTAATCATGCACCAGCAGATGGAGTAAATGATGATTATCCTGATACATGGTTGTTTTGAATAATAATTTTACCTAGGTGGTATACAGACATTGAAGACTATTTAGCTATAGGATCATTTCCAGCAGATATGTCAACAACACAAAGAAAAAGAATAATTCTAAAATCAAGGCCATTTCAGCTAATCAATGGACTGCCATACTGGAGAAAATACCAGGTGTTGAGACAGTGTGTTTTGGAAGAAGTGGATGATGTTATGAAACAAGCACATCGAGGAGAAGCAAGTGGCCATGCAAGTCATGAAGCCACAACCCAAAAACTTTTGCTAGCAAGACTGCGGTGGCCTGCTATATTTAAAGAATGTTATGAATGGATGCAAGCTTTTTATATGTGCCAAAGAACAGGAAGACCAGTTAAGGTAAATTTTCAACCATTACAACCAACACCACCACAAGAGTTGTTTGAATGATGGGGTCTGCATTTTATGGGACCATTTACGCATCCATGAAGAAAAAGATGTAGATATTTGCAGGTGGCAACGACATACTTAAGTAAATGGGTAGAAGCTGAAGCATTGCTGGAAAACACAGCTAAAAGCACAACAGAATTTGTATACAAACATATAATCGAAAGCTTTGGTTGCCCAATAAGGTTCACAAGCAACAAAGGTGCTCAATTTTTGAATGAGCAAATAAGATAAATGCTGGAATATAACTAATTCACTGGTGAAGCACTGCAAACCAAAGGCATATTTACCCTAAAGCAAACAGACAAAGCCGAAGTCACAAACAAAACAATGATGGCAATCATACATAAAATTCGTGTGCCATTGAAAAACACAATTCAGTAGAAAAAATACATTTTGCGTTAATGGCCATGTCTCACAGCATCCAAAATGTCACGCGATAAAAACCACTTAAACTCATGTATAGACAAGAAGCAGCAAAACCAGAATAATGCTTGGTACCAGATATAAGAGTAGCTGTGGAAAATCATTTAGGAGATAAAAAGAGCCTAAAAACAACTATTTCAACTAGATGCCTAAGATGAAAGAAGAATTATAGCACAATGGTCTACTGAGGTGGAACAAAACAGAGGAAAACAGTGACATGATAAGAAAATTAAAAAATGCAACTAAGTCCAAGAATGTTAACATTAACAAGAAAATTTGACAAGACAGGACCAAAATTAAAAATGTTATGGGAGAGACCTTACAAAGTCTATTAGATATTCAATCGTGGAACCATATAATTGCAAAACATAAACAGAGTTGCATCCTAGTCTGATTAACATATCCAAACTTTCAAGATATCATGAAAAAACAAAGTTGTAAAATTCAAAACGAATATGTAAAATTCATTGAAAATGAAGAATACACAGAAAACAGATCAAACTCCCACACACACACACACCCCACAAAAGCTCCTTCAGAAGTAGACCCTCAACAAATGACGCCGGCAAGGGACACTCAACAGCGGCAACAATGACAACCACTCAATGGTTGGCACCGGCAGAAATCAAGGAATGTCCACCAATGACAAATAGAAGCTTGACATGGCAATAAAACTTACGACCATGAAAAAACAGAATAAAGGGTTGATAGTTGTCAACATTGAGCCAATTCATTAATGAAGTTACAAGGAGGGTATGCCAGCAAATGTAGTTAGACGGCTGGCAACGACACATAATTAAAATTAACCTTGTAATAAAGAATAATTGTGATGAAATAATAACAATGACAATTGTCGAGCAAAATTATATCTGTGATTGCACAACGGTTGAAACAAGTGGTCAAACACACGAAAAGCAGAAGACGTGTGGCGAAGGAATACTTTTAAATGGCACTGTTGAACCAAAAAAACACAGTCAAATCGGAGCAATTAATGGCAGTAAAGAAGGATAACATGGAAATAAGACAGCTAATTTGTCTAAACAACATTGAAAATATTTTGATAGTTTATCTCGGTCGAATTAAAATCTTGTTACAGTTCGAAACCAAGAATGAATATTGCAGTGGTTAAAAATGACACCAAAGTTTAAGAGAGAAACCAGTTCATCAAAGGGATCAAAGAAACAACAATCAAAAACACCATCACAAGGGGGAGGAATGGTTAGAATAGTGAGTTGGATATGGTAATATTGTCATCAACTAAGAGCTATGCACACAAAAGGCACTTGCCCATTATTTGTTTATAAAGCTCAAGAAGGCTAAGGTCTTTAAGCTAGTGAACATGCTGATTATTCACTTCGACAACAATTCGATAAGAGAACTTTTGCAAAACTACATTTTGAAGAAATATTATGTAGTGCCAGAGAGATAGAGAATGCCAATTGCACCCACTTTTCTCAACATAGTCTTCGATTAGATGAAATCAGGTAATAGAGTTTCAACGAAAACCTCTCACTTCATTACATAAGGTGCCTTTCATTTAAACAATGTGTTTTAAAGATGGCAGAAAGATATTTTAAGAGCATGGTATCAGTGTGGAGACATTGATGTATGATGATTTAGGGCAGTAGCAAAGTTTGCATTAGTGAGGCTGACTTGTGCAAACATGAACACCGAGCTACCATTATGGACAATTCCATATGTGGAAGGAATAATGAAGGGTGTGGTCTATAATTGGTCAGCCTTTCTAAATGAGGAAAAAAAAACATTCAAAGATTACAGCAGGTTGGCAAAAGTGCCACCACCTAAAACTGTATTCGTAAATCATGAATGGAGTGTTACAGAAAGGGTTTGATAGAATTAGAAACATACCATGTGTAAGATCATTGAATTACACCTCAATGAGGCTAATTTAAAAGAAAAATATGATAACAAAGGAGTGCCATTGAAAGAATAATTGAATAAATACGCCTAAGGAAGTTGTAGAGAATGAAGAAATTGTACAAACATGACTAAATGCAGAAAAAATTTGATCGTGGAAAAAGAAGTCAAACCAGATGACACGACTAGTGTGTAGTAAGCATCAAGAGCCACAAAAAAGAATACATTTGGCAATGGTAGCATGCATACCTTGCAATTCAGGTTATCTAGCCTTGTACAAGATAATACCCCTACACAAACATTGAACACTATGCAAATCATAGCTCTAGCTAATAAAAATCAAGCGTCGATTGATCTACCAGTTGAGACTATGTCTCAACAAGTAGATCCCAATAATGAAAATCAGTACAATTAGACTGGGAAATGTTGGCCATGGGCAAGTTACCTCATGAAGATGTACCCGAAGAGAATATAGATGTGGACGTGGGAGCTTGGCATATTCACAAGCAGGTTGAGATGTTGTTCATGAGGATGAGAAGTTGCAAAAGATGATGTATCAGATGGAAGGAGGGAGTAACCCCAAAGTGAAATTTTTATTGAATATCATTGAAACATGTTATGACAAAAATATTGAACAGGCACGACGGTTCAGAGAAATGATTCAGGGCAAAACTATGGCATTAAAAAATCACTAGAGGCTTTAGAGGATGTCGAGCTGCCAAGCCATCCTGATGTTGAAATCTCCTTGGTAGTGGTTCAGCTCAAAGAATCTTTGGCATACCTTAATTGGGCTACGGTAATGAAATGAAGGTTCACCCATGTAACATCAGAAAAAGATAAACAAAGTGAGATTTAGAGAGTAACTTGGTAAAACAATCAGTTAATTAAGTAGGGCTAGAGAAAAATCAAACCCTGGTTGCTCAAAATACAACTTTGAATAAAAATAGGGCCATGTTGGAGAGGACCATCGTAAAGTTACAACATGAAGTTGATCAATTAAAGGCCGCAGCAACCTTATCACTGGCATAAGTATTTGGAGCAGATCAGCAATTAACTATTGTCACAACAAGCCAGAGCTGCAAGGCATTGCCCAAGGTATTGAAGCATCAACTTCCTCACACTCTCATTCCCCTATGTCCATACCTACTCCTGTTGCTCACGGTTCAAATGTGGCCATAGCCACTCAATATTTAAATCAGCCTGTTGACACAACAGGAGATATGCTTTCATCCCCATCATAGTTACCATTCAGGAGACAGGCTAACGTTTTTGTAGGGTAGCATTAGCTTTCTAAGGCTGATTTTGTTTGGGTTGGGTAGTTGTTAAGTTGATGGAAGTTAGGACTTAGTTTATTAAATAAATTTTTAATTGTTTGATCAAGATTTGAATAAGACTTGTTATGAAAAGGTATCTTGAAGGGATTTCAACACTAAGTTGCTCTTCAAAATGACCTTTGAAACTTTTTTAATGATTTTCACAACCATTACAGAAGAGAATCATATGGAATCAGCACATTACCCAGATTCACAAGATGATATATGGCAAACACGAAAAGTGGTGAGGTGCCCCTCAATACCAAAATACCTCACTAAAGATATAAAGGATTACATCATGCCTCATTCCCAAATGATGAGTGTGTGAGATTATTTATACCTCTCACAATACATTGGCTTGAATACCAACAATTGTCATGTTTACATATTATTGGTCAATTGAATTAATACATGGATCACTTTATGACGTGAAGATGGGTCCTTGGGCCAATTACAAAACATAACACAAACACAACAGTGTCGGCCATGACTAAAGTAAATGATGGCACATTTCAATATCCCCCTTAATCTGAACAGGAGTCATGGAGGAGACATTACTGAACAGCTCCCTTAATGGAAACTTCTGAAAACCCTAGTAGCTAAATATTCTAGATGACTGAATAAGCTCCTCTGATTTGGAAAACTCTTCCTCAAATCTCAAAAGACTAGATAACTCTAGTGGCTCCCCAAATGCAGCGAACTCCTCATCAAGTCTCAAGACTCTAAAACAATCATTTGTTGAGCTCGAAAGTGAAGAATCGAAATATCATCCATAAAGAGATCAACTCGATCAAATCCCATATTAAATTGAGAGAAGCTAGTACATGTTGAAAGAAAGTGTGTTAGTTTCATCCCCCTTTAACAACTTCCCCCAAAGATATAAGAATGTAATGAGGAGAATCTGCCCAAAAAACTTATGATGATTGAATGTTGAAGCCTCTTGTGAAGAAAACTATCACTCCAAGCTATCAACCCTATGTACAAGCTCATCTGAAATTGATTGCCCCAAAAAACATGAAGCAAGATACTAATAACCCATCATCATAAATTTGGATGTCATAGGGTTCCTACACAATTCACTCTTGTAGCAGTGAAACGTTGAAAGCATTGCACCACTGCGTTGAGCTCGAAAAAGACTACAATCTGGAAAAGCAAACAAGCTCCAACTGATTCCATATGCGAAAGTTATTGCAATTTTTCAATCACCTTAAACAAGAGGGAAAAAACTTCCCTGTGGCAGTCAAATGTACGTCAAACTTAAGTTTGACGGTTCATTCCACAAATTGACAAATCAAATAAAAGGAAAAATGTGCCCCCTACTATTTTTCCACAAGGATTCCAGATCTGCAATTAGTGAATTTCAACACGAGTCCCGAGATATGGTCAATTTTTAACTGGGAAGAACCAAGTAGTCATTGAGGAAGTAGCCTAATCAGACTCATTGGATTCGGACTCCAAAGTGGATGGGAACTTAGGTACTATGGAGCCAAATGATGAAGGGCACCTTAGAGTTACAGTCGTGCTCCAGAGATGAGACAAACTCCCTCAACAGTTTGTTCCATTGGCAGATGGAAGGCTATGAGATTAAAAAGAAGGCTTGCAAAGAGATGGTCAGAAACATAAGTCAGCAATGCCAAGTCCTTCTAAACCATCAACATCACAATCAGCTTAGCCACCAAAGTTCATAGAATACAAAGTCATGGATGTAAAGTTCGATGAAAAGCTAGCCCACCAAGAAAGTGTAGCCGACAAGAAGTTCACACAACCAACTACAGTGAGCATGACCGCAGGGTCTAAGGATAAAAATAAATTAGAAGGTGAAGTACGACTTCCTAAAGCATGGCCTATTTCGAAAGTACAGTTGCATGCAAATATGCTCGCCCTGAATAAACAGAGAGTCATGGCCCATTAGTCGACCGAGGCTATGTCAAGGCAAATGAATTATTGTCGTAACTAATACTTGCGGTGAATGAATTTTAAACTAAGGGCACTTGTGTTAAAAAGGCAAAGGAAGCACAAGCATGATAAATATGTAAGGTACAATAATTTCACATACGAAGTGTTTATATTTAAAAGTAATGGTTGGTGGGAAGTAAAGCCAGAAAATTTTTAAGTACTCTCGCTGTGGCCAATTAAAAATCCATCAAATAATGAATAATTGGGCAAAACAAATAGCGAATTTGGACAGTAGATGGTGTAGAGGTGCAATTAATGGGTCCAAAATTGAATTATATCGACTAACGACAAAAAATATTAATATGATTAATATGGAGCATCTAAGTCAAGATGATGCAGTATGAAGACCCACCAGATAAAAGGACAGAAGTATGGCTAATAAAGTTTTGCATATTAATTAAATAAAAATTAAGATAATCATAAAATATAAAGAGGCCAAATAAACATGGAAGTAAGGATCTTGGAAGACCATATGCACATCTTCAAATTGTAATTTATAGATATTCTCGTGCTGAATAGTCAGTGTACACCCAACCAGCTATTCACCCCCGTATATCCCTTTGGGAGGATATTGAGTCATATGGCCCTTCCTCCTATGCAACAATACACCCAACTCATTGATGATAGACCATACACTCTTACTCCATGTACCCCCTACACTCAAGTTGCAACACTTCAGTATGCACATCTAGTTTTTCAGTTGCCGTACGGTGCCTTCTACATTCCTGACGCACATCAGTTCCTCTTTTTTGTTGTATGCTTTTGTTGGTGTTCAGCCATAGGTCCCCTTGCCATACACTTCTACTGCCCCATTGGATGCCCAACCATAGGCTTCCATTGCACATGATCTCCTTCCATACGTTCCATTTTTTGACTTTGAATGCCATACGCTCGATTGTCTCTTGAGCAACATCTTTTGCTTTCACAGCCCATAGAGGATTTGCTAGCAACAAAAGGGGAAAAATATATATATATATATATATATATATATCATGTCCCCTTTTTGATAGCCACCTTGATGAGCGTTTAGCCTTTATTTATTACCAAAGGCTAAATAGGAGAAATAAAGGAGTAAGTATTAAATTAATTATTTATAAATTTATTTCAATAAAGTAAAATTAAAAGATGACTTTATATTTAATTAATTTAATAAAGTCACTTAAAATAAATATTATATCATAAAGTCACTTAAGGGAATAAATAATATTATTTCTAGAAGCTTCTTGGAAAGTCATTGAGAAATCTTTATAAGGAGTTGTTGGCTTAGCATTTTGGCATGCTTGATTTAAATTTCGTTTCTCATTACTAGTATGGTAAGAAAGCTTGAATGCTTTGCATTGTTCGAGGGTTTGAAAACTCTAGAGTATCAGGTTCAGTTGTGAAAGATCAACCCTAGCTGGAATTGTTGAGAAATCTGCCCAGGGTTTCTCCAGGGGCTTCATTGAAAGATTTTGACAGGTGCAATAGCTGATGTATTATCGCCCTAGCTGAATTGATGTGATAGCTAATTTATTATCGCATCTTCATCATTGCAACAGCTAATTTATTGTTGCAATCATTATTTCATTGAGAGGGAATTACTTCAGATTTCCTACATGTTCTTCATTTGCAAAATTGTGGCCTTGGCCCAAATTTTGAGAGATCATTGTGGGACGCTTTCATTGGAGATTAGCTTGCTTTGTTGAAAACATCTTACTGCCCTACAACAACATTTTAATGGTGGTCAATTTGCATACATAGAGGGCATGTTTTTATTCATAAAGCCTCGTTGAAGGGGCAATTCTTTATGGGTGTTGGAGCGCTCAAATCTAGGACTCCAACCGCTGTCATTTGTAGTGTATGCGTGAAGGTTTATGAGGGTTGCAAATTATTTGTGAAGGTTTTCCATTGTTGGTTGGGACATTTCTTGGAGGGCATTGAAGTCATGTTGAGAAGACTATAGCTGCTACTACAAATTTCTGATTGTTGCATCTTCACCAGCAGACCCTGTCAACTCGAAATATCAGGTTCTTTCATTGCATATTCATAGCAAATACATTGTAATAGTCTGAAGCATAATCGCTACCATTAGAGCACTTGCGTTGTCATGGTAGGTGGTGAAAATCAGTCATTGTATTGAGCTCTGTAATCAGATTTCTCAAACTTGTAATTAGTCATTTGCATATCAGTATTTCAGTATTACAAGTAAAGGGATTGAAGTTGAAGAAGTTGAATGCATGTCAACTGTTTGTCATAATATCTATCTGTTGTAGCTTCTCATTTGCATAAGGAGTTTGCACACAAAGTGTTTGTCGAAATGCTTACTTGCTGTAGGTGTTCCTTTGCATAGATGGGTTGCATGGGAAATGTTTGTCTAAACATCCATGAGTTGTAGATGCATATTAGCTTACTTATTGCATTGGAAATATTACATTGTAATCGAACTCAAGTTCATGGCAGCAGTACAAGGGTTTGGAGTTTGCATGACATATGTTTGACAAAATGTCATACTGCTGTAACAGAATATTTGCATGAATATCATTCACTTAATTGCATTGGGAAATCATAAAAATACTTGCATTTACATTCTTATTGCACTTGTAGTCTTTGGGCTTATTTAGTTGAAGTCTTCTAATGCATTCAATCATCATACCAAAAAGAAGATCAAACAAACCATCATCAAACCAGCTGACAGCAGTTTGCAAGACAAGTGTTTGACAAAATTCCCAAAGGTACAAAAACAAAAAATTTACATCAGATTTAGCAAGGAATTTTACAATATAAAGTAAACAGTTATTGGATTTGTGATGTTTCAGAACCCTAATCAAGCCGTAGTTTTGTGTATAGACAAAATCAGCCAGCAGAACTTGTTCTATGCTCTTTTCACCCAAATATTTTCCGTACGAGTATATGGAAGTTTCAGCTGCAGCAACCACTACACAAGCCACAATGCCTCCAGGAATGTCTTCCATCCCCCCACTTCAATCTCATTTTTATCATGTTGTATGTGGGTTGTCTCAAAAGGGACTTAGACTTGTTTTAAACAGGGATAATGTAGACTGTCATGTTAGTATTGTCACTGTAATCAGCTTCTTATCAATTATATGTTTTGGTAGCCGACATTGTTATGTTGTTAGTGATTGTATTGTCGGTTTTAGGTAGTATTCTAAAGGCTCTCTTTAGTTATGTTCAATTGTTGACAGTTGTGTTGAACCCATAACCGTTGAGTCGTGCCATATAAATAGAATGATGTACGTCAAGTAAGGATGTTGTGTATTGGGTCCTCCATGTACCGAACAACTAGTTGTATGCATATATAGTGTGTATGTATTGAAAGAAAAGGGACCGAGCATCAAACTTTGGCATTCGAGACTTAGCGAAAGCTATGAGACTCGACTGCAGGTGGGCTTGGAAATGATGATCCAATGTATCTCTCCTATCTCTACTATCTCTCCTATATTTCCAGAAGAGTTGGTCAAGAACCAACTAGGGAAGCGGACAGGTGGTTGTCCTCGCTCTCCTCCCATGGGTGGACTATTGGCTCTCTCTAATTGGTGGGCCTATAATCTATCTAGGGGAGGGCGTCGTTGGTGGAGCCCTTCATGGTGGGAGTGCCTACCATACTATAGCTAGTTTCCCCTAGGAAAGGAGGTCAAGGGGAGGGGGATATATTACTATAGATAGGTCCTACCCCTATATATTTGTGGGTGGAGGGCGCGGGGGGCAGGAGGGGGACTCATCCGACAAAGGGGTGCACTGAGCACTACCACTATGATATAAAGATTTTATTACTCGCATGTTCTTCTATGCTCCATTGTGGTATGTATTTACTATTCTGTAAGTGATGTTTCTTTGGTAGTGTGATTTGTATGACAAACAGGCCACCCTTCTCCAATTCAGTCCCCATGCTTTCAATGGCAATATGTGTGAAGGCCCGGCTTGCACATATTCATGCCAGTGCCACGTGCCACCCGTGCAATATTGGTTCCATACTAGCTGGAAGTTGAACCATTTCAACTTCCCAAGTGTCGCCTTTCTTGATTGTAATAGTACTCTTTAGTCCTATACTTGTAACTATTTGAATTTTAGTTCTTCGAAGGTATTCTCTTAGTTTCTTAAGTTTAAAACTTAATCTACATCTCTATGCAGGGACATTGCAAAAAAAAACATTCAATAAAGAAATGGCTGTTATAAAACGCATTGCTTTTATTTCTCCTATAATGGGCACTCTATTTTTATGTTGTTTTGTTCTTTGTTTTTTGTTTTTTTAAAAGCTATTGAACTCTATGCATGTTTTATGCACCATATTTTGCATGTTATGCATAATCAACACAAAAATATTATTCTATATGTTTAAAGAAGGAATAGCAGCCCAGTTGCCGCTACCGGAAAAAATACAACATAAGCCGAGACACTGAATGAAGCAACAAGAAAGGATCCACATGGAATAGAAGTCTCTTCCAACAGCAAGGCATCTTCCTCAAATAGAGCTTGGATAACTCGCTCTCGAACTTAGGAAAGTGTCCCGATTAACCCTGCTCATGGCACCTCATGTAGTAATGAAAAATTGCAGAAGAGTGGGCCCCATTTTTGCGATACATATATTTGGTGAAGAATAGTGAGCCTCATTTTGGTATTATATATATTCAGTCATGATATTATAGTGTTGAATCAGAAAATGCAATACCCGTTCTTATCACCTTCTTTGCTACCATCTAATCTTCTACAAGCTCCTATCTGGATAGTTCCCTTCTCTCTCTGAATTTTTTGTGCACATCTGAAATATCCCTTTTTAGGGCTGAAAGCTTAACAATGAATTATTCAACAAACCCTAGCATTAAATACTATCAATTTGTTGAATTGATGAATTCCAAACCCTAACCAATCAAATATGAGATTTTGATTTTTTCCCTTGCAACTGTAGATAAAAATCACAGCTTGCTGGGAATGTAAAACTTTAGTTAAAAACAAGGTATGTCCCTCATACATCCTACCTTAAAATTATGAATATTATTGCCATAAGTATTTATAAAATATAGAAAAATCCCAGAATATTTATAGAACTGAAAGTGTCCACAAAATCCTTGATTTGGTCCCTCTCCCCAAATTGCCAAAGCTGAAAATATTATAATAAATTCAGAATATTAATTGCAAATGAAAACCATAGTTTTGGTAGTCTTTTCCCTCAAATACGCATCTGTAAAATTGCATAAAAAATACGAGAATTGTAGGATAATTCAGATATATATAACATGACCCACAACCAGCAAATATGGGTCGCCACACTGCAGAAGTTAATCACTGCTGGTTTAGGGCCTAAATGCAGGCCTCTTGATACTCAAAAGCCTTTGATGAATACCCCAAAACCTGCAATTTTCCTTTCAAAACCCTAGGCACTGCCCTAGGTATATTCGTTGCCTTAAAAATAGTGTTTGTTGCAAATCCAACCACTGAAGTTCAATGCAATCCCCTGAATGAGGATGCCCTAGTTGAGTACAAGGGTTTTTGTCCTAGCTCTAAATTCCATTGAAGATTTTTGTCCTCAATGGCCAAGTTAAGCGTTTTGTGTTCAAGCTTGTAATTTCAATTATCAAACAAAAAAAAATGCCCTTCAATGAATGCTCCATTCCCTTTTTATATCCTTCCCTCCAAGAGGGGTGTTGCACTTTTGGAGGGAAACTCAACTTTTAAAAGAAAAGATTAATTACTTTATAACCCTCACTTAAGGTCTTGGGTGCCCATGACCCTCAAAAGACCACAACTTAAGTGAAAGTTAGACAATAAAGCAACTTTTTGAATTTTACAATTAGAACATGTTTCCTCTTTCTTCAGCTTCCCTTAGCCTTAGAAAACAAAGGACAAATAGGCTAAGGGTCTTCAAAAGCTTTATGTCCAAAAGGGAGACATGACAATCCTCCCCACCCAAAATTGTTTGTCTTCAAGCAATAGCAACATCCATGCAGCTCTCCCAACCATGGGCCTTATGCAAATCTCGATCCATGATTCTTCCCATGGAGGAAAGACCCCATGATGAAGCCCCATACTGCTGTAATTGAAGATTTGTGGCTGTTTTTGCAATCTGAAAATGGTATATCAGCAGCTCTTATCCTTCTCTTCCCTTCTCATTGAGGTCCTGTACCTCGGATCTACTAAAAAGATGAAGAGAAAAAAGAAATTCTCAGAAATAGTAGCGTTGAAGTGGCTGGAACAATTAGCTTCAATAAGATGTTTGCTAGAAAAAAAGGCCTTGAAAGTCCCCCTATCAACACCTACACAAAACACAAACATGTTAGTCAAAATGGAGGACCCCTTTCCTTCAAGTTCCATGTGGGGATGGCTCTCTTCTTTTCCCAAACTTACATACTTAATCAAATTTTCCAGATGTTGAATGGCTAGAAATATGTGTAAGGCTGCCTTGGAGGGTCTATTAGGGCTGCTCATGCCATTCCTACACTCCAAATCTGTCCTTAAGCATTTTCCCCCTTATGAGGAATAGAAACCCCCCCAACACAGCTGCAATCCATTCCTCCACCCATGCACTCGTGTTCTCTTATATCGAAGAAGAACGTTCCCAAAAAAATTCTGTACTTGCTGTTTATAGGACTGTAATTGAAGATTACAGTCTTGTATTTGTCAAGAAACTTGTAGTTACTTACTCCTAACTCATCCCTTGAGAGTTCCCTCATGCATCTCACCCTTAAGAAACAAATTAAGAGCCCACAACTCTCTTTAGAGAGGCTGGAACCTTCACGAACAGCATCACTGGAAATCATCTTATGGTTGCCCATCATGATCATATTGCTTCGCATGTGCACCTTGGAGTGAGTGCTTCTTTGGCAAGCATCCCAATACTCCTTAGGGCCCCTGGTGTGCCTTAAAGCTTCTTCATTATGCAAAAGATGTTGCTCAACGATTTGCATGAAAACAATAACTTTGAACAATCTTGAAGACATACCTTGTGTGTGCATACCATGAAAAAGTAAACACCCTTGCCATAGTGCCCCCATGAGTGTCTCTTGCCTCTCCTTTTTCACTCTTTTACAAATAAGCTTTCCACTTTCAACATAAGCTCATAGAGATTGAGGGTGATTTTTCCTCAAAGAGCTGCCCCTTCTTTGCCTTCCACCCCCTATGAGTTGGAGACCTTGAGCAATCCTCCTATTGTTCATCAATTTGTATTTCTGAAGCTGCCCCCTTGTTGCTAGCTCACACCAATTCATTTGAATACCCAATTGACTATCTTGCTGCCCAAACACATATTCAACAATCTTTGGAACACAAATTAGGCCTAAAAAGTGTTGTTATTTCATACTATGGGAAAGCTGTTCATCATTTGCAGTTACCAACTTTTTGTCACAAGAAAAGGGCTCAAACTCTTTTGCATTTTCAGAATTTACAAGGGACTGTAATATGCCAAAAAAATTAGAATTTCTTGTGCATATGATCATCTGAATTTGCCTATTTGTCCCTTCATTGGCTCCCACACCTATTGTCCTATCATTTTCAGACTTCATGGTATATGTACCCCGCTGAGTTGGCACACCTTTCAATAATTTTTCTGCACATACAACCCGCTGAGTAGGTACAAAAAACTAAGGATTTTCTGAGTGTATTGTGGACCTATTCCTCTTGAAAAATTCAGACTTCAATAAGTCATTCACCGAATTTTTGCCCATTCAAGGAATGGTCTTAACTCATCATCTTCAAAATTTGTCATGATTTTAAATCATGGGATTAGATGAATTTTACAGTGCCTTGGTGGCTGCCCATACTCAGAATTTGTCATTCCTTCGACCTCTTTTGATGCACACAACTTTCCAACCTTTGAGCTCCTTACCAAACCAAGTGTGGAATGAATTTCCACAAGTTGAGGTGGCTGCCCTAATTCAGAATTCTCCGAATTCCTTGCACTTGTAGTGAGCTGACTCCACTCAAGAAATCCAGAATATCCTAAACATGGGGTGAGCTGAAAGCCAACAAAAAATTCAGAATTTTCTCCCTTTGGAGTGCATTGAGTTTGTTACCAAAAAACTCAGAATTTCTTATACATGCAAAGAGCTGGAAAAGTTCAAAACTTCTTGTGCACAAATGGAGCTGGCTCATCAAGATTTCAGATTTACTGGTATGTGCATAGGGCTAAGTCTTCTCAGAAATTTCAGAACTTTTTATGCAAACAACAGACTGAATTTTTGCCCAGTGACGCGGCTGTCCCAAACAACATTTCTAGATTTTATCATACCCTTCAATTGTGAAATCGGAGGAGTACTTACATGTTGTAGTGGTTGCTTAAACTCATAATTTGCAGCCTCCACCCTCCTTGTTGCACAAGCAACCAAACACTCATGGAGGGTCCCATTCATTTTATCATTGCTCCTTCCTGGATCCCACATCCAAATCGAGAATTTGCAATTCCCCATCCTTAGGTTCTCATGGGAAAATTCCTTCCTCCATTTAGTGCCTTTCATCTTGTCTTCATTGTTAGCATGATC
This sequence comes from Torreya grandis, assembly GCA_037957365.1. Taxonomy (NCBI): domain Eukaryota; kingdom Viridiplantae; phylum Streptophyta; class Pinopsida; order Cupressales; family Taxaceae; genus Torreya; species Torreya grandis. Next base: position 390,623 of record JARHVA010004373.1, on the reverse strand, counting down.
TTCATGATGTTCAAAATATTGTAAAGACAAAGAAGGGTGTTGATGCAACCCTTGATGTGAAGGTCATCAAATTGCTTACCTTTATATGTTGTTCTGATAATTACAGCAAACTGAAAATGAACATTAAACTTGAAATTTTGACCTTGTCTATCACTTTCTCCTCACCAATATGCAAAATGGATTTGCTTCATTTTTAAAACTATCATAGTGATGTTTTAAGAACTCACCTTCCCTTGTAAACTCCCTTAGGTGTTGTCTAGCTTGAAAGACTATCAATTGTGCCTCCCTTACCCTTCTTAGCCTCTCATCACACTTCCCTTAGGTCCTTGTTATAAGGGTAGATTTGTCTTCCTCTTGGCTTGGAGTATTTTGCCCAAATTTCTTTGGCATGGAGGATGTCACAATGAGTTGTGCACATTCCTTCAAATATGAATTCTCATGGTTTTTTATTCCTTCACTAGAATCCTCATATGAGGGTTTGTCCCTCCCTCTTTTCCTTCTTCGAGCATAATTTGTTCTTCTTTACAAGTGGCTGCCACACTTGATTCCTCTTCCTTGGTGCCACCCGGAATTACCTCTCTTGGTTCAACCACCCCTTTGTCTTCTACTTGCAGCTCTTTTTGTTGTTCATCAACTTGATGGAAACCCTCATCTTGTTGCCCTTAAAGTTCTGATTTCCCTTCTAAGGGGGGCTCTTGATGCTTAGGGCTTGACTCTATAGCCTTTAACAAAGCTTTGGGACCTATTGCCCTTAGTTCCTTATGATAATTCTACGTAGCTTGCAACAAATCATCCAAGATTTCATCCATTGTCCTCTTCATTCCCACCTTTTGGATGGGATCTGTATATTCCTCTTTTAGCAAAATCCTAGGTCGCCAATCCATTGAAGTCACTCACACCCCATAGCTAGCCAAGAAATTGGCTTTGATACCACTGAAATATCCATTTTTAGGGATAAAAGCTAAATGAATTAGTCAACAAACCCTAGCATTAAATACTATCAATTTGTTGAATTGATAAATTCCAAACCCTAACCAATCAAATATGAGATTCTGATTTTTTCCCTTGCAACTGTAGATAAAAATCGCAGCTTGTTGGGAATGTAATACTTTAGTTAAAAACAAGGTATGTCCCTCATACATCCAACCTTAAAATTCTGAATATTATTGCCACAAGTATTTATAACATACAGAAAAATCCCAGAATATTTATAGAACTGAAAGTGTCCACAAAACCCTTGATTTGGTCCCTCTCCCCAAATCGCCAAAGCTAAAAATATTATAATAAATTCAGAGTATTAATTGCAAATGAAAACCATAGTTTTGGTAGTCTTTTCCCTCAAATACGCATCTATAAAATAGCATAAAAAATACCAGAATTGTAGGATGATTCAGATTTCTGTTTTTAACCCTCAAGGGCCTCACAACATGACCTACAACCACCACAAATGGGTCGCCACACTGCAGAAATAAATCGCTGTTGGTTAAGGGCCTAAATGCAACCCTCTTGATACTCAAAATCCTTTGATAAATGCCCCAAAACCTGCAATTTTCCTCTCAAAATCCTAGGCATTGCCCTAGGTATATTCTTTGCCTTGGAAATAGTGTTTGTTGCAAATCCAACCACTAATGTTCAATGAAATCCCCTGAATGAGGATGCCTTAGTTGAGTACAAGGGTTTTTGTTCTCAATGGCCAAGTTAAGCATTTCGTGCTCAAGCTTGTAATTTCAATTATCAAACCAAAAAACATGTCTTTCAATGAATGCTCCATTCCCTTTTTATATCTTTCCCTCCAAGAGGGGCGTTGAGCTTTTGGAGAGAAACTCAACTTTTAAAAGAAAAGCTTAATTATTTTATAACCCTCACTTAAGATCTTGGGTGCCCATGACCCTCAAAAGACTTCAACTTACGTGAAAGTTAGACAATAAAGAAACTTTTTGAGTTTTTCAATAAGAACAACACGTTTCCTCTTTCTTCAACTTCCCTTAGCCTTGGAAAACAAGGGACAAATAGGCTAAGGATCTTCAAAAGCTTCATATCCAAAAGGAGGACATGACAACATCCTCTATGAATAGACTTGGATGACCTGTTTTTATTTGAAGGAATCCTTTGATGTATACTCTCTTTTTAATATATAAATTTAATCTTTTGTCAAAATAAAGGAAGGCATAACAGGCTTGGACAGGTAATGAAACCATCCAGCTACAAGCAAGGACGATCCTGCACTTAGTGTGGCATGAATTGTATCGTTGTGCTTGGTTTGGCATTAACATAGTAGCACTTAGTTTGGTGTGTACTTGACTTCCTATTCTTACCTATAGTAAAAGGGATCAAATGAACAAAGCAGAAACATCGTGTGTGAAAGGAACTAAAAGAAAATTTGTAGAGCCACGAGTTAGATTATGTCCGTTATCGGGTGCCAGCCAACCATACTTATTCTGACCATAAAAATCAAGATATTATAGAAGGCTTACAACAGTCATAGTTATTTCACTATAAATGTGATGTGGAGGAAGTTACAATGCATAACTTAAGAACCACGTGTCCTAGGTCTGAATAGGGTTACCATTATATTGACCCTTCCCATAATACTTTTGTTTATTTGTGGTGGGTTGCTCATAGTACAACTAAAGGCATTGCACTAAAAGGAAAAGCTAACTCCAAGCCACTCAAGACACAATAAATGTTTAGAGGAAGAAATTTGATGATATTATGCTTTACCCTATGCATCTCTATAAATATACCAGTTAAAACATGCCAATCCACACCATCTCTTGCATCTTAGAAAATATATTGACCTCAATGAGGCATTCCAATTAACACTAAAGACACAAATAATCGATGACATTATGCTTTACCCTATGCATCTCTATATATAAACCTCAATGCATATCTCTTGACCTCATTAAAACAAATATGATTACCACTAAGGAAAAAGACAAAATCCATGCTTCTCATCTTACCATAATTTGACCTTTTTATTTTTCTCACCACAGCCAATTGAAATTATCACATCCAAAGGTAATTCTATCTTTGAGACACTGGAATTGTCTTCATAGTTTAAAACAGGAATTTTATTTACATTGCCCCTTTCCATATTTTTGTTTCAAATATACTAGTATGAATTCCAAAAACTACTTGCAAGTTGCAACTACAGGATCTTCTAGTCCACACTCCGTTGTTCATCTACCATTCTCTAGTAGCATATACCAACAAAAGAGCTGTTATAACAAAATTTCTATTTAAAAGCTACATGAAGAAAACCTTGTTTGACAGACAAAATTGCAGTTCATTGTAAAAAAAATGATATAAAAGAGTTAAAGTAATGTAAATGCACTAAAGTGCAGAAGAGAAAACAGAAAACCTGATAAAACAGTTTCAATGACCTCCAGCTGCCGTCCTCTAAAGTTAGAATGTCCGAAATGTTGCTGCAAAAGCTTCAACAGCATTTCTTGTTTATTGCTACCATCAAGCTTGCTATATCCACCACTAGAAAAAGATCCATTTTTTGATGGTGGCAGTAGGGCTTTTTTCATTGTGAATTTTTGAAATGTTCCTATCAAAAGTGGAACTGAGATCAGACATTCAATGTTAAATAAATATAAAAAAACATCATATGATAACCATGTTTATATAGCATGCAAAACGGAAACTTCATTAGCTGTTAAAATCTAAGAATTAACTCAAAAAGGATAGATAGATATTAAAAAGGCATTGATGTATAAGCACTAATTTGGTGATCGCAAAAATTCATGGAGACAATAATGTTGATTAGACTCTGAAACAAAGACTATTCTAGCAAAATAAGGTAATCACTTAATAGAAATCTCCGGACTTCAATGAGCAAATCACATAATTAGTCTTATATATTATTTCTTTAATAACTGTGTCAGGTCTACAATTGGAATTTTTCAAACTAGGGTAATTTACATTTTGTAATAGATCACAATGAGACTAATTCTCCAAATCTGGTCCTCAAGGTCCCTAGATTTTTTTTCCTGCATCATCAATAAAAATGTCTCATATTTATACTCGTGAGACTTGTCCTAAAGAGCAATTCCTAATCGCAAACATAAAGGACACATTATCACAATGAAAGAGGTAATAAAAAAAAATTAGAAAACTAAAAGCATGATTTTATGAACCATATCCTATATCTAAAACTAGACATAAGCACACCAAGAAAGCACAATTGTTCAGTGTCAAGAGTGCAATGAGGGGAGCCATTTCACAAGAGATTACCTAATTGAAAGAACACTAAACTTCCTTGTAGATGATGTGGACCTGAAGACCATGATGATGGCAATTGTCCAAAGCAAGTGTTATCACCCGAAGCTTGTACCCTTGAGGATAATTCGTGGTGGGGAGATGCTTGGAGCTCAACGCGGGCACTGGATTGGAACAGGAACTAGACCAGAACGAGCACTGGGCGCGAATGGGCACTGGGAACAAATGGGCATTGGGCCAGAACGAGTACTTGCGCGTGCAAATAGTTCGAGACTTTAGTGTAACAATGGGATCGTCCCCCAAGGTGTGGGACTCGTACGCTCCTTGGGACGAACTTCCAGAGAAGGCCAAATTCTTTCTAATCTAAGTGCATTTGGTTTAGGACCAGCATACAGACCTATAAAAAGCAGAAAGGAAGTCTATTGCCAATGTTAAACCTAATCTCAACAAAGGAAAAGGGAGAAAGAGGGTGAGGGGTTTGCTAAAAAGAAAAGTGGTGATGCACCAAGAATAGAGCAAGCACCCGTACGGCCTTAAAGAACACAAAGAAACTGCAGAAAATGAGAAACTACTACACAGTCCCCAAAATGGACACTAATCGCATAAGTATTTCGCATGGAGATGTGAGAACATAATGCAGCACTATGGGGACGACAAATGGTCCACAAATAAGGCGTGCATAGACCCGAGTGCGCACAAAATACGACTTGCAAGAGAGAGCCAATGGATAACAATGCGAGGGAAAATATATCCACAAACAAAGATCAACAACCATTAAAATGCACACAGAACGCAAGAATCATGGAGAGAGGTAAATTCGGTCTTTTCATTAGTCACTGCATTCAGGCAGCAAAGGGCTCATGGAGGACAAATCTTAGTAGCATTTATGTGCCTAAAAAATGTTCCCCCTTATACAATGAAAGACTCGACTTTTATAGATACAAGAAGCCCATGGGTCATTAATTACATTGGAGAAATATAGATGAAAAGATTTAATAGAAGTCAAAGCCCATGGTTATAGAATCCCGATTGCAATCTGGATGTGGAGGTAGTTGGAGGGATTCCTTGAGATCTGTTGGATGTCATGTCCTGTCGTTTGCTACAGGTCCCCATGCCCACGCGATTAACAAAACTGAATGCTCATATCAGAGGGTGGTTGAGATCTACATTGGGATTTGTTCCTCAGGCAGCGCTTTTGTCTTATTAGTCGTCAGTCCAATCATTATGTCAGTCGGAGCTGATCTCTCATGATTCTACGAATCATATCGGATTTGTCCTTTTTGACAAGGTTTGACACCTAATAGTTTAATGCTTAATCACCCATCCAGGTGGCTTTCACCTTCTAGCACTGGGCCAGAGTGGGCACTAGGCACGAATGGGCACTGGGCACGAATGGGCACTAGGTCAGAATGGGCACTGGGCCACGTTTACTGAGTACTTGCACGGCAGGCCCAACTCCATTTTGGACGTGCATGCTCCCTCATGCCCTTGTCTTTGAGCATTTGTCCTTGGGCACGGATCTTTGGGAAGGCCAAAACCTTAGCAAAGTGCGAAATCTTTATTCCTTTTAATCTAGCCTCCTCGCGAACTCCCTGTGAACCTTGAGGAACCATGCTCCATGAAGCACTGAGCTGAGTCCGGGGGTGGTTTGTAATGTCCCCATTTTGAAATTAAATAATATTATTACTAAAATAAAAAGTATTCTTAAATACTTAAAATAAAATAATAATAGTCTAATTTGTTTTTCACTTAAGTTATGACCTTTTGAGGGTCATGGGCACTTAAGGCCTAAAAGTGAATTTTATAAGGAAGTTGTTTGATATATCTTTTTTAAAGAAAAAGGCAAACTCTTCCTCTCTATTTTGGGTGCCACACTTGGAGGAGAGATACAAAAGAAAAGGAAAAGATTATTTGAGAAGGTTATGCATAATTGGATATTGGAATTATTGATCAAATATGTCAAGCTTGGCTTCCACCTCTTAAGGACAAAAACCTTCAAGAAACATCTTAGGTTTGAGGAAGAAAACCTCTATTCCTTCTACTTGGGCAACTCTATTCAAGGGTTGTAAGTGAACTTCAAATTGCATGTATTCGTGCAAATGGATCTACAAATGTGTTTTTTAACACCACCAACTTCTGAAAATTTGAGTGAACCTAGGGTTTGAAGAGAAAAATTATGGAAACTAGGGTTTTCAAAATTTTGAAGCAAGTTTTGGTGGCCTTCCCATGGAAGAAAAATTTTGATATTATTTTTATTTGATTGTCATTAATTTTGTGGTCAATTTGAGCTCTTATTGGCATCATAATTTCAAGTATTGAGGGAGTTTTGAATTTTTGAAGTTTCAACCTGTTTGTAGGAAATAATATTTATTATGGGCAGCGAATTGTTTGGAAAAGGCTCATTTGCATATTTCTATCTTAGGTGATTTGTGTTGGAGTGATTTTGCAAGGTTTTTAGGGTCATTAAATGCCCTAAAATATTCAAAAATTATTTCGCAATTTTGGCACTTGGCCAGAAGGTAATTTGGTGAGAGAAAACCAAGAGATAATTTTCAAATTTGTGCCTTCTATTTATTTGAAGTGTGTTGAACCACTTGGAGACTATTTCGAAGCATTTAAGAGCTGGAAAGTACAGTTGTACCTTCAAAAAAAATTCAAAATATTTTTATCAGGGATTTTCAGCAATTTGTCCTATTATTGGACCCCAAACAAGGTATTCAATTCTCTAAATAATTTTCAACTTTTTGCAAATTTATTTGGATGCTCTTTAGATTGAATATCATACATTTTTCCAACTGGGGTTTGGCTGTTATAGATTTTCAGATTTCAATTTGGTACTTGGTTTGGCTAGGGATTGTTGGAAAACCCTCTTTTGTCCATTGCCATCTCAATTTGGGGACAGTACAGTGTTATCAGAGCCATATCTTCGCAATTTGTGGGATTTATAACAGAAACAGGGAAGGATGAAAGGTAATACACAGGTCCAGGATCATGAGGACCAGCGTTTGATTCATTGGAATCTCATGGAGGACTATGATGAGTACTTGACTCTTGCACCTGTATACCGCAGGGGAAGGAGCTTTGAAGCTTGGCTAGGCTTGAGGTATGGTAAGAGGCACTATGGGTATATGGATATGCAGGATGATTTGGAGAAAATAGTTCTTCCAACTTTTGATGGTGATCCAAGTAATTCAGTAAGAGTTTGGGTTGATACGATGATAGAGTACCTTGACTTGAGGCCTAGAGGTCGAAAAGAGGCACTAATTTTTGTTATTCAGCATTTAGATGGGGCTGCCCATAAGTGGTGGTATCAAGACAAAATGACACAAAAGCCTAGCTTGATGGGAACACATGAAGATTTGTTGGAAGAGATAATAGAGAAGTTTGAAAGGAAGAAGGAACTAACCACGCCTATATCCACAAAGGCACATGATAAAGTACTCCAATCAAAGGAAAGGCAGCCATTAAATCAAGTGTCAAAACTGGAATTCCAATTGTACAAGGGGCAGCCACTTCATGAGCTTGCCAATGTCCAAAAATCAATCAAACAAAGCCCATCTATGAGGTACAAACAGCTGGGAATTAATTCAAAAAAATTGAAGAAATCATTAGCCAAAGAAGCTGATTTTGAAAGGCAGCCACCTAATGGAGAGACCTTAATGATTGAGCATCAAAAATCAGTCATTAATGAACCCAAAGAAACAAGCAATCAGCTGAAGTTAAAAACAGAAAATTTAGAAGAGTCAAAGACACGAAAAGAGAATAGGAGGGCAGCCATCTAAGGAAAAACAAATTGAAAATGGAGGGCGAATGCATCAAAAAGAAATGGGCAGCCAACATGTGACAAAAGAAGTGATCACCACCCTATCAAGCGCCAATAAACGCCACTTTTTCCATGTTAGAGGAACCATTAATGGAAAAAGGGTTATCACATCAATAGACAATGGAGCCACTCACAATTTCATAAATACCAAAACCGTTGCAAGACATAAGCTGCCCACTAAAGCAAATGAAGGATTTAAGGTAACTATTGGGGATGGTTCCTCCATCTCTTGCATTTCCAGCACTATGAGGTTAAAATTAACCTTGGGCGAATACACATTTGAAGGAGAATTTAATGTGATTGATCATGATGAGTTAGATGTAGTGCTTGGCGACCACTCAAAACTTGCAAAAATCAGAACTAAAATTTATGGCAGCCAACAAGGAAGTTGTTCTCCATGGGTTAAGCAATGGAACACCTATGTTGGTGACTTCAAAAAAAACGGAACAAGCTTTTAATAAGGGGCAGATTATTTGGGCAGCAGAATTGTTTATGCACGATACAAGGTCTGATTTGAAACAACAATGGCACCACAAAGATGTTCAAGCCATTGTAGACAAACATGAGAAAGTGTTCGGTGATATACCACATGGACTGCCCCCGGATAGGGAATTTGAACATATCATTGAACTTGAGGAAGCACAAATCCTAACAAGGGTGGACAAGGCAAAGGGTTTTCTTGAAGGAATGATGCCAAATAAGAAGAAAGAAGATGTCATTTTGCATATGGAAGAAGGAAAATCAAATTTGTGTCTGGGTAAGCAATTAAGTTGTCATCATGGTAAGTGCACATTGATTTTTCCTCGTGATTGGTGGAATTGGAAGGGGGAAAAGATTTGCTACAGCTATGATAAGGAAAGGTTAAGGCACCAAAAAGAAAACTGTACTATAATCATAAGGCATGATGGAGTGATTGTAAAAGTGTTACTAAACAGTATTATTTTTGCTAATGTGTTTGCTTCATGTGTAGGATCACCATGTGGACCGGTTGTTATAGCCTCAAAGAGTACCAAGAATGTAAATTATGTGCATGGGCAGCCATCTAGACTTTGTAAAAATCATTCAATTTTGTGTTTGAAGAAAGTTGGAGTTACTATGAAGAAGATGCAAACTCAAGGGGGATAACTGCACCCTAGACTCTAAAGTTTGTGGGGCAATGAATTCTGAAATTGATGCCGGATCGAATGTTGAAGGTACTTTCCACATGAGCTTGAGGGGAGAAGAAGGAAGTAGTAGGAAAGAGGCTGCAGATTTTGAGCATAAGCAGCCAATAAGTCCAAAGAAGGTATGCCCTACTATGAAATTGGTAAGTATGGCCAGATTTGGAATTTGTTATGCCTTAGTGAGAAAAACAAATAGAGAATTCAGTTTGCACAATCAACTTCTAATTTACAAAGGGAAGCACCATATTCTAAGTTGTAAAGAGGGTTTTTTGGAGTTGGATGAGGGCATAAAAAAACACTCAGTTTGGGCAAAAGTTGGGATTGTAAACAGCAGCATAATGGGGACATCTTTGAGGAGTTTTTGGTCAAGAACACACCTAGAAATTTCTGAGTTTGAATGGCCAATGCCACTACTTCCTACCATCTTAAAATTCACTTTATTTGACATGCTACAGCAGGTAGGAAATCATGAAAACATTAATGCAAGGTTTGAATTTTGTCACTCAGAATTTTTTGAGTTATGGATGCAATCACAGCCATTTTTAATGAGAAAGATTGCTCATGTTTTTGACAAGTGGGATAAAAAGGGGAAGATGTTGCCTAGTCAAGGAGGTCAATGAAGTGGTCAAAAAACAGCCTTCAAGGTATGTAAGAGAGCATCTAATTTACTTTTGCATTAGCTTATCCAACGCTATGAAGGCAGATTGGAAATTTGCCTAGAAGATCAATCTAGAAGATATGAACAAAATTCAGAATTAGTTGTCAAGTTTCAGAATTTCTCAAGCTTTGAAATTGATGAGTTAGAAGGGCCAAATCGGCTATTTCTTGCAGTCAAAATTTCTGATTTGTTAGGCACACTGCAGCCCCTAACCAATTTTGGAAATGTGTATGAAGAGTTTGATTTCTTTTGTTCCATTCACAGCTGTACATGAATTTTGAAAGTGTCAATGTTTGGGGGCATGATTTGCATGAGAGAAGGGCAAAGATTGAAGGCATGGAACAGCACTACTTCTTAGTGCATGATGAGTATTGTTTTGACTCCTATTTTGTTCCCAGATTCATAAAAACAATGAGAAGGGGCAGCCAATGGTTGAGCACATGAGGGGCATAAAAAGCACCATCCAAAGGGGATTGCAAAATAGAAAAAATTATTCCCAAGGTATGTTGTTCAAAGCATTTGATTTGGTCAATTGTTTGCAAGTTGGGAAAGATTTGCGATGGCATGTAGTGGCCACCAAAGAGTTGTTGAAGGGTGGCCACCCTAGTATGCACACATGGGATGAAGATCAAATGAATCTTTCCATTTGGGGCACTAAGGTATCACTTTCCAAAAGATTTCCTTTTGGCAGCTCTAGCTTTCTTTTCATGTTGTTGGAGTTCATATTAGCATCTTTGAAGAATATGGGCATGGAGGACACATGGAAGGTCAACATGGTAATGAATTGGTCGACTTGTAGAACTAATGGCATAGCTGTACATCACATAAACAGTCCACATATCAACATGTACATTCTTTTTGGGAAGATGATTTCTCCTTGAATGAAGGTACAAGTGTCCATGGCTTCACCATGGAAAATTCCATCGCTTGAGAGATCCATTTTGAAGAGTTTGGGGAAGAAATGGAAACATATTGACAGCCGTTTTGAGTTGCGTGGAGCAACATGTGTTTGGGGCAGCCATTGGCTTGAGAAAGGAATGAGCCTAGAAATTGATTGAGGGCTTAATAGTGGATGTCATGACACTTTCAACACTTGAGGGCAAACTCCAAAACACAAGTACAGCAAGGTACAAGTTTAGTTGGGAGCTTCTTTTCCATGGGAAGAGTTACAAGTAGACATTGTATAATAAGGTATGTTGGGACACCTTCATGGATATTGCAATTGCTTGAGGACAAGCAATTTTGGGTGGGGAGAACTGTAATGTCCCCATTTTAAAATTAAATGTAATATTCCAAATCGGAATATTTTAAATTAATTAGGTTTTCTCGGAATTCCTTTTTAAAATAATATTTTATAACATAATAATTTAAATAATAATAAAGTCAAATTGGATTAATTGTTTATCTCTGAATATGGATTTTGAATATTACAAAATCACACCACACAAGGTTTCGTCCTTGGGTTCGATAACAAGGGTTTTCATCCTTGAGATCATGTTTGCCATTAAAGGGTTACGTCCTTAAGAGCCTTGTTGATGCTTGTACAAAATTACATGTTTGAATTCATAATTGGAGGCTTGTAATACTTCCACATCTCTTCTCCCTTATATAGCCTTTAAAAACTTCTCACAAAGGAGGCGTCCCATCCAAGAAACACCTCTTCACCAAAAGATGTGACCATTGACATTTCCGTCAACAATTCCATTAACATTTCCATCGACATTTTCGTTCACTTCCGTCAACAATTTCGTTTGACACTTCCGTTCACTTCCGACAACAATTTTGTTTGCCATTTTCATTCATATCCGTTTAATGGTTGTTGTATTAAATGGCAGCTTTGCTCTTTGGCAACGATTTCTTCATGTGAAATGGCAGCGCCTCTCCTTGAATTCAGCGATCTCCTTGGGGATATTACAGGCCTCCTTGCTTCAAATTGCTTGTCCTCAAGCAACTGCAAATTGGAATGTTCAAGAAATAAGGCTCATCCCCATGTTGCATCTTCTATTGACAATCCAGAAGTAGAAGGATCATATGAAATCCATACGAGCAAATACCGTATGACAACCTTAGTCTCATTGGAACCCATCAAAATGCTAGAAAAGTTTGTATATATTTTCCATGAGACAATTTTACAAAGAACCAACACTCTGAAATCTTTAAGTTTCTTGTTTTCACTCAACAGTGAAGGATAGCAAAAAAAAAAAGGAATAGCTCTTGTCAATCGAAAAGTGGATGCAAACATTTCTAACAGACATGTACTTTATATTATGCAAACCCTTTAAGCCATTTCTTATGATAGAGTACCAAGTACGTGTAGAATTTCCATGGAATACAAACATAGATCCTTTAATGGCCTAACGTTGATCCATGATTTTCTCTTGTTCAGAATCATAGAAAAGTATAAATGTATAAAAAAAATCTTGCACATTCAACAGTGCATATATTATATCTGTAGAGTCTTTTGCAAATAACTCAGCTTCATTAAAATTATCAGACTGATAATCCTTTTGCAGCCATGATATACCAAACTTCACAACTAATTCAATTTCGCTAGAATATGGTTGCATCTATGAATTCAAGGGAAATGAATCTATTCTCTCTAGTAAAAATAGGGAGCTATGCTTGGAAGATTTAACGGTGAAATGAAATCCCACATGACTATGATAGACTATAGGGGAACACCAAACAAAATATGCTAGCTACTCTTTATCAAATGGCTTGTGAACAATATACCAAAACAGGTTTACCATAGCATGTGCTCTCGTGGAAAATAGATCTAATTGGAAAATAATCTGAACACAAATATTCATATCCAACTTGTTCTTAATAACTTTGTTTTTTACTTTTCGGGCTCTATGCGAAAGATCTAGCTTTTGATAACCGACCAGAACTTGTGCAAGTAATGTTGATACAAATGTATCTTCAAACGAATCTATAATTTTATCAACATTTGCCTCTGATAGTTTACCATGGCAAAGATCGATGATATTGATGAACCTAAACAAATCTAAGAGAAATGTTGTCATGTCTGGAAGAAACAATGAAAGGAGGCAGGAAAACTGGTTATCAATGTTGGGTAGTTTGCCCAAATATTGTGAGTGCGTTTTAGATTCTATACTAGCATTTTCTAACTCCTTTCTTTGTTCTCTCTTACAAAATCAGAACTTCCCTTTGTGACTTGAAATGTTTTGACAAATTTAAATGCTAAGAGCAATATCTTTTCGCTCAAACCATATATCTTGATTTTAAAAATGCAGGTTCCAGACGCACAAATTTTGCTATTTAACAGAGCCACATTTGTTTGATACGAAATCTATTGATGAACATCCAAGAATAGTGAAGCATACATTTCTCACAGTACGTTGGACTTTATCGGTAAAAACCCTAATATGTTATCACAGTTTATGAAGTCGGCCTCTATATTAGGAATTTTATTTACTTCGTAATGCCATACTTTGATTGGATGATCATCTACTACACATTTTGGAATTTCAAGGTTCTGTTTGAAATTCTGCATGCTAATTGAGTTTGTTGTACAATAATGCTCCGGCATATAATTATGTTTAAGTGTCAGATGTAAAGGAGTCTCTCAACAAGGGCCTTTTCCTTTCCTCTAAAATAGAAAATAGAATGTTTTCAACAATGTAATGACCACCAAAACATGGTTTGCGTTGGACATTTGACAATTCATAGGGCCATGATTGGGTCACTATGTCGACTCGCATATTTTGTGATTTTTAGAAAATTTAAACTTTCTAATATCAAGTTTGGATCCCATGTTTTGAATACAAACTTCCCATGAAGAATGTCTTCTTCCCTATACACTAACAAAGGTTTAACCATTTTAGATGCAAAGCCAAGTTCAAACTGTTGAGACTCACGATATTGTAACTCTAGGAATATGAAATTTGAATTATGGATAACTTCAAGCTCCTTAAAAATCCACGCTTGAGGACCTACATCCTCTAATAGCTTGATGTATGGATACACAACCTTTATATTTAATATGAACAAACTTGGACTTTTTTGTCCAGTTGTTAGGTTCACCATATCCTTGGAATGCCATTCATCAACATCCTTTAATAGCCCATCATCATAGTTTATTTCTTTCAATATCACCTGAGCCCCTCCTACTGAAGAAGCAGACATAAATCAGCTTCTCGTTCATTTTTTGTTGTGGATGGTTGTGTGTAATTTATCTCTAAGTCACAGCCCTCAAGTGTAGCATTTCCAAGATTAACAGTTACAGTTTGATTGCCTTTATTGATTTCTGAATGTTTTAAGCACGCCTCCAAGGACTCTCCATGTTCAACATGTGAATTTCCTATTACTCCAAGATAGCCAAGCAAATCTAAAAGAAAAGGTACACATGTATAATCTTGTTTGTTATCCATAATATCACTGGAAGTCTCTTCGGTATCCTTCAACAAGTGAGGTGCATTTAATGATTGTTCGTCTTCCAAGGCATCAAGGTTATCTGGTGGACGTTTTTTCCATATTCTATCAATTATTTTGGTTGGCTCTCCATCTTGTTTATTTTTAAGACCGTAGCCCATGATATCTTGTTGATAGTGTGCCTTAATTAGACAATCAATTAGTTTATTAAACATAGAACCGGTGTTTGAAGAACAATCCTCAAGACCTCTTTCTTGCACACACTGAAGTTCATCTTCACTATGACATAGACAACACATATCAACATCATCATTAGTGTTTTGGATAGATAACTCATGTGCATCTCTAATATCCAAAGTTTTTATGTCATTTTTCTCAATAGACAAGTGTCCATAAATATCTTCTTCTTGGATAAGTATGTTTGGGCATTCCCTTAGTTCAATGTTGGATGCCTCATTCATTTGCTCCTGGATAGGGAAGTCAGTCTTGGAACTTGTCATCTTCCTTTCTTCTGGGACCTCTTGAAGATTGAATTTCTCGTCATATTCAGTACTGCCATAACTATGATTCACAAACTCATCTTCCTCATAGTTCCTGTTTCCATTCCATGACTCTTTTAAATCCAAATAGTTTGAAAAAGATATTTATTTTTGAATCTCTACTGAAAGGGCATTGTACGACTCGGAACTGTTCGTAATTTCTTTGTGTAGTGACCCCATGCTTCATAGGCTCGCAAGAAAAACAACTCTGATACCACTGTAATATTCCAAATCGAAATATTTTACATTAATTTGGTTTTCTCATAATTCTTTTTTAAAATAATATTTTATTACATAATAATTTAAATAATAATAAAGTCAAATTGAATTAATTGTTTATCTCTGAATATGGATTTTGAATATTACAAAATTACACGAGAAGGGGTTTCGTCCTTGGATTCGATAACAAGGGTTTTCGTCCTTGAGATCACGTTTACAATTAAGGGGTTACGTCCTTAAGAGCCTTGTTGATGCTTGTACAAAATTACATGTTTGAATTCATAATTAGATGCTTGTAATACTTCCACATCTCTTCTCCCTTATATAGCCTTTAAAAACTTCTAACAAAGGTGTCCCATCCAAGAGGCACCTCTTCACCCAAAAGATGTGACCATTGACATTTCCGTCGACAATTCCGTTAACATTTCTATTCACTTCCGGCAACAATTTCGTTTGACACTTCCGTTCACTTCCGACAACAATTCTGTTTGACACTTCCGACAACAATTCCGTTTGACACTTCCGACAACAATTCCGTTCATATCCGTTTAATGATTGTTGCATTAAATGGCAGCACTGCTCCTTGCAGCAATTTCTCCTTGGCAATGAACCACTTGGAGAGTATTTCGAGGCATATAAGGGATGGAAAGTACAATTGTACCTTCAAGGAAAATTCATAATATTTTTGTGAGGTATTTTCAGCAATTTGTCCTATTATTGTACCCCAAAAAAGGTACTCAATTCTCTAAATAATTTTCAGCTTTTTGTAAATATTCTCATAGAAGCATCCAAAACTTCTCATATTCTGAAAGTGCAAGATAGTTGAATAATTTGAAGCTCTTGAGGAAGAACGGGCTTTTGAGAGGGTTGTTACTGAGGGATAATATAGATTTGCAGAGTCATAGAAGCTTCTTAATTATCTAAATAATTTCCAGCTTCATATTAGAGGCAAATGTTGATAAAGTTATAGATTTTCAGAGTCATAGAAGCATCCAAAACTTCTCATATTCTGAAAGTGCAAGATAGTTGCAATCTGCTTGACTTGCCACTAAATAATTGAATTGAGAACTGCTTTCAAAGCATTTGTAAATATTCTCAAGGTTTGTCTCTGATATACGCCCTAAATTTCTCAAAGCTTCACGATCTCCTTCAGTCACCATTTTATCTACCCTGAAGCTCCAATTTTGCCCTGCTTTCAGGGTTGCTACCTGAGCCAATCTTTAAAATTGAAAGTGCCTTCAACAAAACGAAAAAAGGAAACACATTGTGCCAGAGGCACTTAGAGGAAGATATAAACAACTAAAATTATTTACAATATGCACACAAGCACTTAGGGAAAAGAAAATGTCTAACCTACCCTAAACTAACCAATCAGAAGGCTACCTAAACAAAGCCATTGACTAGTTCTACAAAATAGCTGCCCTTTCTTATCAATCTAGAATGTTTTTCATATTTGAGGGCAGCCAACTAGAGGCAGAGAAGGATTGGGTGCTCAATGAACTAGTGATATGCTTCTCCAAGGACAAAAACAAACTCATTTACCCACTTGAGTTGACTGGAAATACTACCATGGAATGGATAAGTTGGTTGACTTTGGCCTCCCTGATGCTCAGTCTTGTGCTCTTGATCAAGCACAACCTATGATGACTTATCCTTGCTAGCCTCCAATCGGGCCAGGTACTTGATAGGGCATCCTCTTGAGAAGACAGGTACTTCTCAGTTCCTCTATCCTCCTGTTGATTAGGATGCTCTTCTTGAAACACATGTTGCTCACGAATTTCTTCTTTAAGAGATGTTAGTTTGATGTTAGAACTTGAACAAAAGTCCTCTAACTCATCCCAAAAGAATTCTTCTTCCAATTGCTCTTCACTCTTCTGCACAAGAGGCCTCATCACAGCTTCATAGCAATTCCCCTGAAGGTTTGAAAGAGTTTTAAGGTCCACTTGAAGCGTAGATTCTTCTCTATCATCCTATCCAACTTGATGAGCAGCCTTATGCACATCAATCTCCCCACTCCCATTAACAAGACTATTCTCATGCCCCTCTTCGTGACTGAAGACTTCATTGTATGGCATCTGGTCAAACAAGAATACCAACTCCTGCTTCTCATGCTTGCCCATTTGCTCATTGTTCTGTTGTTCCAGCTGCTCATGTTCATCTCCTTGCAACAGATCTGAATTTTTTGGTTTGGTGGCACAACGAAGGCTATCAATAATTATTTCCTCAACATCTTCACTTGAACTATCCTCCTCTTCATCTAAACAGTCTTCATTTGTTCTCCATACAAAGGGTCCTCCTTTGAAAAGGGAGATGGTGGGAGGGCAAGAGGGTTCAACTGATGAAGTAAGAGTGGCCTTAACAAGGCTGAGCATCCTGAAATCAGGATGCTTGGTCCAAGAAGGCTACCAAGGTTGAGTAATTTGAAGCTCTTGAGGAAAAATGGGCTTTTGAGAGGGTTGTTCCCAAGGGATGATAGGTTGAGATTGCACAGGACCAGGCTCTTTCAAAGGATGGAGACTTCTAAAACTTGGGATTTTAAAACAAGGAGACTTACTTGGAAGTTCAGAAGGTTTCCCCTGTTTGAAGCTTGGGATCTTGAATGTAGAAGTTTCCTTTCTCATAGGCTGATCCACAGTTGTAGGAGAAGCTTGATTGAAACAGGGAATGGAAGATGCTGACTGAGGTCTGATTTCTTGCACATGAGCAAGCACTTGACATATTTGCTCCTCTTTGGCTGCAATTTGCCTAGCCAAGCACTCTTTATCATGTCTTTCTTGCTCACTCACCTCCTGCTGATGGAAATAAGCTTGACAAGCAAGCTCTTCTTGCTGCCTACTATATTCCTACTCTCTTTCAATCTCCATCAGCTATTTCTGATAATCAAGCTGTATATCATTGATGCTTTTTTGGGGCTGATTAAGAGGGTCATACTACTGATTTAAAGCAACATAGCCTTCAAAGGGCTGATTATAAGCATGAGCAAGTTGCCGAGAGGGCTGAACAGGGGTGGGAAGGAGCCAATCATTATGAGAATTAGGATATCCTACTGTGACAGGGCTATTTGGGATAAAACCAGCAGCATTTTCAGTCTGATATGGATGGTAGGAGGGCATAGAAAATGCATTTTGACAAAGGGTAAAGACATATTTTCCATGATAGTTTCACATATTAGAGCATCAAACAAGCAAGAAACCCATTAGAATATTCTTTAAAAATAAACAATCGGGTCTGCTTCTTGAAGAATGAATACATACCAACAGAGTCACCAGGTGATTAGATACTTCAAAAGAAGGAAAAGAACAAAAATATCACCTAAATCCTGATCTTTGATAATCTTAAAGTGCTTGGATTGCTTAAACCAGTAGATTTGATCCTCGGAGTCGCCATGGTGTTGAAGAAACTGCCCTAAATGGCAAGATGCACTGAAGAAGACACCAAAATTCTTCAATGGATGATATGAGGATCATCAAACTGTCCCACCGGGCATGCTAGAAACATTTATCACTCCAAGCTTGCAACCTTGAGGATAATTCATGGCACGAAAATGCTAGGAGCTCGGCTTGGACACTAGACGCGAACGGGCACTAGACCGGAACGAGCACTTGCACTGACATGTTTGAAACCTCCCACGCACGTGAATGGTTCAAGGCTTCAGTGAAACAATGGGATCACCCCCAAAGAAGTGGGACTCTTGCGCCCCTTGGGACAAACCTCCAAAGAAGGCCGACTTCCTTCTAATCTAAGTGCATTTGGTTTAGGACAAGCGCACAGACCTATAAAGAGCAGAAAGGAAGTCTACTACTAATGCTAAACCTAATCTCAACAAAGGAAAAGGGAGAGAGAGGGTGAGGAGTTTGCTGAAAGGAAAAGTGGTGATGAACCAAGAATAAAGCAAGCACCCCTACAGCCTTAAAGAACACGAAGCAACTGCAGAAAACGAGAAACTATTACACAGTCCCCAAAATGGACACTACTTGCATAAGTATTTCGCATGGAGTCACGGGAACACAATGCAGCACTATGGGGGCGACAAATGATCTACAAATAGGATGCGCATAGACCCAGGTGTGCATAGAATATGACCTGCAAGAGCGCGCCAAGTTTTACATAGGTGCAAATCGATGGACAACAATGCGAGGGAAAATATGTCCACAAACAAAGATCAACAACCATTAAAATGCACACAAAATGCAAGAATCATGGAGAGGTAAACTCAATATTTTCATTAGTCACTGGGTTCAGTTCGCAAAAGGCTCATGGAAGACATCCTAGTGGCATTTATGTGCGTAAAAAATGTTCCCCCCTTATACAATGAAAGACCCAACTTTTATAGATACAAGAAGCCCATGGGTCATTAATTACATTGGAGAAATATAGATGAGAAGATTAAATAGAAGTCAAAGCCCATGCTTATTGAATTTCGATTGCAATCTAGATGCGGAGGTAGCTGGAGGGATTCCTTGAGATCTGTTGGATGTCATGTCCTATCGTTTACTACAAGTCCCCATGCTCACGCGATTAACGGAATTTAATGGTCATATCAAAGGGTGGTTGAGATCTACATTGGGATTTGTTCCTCAGCGATCCTCTTTTGTCTTATTAGCCACCAGTCCAATCATTATGTCTGTTGGAGCTGATCGCTCGTGATTCTAAGGTCCTTTTTGGCAAGGTCTGACACCTAACAGTTTAATGCTTAATCGCCCATTCAGGTGGCTTTTACCTTCAAGCACTGGGCACGAATGAGCACTGGGCCGCATTTACTAATTACTTGCGTGGTAGTCCCAACTCCATTTTGGACGCGCACACTCCCTCGTGCCCTTGTCTTTGAGCATTTGTCCTTGGGCACGGATCCTCGCGAAGGCCAAAACCTTAGCAAAGCGCGGAATCTTGATTCCTTTTAATCTAGCCTCCTCGCAAACTCCCTATGAACCTTGAGGAACCGTGCTCCATGAAGCACGGAGCTAAGTCCGGGGGTGGTTTTTCTCCTTGCGTGCACAGCCATCATGTTAAAAGAGTTCAAGGTCATGATGATTTGCAGGGTCAACAACTAACAAGCGTCAATATGATTGATGTAGCTAAAGGAAACGAAATTATGGAAATTACCAGAGCCAAAGTGAAGAAAGCCAATTACCCAACCCATGTACAAAGAAGGATAGGTTGGCCAAAGCAAAGGTGTAAGTCATGAGGACTATGGTCAAAGAATGGCATCAATCGTGGGAACATACAAGCACACTAACGAGCACACTGCTGAAGATAGCTACCTTATTGCAAAGAATTCCATAACTCAAGATTGTTATAATTGCTACCATACAACACATTGGCCCGAACATGGAGCATACAATGGTGCACCTAAGGTCAAATGGTGTAACGTCGTGTGATGGGGAAAGAAAAATGCAAAAGAATTAACCCATAGTCAAGCCCCCCTTGTCAAGTGACCAAGTGATTGATCCTATGCTCCAAACAATGAATCTAGCCCAACAGCCGACAATCGTGCAAATGGAAATTTAGGGCATAAATTTGACAAACACTATCGTCAACGATGGTTTTGGCATGATTGTTCTTCTAAAGGAGACTTGGACTAGTCTTGGGAGGCCAACACTATCAAGTCAAGGTTGGTTAACAGCAACTAAAGTCTACCATACATAGAAAAAGAATATAATCTCCATATAAAACAAAGGCCGAAAGTATGTCATAGATTTAATCAGTGAGGAAGCAGTGTCATCAAACTCATTAGATTCAGACTCCGAAAAATGCTCGATGTATGGAAATTGAGGTATGATGGAGCCAAATGATGGAATCTTGGAGTTACAGGCATGCTCTAAAGATGATGCGAACTTTGTCAATGTTCCCTTCTGTTGGCAGATAGAAGACGATGAATTGTTCTTGAGATTAAAGAAGGCCATGGCTTATAGCAGGATGATCAAAATCAAATGTTGGTGATGCCAAGTCCTTCTGGACCTTCAATATCACAGTCAACCTACCCACCAAAAATCAAAGAATATAATGTTGGGGGTACAAAGTTCGATGATAAATTGGCCCCCCAATTTGAACAAGTAGACGACATGAAGTCCAAGGAGCCGAACTCGAGCGTGAAAATGGGGTCTAATAAAAAAGGTGAATTAGGGACTTCTTTTGGAGTATAGTAGGATACGACGGATATGCTCAACCTAGATAAAGAGAGTCATTGCACGAAGGCAAAGGAAGTGTTGTCATGTCCAATACTTGCAGTTCATGAATTTTGAATCCAGGGCAATTGTGTTAAAAAGACGATAGAAGTATTGTCATGATAGACATTTAAGGTCGCAAGTGTTTTATATTCAATAGTGATCAACACTAGGAAGTCAAACCAAAAAAATTTAGCATCCTCTACATATGGCCATTTAAAATCAATAAGCTAATGAATAATGGGGCCGAGTCATGAACAAATATGGACAATACAAGATGTAAAGATGCAGTAAGTGGGTTCGAATTGATATCAAGATCCACCAAGCACAAAGCTAAAGGGACACATATGGTCAGCCAATAATCACATTGCATGAACAGCAAGACATCATTAGACCACAGGACTAGAAGGGAATCGAAGAACCACATGGAGGAGCATACATTCATGAGGGAGCAGGGTTGTACGAGCAAGAAGCACACAATCAAACAGGGATGCCATCTAAATAGAAAGGCGGGGCAACAAGTATCATACACATCCTCTTAGGAGCTTCGCATATAGCGAGCATCGTACGGCCTGTGTTCCACCATTAGAGTACGGTCAGTACCCATATGACCCACACACGATTGTTGTATGGCCAATAGGGAACTCTCATTGCACGTCCATGCTAATAGTACATGTGCAATTCTCCTTGTTATTGTTGAAGGATTAATGGCTTTTATAGTGATTTGTCCTTGATTTTCAATTTTGGTAACTTGCACATTGTTGGAGATTCTAAAGCACATCCCTCCTACGAGAACAAATCTATTGGTTATTGGGACGACAAGTGAAGTACATGTCCTTGAGATTCTAGGGCTTCACAAATCTTTTCATGTGTCAGCATTACGGTGGGAAGATACACAGATGGTTCTACACCAGCTATATGTATTTTTACACAATGATCTTCTGCAGCAATTGCCACTGTTGATGAATCCCAATCGCAAAACTTTTTTTGTTGTTGAAAATGGCAACACGAGGGAAGAACAAGGATAGTGTTAAAGCTATCTAATCTAACAAGATGGGAATAAACCTTCATCCTTTCTTTGAATTCCTTGGTTTTCGGCACAGGTGTAATTTCACAACAAAGTTTCTGCTTGAGCGTAGTTTCCACTACAAACTCTTAAACAACCATCATTCCACCAACACCATCTTCATTTTTCCTCTTCCTTCTTATTTTTATATTTCTCATTTTGTATACAAGTTGTGTTGAATGAGACTCCAAATTGTTTTCAAGGGGGCCAATGGAGACCATCAATGTTGTTATTGATGTCTTATTAGTAACATGTTAGTAGTCGACATTGTTATATGGTTGATGATTGTATTGTCGGCATTAGGTATTTTGCAATGACTCTTGTTGATCATGTCCGAGTATTGATGGTTGTGTCAACCGACAAACATTAAGTCATTTGTCTTATAAATAGAAGGATATATATCGAGGTATGGGAGCTTGTACCAGATCCTCCAAGTATTGTATCAATTTTATTGAGACTTATCTATTATGAATATAAAGTTGCTATTTTTCTAATTCTATGCTCCACCATGCCAAGTTATGTAATTACTATTCTATATATATTGTTATTGGTAGTCTAGTATCTTTGTAATCATTCTATAGGGATGCCATTCAAATCAAGGTATTATAAGCACCCAATTTTGACACGGTGCAACATTACAGTCCACTGATGACCGTACATCTCCAAAGCATAAAAACATTTGTCGTATCCTCTTTCCAGCTGACTCATTTGTTCACCGAGCCCCTCTGTCTAGTTCCTCTCTACCTCCATCTTTCCAACATGTGCATGTTTTATACTTCAAACTTGCTCTCAGAGTTTTGCTTAGTCTGCAAGCAAAACTGTTGCATTAGTTTGTGAAACCGCCGAATTGCATTAATCGGCGGTTTCGTCATAGCAATCCATACGGAAAAAATCAAAAGTTGGAATTGGAAGAAGAAGAAACGTTACATGTGCAATGGCTCCTCTCTTGCATCGCCAAAACCATTCAGTTGCACCAAAATCTCTTTGTTTGCCTCCATAAGTCTAATTATACCTCATCCTTTGCCTCTCTATAGGTCAGAAAACCATATACTTGTAGCTAAGTTCTATACGATATACTAATAAAGTCACAGTACTGCTGTTATTCCATCTTTTCTTTACTTTAGATTTGTTCATGGAGCTTATGCCCTTGATTTTGTTGATTTCTTGACTCTCCGCACTCTTTGATCATTTGGAGATTACAATCGGAGGACGCTCCAACTCCATCTTTTCCCCTAGTTTGTCATACAGCAAGTGACATGTCAAAGGTTTCAATTTTATTTTGGTAGATTAGATTAGAGTACAGTTGCGAGTTCATTTATTGTTAATTATATTAGTTTCATACATTTAGTATTTTGTTGTGTCATTTCAGTGTATACATGGTTTGTTGTCCCAACTGTGTTTCCCTTATCTAGGGTTATACAAGGTTCGGACAGGGTTCTCTAATAACCCTTATCTTATACTTGTTTTCAACCCCTACATTGTAATGTTCTATCTCCCTTTCAACTGTGATCAACTTGTTTTCTTGTTAGTGTTTGTATTTGTTAAAACATGATGTAAGAGGTTTGGATTGTGCCAATCAATAGCATTGATTTCATACTCTCCTAATACCCATATCTCTGTTAGTAGTGTGTCGGTCAAGCTTTGACATCATTGTGATTTTGTTGTATGTGTAAGTCTCTTGTGTTCTCATTATCCTAATAATTGTGTTAACCTTTCTTGTGTATTAGTTTGTTGTTCCGTGTTTTCAAACATGTAGTTTCAGCCCATCCTTTTGCTGTTTCAGATTTGTATTAATTGTGTAATACGCCCATTGTTTGTTATCAATTGTCTTGTGGTATTTGTTGTCAACCTGGAGTTGCACCCTGAACCGAAGACGTGCTGAAATGGCCGATCCTCTTTCCGGTTGAAACAATGGGATCTTCTCACGAGGGTGGGTGCCTCAATGGTGAGAAGAACCTCCAGAGAAGGCTGGTTCCTATAAGATGTATCAATGGATCTCTACTCTGTGCTGCAAATCTACCATGGAAAAGGGAGAAAGAAACTTGAAAGGGAAATCCTACCTAATGACGGTGATACACCAAAATGTTGATCCACTCTACTTGGAACCTTGAACACTGAATCAAACAAGGGAAAAAGAAGACCTTTGATTTCAATTGATCACTATACATAAATATTTCATGAGAAGGTTCGATCGAATGACCAAAACGTGAGGGAAAACGATGGAGAGAGGTCTGATAAAAGACACTTTGCAGCCACCTAACATCCACTTACAGCTTCATCAAAAGACATAGAACACTGAACATGACCTGCATAATATGATGAGCTAGCAACTAAGTACGAATCAGAATTTGGGAAGGGAGAGAAATCTATCACGTATGCAAATTGTTAAATGAATGTACACTATGCCAGCACTTAAAATCTGAAAGTACAATCTTTCTATTGATTGAAGAGGTTACACAACTCACCAATGGCAGAGTCTGGTCTTACCAAGAGATACAATTCAAGGCTGAAAAGCCAACTTATATAGAAAAGTATACAACAGCCAAGAGATTGGCGCTGAAAATAGAAGAGGTCAACTCAGTCCAACTTGTGTTATTTCAGCCTTCAAATAAAATCTATTTTGTCTTATGCCTTGCATGAAAATCTCTTTGACGTGGAAAATGATGGAGCGCCCATTTCATAATCTTTATTTAGAATAAAAATTAAATTCTTCAAGATTGATCAATGTGCATGGGTCTTGTATAATGCAACGCCAAAACTGAATTTAGAACTCTACTTGAACTGTTGGAACGTTGAAAGATTTCAACAAGCTAAACAAAAGTGCATGCATGAAATTCTATGTTGGCGTAGAAGGGATGAGGTGGACCCAAGTTTGACAAGTCAAACTCTTGCATGGAAAGCCATGCCACATCTTGGACTGAGAACTTCGCTTGAAGCTGAGCTGGAAGTGCCTGAAAGGCTCGGATTGCATGAAAACTAAGGAGAAGAGCATGGCTTATCAACTAGTCAACCTAAGTACGAGGTTTAGTCAACTCCAACTTACTCCCTTTTGTATGAAAAGCTCTTGAAGATTGAGAAGCATGCATGAAATCTTACATCAACTCCTTGGACAGCCATCGATCTCTTGCTCTCATGAATGTATTCCTTCGCCCAGTTCTGTGGAATTTCTTTTGGCTTTTCTTTTTGTCCCTGTTCATTTACACATGTTTATTTGCCGTTCATTTCCTTCGGGCCTTTTTTTTTTTTTTTTGCGGACAAATTGTCCGCGGGAATTGTCTCTTTCATTTCCTTCGGACAAATTGTCCGAAGGAATTGTTTCCTTCTTTTGTTTGGTCCTTTGTAATTGTTTCGGGCTTTACTTTCTGTACATTTCCTTCAAACAAAAAGTCCGAAGGAATTCTGTTTGTTCCTTTCTTTCATAGCTTTTCCTTGAACCATTCTTGTTCATTTCCTGTGGCTTTTGTTGACTTTACTTATTCGTTTGGACTTTTTGTCCAAACGAATTGAATTCTGTCTGTTCCTTTCTTTCATAGCTTTTCTTTGAACCATTCCTATTCATTTCCTGTGGCTTTTGTCGACTTATTCGGTCGGACTTTTTGTCGACAAAAAGTCCGAACGAATAAGTAAAGTCGACAAAAGCCACAGGAAATGAACAGGGATGGTTCAAGAAAAAGCTATGAAAGAAAGGAACAAACAGAATTCCTTCGAACTTTTCGTCTGAAGGAAATGGACAAAAAGTAAAGCCCGAAACAATTACAAAGGACCAAACAAAAGAAGGAAACAATAAGTCCGAAGGAATTCGTTTTCTTGTTTTGTTTCCCCAAATTAATTCCTTTTAGGCTCTTATGTCTTGCCTTTGTCTTGTCTATTTTCCTCGGGTTTTTTCTTTCTCCCAAATTTCTTCTTCCTTCGGACAAAAAGCCCGAAGAAATTCGGGAGAAAGAAAAAACCCAAGGAAAATAGACAAGACAAAGGCAAGACATAAGAGTTCCTTCGGACAAAAAGTCCGAAGAAATTCATCTCATTTGGCTATCTTTTCATGCCCTTCGGGAACTTTTGAAGGGTCCACTATTTATGTCTCTGCCCTCCGCAAGGGCTTCTGTTTCCTTCGATCAAAAAGTCCGAAGAAATTCGGGAGAAAGAAAAAACCCGAGGAAAATAGACAAGACAAAGGCAAGACAAAAGAGTTCCTTCGGACAAAAAGTCCGAAGAAATTCGTCTCCTTTGGCTATCTTTTCATGCCCTTCGGGAACTTTTGCAGGGTCCACTGTTTATGTCTCTGCCCTCCACAAGGGCTTCTGTCTCTCCTTTGTGCCCTTCGGAACTTTTGAAGGGTCCTGCCATCGACCAAGTGCCCTCCACAAGGGCTTTTGTCTGCTCTGTGCCCTTCGAAACTTTTGAAAAGGTCCACTTCACCGACCAAGTGCCCTCCGCAAGGGCTTTTGTCTCTCCTCTGTGCCCTTCGGAACTTTTGAAAAGGTCCACTTCACCGACCAAGTGCCCTCCGCAAGGGCTTCTATCCTTCGGGATTGGCTTTTCGGAAGAATTGAAGGGCACCCGAGCTTTTTGTAGGGCACCCGAGCTTTTTGTAGGGCACCCGGGCTTTTTGTAGGGAACCTGGGTTTTTTGGAAGGCACCCGGGCTTTTTGTAAGTCCCCTGAGTTTTTTGTAATCGTCCTTATTCCTTCGGACTTTTGTCTTGTCTTCTCAACTGTGCTCTTCCTCTTTTCTTTTGGACAAAAAACCCGAAGAAAAAAGCCTTGAACGACTGCCACTTAGTCATTTTTTTGGACTTTTTGTCAGTCCTTTGAGAGCAAGATCTCTCGGACAAAATGTCCGAAGAAATAGTCCACCTCTTATACCCGAAAATTCCTTGGGAAGACAAAACAAATGAACTTAAAGCTTGAATATCTTGGCTGTATTTGCACGTTTGGCTGTAATCAAGCAAGCTACTTGGAAACCTCTGAATGACTAAACTTCACCTGGCTGTAGATGGCCACTTGGGTGGCTGTAAATGCTCATTTGAGGACCCCAAACTGATTCACAAGACCAACTTGGCACCATAGCAAAGTTCCGAAGTGTAGGGGTGACAATTTTGCCCTATGGGGGCAAAAATGTCAACAGCATTATTTAGCCAAAGCCTTGTTTCTTGTTTTTTGTTCTCTATGCATAATGGTCGTTTTCAGCCATTTGTTTGTATGTTCTTATAAAGTGTTAAAGTGTCTTAGATAGTCATCATTTCAGCCTGCATTCAGTTTATCAAAAGAAATACAAAAACATTGAATTGTTTGCTTATTTGTTTGTTTCATTTCATTAAAGCATAGTTGTCAGTTGAAGTTGATAGGTTTTTATGCAAACAATAGAATAAGCACTTTCTATTGTTTATTTTCACTGCTTTGGTTCTTTTATTTAATTAGTTGTTGATCCTAGGGTTCTTTTTACCATAGCATTTTCTACTGTAATTGGATGTCTTTTAAAGTCACATCGACCTACTTTTGGTCATTCATGGACATTAATATTATTATTTTCTTTCTTTCTTTCTTATGCTGCTGAATTTTTGTGACTACTCCGTTAGCCCATCAACTTATTCCTCAATTTGATGCCCTCAACTACCACTTAGAAACTACTGACGAGTATTGGACCCAATGTGTCCAAGCTCCAAGACAAGTGCAACCAAGACCTATTCAGTGCATAAGCCAACCTCAAATGCCCAAACCCCTTTCCTCTTTGCTTTTGGCTGTCTCGATCTGACCCCAAAAATGTCGAGCGCACAAGGAGAACATGTCATTGTCCTTGCGCACAAATTCTAGTGAACCTAACATGAAGGATCTTCCTTTTATTTTTCCTTCTCTTTTCTCTTTTTCAATCCTTCTCTCTCTCCATTTGTTTCTTGGGTGTTCCAACACTCAACATACATCACCAGATTAAAAAGACCTTTAGGTTTAGCTACTTTTTCCAATTTCAAGCAAGCTCTAGATCAAGTTTCCCTGGCAGATTGGGCACATTCTACCTCTCAGGATGAAGTTTATCACCAAAGCGTTAGGATTACCATCCCTTCCTCTACCGCCTTCCGTAAGGGAGATGTGATTTTGGAGTAAATTTGTGCCTCAGCTAATGACTTTCCTACCCCACATAGCCAACATGATTCTAACGTTACGTCTCTTACCAATATTGGCAGAGTGGGGTATCCCCGGATTCTCACCTCTCCTCATATTGAACTTAAAAATCCAAATTCTGATGGAGAGTCTAGACTTGACAATTATAACCATAAAATCAAACAAATGGAAGAAGACATTGCCTATATGAAAATCATACAAACTGTCAATAATGTTAACACTGCTTCAAACAAGTTAACTGAAACATCAGAACCATAACAATTCATTTTGGAGTTCAGCTATCCCCCCATGCCATCCTCAGAACCCCTGGCTCAGACCCTTTACCAATCCAAGGGGGTACCAGGTTAGTCTAACCCTACACCATCTCAAGTAAACAGTGTGGCTAATGCCCTCATTGCCACTCTCGTAGATCACAATCATGATCTTGAGGCCAATCATAATACATCCTCTCCCGAGTTTGTTGCTTATGGAGCCATGCCACATCCAACACATCCCGCCAATCAAGGATATATAGCTCCCTCGCAGCCAACAGAGGCCTCTACTCATCGTGGTCAACCAACTACACCAAGATTTTCCATCAATCCTCCCAATGTCAACTTCAGGTGCATTGCTTCAGCATTTCCTCAACAAGTCCCAGCTTGTTACCACATGTACTCTAAATCAGCTCCATCGGAAAACTATTTCTCCAGCTATATGACTCAACAACCACCTCCGACTCAGGATCCTTCTAAGTTCTACTGCAATCGAACATTCTCATCTTCCTACCTACACTTCATCACCTTCAGTTGGCTATTTGGCCAATCCTTTTATTAGGTGCCATCACTACAGGCACCTATCTTTAGTATCTTAAGAAGCCTCTTAGTATGGTTGTCTGAAGCTTCCCCTTGCCTCATTTCCTCCCTGATTTTCCCAAATTTAAAGGCGAGGATGACCCTAATGCTCACATCAAAGCTTATGGTATGGCCATGAGAGAACTTCTCCCTTGTGATGACATTGTTACTAAAATCTTCCCAAAAACACTAGAGGGAATCAGTCTAGACTAGTATTATTGTCTTCCCAACAGATCCATCTATTCCTTCAAGCAACTTAGTTAAAACCTTTGATATGAACAAACTACTCCGCACGTGCATTAGAGAGTTCTTACACATTAAACAAAAGCCAAATGAATCCGTGACCAACTTTGTTACCAGATGGAGCCAGGTGTTATACTTTTCTGCTAGTGCCCCCCATATGGATTGCCTCAAGCTTTGAGATCTATTTTCTTCAATCCCTCAACAAAGAAATTGAAGATGTTCAAAAATTCCCATACAAGTCTTACGAGGATGCTCTGGATTGCGTCCTCCAAATTGATCAAGCGGCCATAGACAATGGTCATAAAACCAATGGGCCTAATGGGAATATTTCTATATCTAACCAAAACAATCACAACAATCAAAGGAATGGGGTTTATCAAACCAGCAATCTCAGCCCCAAAGTCCTTAACCATAATCGAAATGCAACAACGGATGCGGTTACTAACAATATTCACCCTAAATGCAACAACAATCAACCCAATAACAACAACAGCCATGGTATCAGCAAACGGTGGCCAGAAAAAAAGGAACAATGCTCCTACTGTTATTGTCATGGATTTTCAGAGGCCAAATTATCAAAACCCAAATCAATAATTTCAAAACCATAATCAAAACCAAAATCAAGGTCAAAACCGATATCATAACAATTACCAAAACTTTGGAAGACTTGGGAAGCATGAGCCTCACAAGTATTGCTTCTTTCATAAGTTGTGGGACATGATGTGCATGCTTGTGAGAAGTATAACAAGTTCATTCAAAGATTACTCGAGGATCAAAGGCAACTCTTCATGAAAGTTTTTCTGAAACATGCCTAAGAATCCTCTCCATAATCAAACGAGGTTGACAGCGCCACATAATGTCAACTTAGTAATATACAAAAACCCTTTTCTAGATCATCAACAAGGGCAAGATCCCCATCCATATTACATCTCATCTCAATGCTTAAACATGACACCTTCACAACCTTTGACCTCTCCCAAAGCGTCATCCTTAGAAAATTCTAACCTAGCTCCTTTCCTTGGACAAAAAGGAAAAACTAAACTTATAGGCTTAATGGAGCTCGATACAAAAGAAGTCAACTGTTACCACATGTACCCAAGAGTATATCTCTCCAATGATGATGCTCATGGGGCTCCCAAACCAATTGGAGCCTATGATCTAGTGTTGGATCTTAATCGACTTTTTCTCACATTTATTTCATGGACTTGTTGAAAAATTCTCCTACTCACTGATTGATCTTATTAGAAGCCTTGGGGGATTGGTCATCTAGCCAGTGTTACCCCTCCTCCCGAAGCGCAAATTAACCATATTGATTTTGATGTTTATCTGCCTAGACAAAGCTATAGGGACACAAGCTTTTTCTTTGACATGCGGCAATTTCCAACAAATGTCAAGATCACTTGAAGGAGAGACCCTACTCTCTACCTCAAAGCTTGGGTTTCCAACAATTATGTTAAAAAAGCGATGGTTGATGATGGGGCAGCTATTAAAATTGTCCCCTTTTCTTTCCTCTGCGAGATGGGTTACAATGAAACTAACTACATTTCCACGTGCAACACTCTATGAGGTTATGATAGCCTCAAGTCAACTTCCACTAGGAATAATGTCTTCACTATCACCCTAGGGCCCAAGACTATTCCCACAAAGTTTTATATTAAAGATAAGGATACCAGTCACAACATGATCCTCGGAAGGTCTCATATCAATAGAATGAAAGCTATCCCTTCTATGTTGTTTCAAGAGATCAGATTCTTACATTTTGGAAGAGTCCCTGTTGCCTGGGCAACCCCAACCCATTTGATGCTCACCAAGCTAACCTTAGGAAGAAGCCAGGGGTGCACTCAGATTATTACTTTCCCTCTAATCAAATAGAGAAACCTCTCGCCTGCCCTCCCTCCTCCGAAAAAAGCTCCTAATGAACCTGTCATTGTCACAAAGTGGGTGCCAAAAGCTAGAATTGAGCCGTGTAAAGCACCGCCTGTTGAAAAGTCGGAAGATTCTTTGACAATAGTTGTTTTTTCTACCAATACTACATCACAAATTGTTGAGCTGCTGGAAAAGGATCAACCTTTCTTATTGCCCTTTGACCCTCATGTTAATGGGACTTACACTCCTAAGAGTGTAGTAAAAATCACCATCCAAAGTCTCATAGATGCTGATCAGGCAAGTAGTTGTGATGAAAGTTTCCACATTTTGAAAACTAAGGTTTTTGGGGGACCCTTTTGGCTCCCTGAGGAATGCATTACAGATATGTGCATGGAGGAAATATGTGAGGCAGAGGAAGAGGAGTCCTCCTCACCAAATGAAATCGCCATTCCCAAAAACTTGTGGACTCATCATTTTGATGAAGCCAAGTGTCATCTAGGTGTGAGAGCAGGGACAAGTGTAATCTTTACTTCCCTAGAGGGAGAGATTACACCCTTCACCTTCAAGCTGGGCTTCTTTCACATCAATAACATGGCTGAGTATGAAACCTTGTTATTGGGGCTGCTTGATTCCAACAGTCTTAGGATCCAGAATATCAAAGCCTTCGGAAACTCGCAATTGGTTGTTAATCAAGTCTCTAGTATCTATAAGGTGATCAGAGCATCTATAACTGTATCAAGCTGCAGTTTGTGTCACAATAAGGATTTTGATTTCTTTTCAATTGAAGCCTCATCTTCATCCATGTTCAATCCTCACACTCGAATCTCAAAATCCAAGTTTACAGTTTCAATGAGGGCAAAGCCACTAGTTAAGCATGATAAGGCATATGCAATCATTTTCTATGTGAAGAAGGATGAGCCAAGTACATTGGATTTAACTGAAAACAATGAGGCTATTCATGGTTATCTCCACGCCTATGATGATCTCCCAAAGGAGCATCATAAAAGGGGCTTTCCCTTGCTTCCTCACTCGTCGGATTATTTCAATGAGGATTGTGAAGTTTTAGATGTAGAGGAAGATGCTTTTGATCTTCCCCCTACCCCACCTTGGTTTGAAGAAGGGCACGCTTCTTTGATGGAAGACACTATTGAGATCAATACTGGTACTGATGAGAAGCCTCTTATCATCATATTGGGTGCTACATTAACCCCAAAGGAAGTTCACGCTTAGGGTGAACTTCTCATTGAGTTTTCCGTTTGCTTTTCCTAGGTGTACTATAATAAGCCTAGGCTCGATCCTTCTATAGTGGTGCATAACTTGGTCACCCATGTGCCAAGTTGGTCAAACAGAATTTGAGACTTATCAAACCAAAAGTTGCCTTGATGATCAAGGAAGAGATCAGTAAACTCCTCAAAGGTGGTTTTATTAAACCTATGGATTACTCTATGTGGATCTCTAACATCATCCCCATTCTCAAATAGAACAGTAGAATTAAGGTATGCATTGATTTCATAGACATTAACAAAGCACGTCTAAAAGATGATTTAAGAGATATTAACAAAGCATGTCCTACAAATGATTTTCTTTTGCTTTCTATTGATGTCATCATCAATGTTGCAGCCGGCTTCGAAATGTTATCTTTGATGGATGGTTTATTTGGTTATAAGCATATCCATGTTTCTGAAGAATATCGAAGGAAAACAACTTTTACCACCCCTTAGAGAACATTTTGTTCTATGTTGTCATGCCCTTCAGCCTCAAAAATGTTGACGCCACTTACCAAAGGGCCATGACTCATATTTTCCATGACCTAAACCTCACTGTAGAGTCATATGTGGATGATCTCTTAGGGAAATCTAGGAAACGGGCTGATCACCTTAGGGATCCGAACACCATCTTTACTCGTCTCAAGGTGAACAATGTCAACTTAACCTTGAGGAATGTGTCTTTAGAGTCGTTACTAGAAAAATCCTAGGATACATCGTTTCTAGGCGTGAGACCGATATTTATCTTGCCAAAACCCGTGACATTCTAGAAATTCTCCCTTTTGAGGATGAGCATGGCATCTATTCTTTCCATGGTAAGCTTGGGTCCATTCGGAGGTTTGTTCCAAGCCTTACCTACGTTGTTCACCCTATTAATGAATTGCCCAAAAATGAAAGTAATCTACCTTGGACCCAACATTGTCAAGATGCTTTTGATGTTGTTAAGAGGTTCCTAATGCCCCCTCCCACGCTCATGCCACCTAAATTGGACAGGCCTCTTATTTTTTACTTAGAGCAACAAATGTCCGTATAGCAAGTATCTTGGCCCAAGAGGACAATGATGGAAAGGAATGAGCCATTTAGTTCATTAGTTGCAATTTTTGGACTATTCAAAGAACTAAACCCGAGTGGAAAAAGAGTGCTTGGCTATTGTGTTCACCACAAAGCACCTGAGACACTACATGCTAAATCAAGAGAATTGAGTTATTATTAAATCCAAACAACTGTGCACCTTTCTTGCCCAACCTTTGCTCTCCAAAAGAATTGGCCATTTATTACATTGATCAAGGGTTTGAACTCACGTATGTGAATCAAAAGTTTGTTAAAGCCCAAGTCATAGCTAATTGGCTAGTTGATTCACTCATGGACGGTTCAAACCCTATAAATGATAATTTCACAAATAGGCATATTTTTCTCATTGACTTGCCTCTTATAGCTCAATGCCCTTTGTACACAGACATCGCCAATTTTTTGATAGATTCGATCTTATGTTGCGGGGTCCACCCCTCAACAGGGGTAGCACCTTCACATGGTGGTGTCCAAGTATGTCTTGCTTGACAATGTTATTTATCATCGTGTCTTTGATGGCATCTTACTTATGTGTGTTGATATGGCCGAGTCTATCAAAGTTTTTCTCAAATGCCACAATGGTGTTTTCGAGGATCATGTTGGTGGTCATATGACTGCCAAAAAGATCCATTGTATGGGCTACTTTTGGCCCACCTTAGAGCATGATGCAATTGAGTTTGTTAGAAAGTGTGCCAAGTGCCAAGAGTTCTCTCATGTTATTCGTATCCCTTCTCAGGGTCTACAATCCATTTTACCCCAAGGCCCTTTTCTACTTGGGGCATTGATCTCATCCGGAAATTCACACCGGCTTTCTCAGACAACCACCACCATATCATCATTGCCACTAAGCATTTTACTAAGTGGGTGGAGGCCATGCACCTGAAAACGATTATGGGCTTAGTCATTGCAAAATTCATTTTAAATTAGATTATTTGTCAATTAGGCATCCCTCATGTCATTATCTCATATAATGGCACCCCTTTCAAAAACCCATGATGTACATGAGTTAAGGCAAAAGTTTCACATATCACATCACATTGCCTCTTTGTACAACCCTGAGGCCAATGGGCAAGCAGAAGCAACGAATAAGACCCTTAAGTCCATTGTGGTCAAAATTGCTAAAGACAATAAGAAGGTTTGGCATCTTCAACTTTATCCCGCCTTGTGGGATTACAGAATCATTATTTGCACACCCATGTGGGCAACCCCATATTCTTTAGTTTTAAGTTTTGAATTCATTCTTATCTTGGAAATTGAACTTCCTAGCCTCATAGCGACTCTCTAGGGTTTCCTTAACCACGAGTATAGAGCCGCTCATTTAGTAGAGTTAGATTTGTTAGATAAAAAGACCAAGTGCACAAGACTTACATAGCTTGTGTGTCCAAGCAGTATAACAAAAAGGTTCATGCTCGCCCCATCAAAGTGGGCAACCTTGTGTTAAGATTAGAAAGTTGTATTGATAAGAAAGCCAACAAAGGTCATAAATTTAGACCCGAGTAGGTGGGTCCTTATCTGGTAACAATAGACTTTGGTAATGGGTCCTTCCGTTTATGCACGTTGGAGGGCAAAGAGTTTGATGATTTTGTTAACTCTTTGCACCTCAAATGCTATTTCATATAGTGGCACCATTTCCACATTTGCCCTTTGTATTTCATAAACCTTGTATTTGCATTTCCGCATTTCATTTTCATTGCATTTTTCTCCTTTGTTTTGTTTGGATGATTACCTAGCAATTATTTCACTTGGTAAAAACATTTATCTTTCAAAAACAGCTATCCCATTTTACATACATCCTACCACCCGCTACCCCACATATATTTTCTCGCAAAACCCACCTTGAGGTGGAGATTGGCATTTGTCCATATGAGTAATGTGACCCGACTTCCCTTTAAATCTCCTTTCTCGAGGATTTTTCTGCCCATCTCCTGGTCCAGAATCTTGCATAAGGCAAACTTTCCCATTTCTAGTTCTCATTAAGCAAAATCATAAGAGGCTCTTTTGAAACCCCAATCAGTTAAAGTGTTTGTTCATCTTCCTTGTCTCTCAGTTATGAGCCCTCACATCTTACTAGTCACATGGAGCCAAGGTCCGGAGGCAATTACTCATAATTAAAAATATACTAAAAGGTATCATAATTGTCCATTCTAGCTATTAGTGTTGAGACCTAGCATCTTCCTAGTTGCATGGGGTGAAGGTGTGGGAGTAATTCACTTATCTTTTATATTAGATTACGTCTCACTTGCCCATTCTGGTCTTTGGCAATGAGCCATTGCATTTTCCTAGTTGTGTAGGATCAAAATCTAAAAGTATGATACGCCCTTACTCACCGTATCTAACTCTCGATGAAGAGCCACTACTTCTTATGAATTGCATGGAGTTAGATTGGGGGGTCACCATTAAAATAAAATCAATCAAAATGCTGAAATGGTATAAGTTTTGAGCACCTCATCTTTCAAAATTATTCAGAACAACTATTTCTAAAAAAAGAGATCTTTTCGTTCCCCACGATTCGACCTAGTTGGCCATCTTCAGATCTAAAGTCTAGACAAAGCCTATAAAGCGCCTATACATTGAGACCCTGATCTAAAAATCCTGAAGTTTCTATCCTATATTTGGTTTGGACCAATATCGATCTTTTCCCCACTGTGCTTATTCCTATTAAAACTCTCCTCTTTCATCTGCCCTGCTCCTACATCCCCTATTTCATTCCAAACTATAGCAATTTAAAGTTTTTTGTTGTGAAATATTTTAACTAACTGCTACCTCCAAAATAAAGTGTTAAACATCCATATACATTTCCATACATTATTTTTTTTCATACATGTTTCATTTGCAATATCATATTTTGCATAGTCATAAGTGAAACTATCTTAGCCATCCATGTGCATAAACAAAAGAAAAAAATTCATCAAAGTCAAGACATATTTTTAGCCATGGGCAAAATGATATATATCAATACAGTGTTTGTATGAATACAAGGTCATCACACTTGGGGACAAGTGTGGCATAGTCTATCCGTCATGCTAGGTCCAGAAAATAGTAAAAGTCTAAGCTAATATATCTATTTGTGAGGCCTTATTTCTCACACTGCTAGTTTTGTTGGACTTTTTGGTTATTGTACTCATGTCATGTTGTGACATGCTTTGCGTATTTGAGACATTTATTAGTACATTATTACTAAGACAACAAATTTTATGTTATTGATGCATACTACATTATTGTATTAGTTGAGCTAATACTACTTTATCATGTGATTTAAGATTATAAATATATGGATGTTAACATGTTGAGATTACCTCTTGTGGATTATGAAGATGTTATGCTTTAGATGTTTTACGTATGCATTTTGTATTTAAAGATATAATTGGAGATGTTTACATCCTGCAGCTTTAACTACATAGGGTAGTGCAATTTTATGTGTGGAATGATGTCCAAGTGATAGGGGAGGCCAAGTAGGGAATTGGGACTACGCCAAGCATAAGTGCACCTTTGGTTTAGTTGCATAGTAGCTTCTTGTCTCCATTAAATTAAAATCCAATCCTAGTGTCATTCTTTAATCTGGTTTTGAGTTTTGACCCTCCTAGCACTATTCATACCCCCTTGGCACTATTCATTACCTTTTTACAAGACCTTAAAAGTCACCTTAGCATTATATTTGTCATAAAAGTAAATGTGAAAACACTTAACTGGTCCCCTTAACCAAAAGTCAAATGGGAACTTGGACACATGTTTGTAAATGGATATAAAGTGTTTTCGAGGTGGTTGTAAGTGCATTTAAGACTCCTTGTGACCAAAGGATGGGCTAAGACTTTTTTTTAGTGTTGATCAAACTTTAGGACAGTCCATGTGTCCATTCATGGCATGGGGAAGTGAGATCATTAATGGGTGTGTGTAAGTCTTGCTTGCCCACATGGGTACGTAAGGTGAGTTAATGTAAGAGAAGACTTTTTGAAGAAGGTCCAAGGAATGGAAAGGGACAAGTGTGACCTTCTTATTGGTCATTGGGTTGGAGTGTTTTGTCTATAAAAACAAGAAAGCCTTCCTTAAAAGAATTTTTTGCTCATTTTGAAAATTAGAGAGTTGAGGAGAGCTTGAAGAAGGAAAGAAAGATCTTGCGGAGGAGAACGAGAGCTTGGTTTGGGAAGAATCTAGCTTGCTCCCAACACTTGTAGGAGATTCCCTTATGTAGAGCCAAGAGGTGGAGCTAAAGTAGGCTTCCATATCACCCATATATTTTCAATATTTTGTTTTAAAAGAGCTATCTTTCTTTCCTTGTCTTAGGTTTTTTGAAAGGATGTACGGCCATTTGGCTTGCCCTCTCTCCTTGTTGATTTTCATGGTTGTGCCTATAGCCATCATGTGTATTTTTATTGCCTCTCTTGGCTTGGAGATGCAAAATCCCTCCATTTTTTGTTGGTTGTTTTTAAAGCCCATTTTAAGATTTAAAATCGTAATATTATGTTGTCCGAATGGGCTTAGATTGTTCTACATGTTAGGTGCATTCATGTGCAGGGTTTAGACAAGGGAACCAAGTTCCAAATTGTCCTACAAAGCTCCAATGCAAGGGGTTTTGGCAAAGGAAAACCCTCATGTTTCCAAGGTCCTCCCATGTCAAGGGAGAAGGGTTTGGACAAGAGAGAAACTCGAAGTCTTCCTTCTCCCACCCCCATAGTGTGGAAAGTGGATACCCTTGTCCACAATGGGTGAGTGTGGAGTTTGATAGCTATTGATTCTAGTGGCTGCCATGTGTGTTTTGTACATGGTCATAAAAGAAATATTTTATTGATGTTTCATGAGTATTACCTTGAGGTGAATGTGGACTTCTTTTGATATAAGAAAGTTGTTAGTTGAAACACTAGTGGTACCTCCTAGTTGAGCTTATTACCTTGACAATATCCACCTCCTTTCTAACCTATATTACCTTGCCTTGAACCTTTGGTGTCACATATGCTCAGAGATGTGAGTCCTAGGTTTGGGGGTGTCATGGGCAACTACCTGATTATGGCAAAACCATGGGAGGAGAGCCCCTCCTTGGCTTGGCCTCATGGATACACTTGGGAGCTTACTTGGTGGCTACTTTTTTTTCGTGGTTTTACAAATGTAAATGATAAAAAAATAATTATTGGCTAGTTGCAAGCCATTGTATGTAGAATTAAATTGTAGTGAGTGTGAAATAGATGGAAGAAAAAAATTGATACAATGATTAAAAGCTTTCACGCATTAGTTTTCATTAAGTGCTAGTTGAAGAAGGATAAATGTAATGATAAAACATTTTTATACTTTGAAAATCGAGTTGTAAATTGGTATGAACATGGTAGATGATTTTTGAGCTCTATATGGATTTAACAATGTAAATTCAAACCCAAATATCAAACTACTAGGTAAAGTGATAGAGTCATTAGAACCTAATGCAACTAATGAATTCACAATTCAAAACAACATTACAATTCTAAAGCTAAATGCTCTACACCATGATTAAATAGAATTAAAATAAGAGGATTGGGATATGGATTACCTTGACTCAGATTTGTGACATGGATGCTTGATCAGAGGATTGTTGACGAAGTATTAGATTGGCATGGATTTTGCTATGAAGATTCTAGTTAGCTCCAATGGAGGAGTGGCCTTGTTTAAATAGAATGAAGGATCAATGGTTGAGGTTTAAACTTGGTTGAGGGAGATCAATGGATAGGAATTATCCAAGGAATTTAAAATTTCTTGGAAGCCTCTAGATTTAGAGATTTCTAGAGATGAGGGGTTAGAAAAGGGAAGGTTCTAGATTTGAAGGGTTCTAGAATCCTTTTTAGGGACTAATAGTGATTAGAATGAGGTTAGATAGGGATTAGGTAGGGATTAGGGACTAGGGGTGTAGGATATCCTAGGAATAGGCTAGTAGGTGGGTCATTGGGAATTTAAAATTCCCAAATAATAGGTAAATGTGATTAGAATGGGATAATAGGGATTTATGATAAATTAATTGATTGGTGGGTATAAATAAGGTTAGTAAATGAAGAATAATGAAAGGGGGATATTAGATAAATGATTAGGAAAGGGGTAAATTAGCAGGATAAAAGGGGATAAATTAAATAAGCAGAATTAGTGTCGACTAATAGGAATATTAGTGACATTAACTAAAGGGAGCTGATTTAGATGCATATATTTTGCCCCTTTGGAAAGGCATTGTGAGTGGAACGAAGTGGAAGGAGTAATGGTCTTTTAAAGAAAATCCATGTCATAGATGAATGTTAGTAGATGATGTTAGGGGATATGATGACCCCTCAAGGGGACATGCGGGGAAGAATGAAACGGATGGCCACTTGAAAGAAGAAGCAATAGGTGGGATGATATAGATAGACAAGGGGTTGGGATGCTAGATGTGAGATAGAAGATGAGGAAGACGAATTCGTCATGAGCAATGAGCTACAAATTGATGATGCCCCTGGCAAAGACACATGCACAGAGAGTAGAGATGACTAGGTCATGGTTGTCGACACATCCCAAAAGGGAATCAACTGTAACATGATGATGATAGGATTAAAAGGTCGCAAGCTTTCAACGTATCCCAGGTAAGGACACATGCAAGGGAGAGCTTTTGGCCAAGGATTTGATAATAGTAATGATGGGTGTAGCTCAAAGCTGAAGTTGATTAATATGATGAAGAGGATAAGAGAAAATAAAGGATGTGATCGAGTGACCAAAAGACTAGAGGATGAGTATGGATGGTAGAGATAGTGGCCGAGCTAACATTGGGCATCGAAACATGGCCAAGTGTTGCCTACATAATCTAGAAAGATCTCAGGCCGATGTAGTTCTAACTTGGGGATAGACAATAATTGATAGATGTAGATGA
The DNA here is from genome assembly GCA_037957365.1 of Torreya grandis. Classification (NCBI taxonomy): domain Eukaryota; kingdom Viridiplantae; phylum Streptophyta; class Pinopsida; order Cupressales; family Taxaceae; genus Torreya; species Torreya grandis. The sequence goes on along the minus strand of JARHVA010004373.1, from coordinate 350,131 downwards.
TGATGATGATGAGGAAGATTAGTGATTAGAGGATGATGTTAGTGATTAAAGGATATGACTTAGATGATGAGACGAGGATAAAAGATTGGATGTTAGTTGGATGGGTCAAGAGGATTGGATTAATGATGGGAATAAGGATGATTAGACAATTAGATAAGTGATGAAAGTGTAGATGATCAAGCCATCACAAATGTCATAAAACTCATCATTGTCTATGCAATCCGATTAAATATGGCACTTGGCAGTATGCCCCATGATATAAACATGATCAAGAGGACATCGTGCCAAAGTGCAGAAAAGGGGGCAAATAGTGAACTCTGCATCATCAAGGGCACTGGTAGCTTTGATGACCTCATAGCATCCTCATTCATCGCCCAATAGACAAAAAGATATGATGCAAACAAAACATAAGACAAACAAGATATATACATGATAAAAGACATGCAAATAAGACAAGTAACACGCACGAGTATTTACATGCAGTGTCCCAATGTCTTGTCTAATGATGGGATGAGTGACTAGGTGATGGGTTGGATGATCATGATGTGATTGTGGACTTAGGATGGACTTGGATTGGGATAGGGTGATCATGATTAGCATTAGGACGTAGGTAGGGATATGCATGTGTAGGTGGTGTTGGACTAGAGGAGGCACTTGGATGAGGATGTGGATATGAAGATGACCAAGGATTACCGAAAGACAAAACCCTGCAGGAGTCCAATCTAGCAAGAGTATTAGGAGGTGAGGGGATCAAATACCGTCCATACTAGCAAAATGGTGATTGGATGGGTGCTAGGTATGGAGAGGCATTAATAGAGAGGTGATGGGATTATATACCTTTCATACTAGCAAATAGGGATTGGATGGGTGCTAGATATGAAGAGGCAATGATAAAGAAGGTGATGGGATCAAATACCTTTCATACTAGCAAAGAAGTGAGTTGATGGGTGTTAGATATGAAAAGGCAACTGATAAGAAGTGATGGGTGCTAGATTAAATTCTTTGACAAGGTGAATGCATGTTAATAATACTTAGTCAAAAGAACAAGATTGAAGAGATGGAGAGATGGGTGACCACTCCAATTTGGTTCCAAGACTAAATTTGGTATCCAAAGATGGGAAGATATGAAATGGATGGAGATGGATGCGACTAGGGGATTAGGCATGAGACAAAACATCATGGACTAGAATTTTTGGCTTTTTCAAATTGTATGATTTTTAAGGTTTTTAACATTTTTCACTTTTTAGGGCTTTTTGGGATATATGTATGTACACTATACAAATGGGGTTACTAGCAAAGGGAATACCAAGCCTAGCAACCAAGACAAATATGGATGGAATGGATGAGTGAGAAGAGGATGAGGGTGAGGTGAACTAGGGGACGAGGACCAAGGAAGAAGGGACTAGGGATTGCCACTGACCCCATCGTGAAATAACGAAATATTTAGTTGCTTCAGTGTCCGTTAGAGGATATGCCAAGATAATTCCTGAACATTTCTCAAGACATATTCCACTTCCTTACAAAGGTCAAGATGGGAAGAAAGGAGGAAATGTGATAAGATATGGATGGGCGATATATACAAGGTTGATCAGGGATGAGACAAGTATGGATATGACAAGGGATGGATGTGATGGCTAAAAAGGATGAATTTTGCTCCCAAGTGTTGAGGTACAATGCGGACAATTTGATTATTCTACCATGACGCTAGAAACTAGTTTTTTACCATGGTACTTGCCCAAGGCGCCAAAAGATTACTTTTCACCATTGGACGAATGATTTTTATTTCACTTTATTCTCTCTTTTTTTTTGACTTTTTTGACTTTTATTGGAGAAGGGCGAGATGCAAGATGTCGACATCATTGTGATCTTTAACCGACGCCTATTCTGAAGATATGTGATGCTAGGACCATGTCTCGATGGCCTTTATTTATTCTTGTTTTAGCATCCTCCGAACGTTTTAGCCAGTTGTCTTTGTAACCCCTATGAGGGACAATGCTGCCCAGGGATTTGAGATATGGTATAGATGGGATGATGATGGGATATAGGATGGGAATGAGGAATAAGATCATGATGGAAAATATGACGGGATGGGGAGCGGAAATGGGGTTGAGCAGTTGCATACACCGTTGGATATGGTAAAGGGGATTCCGTATATTGGTGCCATGAGATTAAGGGATCCAAGAACTTTTGATTTGTTGATTCTTTGATTCAAACATTAAGAGGATGGTCGGCCGTATGATTTTTTACTTTATTTGCTGATTGGATAGGATATTGATTGCCCCCTGGTGTCGGTTTTTGGGCTTCACAATAGGGGATTGATTTTTGACTTGATATATAATGATTATTTTGACTTTGATATTCCCCTAGTGCCTAATATCGGGCTTCACTAGGAGATAATATTTTTCAATTAGGCCGATTATTTGACTTTGCTTGATTTTGACAGATAGGATCAAAGATGGTTTGATCATGATTTATGACTTTTGGAATAGGATCTTGGATCTTTGTATTTGAGGCACATGATATTGAATGCGGAGGGGAATCCAACGATGCATGTCCCTGTTCGTCCCCTAGATGGAGTGGGATATAGGGATTATGGAGGCGAGGTGGGTGATTAATGTTGGGTGATTAAATTAAAGGGATAATGGGCAGCACAGTTCTCATAAAAGTTACTAGAAGCCCTAGCCTCAATGTCAAAGAAAGTGTCGTCAAGAATCTCTAAAGGATCATTAAGACACGTATCCACGATAGGATTAGATCCACTCGTGCAATCTTCGATAGATAAAGCGTTCAAGAATTCAGTTTTGATTTCATCATCCTAAGTGGGGTCAAAAGATATGCCTAGTGATTGTTTATCATCTAGATTATGGGAATCTTCAAAAGAGCAGGCATTATCGTCATATGTTGTAATATCAATGAGGGATGATGTTTCTGATGAGGGAGCTGATGCAGATGTTGGTGTTGCACATGATCCTTGTAGTGGCTTCGATGATGATGTTGGTGTGCATGATGCTATTTTGCTACAATGATTGTCCACGATTGTCCTCTCAATATGGGATAATGGATGTGATGGGTGAGAGGGAGATGGAGGAACAATGGACTGAGCAAAGAGAGGGCCATGAAAGGATTCATGAGATATTGGGGGACTAGGCATATGGGAAATGGATTTGTGGTTGGAGGATTGGTCAATGATGGGGGGATTATGGAAGAGGGACGGGATGTCTTGACCTTGGCTTGGAAGGGGAAGGGCTTGATCGTGATCGGGAATGGAATCTTGGCATTCCTCTTCTTGTTCACCCAAGGATTTAAATTCATCTGATTCATCCTCAATTACTATATCACCACGGTCAATGAGGTCTTGGACATAGTCTCGAAAGTTTTGACATCATTTAATGGAATGCCCCAAAGTTCAATGATAGAGATAGTATCGGTTTGCTTTATACCAGGAGGACTTAGGCTTGGTGGGATCAACATGTCGTATAGGTGCGTAGCCCATCATGTTAGCGGCGACTAGTTGTTTGAAAAGGGCTTCCAAGGACATAGGAAGGGGAGTATAGGGACCCACTTCACTTTGTGTCTTAGATGTGGAAGCCTTGGACTTTAGATCAGATGGTTGGTGACATGACTGGGTGGATGAACTAGTAGTAGATGAGGTGGCAAGGATAGGATTCCCTTTGCTAGTATAGGAAGGGGTAGATGACGAACTATGACTAGTGGATGGGGGATGGGAAGGAGACTTACATGGATGGGTTGAGACGAAGGGTAAGATGAATTGAATGGGGTCAAGGTCTCTGGGAAATTGGACACCCATCTCAAGGAGCCGCAAGAAAACTACTTGTGGGTTTTCATCAAGGTATTCATAAAACAAGGAAATTTGTGAAGTGGAAAGGCCATGGCTAGGATGAGGACTAGTGGATGGTGGAATGGAATAGGATGGGGATGAGGGTTGATGAGAAGCTTGCTTGGGAGATTGTCTTAGGCTTTTGGGCTCAACATCATCGGGGAAATGGGTACCCATCTTCCATAGCCGTAAGAGGAATTCATCTTTATTCTCTGCAATGTATTGATTAATTAGGGTGGCCGCACCAAGGAATGTTGATACTGATTTTCATGGGCCAGAGGATTGTGGTTGAGGCAGGATGCAGGTTGTTGGTTTGGGCCGAAAGGGATCAAGATCAGAAGGGAAGCGAGCACCCATTTCTAGAGCTCGCAAAAGAACATCATCCTTGTTGGCCAAGATGTATTGGTCTATGCGAACCGGGTCCAAGTCCATGAAGATAGATGATAAAAGATGGAGGATGAAGGGGGTCGATGGAGGATATGGCTTCTTGAACAAAGTAGGTTCGATGGACCGAGCTAGTATGACAGGTGATGATGAAATGTGATAGAGATGATATGGGACAAGGATCAGATTTTGAACCAATAGCACAACAGGTGCTAACGACCTATCAACAATGCCTAGTTTTCAAACTAGCAAAAGGATTGAGGATTTGATGGGTGCCTAGGTTCAAACTAGCAAGAGGACGATATGATGGGTTGTTAGTTATGAGTAGGCAAGGATGATAAAGACTAGATTGATGATGATGGGTTGCTAGATTGAAACCGACAAAGTAACAAGATGCTATCAGGATATAGACTAGGTATGAGCTCTAATCAATAGGATGAGTGATAATGGACTAGGATGATAGGATGATATGAATAAACAAAGGACTAGTTCAAAGCCTTAAACCGATTTGCTCAAGATGGGATGGGGGTAGGATTATATGATGAAGGTGATGGGATAATGTGATTAGGACAAATATAGGTAGGTGATGATGAAATGACTAAGGGTGATAGGTATGGTGTGGACCCGTATATGACCTAAAGAGCCAACTAGGATAGGACAAGGTTAGATTAAATGGGTGATGAAGACAAGGTCAAGACAAATGATGATGGGTGGAGTGGACTTAGGATATGTAGGTAATGGGGGTGTGATTAATGACGGATTGTTCTAGAATAGGATGTGACTAGAAGGATGCACAAGAGAACAAGGATATGGACAAGAGGGTGAGATAAGGATATACAAGGTGATGATTAGGTTATGTGGGTGATGGGATGATGATCAATGACGGGTGGTTAGACTAAGAGGGGGATGAGGTGACTATGTGAAGGCAAGTAGTTGATGTTGTGGACTTAGGTCAGGATGTAAGGTGTGATTGGGGGATGTAGGTGATAAAGGTATGATTAATAATGGGTGAATATAATTAAATTAAGATGGGATGAAGTTAAGGTAATAGTGGAAGATAGTTTTGAGACAAGGATATACAAGAGACAATATATACAAATGAGGATGATAACAAGGATATACAAGATGATGATTAGGATATGCGAGTGATGGGTTGATGATTGATGATGGGTGGGTATGGTTAGATTAGGATGTGGCTAGAAGGATATACAAGGGAAAACAAAGATATGTACAAGAGGGTGAGATAAGGATACACAAGACGATGACTAGGATATGCGAGCGATGAGGTAATGATCAATGATGAGTGGATATGATTAATGATGAAGGGGATGAGGACAAGATGGGAGATAGGATAGGCTAAAGGCAATGAGAGGATGTCGAGATACGTATGAAATGATATGTGCAAAAAGGCAAGGATATACAATGTGGTCTTGGGACAAGGTGTGGAGGACTAGAGGTGATTAGGATATGTGAGTAATGGAGAATGATCAATGATGAGTGGAGATGACTAGACTAGGACGGGATGAAGACAAGATGGGAGATAGGACAATGCAAGGATATACAAGATGGTATGTACAAGAGGATGATGACAAAATGATGAGGCAAGTATATACAAGATGATGGATTATGCAAAGACCTAGATAGGTGTGTATAGGTTCAGGTGAAGGCTGACTTGACTCACAAACAACACGGGTTTAGCACAACACACACTCAAACAAACAAACCACACAACCTATAATTAGTAAACTGAAGGGTGTGTAACTCGATGCCCGGACCATCCAACGGCTTCACGAGTGAGGTTGTAGGCCAGTGACCCGTTATAGAATCTACCGAACCCTCTCAACCCCATTTGCACACGATGGCTACTTCGGAGCTGATATTGACTCTTGTAGCAGTACCCCTGTTATAGCCAAAAGATCCTATGTTAGGTTTGCACAAGCTCTCTACGTGCGTCCCCTATATACGCAAGGGTACAGTGGGGCCCAAGTCCATATAGGATGTTGTCTGACCGCCTTGTATCTTGGAGCTTAAACACCCCTCATTCCAAAGAACCCTTTATGTGGAATTCTGCTTTGGCACCTAATGACAACTCTCCTGATTTTTAGACTCTGTCGAAACATAGAGTTTGGACTAGTGCATGGTGGTGAAATCCACGATCACTAACCCCCTAGAAAATAAAAATGACAAAGGGTTTACAGATGGTTTTTGATCCCCCAAGAATCGCCGCAAGGACGCAAGGGGCAGAGCATACACCAACTGTAGCCCTCGAGATACAAACAAGCAGACAAAAAATTAATTGACCGATTGTGTGATATATACAAGATGAAAGACAAGAATTTACAAGATAGAGATGAAAACGATAATGATATATAAAAAAATATATACAAGATGATTCAAAAACGATTTTCAAATGTGCCAAAAGGATTCTTTGATAGAGGACCTAAAAGCCCACGGTTGGTAGTTTTCAATTTGGCACTCAAAAAAGGTAACCTACAAGACAATAATTAGTAGTTTGACTTAACAACCTTGAGGGGTAACCTGCAAGTCAAAATATAACCTGCAAGATAAGTTGTTAGTTAGACAAAATAAAATAGCTTCTAGGTACACCCCTGCAAGAGACGAGATGTTAGTCCAATATGCCTTAAAAATAACACCCTAAAAAATCATGATTTGGCTCTATAATTCCTTTGGGGTGAATGGGCCACGACGTGGGGGTCTAGGGGCAGCAGCCCCCAATGGAGTCAAGTGGCAGCACCCCCAGTGTGCTCCCTGTCGCGGTACAAAGCAAGGTCGAGGAGCAGAACCCCCGACACCAAGAGCAATTTGGGCCTTGCGAGAGCCCCGGAATGACTCAACATTATCAAAAATGACTAAAAATGCATTCAAAAGGACAATTTTAAAGGCCAAAAATGACTACAAAATTGCGACCAGAGAGTGCAAAATCGCAACTAGGGGGACAAAACCACAAATCGCGAGTTGTGATCTTGTAGAAGTTAGTTAACCGCAACGGTTACCCTGAAGAACAGTGACAGTTGGACAAAATCGCGACTCAAACTAGCAAAATTGCTATTAACGAGAAATTGAGATTAGCGATTTTGTTATATACTACAAAACCGCTACTGCAAATGACAATACTGCTACTGACTATAAAATGAGAGTTGTGGTTTTGTGATAAACTACAAAACCTTAAGATTTTGATATTTGATCAGAAACAGATGACTATACAGTTTAAAGTAGATAGTTCAAATACTAAAAATGTCTATTACATATGATCAATGTTAGATTAGAAATTGATTACGATATATCCAAAATTTTATGAATGAAAATGTTTATCAAAAATAGACAGAATTTAGGACTATAAAGAGAGCATTTTCATTTGAGATCAAGTCCTAAGCCTGCCTCACACATCTAAAGGTGGACAATAGACAGAATAAAAATCAAAATGACCAAAATTGCAAAGTCCCGATTTAGACTACAATATCGCTATTTCACAGGGCAAAGTTGCGACTCTGATAATTTCATGATCTGCGGTTTTGTCAATGAATGGAAAAAAGCTAAGGGGTTGTGTCTTTGCTTGGACCTTCCTGCCTTTCCTTTTCTGGTCACCCTACAACCCACACAAATCACACAGCAGATATTCACAGAGATAAAACCCTGTTACAAAAAGAGGGTTAGTTACAAATAAAACCATTTGGATGAAAATGTAAAGACAAAAGGGGATATTTGATCAAAAACAGATGACTATACAGTTTAAAGTAAATAGTTCAAATACTAAAAATGTCTATTACAGATGATCAATGTTAGATTAGAAAATGATTATGATATATCCAAAATTTTATGAATGAAAATGTTTATCAAAAATAGACAGAATTTAGGACTATAAAGAGAGCATTTTCATTTGAGATCAAGTCCTAAGCCTGCCTCACACATCTAAAGGTGGACAATAGACAAAATAAAAATCAAAATGACCAAATTTGCAAAGTCACGATTCAGACTACAATATCGCTATTTCACAGGGCAAAGTTGCGACTCTGATAATTTCATGATCTGCGGTTTTGTCAATGAATGGAAAAAAGCTAAGGGGTTGTGTCTTTGACTTGGACCTTCCTACCTTTCCTTTTCTGGTGACCCTACAAACCACACAAATCACACAGCAGATATTCACAGAGATAAAACCCTGTTACAAAAAGAGGGTTAGTTACAAATAAAACCATTTGGATGAAAATGTAAAGACAAAAGGGGATTATTATGCATGACTGGATGATGATAGTTCCCCTGCCAAAACAGAGAATGTTAAATACCTACAAATTAGAAGACAAGGATCAATCTGTTAGTGATTTTATGAAATTTACAAAATCGCGACTTTCGACCACAATACCACAATTTACAGGATAGTCCCTACTTTCAAAGTTGAAATTTTGTCTAAAGACTAAAACTTGCAAAACTCGAAAACTGTTAGCAGTTAGACAAAATCGCTACTACATATGCAAAATCGCTACTCTCTATGATAAGTCACGATTTGCGAGTTGCGGTCTTGTCGAGGGGCAAAAACCTACACAGTTAAACAAACGGTTAGCGGTCAATGTAAATGGTTAGAACAAAACCGTGACTTACGAGGGCAAAATCACGACTACAAGGTCGCAAATACTAGTGCAATGTCGGAGATTACCCCTATGCATGCAAAATTCCAAAAATCCGAGATTTTCTTGATTGATCCAACCTACAAGCTAGCACAAACACCACTTGGATGCAAAATTGTTAGATTGGGAGGAACCCTCGTCCCACCGTGGTCGCCAAAATGTAGATGATTTTTTAGCTCTATATGGATTAAACATTGTAAATTCAAACCCAAAGATCAAACTACTAGGTAAAGTGGTAGAACCATTAGAACCTAATGCCGACTAATGAATTCACAATTCAAAACAGTATTACAATTCTAAAGCTAAATGCTCTACACCATGATTAAACAGAATTAAAATAAGAGAATTGGGATATGGATTACCTTGACTCAGATTTTTCAGATGGATGCTTGATCAAAGGATTGTTGATGAAGGATTAGATTGGCATGGATATTGCTATGAAGATTCTAGTTAGCTCCAATGGAGGAGTGACCTTGTTTAAATAGGAGGGAAGGATCAATGGTTGAGGTTTAAACTTGATTGAGGGAGAACAATAGATGGGAATTATCCAAGGAATTTAAAATTCCTTGAAAGCCTCTAAATTTAGAGGCTTCTAGAGAGGAGGGGTTAGAATAAGGAAGGTTCTAGATTTGGAGGGTTGTAGAATCCTTCTTAGGGACTAATGGTGATTAGAATGAGGTCAAATAGGGATTAGGGTCTAAGGGTGTAGGATAGCCTAAGAATAGGCTAGTAGGTTGGTCATTGGGAATTTAAAATTCTCAAATAATAAGTAAATGAGATTATGATGGGATAATAGAGATTTAGGATAAATTAATTGATTGATGGGGATGAGGTTAGTAAATGAAGAATAATGAACGGGGGATATTAGATAAATGATTAAAAGGGATAAATTAGATACGTGAAATTAGTGTCGACTAATAGGAATATTAGTGACATTAACTAAAGCGAGCGTATTTAAATGCATACAAACATTTCACTCATCATTTTACATCGCTGATAAAAAATAAAGTTAAGATCTTGTTCCATATTGCTCATTAAATGAATTCCGTTATGCCCAAGAAGGGTTAGTTCATTTAAATAATTTTTATATAATTTTAAAAGTCTCAAATTTTCCCATTTACAATGTTAATGAAAAATAGGGTTAATCAGGGTTCTACTACATTTTACAATTTAATTTTAGGATTTACAATTTAATTGTTATGAATCTTTAAAATTAAACTACTGGAATTGATTTAGTTTCCTTTGTAATTTACTTATATTCGTGCAATTTTTGTACATGTTAAACAAGACAGAAAAGTGCCTAAACCAATTTTATATGAAAACTTGCAAATTTTAGGGCCTATTACTTTTTCTTTCACGAATTTAGAGCTTACGATTTGTTCATTATGAATTTTTGAATTAAGGGCACCTGTAGGGTAATTTCAAGTTTGACAAGCAGCTTGGAAGGGCACATGATCCCTTTTGTAAGGCAGCCCAAATAATGGGTTGGCAGTAACCCATGTGATTGCGCGGCGAGTAGTAGTAGTCCTAGGGGTCTGTGCATTTGTTCTTGGCATGACCACCGTAGCATAGTATATTGGCAGTGACCGTTGTGGGCGCTGAGTGGTTTGGGAAACCGCGTGGCTTGACCCTACTGCATTTTCTACACAATGGGGGTTTGTTGACCGCCAACCAACCTAGCCGCCATGGTAAGATTAATAAATCAAATTCTTTTCATTTAAAATATCACTTTTATTAAAAAACTATCTTTCCTAAGTTTTTTTTCCTACATTATTTTTTATTAAACCAGAACTAAATTACCTAGACTTGAGATTTTTTTGTGCAGCTGATTATGGCAACCTAGAGACCTGAAGGTGGGGTAACCCAAAAGGGACCCCCTCTCAATTTTTCACCTTCTTCCATACGGAAGCATTTTTTGGGCATGAAACTGCATATTTTTCTAGAAATGACTCTTTTGTCCTAAAGAGCTACCTTTGACCCTTTTGACGAAGCCTTGGGATGGGTCGACCCAAAAGGGAACCCTCCTTAATTTCTCTCCTCTACTACGGAAATTAAAAATTAAAACCTGAAATTGAAAAAAAAATAGCTTTTTCTTTAACCTTGTTGTCAACTATCAATGGTTGTGGTGGAGCTTGAAGCTCCCAAAGGCCTTTTCAAACACTGTAGGAACCTGGAATCAGCTAGAGACTTCCAAAAAAATGAGTACCTGCAAAACCAACCCAAACATGCTTGTATTGAAATAGATTTGCAAAATGAAATAAAATAGAAAAATGTTAAAAGCTTGGAGACTCCATTAATGGCAGTCATCCAAAGTTGCAGAAGGAGGGATGACTATGGACAAGTCATCTCCAAAACCTCCTTCCTCTTTTCCCAAATATAGGATTGAAACATTAAGAGCAGATTGAAACCTTTATTGCCCTCATTTAAGGATTTTTAGGGTTTTCTCATCATTGATCGAATCTGACGATTGAGTTAGAAAGGAGCCAACCGCTGAGATGGAGTGCTTCATCCTCAAGAAGCTAAGCAAGGACACTTTAGACCCCTTTTGACGCCATATGAAGAGTATGCATCCTGCTTGCTAAGCATTTTTCTTAAAAGGTAATTCAACTTACAAATAGAGTTTAGTTGCAACTTCAAGTGCAAACTGAGCCCTCTAATTAATCGTAATCAATCAAGGTCCTCTTTAAACCTCGTTGAGAGTTTGGACGAATAGTTCAACCTAGTGGTTGCTCGAACCCACCTCGTTTTAGTCGAGCGTCCATTTTAGACCTTGGAGCCATGGGGCCCGCTAGGTTCACTTATAGAGTTGTAGGCTTGTTTGAGAGCCTGTAGGTCGATTAGAGTAACTAGGGCCGACATGGTTGCGTAGTGACTGTGCGACCACTTGCACATTGCCATCCATGTCATTTAGGCATGCGAGTTTGTTTTGACACAGTGCGTGTCTCTTGTCAGAATGATGGCTACCCAATGGGCAATGTAGTTGCATAAAATGTGCATTGTACATTCTCAAAAAAAAATGGTCTATTTTTGTGTGCTTTCAGTCATGAGAAATTTTTGGCATGACATTATCTATGTGCACTCCATGAGATTGAGCGCCATGGGCTCTTGCTCCTACATCTCTTGTTGGTGCCCACCTATGAACCACCATCAAAATGGGCTTAAGGCACTAGTGTCTATCTGCTAAAGGAGGCTTTTGCTCAACCAACTCCCAACATGTCCTTGTATCTCTCTACCTATCTACAATGTCACAGTCAACTCAGCCTCTAGTTGAGTGATCTAAAAACTCTCCATTTTCACTTGTCTTTTTGCAAGAAGGTGGATGTCTCAATTGCCCTTGAAAACCCATATAGCTAAGTGAAGGCACATCTTCTAACCCTCCCTTCAAGGGACCATGCCTATGTCAAGAAATGTCACCTTGTCAATTCATGACAAGGTGTCAATCCTTGAGGGGGAAGCATGTAAGCACTCAATTTTGACACATGCAACATTCTAATCCGTTGGTGACCGTAAATACATGCACCACCTCCTATTTCTAATTGCCTCTTTCATTCACCAAGCCCCTCCATCCAGTTCCTCTTTGCCTCCATCTTCCTAGCATATGCATGTTTCGTCCTTCAAACTTGCTCTCGGTGTTTTGCTTAGGTTGCAGGCGAAACCACAGAGGCAAGTACGTAACCACTAGTCTACATTAACCAGCAGTTTCATCACAGCAGTCCGTATGGGCAAATCAAGAGTTCGAATTGGAAAATGAAATGTTACACTTGCAACGACTCCTTGCTTGCATCTCCAGAACCCTTCAATTGCACCCTAGATCTCTATGTTTCCCTCATAACCCTATCTATATTTCATCCTTTGCCTCTCTTCAAGGTAGTAAATCATATACTTGTAGATCAGTTCTCTGCGATATATTGACATACAACCATAGTATTGTTGTGATTCTGTCTTTTCTTTATTTTAGTTATGTCCATGGATCTTATGCCTTTGATTTGATAATTTCCCCTGAGACTGTGCACTATTGCTCATTTGGACATTACAATCTGAGGATGCTCCAACTCCATATTTTCCCTTGGGTTTGTCAAACAAGTGACAATGCAGGGTTTCAATTTTATGTTGGTAGCTTAGATTAGAGTAGAGTTAAAATTTCATTTATTGTTTGATCAGATTACTTTCATGGATTCAGTTTTTTGTTATGTCATTTCAATGTATACACAATTTGTTGTCCCAACTATGTTTCCCTTGTCTGTCTAGGGTTATACAAGGTTCAAATAGGGTTCTCTCAAAACCCTCATCTTATACATCTTTGCAACCCCTACATTGTTATGTTCTATCTCCCTTTCAAGTGTTGTTCCAGTCATTGTCCAATTGTGATCAATTTGTTTTCTTTTAAGTGTTTGTATTTGTTAAAGAGGTTGTAAGAGGTTTGGACCGTGCTTATCAATAGCATTGATCTCATACTCTCCCAATACCCCATATCTCTATTGGTAGTATATAGCTCCAACTGTGTTGTCATTGTGATTTCATTGTATGTGTAAGTCTCTTGTGTTCTCATTATCCCCAATGTTCCGTGTTCTCAAACATGTAGTGTCAGCCCATCATTTTGTTGTTTCAGATTTGTATTAAGTATGTAATCCACCCATTGTTTGTTCTCAATTGTCATGTGCTAAGTCACAAGGTTCGGCAAACTTTTGGAATCAAGTTTGAAATTTGCCGAACTTTTGAGATGGCAATAAAAATCAGAAAAGTTCGTGAAGTTCGTGACTGTTGGGCAAGATAGGGATGGCGTGGCACTGACGTGGTTCTTCTGGTGTCTCTCGCGGCATCCCTACCTAGAATAAAACACGTTTTTTGTAGATGGCATCCTCCGCAGCAACAGTGTAACTTGCATACTTCTATGCAGGATGACAACATGAGGAGAATGATCAAACAGCGGGATAACAGTGGCTGAATGTTGTTTGAAGAAGAGGAAAGATAAAGCAAAAGCCACAGAGGGGGATGATGACAGGGCAAATGATAGAAGACATCAGCAGTCTTAAGAAATTTCGTTTGCATTGGACCATCCAACTACATTATCAGTTTTGGTTGCGATGGACACCTAAGCGGAAAATGGGACCTGTAACTACCTCGCCTCGTGGTGCTAACGTGAAAACAAATCTTTTCTTTTAGGGTTTCGCAACCAAACATTCAGTGTCTTCTTTCACATGTTATTTGCATAGCTTTGAAATTAAACATTTCATGATATTTGTTTAATTGTTTTTACTTTATGTTTATTTTTGTATTTTTTATGTTATTTTATTTGTTTTTTTTAATTTTTTTATTTATATTAATTTATTTTTTATTTAATATTTTTAAAATTTTATTTATTTTTTATATATATACATAATTTTTGTTGTTTATTAAAAAATCATATATTTTTTAATTTTATATTTATAACTTTTATTTATTTTTATTTATGTATATATATATTTTCATTGTTTATTAAAAAATTGTATATTTTTTAATTTTTATTTATAAATTATAGTTATAATATTAATATTATATTATTTATATTTTATGTATTTTTATTTATTTTGTTTATTATTTATATTTTTATGATTTTTTATAGTTCGAACTTAATGGAGATTTTTTTTCAAATTTTATCCATTAGTGAACTTGAACCGAATCTCATCCTCGTTGAACTCGAACCTTGTGACTTAGGTCAGGTGGTAGTTCTTAGCCAAAGCCTTGTCTCTTATTTGTTGTTCTCTGTGTGTAACAATCATTTCCAGCCATTTATTTGTTCTTTCTCATGAAGTCTTGAGTGTTTTAGATAGTCATCATTTCAGCCTACATTCAGTATATCAAAATAAAAATAAAAACATAAAATATTTTGCTTATTTGTTTGTTTCATTTCATTAAAGCATAGTTGTCACTTGAAGTTGATAGGTTTGTATGCAAACAATAGAAAAACTACTTTTCATTCCTTCTTGTCAATTACTTGCAAATAGAATAGTTCCCTTCAAGTTCTTTACTTTGCTGGCTAGTTTAGAAATTGTTAGTTTCAATCAAGCTACTCTTATATTTGTGCTTCCTTCATGTTTTCAAAACTTTAATGATGCTTTTGGGTCGAGTGCAGCCCTAACACTCCAGTGATTTTCCAAAGTTGACATTCCCCATCCCTTTGTTTCAATCCAGAGTAGTGTAAACCAGAAGCTCTGCTGCTTAATCTTTATGACTACTCCTTTAGCCCATCAACCTATTCCTCGACTTGACACTCGCAACTAGCACTTGGAAGCAACTAACGAGCATTGGGCCCAGCATGCCCAAGCTCCAAGAAAAGTGCAACCAAGACATATTCGGTGCCAAAACCAACCTCAGTTGCCCAACCCCTGATCTATCCCTTAATAAAAATAAAAACATAAAATATTTTGCTTATTTGTTTGTTTCATTTCATTAAAGCATAGTTGTCACTTGAAGTTGATAGGTTTGTATGCAAACAATAGAAAAACTACTTTTCATTCCTTCTTGTCAATTACTTGCAAATAGAATAGTTCCCTTCAAGTTCTTTACTTTGCTGGCTAGTTTAGAAATTGTTAGTTTCAATCAAGCTACTCTTATATTTGTGCTTCCTTCATGTTTTCAAAACTTTAATGATGCTTTTGGGTCGAGTGCAGCCCTAACACTCCAGTGATTTTCCAAAGTTGACATTCCCCATCCCTTTGTTTCAATCCAGAGTAGTGTAAACCAGAAGCTCTGCTGCTTAATCTTTATGACTACTCCTTTAGCCCATCAACCTATTCCTCGACTTGACACTCGCAACTAGCACTTGGAAGCAACTAACGAGCATTGGGCCCAGCATGCCCAAGCTCCAAGAAAAGTGCAACCAAGACATATTCGGTGCCAAAACCAACCTCAGTTGCCCAACCCCTGATCTATCCCTTTTCTCTTTCCTTTTGGCTGTCCTGGCCCAACCCTGAATGGTCAAGCAAACAAGGAGAACATGTCATTTTCCTTATGTACAAGCACGTGAGTAAAAGAATAAGGATACGGCTATATTATATATAAATGTAGCCACCAGAAAATGTGGGTGCAGGTACGAGGATGCAGTACTTGTCCCTAAACTAGAGTTTCCTAGTAACTATGGTATGCACTGTGTTGTACTTTTATTGTTGCATATACAGTTCAAATTTATACAGGTTGTTGATTATACTGTGGCATTATTTGGAAGGCAGATCCGAAATCATCTAGAGGGAGATGTTACCTGGGAAGCCGATTATGCCATTTCTATAGACTGAGTCCGCTTACAGTTGAGGATTGAGATAGTATTACAAGATTAATTAGTTGAATTATAAGCCAGTAATTTATGAAGAGCCTTTGGTAGTCAAAGAACATAAGCCTGTTGTAAGAAATGTTTGGGCATCGGTGAAGACCAACATCTTAAGGTTGTTGAATTGAAAAGGCTTGTTGAGTGAGTGGTTGGGAGCATACAACATGAATAGAATGAGGGATGGAAGCAGACTTAACATATGGATATTTCTTCCCCTGGATAAAAAGGGTGAATCTGCAGGGGATGGAGAGTGCAGATCTGTTGGGGATGAAGACTTCAGGGGGTGAAGAGGGAAAATATATTGTGGATGGCATAGTTGAAGGAGCTCGCAGAGCATAAGGAGAATTTAAGGACAGACTACCTCTATTTCTTCTATTTGTTATAAAACTTAAGTTTTCTGAAATTTATGCTGTCTGAATATCATCTGCTGCGGCAAATTGATGTGTATGAGGCTTACAACCATGAAAAAACTATTCAGGCTAAGTGTTTCCTGAATCTTGAATAGATTATGTAGGATTTCTTTGCCAATATCTGTGAGAATGTTTTTGCATCAATGAGGACCTGCAATAACAGCTGCAATTGAAAAATGTGGGAAAGTGCTGTAAAAAGACTTACTAATTTTCTGATTGATGGACTATAAATGGATTTGAGATATTATTTCTTAGTTCTTCTATGAAGGCCAACCAAATCAAAACACTATGACGATGAGGATTGAGATCCTTTTAACTTTGCTTCTTGTAGTTTCAAGCTAATTTAGCATCTAAGTGGTGCCAATGCCACTATGGAATTTCTCTACAAAAAATCTTGAGTACCCATTTGCGGCTGCTCCTAGGCCCTTAAATGATGAAAACTTTGAGCAAAAAAAATACTAAAGTAACGGTTGAAAGTTTTTAATATTGGTGAATCTCCTTGCCCAATGCTAAATGGAAGAATTGGAAGATCCCACAGCTGTTGCTGTTTGGTGGAATTCCCAATCGTCTTTAAGAAGGGTTAAAAAACTGATTTCAGCTGGAAATTATTCCTAAGTAGCATTAGGTTTTAGAATTTTCTACCATCAAAAAACAACAAACAATTCCTCAAGTCAGTTACGATCATCCTGCAAAAGACAAAATCAATTCCTTCTCGGAAACGAAAAAATCAAATTGAGCAAGGTCTAGGTAGTACGTCACCTGAATATGCAATAAAAAAAACCCAGCTGGTAGAATCACAAGATGAATAAAGGGAAAAACAAGCATGACTAATTTGCAGCTAGCACCAAAAAACTAGAAGGGATAAGATTCAATGGGTTGAGGATAAGCTTTGAATAAGGCATACAAAGTGATAACTGTAGACACTCAATTCTTCTTACTCTCGTGTCGAAATTGCAATTAGAACGATTTCTAGGATTATTATACGAATCACTGAAACACCCAAAGTCTTCCGCACAATTGGCGTCCATCTTCTAAAATGTATTGGAGCATCCCTGATTAGGGCAATGCACTGTACGCAACTATCAGCTTCACTTAATTCATCCCGATGTTGGCAATTTGAGTGTCATGGTGTACAAGGAGATTGTTGTCCGTAATATTGTCATTGATGTCAAATGATGAATGTTCCATCAAGCATTAATGACAAAGGTGTTGAGTTGTGTTGAGCTGAACAAATCAGTTGTAGAGTCCTCATGTATGTTGAATGTGCATCTTGACTTCCCAGAGAAGTCATATGAATGTCTTTGCTTGCTTGTTGAATATGGCTGGGTACATAGGTTGTTGGTGACTACACTTGTATATATAGCAGCATCCAGAGGAATCAAACACACCAAGCAGTTGAACGGTATCTGAACACTTAGTCGATTTCACAAGCTTGGTCAACTCTTTCAGAAATATTGGTCTAAGTTCTAATGCATAAGGTTGTGTGTGCAAATGTTTCAACACTTAGTCGATTTTACGAGATTGATTTATTCTTTCGAAAAAAGTGTGTTAGTCATTTCTTTCAAATAAATGTGATGAGTCATTTCTTTCAAAAAAATGTGATGAGTCATTTCTTTCGGTAATATTGGTGAAGGCAATTTTTTTCGGGAAAATCGGTTAAGTTCTTGTCAGACAAAAAGTCCAAAGGACTTTCGGGAAAAGGCTTGGTCTCATCAACTTGGGAATTCTTTCGGAACAATTGTTTTGAACAAAAGATCCGAAGCCTCGTCGAATTCTCTCAAACAAAAAGTCCGAAGAAAATAAGTCCAAAGAAAATAGGTCAAATGGTTAAGTCAATTCTATTGGCAATTTTGGTGAGTCTTTGTCAGACAAATTGTCCGCAACAAAGTTTCCGAAGGGTATTTTGCAAAAGGCCGAAGGGTGTGTGGATTGCGCAATTTGCAGAAAGTCGAAGGGTAGTTTGCAGAAAGTCCGAAGGGCAAGTGGACCATTCAAATGTGCCGAAGGGTAGTTTGCAAAAAGTCCGAAGGGCAAGTGGACCGTTCAAATGTGCCGAAGGGTAGTTTGCAAAAAGTCCGAAGGGCAAGTGGACCGTTCAAATGTGTCGAAGGGTAGTTTGCAAAAAGTCCAAAGGGCAAGTGGACCGTTCAAATGTGCCGAAGGGTAGTTTGCAGAAAGTCCGAAGGGCAAATGGACCATTCAAATGTGTCGAAGGGTAGTTTGCAGAAAGGCCGAAGGGTATGAGGACCTTTACAAAAAAGCTGAAGGGTATGTGGACGTTTCCAAGAATTCTGAAGGACACTCGGACAAAAAGTCAGTAGAAATTGTCCCGAAGGGGACTCAAACAAAAAGTCCGCAGAAATTGTCCCGAAGGGGACTCGGACAAAAGACCCGCGAAAATTGATTCCGAAGGGAACTTTGACAAAAGGCCGCAACAAACTTGTCCGAAGGATATAGTTTGAATGAATAGAGGACACTTGCAAAGGTTTCTAAAAGGCATTTAGGCAAAGATAAAGATCGAGCATATCGTATATAATAGAAAAGAGTGAAAGCGAACCAATCATATAGAAGATATCGAGATGCGAGAAAAAGCTCGACGATTAATACAAGAGAGATCGATGGTTCTGAAGAAATAGGACATACATCTAATGGTTCAAGATAGACAGTGATTGACGCCAAAGACAAGATGAATAATCCTCGATTAAAGACATGACCAAACAAACGGTGAGCTCAAAAAGTCCACACGGAGCTCGAGATTGATCGATCCAACCGATCAATCATCAATTAAGGAAATGGCGTAGTAATGACCAGAATCTGACAGTTGCCAAACATAGTAAAGGGACTTGACGATTGCAATGTGATGCATGAACCGAGACACGAGATGTGTGCAAGTCAAAGTTGCATTGAATGAGAACCGGTTAAGCGCAGCTGAAGTATGAACGCAATTAGAGACTTGGAACCCTAAAAAGTTCATTGTATATACACGACTTAACAAGCATTGTTTTGCTGCTGCTGCCAGTGCAATTTCAAGAGAGAGTCAAAGGCTGTCGATGTGAGATATATGCAAAAAAGTAGAGGGCTGTTATCTGCGATTGCTCAAACTATTGTTGAATCTATGCATGTGAGCAATACGAAGTGTGTAAAATAGAATATACAGACACAAACCATGAAAGTATAGACAGAGGCATAAAGACCAAGCAGAGGATGTGGATGTGTCAAACAAAGAATATATAAAAGACACAAAGGAAGAGAGGCCGAAGCCGCAGGTGTAAATGGACTGTGTCAAATAGAAGATATAACGACATAGAACCAAAAAGATAGAAGAGAGAAAGGGGATTGAAGCATGATTGAACAGAGTATGACCAAATGTATGTAGACAAAGTAAAACGCAGAAAGGAAAGGAAATGAAGTGTGTCCAATTGGAATATATCCAGACACAGAGATTGAGCAAACAGAAAGAAAGAGTACACAAAGACTAAGCAGTGAGTAAGCAGTTATAGACTAGACTTGTAACAAAGAAACCAAACTGGATTCATTTGTGAATTTGTCTTGTATACTAGAGTTGTAACTCCATAGGTTTGATTGGTTAGTGCCTTCAAAAAAATTGAGTCGGTGCTCAATTAGGGGATTGGTGTCTCTTAAGGATAGGTGTCCTTGAATGTAACCAGTGTGGTTTTACCAATGAGGTGATTTAACTGTGAAGCTGGATTAGAACAATAGATTCTAGCAGCTATTCTCACCGTGGTTTTTTCCTTTGGGTTTTCCACGTATAAATCTGATGTAATGTACTTTTGTGTGTGTGTGATTTCTGCAACTGTTCTTTAATATGCATATGAATTGATATCTCCTTTAAAAGTTTTAATCAACTAGTTTTAGCTCATCTACTGATTCACCCCCCTCTCAGTAGATAGGTGTGTTCAACACCCGAGTCAAATTGTGACTATGCAAGAGACGCTTTGGAATTATTTATGTCGAACGGTTCTTTGACTTTCAAAGTCACTTCACTTTTTATTAAGTTAATTAAACTCGTTTAATTAACCTAATCTTCTTCTAATAGAAAATTCCATAGCTTTTGGGATTTCCTATTTTCTAAATTCATTAATTGAATTTATTCCTCAACTCTCATGACAAGTGGCCAAGCGGATCATGACATCGCAACAAATATCAAGAATGATGATGTCATCAGGAAAGTTGTCAAGCATTAAAAATTGAATGCAAGCAAATCTCTGAATTTGGAAAGCTGTCTTATTAATGCTCCCACTTTCCAAAATATTAATTGCATTTCCCTCCAAAATTGAACTCATTTGTGACCACTCATCTCATTCTTGATCCAAAGGCCATAATTGATCTGAAAAACCTATAAATATCAAGGCCACCATGGACCAAAATCAAGCTTTCTAGTGCAAAGATATAATGCAGAATTTATGTTAAAGCTTTAACTATTTTTTTCTATTTGAATACACATACAATTTAAATGGTGCATGAGGAGATGTTGGAGGCACTTGCCCAACCACATTGCCAAAGAGCTTGAACCCCATATCCAAGCACAAACATGTTTGTGGACTGTCTATGAAGAGAAGTCACTTTGGGAAGGTATAATCATTTTGTTATGCTTCTTGTTAGTTTCTTCATTTCATTGATAATGCTCAACTGAGGTAATAGGCTTAATATGTTAGTTTTGTGAATTTATTCATGTTTTGATATTAAAAAAAAGATTAACCTATTTTGCAATCTTATTTCACATTTGGCACACCCAATGGGACCTCGCACCCTACAAATACCTTTAAGGCCTCCTAAATCTTTCTAATGATGAAATTGGACCAAGTTTTGGCTTTAATTTCTTTCATTTTCCTCTCATTTTTCTTTTTTTGTCACCTGAACATTGACAAGATCGACCTACTAATTGGCGGTTTTGCGTTCCCTGTCCTTTATTTTTTTCAGGAAAATAGTGAGATTGCGCTAAAAACGGCGAGATCACACTAAAAATGATGAGATTGACCTGTTGAA
Source organism: Torreya grandis (assembly GCA_037957365.1). NCBI lineage: Eukaryota > Viridiplantae > Streptophyta > Pinopsida > Cupressales > Taxaceae > Torreya > Torreya grandis. The sequence goes on along the minus strand of JARHVA010004373.1, from coordinate 328,549 downwards.
TAGCAGTTTTGCTTTTGTTCTGCTCATTTCCGTGCTTTTTGTGAAAATGGCGATCTTGCCCTGCTAAACGGTTAACTCATCCTACATATCGACAGTATCGCCAAGCCATAAAAGTGCCCATCTTCCAAAGGCTCGATCATCCGGACTCCGTTTTTGATGATTTTTTTTTAAATTGCATGTTTCCTCCTAAATTTTCATTTTTGCTTCATGTTGCATAGATTTTTCATAAAATGGAAATTACAAAATGCTACTATGTTTTCAAGAAATGAAGGTTTTGTAACCAAAATGACGGATTCGCTCTGCTAAACAGTGGTTTTGCCTTGAAAACAGCGATTTTGTGACCAAAACGGCAACATTGCATCTATTTTACATTTGTTTTTTGTGTCCTCTGCTAAACAACAAATTCGTCCTACAAAACGGTGAGGCCGTCCTGGAAAATGAAGAGATTGATCTGCAAACGGCGAACTCATCTTGCATATTGGTAAGATCGCCAGGCCATAAACTGCCCAACTTTTGAAAGCTCATTTGGAGTGGTTTGAACACCATTTTTCATGATTTTTTTAAAAAACCACATGTTTTCTCCTGAATTTTCAGATTATGCAGTTAGTTTGGCTTCATATTGCATATATTTATCATAAAATAGAATATCCAAGAGTGTTAATTTGTTTGCCAATCTAACTTGTTTGTTGCAAGTTTTGTTTGTCGAAGACCACATTTGAAACTCCTAACTTGTTACTTGCAGGGTTTGTTAGCTAAAGAGTGCTTATTATTGAAAAAACAAGGCAAACTTCAATCATTTGTCTATTTGGTGCTTAAAAATGAACATTCATTTTTTACTTGGCTCCTAAGAAGACATGCTTTTCATTTTTAGCTTCAGTGATTTGTCAGTTACATGCTTGATTTTGTAAACCATTGTGCGTATGCTCTCCCCTCACCCCCTTTAGGGAGCTTGGGTGACCAAAAACACATAGGTTTACTTGTTTGCTTGCCTTACCCAAAAAATTGTTTTCAACGTATGCTCTTCTCTTTCCCATCCATGGGGTCCTGAGAATCAGAAACGAAACATATTTTTCACTTTTTATTTTTGACTTCGTGGGGTGTTCATAGCATTCCCACTGGTTTTAAAGAGTGCATTAACTTAGGAAGTGACATCCTAGCATCATACCAACCCCGTTATCTAACAAGGTATATAAATTGGGGTTACGCTCACATTATGTTAGCTATTGGTTCCTTGAACCCTGATTGTGCTGGTAGCACTTCACTGAGACCCTTATGGCTGAAGTGGTCGTGAAGGGACTAGACCCCTTGGCGAATGGCTTGCAAAATCTCGCATCCAATTGATGGATGGTTCTAAAGCGTCCACATACCACAAGGTATAACAAGACCATCTAGTTTGCCAATCAAAAATTTAGATTAAAAGCCACATTTGCCACGACATTCTCACTGTATTTGCCCCCGAAGATCGTCTTTTAGTACAAACCTTTGACAGAAGGGGGGCTTAAAACCCCTACCAATAATTGTAATAATTTATTTAATGAACCCTTAAATTTTATCCTCTCAAAGGCAAATATATCAAAAGGACTCAATGACGTGCCATAAACCCGTGTCAGTTTCTAAGTGATTGCTTGAGTACTTTGTTGAAACCCGTGTTGTGTTCACAACCATATTCAAAACAAATATGTCGAGTTCTAAAAGGCTCAAGAAGTCCAAAGCATAGTCCATACCACACCTACGAGATGAGGCATTACCCTGCCCATTTTTTGGGCTATCTTTACCCCATCTTAGTGCTATGTTGGCCAATTGTACCGTTGCGTTGTTCGCATGGCACCATTATACTGTCCAATTGAAAACCATTCAAATCATATTCATTTGGGTCGAAATCCAATTTGGAAACAGTTGTTCACATTGGATCACTTTTGACCCCATTTCTATACCAAGCCATTCCAAGCCAAATCCAGTTCGTCTTGAACCACATACCAAGTCATTCCAAGTCAAATCCGATTCTTCTTGAACCACGTACCAAACCAATTCTGTACGAAGCTAGTCAAAGCCAAAACAAGTTTGTATTGAACCATGTGCCAAACCATTCCAATTCTGATCAGGGTCATCTTGAACCACATTCCAATCCGATCAGGTTCATCTTAAACCAAATTCTTGTACCAAGTCAATTCCATGCCATATCAAGTTAATTTTGAACCATGTACCAAGTAAATCAAATCCAAATCCAGTTCGTCTTGAACCACGTACCAAACCAATTTTGTACCAAGCTAGTCAAAGCCAAAATAGGTTCATCTTGAACTGTGTGCCAAACCATTCCAATTCTGCTCAGGGTCATCTTGAACCACATTCCAATCCGATCAAGTTCATCTTGAACCAAATTTTTGTACCAAATCAATTCCATGCCATATTAGGTCAACTTTGACCAATGTCAATTTCAAAGTCAAACAATTGGAACAATGCCAAATCAAGTCTATTTTGACCAAATCCAATTATTTTGAGTCCATCGCATACCAATTCAAACCACATCTTCTCTTTCCATTCAATCTCCCGCACCTGTCAGTTGGGAATGACGAAGTCAGGACATCCATCCTTTCTTTCATGACGACGTCAGGTCATCCATCCTTTCTTTCATTTGAATCATACCAAGTCAAGACCACCCTCTTTGAGCCAAGTTCCAAGACCAAGACCGCCGTCTTTGGGACAATTCCAAGACCAAGACTGTCCTCTTTGGGCCTTTTCTACCTAGCTAATTATGCCCTCTTTGGGCCAATTTCATTAAAGACCAATCCCCTTGCATGTATCCTTGCCTAGAGGCATCCTTTCTTCCATCTTGTGCCATGGTGTTTGAAACCGATTTGGATGACACCCTATTCAAACAATACAAGAATGTCATCATTTTGCGACTCATAGTAGAGGGAGCCAAACTGTCGCCTAACTTTCCTCTGGACCGATTGCATACCTTTGTTCAAAAAGAGGAAATACATGTGTTGAAGAGAAACTTGTAGACCCACACCAACATAACCACATCATTACTTCTCAAGTACAACAGGATGGTCAGCTCTTTGCTAATCAACTCATGTTTACTTTAAAGACCTCTCTAGCTGCTACTTTATATGGCAATTCCCTATCTACTTGTCCAATAACCAATCTGGTCTTAGAGCCACAAGAAAGCCAATCATTGCCCCTCCAAGGGCCATTATCTATTAAAGACCCAAGTGTGTCCAAGTTTGATAACTAATTGATCGGGATATGTTATGATCCCTTTCCCAAGCACGATCAGATACATCCACTTCAAAAGCAAGATCAGGATAGTCAACCAATCCTCGACATTTTTGTCAAATCACCCATCTTTGACCAAACCCGAACCATTGATGGTCCACATCTATTTGATGAAGGACCTTTATTTGACACAAAGCCCATCTTCAACGAGCCTACCTTTGAAGAGCTCATTATTATTGAGCAACAACCCATTATTCATCTATTGCCAAGCATTCCCCATTTCAGAAAATTTCTTCGTCCTAAAGCCTTCATTTCCAAGCAACAAGTGAAAAAGGTACTTGTGGACAATGCTATTCAACAAGCCCTCTTTGTAGACACATTCCCATCAAAAACAAGTTCTCCTTTGGAACCAACATTAGCATCATCTACATCAAAATCAAGTTCTATCTTAGAACCAATATCAAAATTGGGTTCCATTTTGGAACCAATATCAGATTTAGATCAGAAGTAGAATCAATGTCAGTCTCAACATTGGATTCAGATCCCCTTGAGTCCGAATCAGCTTTAGAATCAGAATACATTAATGGATATTACAACATCGGCTATACACGTCTATCATATCCACTTGAGTCCGCATCAACTTTAGAATCAGCATACCTTAGTAGATATTACGGCATCGGCTATATACTCCTTGCAAATCAACTTGAAAACATTTGTGATCCTTCTAAGGTTGTTGAGGAAGTTTCCTTCGACAACAATGCAAGTTATCCTAGTAGCCTCTACGAGGATTGTGTTGCCTTTTACCCTTCCATTGATATTACCATTACACAACACTTTACCATGAGCCATCCTGGCCATTATATTGATGCTCCACCACCCATAAACGTTGATTGGGACCAACAAAATCACACATTGTTGAACTCATTCCATGGCAATATCTCAGTGACATAATTTATGGGGATCCAAGACAACAATCAAGCAGAAGAACAATCTCCTAGTGAAACCTTGTTTGAGGCGCTAGAGGACAATCAAAGTCTAAAATCATTAACTTCTAGTGAAATCTCGTTTGAGGTGCTAGAGGGGAATCAAAATCAAAAATCAGAATCCTTTAGTGAAACCTTGCTTAAGGCATTAAGGAAAAATCAAAATGAATTATCAGCATCCCTTAGTGAAACCTTATCCAAAGCACTATTAGACAATCCAAATCAAAACAATTAAGAAGAATTTGTTGGTGAAAACCTCTTTGAGACGCCAATTGTTGAGCTCATTAGTTCCTCATTACTTGATGAAGACATTATTGAAGTTAATATCGGCCCCAACACAACCAAAATCCTGTTGAATCCGGAATCAACAATAATGTGTTACTGAAAATCCCAATCTTCATTTGTCTTTCAACCATTATACATTCCATTATGATCCTATCATTCATTCAACGTTTATATTACGTTACCAAACCAGACCATCTATCCCATGCCTACCCTTTTGTACCCTTCCTGGCAACACTCTTTTTCAAAGAAGTTATAAAGACACCTTGTTTAGAAGTTTGGAGGAAATAAAATCAACAGCCACCGAAGATCACAACAGCACCAGTGTAGTCCAAATCAACAGCAGGTTCTTGACAGAGCAACTATTCAAAGCATGTATTGGTTAACCAACAAAGGGTTCGTATTATGCATCTCATAATCCTTCACTGAGTTGAGATGCTAAAAAATCAAAAAAATCAATTAAAAATACAAAACGATCAAAAGAAAAAGAGAAATAATTCATCCAATGGTGAAAACCATGCTTATGGCACCTTGGGCAAGTACCATGATGAAACCCAGATTTATTGTGTCATGCGTAAATAATTTGTTGTTTGCAAATACCTTGACACTTAGGGGCAACCCTATCTACACTATAGACCATTCCATTCAAGCCATCTTGGCCATTACAATCCATTACCATTCTTACCATTTTGGCCATTCACTCTTATTCAACCTAGCCCATCTTATTGTGACTATTAGTCTTCTCGTCTTGACCTTGTTAAAGAAGGGGAAGGTATATTGAGACCTGTTTTCGGAAACCTTTTGACCTATTACCTGCATGACACTTTAACGACTGGACATATTTGGTTCTCACGTGACATGGTCTTTTGAGACTCCTAGTTCTTTCCCTCATTATCATCCATTATTAGCCAATATTATCCATTAGTTTTTCATTCATTGTTATTCCCAATTCTGTAGAAGGAACTACAGTGACCTGAGGTCCATTTGGACTATGTAGGCAACGTTCATTTTCTGAGGTCAGCTCGGTCACCATTTTTCCATGCTCTTGCCATTTTGCGAGTAGCCTAAGCCAAGCTTTCATCGTTTTGCAAGTTACCATTCCCACGCTCTCGTCGTTTTACGAGTCAAAACATGCTGCATCTTTCGATTCTCCATTAAGTTGAGATGTCAAAAGCCCAAAAACATTCAAAAATAGTCCAAATGACCTAAAAATTAAAACAATACATACAATCTCCATGAGAGATATAAAGCCACAAAATCTTAAAACATTAGAAAAAAGCTTAAAATCTCCACGAGAGATATAAAGCCACAAAATACAAAAACATTTGTCTTGTCCTAAACCCAGCCATTATCCTTGATTGCTCATTGAGCCACTCATGTTAGCAATCGTTGGGATGTGTCCTTCCCAAATTTCTCCTACTGGGGCAGACTCATTATTGGTTCCAATCATTTCTGCCACCTTGGCTTCCATCTTCTCCTTGCATGCATCATTGCTTGGGGGGCACCATTCCATTATAATTATCTTTGCGCCTTCACCCATGAATTTTGACTTGGTTAATGACATGATACTTTTTGTTGCTTTTTGTTTTCCTATTTGTATGTTTGTTTGTTTGCTTGTTTGCCTGTTGATTTGATTTTATTGTTGTTGCCTTGGCTCAGTCCATTGTGCTAAAGAGGTCATCATCATGGTGTTCATTGTCATGCACTTGTACTTGAGTCTATCCATTGACATACATCAACATTATCATCATGATTTTTATCGTTGGTGTGTTGTTTCGATTTGTTTATTGGATTGGGAGTCAATCCTTATGCACATTACGGCCAAGTCATCTTGGTGTTTTATATCATGATGCATACCATCACGTGGTACATTAAAAACCAAGTGTTCAAATCTTATATAGCAATGTTGCACCAAAAGCATCTCTTCAAGCACAATTTATCTATCTAATGCATGATCAAAATGGCATTTCATTTTTCTATAAACCACAAGACAACAATTGAAACAAACATGGCTATTTATATGCTAATTAAGGGCGTGCATCTCCGAATAAGCATGTAACAACAAATTCATATATATTTCTCCATTATTTTCAATCTTGTCATGATCATTTTCCTCATCCATTTTCTCTCAGTTACATTTAATTTTTGAGGTTGGCTTAGCCACCATTATCACCTCATTATTCAATCATTGTTGTGTTCTTCCAATCATCTATTTCATTACCTTCGAGCATTATCATGTGCCTGGTTTTTATGGCTTCTTCATTCTTTGAAAATTCCTTATGCCATTGCACCCACGTTTGAGTCATCCATCTCATTTTTAATCTGTGTATCAGGTTAACTCCTTGAGCTATGCTTGCCAATCAATTAATTAATCAATCAATTTGTCAAAACAAAAATTTGCCCTATTGGGGCAAACAATTTAGACCGCTCAATGATCAACAATCAAATCCACCCTGTTGGGGCAAACCATTCATCAATCAATTTGTCTTTCTTCTAATTCCAAGCTCTGCAACTTTCGCCTTCCTTGGGCAAATCAAAGTGTGCAACTTGGTTTGGGATAGATCATTCCCTAAGTCCACAGCTTTCGCCATGTTTGGGGTATGCCAAAGTGTGCCACTTATTTTGGGATGCAGCGTTCCCACTTCCCCCCGCCTTGAGGTCAATTCAATTCTATTATATTCATCAGTGGAAATCAACGTGTGCAAGCATTGACTCATATGGATTAATCTCATCCATGGGTTAATTTTACTTTTCTTCTTGTCCATTTTTTTTTTTTTGAGGGCCTGTCCATCAATCTTATTTTTCGGACAACAAAGGGTCTACATTATGCATCTCGTAATCCTTCATTGAGTTGAGATGCTAAAAAATAATCAAAAATACAAAAACAATCAAAAGAAAAAGAGAAATAACTCGTCCAATGGTGAAAACCATGCTTATGGCACCTTGGGCAAGTACCATGATGAAACCAAATTTATGGCATCATGAGTAAATAATTTGTTGTCTGCTAGTACCATGACACTTGGGGGCAGCCCTATCTACATTATAGACCATTTCATTCAAGCCATCTTGGCCATTACAATCCATTACCATTCTAACCGTTTTGGCCATTCACTCATATTCAGCCCAGCCTATATTATTGTGACTATTAGTCTTCTCGTCTTGACCTTGTTCCAAAAGTGGAAGGTATATTGAGACTTGTTTTGGGAAACCTTTTGACCTATTACTTGCACGACACTTTAACAACTGGACATATTTCGTTCTCACGTGACATGGTCCTTGGAGACTCTTAGTCCTTTCCCTCATTATCATCCATTATTAGCCAACATTATCCATTAGTTTTTCATTTATTGTTATTCCCAATTCTGTGGAAGGAACTGCAGTGAACTAAGATCCATTTGGATTATGTAGGCAGCGTTCATTTTCCGAAGTCAACTCGGTCACCATTTTTCCATGCTCTCGCCATTTTGCGATCAATCTAAGCCAAGCTTTCGCCATTTTGCGAGTTACCATTCCCACGCTCTCGTCGTTTTACGAGTTAAAACATCCTGCATCTCTCAATTCTCCATTGAGTTGAGATGTCAAAAACAATGCAAAAGACCTAAAACTTGGAACAAGACATACAATCTCCATGAGAGATATAAAGCCACAAAATCTTAAACATTATAAAAAAGCTTAAAATCTCCACGAGAAATATAAAGCCACAAAATTCAAAAACATTTGTCTTGTCCTAAATCCAATCATTATCTTTGATTGCTCATTGAGCCACTCCAGTTAGCAATCGTTGGAATGTGTCCTTCCGAAATCCATCTTACTAGGGCAAACTCATTATTGATTCCAATCATTTCAGCCACCTTCAGTTGTGTCCTCTCCTTACATGTATCGCTGCTTGGGGGCACGATTCCATTATCATTATCTTTGAGCCTTCACACATGAATTTTGACTTGGTTAACGACATGATGTTTTTTTATGCTTTTTGTTGCTTTTTGTTTTCCTATTTGTACGTCTGTTTGTTTGCTTGTTTGTCTATTTATTTGATTTTATTGTTGTTGCCTTGGTTCAATCCATTGTGCTAACAAGGTCATCATCATGGTGTTCCTTGTCATGCACTTGTACTTGAGTCTATCCATTGGCATACATCAACATCATCATCATGGTTTTTATCATTGGTGTGTTGTTTCGATTTATCTATTGGATCGGGAGTCAATCTTTATGCACATTACGGCCAAGTCATCGTGGTGTTTTATATCATGATGCATACCATCACGTGCTACATTAAAAACTAGGTGTTCAAGTCTTCTATAGCAATGTTGCGGCGAAAGTATCTCTTCAAGCACAATTTATCTATCTAATGCATGATCAAGATGGCATTTCATTTTTCTATAAACACATCACAAGACAACAATTGAAGCAACCATGGCTATTTCTATGCTAATTAAATAAGGCATCTCCAAATAAGCATGTCACAATAGAGTCATACATACTAGTCCATCATTATTTTCAATCTTGCCATGATCATTTTCCTCATCCATTTTCTCCCATCTTGGGAACTACATTGGTCTGAGGTCTATTTAGATTATGTATGCAGTGCTCAGTTACATTCTGTTTCTGAGGTTAGCTCGGCCACCATTATCACCTCATTATTCAATCATTATTGTGTTCTTCCAATCATTTATTTTATTACCTTTGAAAATTTTCGTGTGCCTAGTTTTTATGGCTTCTTCATTCTTTGAAAATTCCTTATACCATCGCACCCACATTTGCGTCATCCATCTCATCTTTAATCTGTGTATCAAGTTAACTCCTTGAGCTATGCTTGCTAATCAATTAATTACTCAATCAATTTGTCAAAACGAAAATTGCCCTATTGGGGCAAACAATTTAGACCACTCAACGATCAAATCCATCTTGTTGGGGCAAACCATTCATCAATCAGTCTGTCTTTCTTCTAATTTCAAGCTCTGCAGCTTTCGCCTTCTTTGGGCAAATCAAAGTGTGCAACTTGGTTTGGGATAGATCATTTCCTAAGTCCATAACATTCGCCCTGTTTGGGGTATGTCAAAGTGTGCCACTTATTTTGGGATGCAGCCTTCCCACTTCCCCCCGCTTTGGGGTCAATTCTATTATATTCATTACTGGAAATTAACGCGTGCATGCATTGGCTCATATGGATTAATCTCATCTATGGGTTAATTTTACTTTTCTTCTTGTCTATTTTATTATTTTCAAGGCCCTATCCATCAATCTTATTTTTCGGACACTCCTAGGGGGCATCATGGGCATTCCAGACATTGTTTAGGACATCATTGTGAACGCGTTTTCAGTAAATTGAACAAGATTAAACAAAACGTGAACACATCATTCTTCAAGCATTATCAAATCATTTTAATGACTTTTTCATTCTTTGAAAAGTTGTTGCTTCACTTGTCTTGCAACGCCTTCTTAAATAGGGGCAAAATGTAGACACTCAATTCTCACCTCTCGTGTCAAAATTGCAATTAGAACGACTTCTAGCAATAATATACGAATCACTATAACACTCAAATTCTCCCACGCAATTGGCATCCATCTTCTGAAATATATTGGGGCATTTATGATTAGGGCAATGCACTGTACACAACTGTCAGCTTCACTTAATTCATGTCAAATTGCGACTATGCAATAGATGCTTTGGGATTACTTATGTCGAACGGTTCTTTGACTTTCAAAGTCACCTCACTTTTCATTAAGTTAATTAAACTCGTTTAATTAACATAATCTTCTTCTAAAAGGAAATTCCATAGCTTTTGGGATTTTCTATTTTCTGAATTCATTGATTGGATTTATTCTTGAACTCTCATGACAAGTAGCCAAGTGGATCATGATATCATCATGACATTATGACAAATATCAGGGATGATAATGTCATCAGAAAAGTTGTCAAGCACTAAGAAATGAATGCAAGCAAATATCTGAATTTGGAAAGCCATGCCTTATTAATGCTCCCACTTTCCAAAACATTAATTGCATTTTTCTCCAAAATTGAACTCATTTGTGACCACTCATCTCATTCTTGATCCAAAGGCCATAACTGATCTGGGAAACCTATAAATATCAAAGCCACCATGGACCCAAATCAAGCTTTTCAGTGCAAAGATATGATATAGAATTTATGCTAAAGCTTCAACCATTTTCTTCTATTTGCATACATAAATCCAATCCAAATGGTGCATGATGAGATGTTGGAGGCACTTGCCCAACCACATCACAAAATATCTTGAGCTCCATATTCAGACACAAACACATTTGTGGACTGTCCATAAAGAGAAGTCACTTTAAGAAGGTATAATCGTCTTGTTATACTTCTTGTTTAGTTTCTTCATTTTATTGACATTGTCCAACCAAAGTAATAGCCTAATATGTTAGTTTTGTAAATTTGTTTATATTTTAATACTAACAAAGAAAATAACCTATTTTGTAATCTTATTTCACAATAACAAGCAAAAGATATCAAATATCATGCCTGGATCAGAATAATACAAAACAATAAATGGGTTGAAACACAATAGCCACGACAGAGTATTGTGGAGTTGAATGTCAATTCACAATAAAAGCATCTTCCAAGTCGAATTTCAGAAAACCTACAGACACCATTTTTATATCAAACCACAATAAACCTCCATGGTTGGGTGTCAGATGTAGAGCATACTTGGACAAATAATAGAATGGATTTATTTATGCCATTGTATATGTTGAAATAATGTGTGAATGGATTTATTTATGCCATTGTATATGTTGAAATAATGTGGGATCAATAAAACCAATCTTTTTACCAAATTATGGACGAGAAGTGTTTAACATGTTAAGGACAAATTGAATGAAGGTCGGGGTACGTAGATAACAAATGGTGAGAGGGAAGCTTTAAAATAAGTTTAATAATATTAAACCATAGATGCCACCATATAGAGGCTCCCCTACAAAACTAGTTTTTATTATTTTGCAATGAGTAATCCTTGGTAAAATGGCAAAGCCCCAACAATGTTGTTGGAGTGATGATGAATGGCTTCTATGTAAGCAACAAAGAGTATACCTCTGACCCCAACTATTTCAGGATTATGGGACCTAGCTCCATCAAAAATGAGCTTATGGAATGGTGGACAAGGAACAAACCATAGTGTTTTTGGCTTGGTAATCAAATTGGGGAAAACCAATTCTCATTCGAATATTTGGAAAGCCCAAATATTTAAATAGGAACTGAACTTCCTAAAAGCCCAAAATTCAAACGATTTCTTGAATTCTTCTAACTGGGGTGTGAATAAATAAATCCAAATGCAAGTTGATGAACACTAAGAAGGTGCTTGAGCTGACGAATCTTGAGCAATGAATGTAGAGAGAAGAAAAATATCATCGGCAAAGTGTAAGTTGGTGAATCTATCTCCATGTGTTCCTGCTGAAAGACCATACAGATGATTTTGTGCCTTGGCTACTGCTAATAGGCAATTGAAACCTCCGTTCATAAGAATAAAGAGGTACCGAAACAAGGGATGACCTTTCCAAAAACCTCAGGTGGATTGGAAGAGGTCACGTGTGTCTACCCTTTTACTAAAATTGAGTGTGTCATAGGTGTAATACAGTAGTGAATATATTGGAGAAAATCAGAGCAAAATCCAAAGGCCTTCATAGTTTTAAGAATCAAATCCCAATTACTGCAATCAAACGCTTTTTCCATATCCACTTTTATGAAGACTCCTGACCTTTTCGTTGTTGCGTTGAAAGGAAAATTTCCTGGACAGCTATGATAATATCAGTTATTTGTTTTCCTTTGACAAAGGCAGATTGGATTGGCAGAATAAGGTTTAGAAAGGAGAGGCTGGAGGTGGTGCATATTGATCTTTGAAATAATTTCATAGAACTAATTGCATAAAGAGAAGCAAGAAAGCATCAAGAGTGTTCAATTCTACCTTCTTTGGTATAAGAACCAAGTGGTTGTGTTGGCATATCTCAGCACATTTTTGTTTCTCCTTTATTCTTCAACAACATCCAACAAATTTGATTTTTTACTTCGCAAAAAACTTGAAAACAGATTTTCTAGTCAACTAGGATATTATCAGTTAGTTGCCTTCCTTTGACAAAGCTAGATTGGGTTGCCAGTATAAGCTTTAAAAAGGAGAAGCTGGAGATGGTGTGTTTTGATCTTTGAAATATTTTCATAGACCATACTGCATAAAGAGATGGGCCTGAAGGCATCAAGAGTGGTTAATAAGAACCAGAGTGGTTATGTAGGAGTATCTCAGCACATTTTTGTTTCTCCTCACTCTTCAACAACTTCCAACAAATTTGATTTTTTTATTTCACAAAAATATTTTAATAAAAAAGGGGAAACAAAACCATCTAGGCTAGGGACCTTATCTCAAGAAAACGAAAAAACTACCTCTATAATTTCTTGTTCAGTAACAGTTGTGAGTATCACATTGTTCTCTGCTGGTAGCACCGAAGAGATTAAAGCTAGCATCTTTGTTAAGTTGCCTGTCCATCTACAGAAGGTTATATTCAGACACAGAGGTTAATATACCTTGTATTCTAAAGTGTGGAGCCATCTGGGATTTTTAGCCAAAGGATACTATTTGATCTACACTGCTTGATATTGTTTCCTCCAATATATTTCTTCTTTTCTTGGTAGGTCTACGAGTTCAGATATGATCTTTTTTTCTCCTGTTCCATGTGATGATTGAAACTTCCCTAATTTAAAGTTGCTGAGCTTGCATATGTCTTTAACTTCTGTAATTTGACAGAAAATATTTCCAAATATGTTATGATTCCATTATTTGAATTTGGCTCTGAGATGTCAGAGCTTCCAAACAAATCTATACGTTTGCATGCCCTTTCAGACCACCTTGCCACTAATCTCAAACTTTGTCTCTAAATCGAGGATGTTTCCTCCATATACTCTTTCTGAATTGCAATGTCTTTTCTTTATGGCTTAATAAATATTCATTTGAGGGAACCAATAGTCGGAATGTTTTGTCATGAAGATGAGGTGAAATAATCCATTAGCTGTTGAGCCAAGAATCAAAAAACAGTCGTAAGTTTCTGCAATTTTTTGGTGCCCTTTCTCCTGTTACATAAAGTGTATAAACCTTGTGAACTATGAGAGAATTTATTTAGATAAAATAATTAAACTTATCTGCAAGGTCGGTGTTATAGATTGTCCTTTTTAACTGAAAAATCTCTCCTAATATTGAAATTATCTATAAGGATCATAAACATGTTAATTTTAAAGTGGGAACCAGCTGGGGACATCTTGAAGAGGTTTCTATTTGTATTTTCTATAAGGAAGAATGTATGCAGAGACTGAAATAAAATCTATATTAAATTCAAAAGACTTGAATTCACCCACTAAGCCTCATATGATTCAATGGAGGACCAGTGGCAGACATTAAGTCAATATTCAAAAAAAAACTAAATAAAAACTAAAAAATCCAAACCCACCAACCTAACCCACGTTCCTCTAAACCCTAAGACAAATAGACTAATACAACAAAATAAAAATGAAAAACATAACTCTCAATCCTTCCTACCTTGTGCTGAAATTTGACTGTAACTATCTCAAGGAGACTATTGCTGCTGCCAAGGATGTTCCATACACTCTTCCTACATCATTGAGGCTCTCCAATGCTGCCAGGAGATTTAATTATTTGAAGGTAGGTAATATTTGTGTGAGAATATTCTGGCTTAGAATGCATAAGAATATAAGATTCCAGGATATTCACATACATTGATATCTGCAAACAATCAAATCTGAGAACAACAGGTAATCTTCTTTTATGCTGTTGTTAGTTGATTTGGTTTTTCTTAATAAGACTTTATTCTTTAAGTTGGATTTTTTTACTTCATTCCATGCAGAGTTTATTATTTATTTATTTTTGTTTCTTTGTTCCAGTCTATAGGGTTCTTTTCGACAATGGCATCAAGCTCAAGCTCTTTGAACCAAAGAGAAGGCCAAGCTGCAAGACCTGCCTTCAAATTTCACACTCAATCTTCTTTTAGAGACATAAAACAGTGATAGAGAACAACATGGGTAAAGGTTCTCATGTCTGGATATGCTCAGAGTGCAAGAATGCATACAAGAGCTCCTAGAGTCAGATTAAAGCCCATTTCACCGGGTAAACTGACAAGACATTAAAGGTTGTCCTGGACATGTTAACAAAGGTTCGCCTAAAGCCAAAATTATAGCTTATATAACAGAACAAGAGTAAGCAGATGCAGATGCTGAAAAGGCTTGTATCTAATCTTATCCTTTGGAAAGGAAACCCTCACGCAGGCCACCTGCACATTCATGTGTTAGCCCAAGCATGACCCCATTACATCCTTTTTTCCAGCTAGCTAAACTTCTTTCGAGGAAGAGCCTCTCCACATTCCCATAAGAGAAAAAAAGAAGTGGGCCCACTGGAAAGGACTTTTGAGTTTCAACAATGAATCGAGGGAGATAATTGATGAGCTGGTTGTTCAATGTGTCTGAACAAATGGGCTTCCATTCAACCTACTAAGATCACCAATTGACAAGATGGTGAGGGGCATTAATGAAGCTCCAAAAGGGCACAAAATTTCTAATTATGAGAAGAATCACATTGTTGGCCAAGGAAAGAGATAATGTGGAGAATGCCTTGCAGCCAGTTACGGATTCTTGGAAGGAAACAAGGGTCTCCATCACTTTCAGATCAATGGAAAGACTGCAAATCCTTAATAAATGTTGTTGCAGTGTGCCCTAAAGGGGCAATGTTCATATAGGTTGTTGATTGTGAGGGGCAAGTGAAAGATGCATGCTTCACTGTTGACGTCCTCATAGAGCCTATTGAGTTTGTGGGACCTCACAATGCTGTCCAAGCAATCACAGACAATGCAAAAAATTGTTAAGCAGCAGTATGTTAGTCCAGGTAAGGTATGAGCCTTTTGTTTTTGAAGAAATGCATCTTATATTACTCATGATAACAGATGATTCACGTCATTTGAGACTTATGGTTATGAGGAAGATATCTCCCTACATAAGCAATAAAGCACCTCGGCTTGCAGCCCAATGAGTATCTTTTTTGGACACCCTTTGCAGTCCATCCACTCAACTTGATGCTACAGAAGTTGGGCAAAATCCTGTGGATTGAGAAAATTTATGTGGAGACCAACGATATTCAAATGTTTGTGACTAGCCATCGCATGTCCTAGGCCATCTTCAAGACAATCTCAAAGCTTGGGCTGTTGAAGGTAAGTGAGCATTAATTTTAGTTTTTAAAATTTAGTACTTATATCATCTGCTTTAATTATTAAATTTAAGATTTTAAAAAAAATAGATCATGTAGGATTTTTAATATTTTAAGTATATTCATAATATTTTATTTTAATTCTTCTTTACATTGTTGAGACTAGATTCACTTCCCACACAATTGTACAGAGACTAGATTTGCTTCCCACACAATTGTAGAGAGACTAGACATGCAACTTTCAATTTTGCCAACAATAGAGGTCCGATGTAAGGATCCACATCTAAGAATGGCAACACCCTCAAGAAAAAAGGCCAAGCTCCTCTGAGCAATGTACCAAAAGGAAGTGGATAGGAATTATCAAATAACTATACCAACAATGTATCTCTCCCAAAACTCAAAGTAGATCGGATATCTGAAAATAAATTGCTCCTTGGTCTCCACCTCCTATGTGAGCAAAGGAAACAAAACTTGTCGCCCTATGGAATATGGTGGTTTGTCTCAACTCATGACTGGTGGAAGCACAAACTCAGTTGGCCAATGGGAATCCTCAAACCATGTGAGTGACCAATGATGTTAGAGATAGTCAAGTTGAATGATGATGACATCTACAATCCACAAGAAATGCTTAGCATAGAAAGCCAGCTTTGTAAGTGGTCGCAATGTGAAAATCCAAGTGACTTGAATGCATTGTCGGTGTATATCCTCTCTAGCAGCTATGTCAATAACCTCCTTCAAAAGATGAAGGGGAGAAGGGGATATGCCAATAGATTAAAGAAGCAAACTGTTATCAAGACACCAGCGCCTACACCTTGTGGAACCCAAAGAGGCACCCATTTCAGGAGAATAAACGGCCAAATATAGTTACCACTCCCAACCTGAGGTTAAGTTGCCTAGAAACTGAGCCAAATGTTTACCACTCCCAACCTGAGGTTAAGTCGCCTAGAAAATGAGTATGTGAATATAGAAAGTAAGTGTGAAAATACTCTAAAGGCAAAGCAGTTGAGTAACAAACTCGGCTTGAACAATGCATTGAGGAACAAGTAATAGATATACCCCCAACACCGAGACCTGAGAGCACCATCAGTTAGATACCCAAGGAAACAACCATCCCAGGGGAGGAGAATCAGGAAATAGACCTGCAATCCTGAAATATTTATCAGCCACAGATTGAGTCGGATGAGACCTACATCTAAAATGGCTCTGACTAAAATGGGTATATATCAATGGATTATGCTGCAGCTATAATACAGCTGTATAGTATATCTATAGTATATAACTGACCCGGGTGGAGAGGATATATCTATGTATTGTGTTGCAGCAATAGGTACAACAATGATGGAGATGGACATCATACTCTATCCAGCAATCACGTGTAATGAATGTGTTATGCTGCAGCTATAATACAGCTGTATAGTATATCTATAGTATATAACTGACCCGGGTGCAGAGGATATATCTATGTATTGTGTTGCAGCAATAGGTACAAGTACAACAATGATGGAGATGGACATCATACTCTATCCATAAATCACGTGTAATGAATGTATCTAAATAAAATACATAGGTGGTTGGTGTGTATAACTACCCATCCAAACCATGTGGCTCCAGCAGAACTAAATCAGTCACATTCCAAATATTTAATTTATTAGAATTGGAAGGCTTAGATGGTCTAGTATACTTAAAGTGTGTGTGTGTCTATATATATATATATATATATTCCTATTCTGTGATATTCGATGGTAAAGACTAAGGCTCAGTTTTTGCCTAAATTCTTTAGCTGAAATATTGGGATTAAAAGTTGCTTCATTTCCAGCTACGAATTTCTGTTTGGAATTCGTGGAGATATGAACAATGTTTTTTTGGATGTGTGTACTGTAATTTTCTGGGGAGGCAATTCTGCTGTAACAGAACTCTGTTTTTTAATAAACACAGCCCTGATTTTAAAAAGTTCAGAATATTTGACAGGATAGGAAATTGTGAATACCTCATAACAAATGTAAATTAAACAACCAATTCAATCCAAGGGATTGTGACATAACGACGACCTAAGTTAAACTTTCCCCAGTGCAATAAGGTGACCCATAACTCCAGCCGGATGTGGTGAGCTTGTGGTGTAACGAGTCTGAGGCACTTCAGAATGTGGCCCATAATTATAAGTCTTCAAAATGTGGTCCAATCTTATCCTATACCGCCTTAAAGGCAGCTTATAATCTCACCTTTGATTTACCTAAGTAAAAACAAACAACAATTTCAACTTCTCATATTACATAGATGAAAATATGGGAGGAAAACCTGTGAGGCATAGAAAGATTGTTGAATGGGAATGCGAATGTGAACTACAGAAATTGGAAGTCGAAAGAAAAAAATCTTCAACCTAATGAGAACATCATAAATAAAAAAGAGTGGTAATCTGCCTTCAATGAATGCAAACGATAAGTGGACTTATGGAATTTTCCTTGCAGTTGATCAGTGCCGTGTCCGAAACTTCAATTAAAGTGCTCCCAAATACGAATAATACAGATACCACCAATTCGTGTTTATTTGGTGTTTTAAGAAACTGGGAAAACAAAATAATTCGGCGGAACAATGCACTTATATGAATGGATTGTTTGCTCACCTGAGGGTCGCGGAAAAAGTTGATGGCAGTCCTGTTTCGAAATGAGGATTGAACTGTAAATACGACAGAACTGAATGGCTTCCCCTTTACACTTCCATGGACCGTGGAAAAATAAATACTATCCGACTTTTCCAATAAAACCCATACAAATTCCTACGTAGTCATGAAATTCTAATGTAGATTTAATCACGCATGTATCTTTGTTTTCGTTTATGATTTGTGCCCCTTGTCTTCCATTTGATTCTCTACACGCTTAATAATGGTCATTGGCATAGGCTATTTTTAGTCTCGTGGACGTTAAAATTTTTATTATTATTATTATTATTGGGCAATATTTAGGCAATATTTAGTTTTAATATTTAGGCAATATTTAGTTTTAATATTTGGGGAATATTTAATTTTAATATTTAGTTGTAAAGTTGTGTGATTTAAACTTGTTAATTATTGGTTTAAATTATGTAGGTTATATTGGTATATTGGGAGTTCAAACCAACTCATGTTGTCCCTGTATTTGGATGGTTGTTTGTTGGGAGCAAATCATATTGAAGGATGAGAGCCTTCATAAATTTCTAACTACCAGTTGCTTGGAATCTCCCATGCTCATTGGTCATCCTTGTGCCACTTGTCCTTTGTTGATTGGTCATTTATGCTCCAACTTATGCCATGTGGTAGACTTTCATTTGCTTGATCATGACTCTCGTGTTACTGGACCAAGCTTAAGTCGAGCACTCGAAGAATCTCGATTTACTCTATGCAGAGTAATTCGGGTTCTTTGATCTCTCCAACTTCGAACTTTCCCATAGCCTTTACTTATCAAGCTTTTTAAGTAAAGTACTTGGAGAAACCCAATTTACTCTATGCAGAGCAATTCGAGTTCTCCAAGTTTACTTACTTCAAACTTTTTGCCTTGGCTTGTCTTTTTGAGAACCCGAGAAGCACTTCTAATACTAAATTGGGCTTTTGATGTCTCATTACTTATTTCAAGTTTCTAACTGCTCACAACTTATGAAGTAATTAAGTAGTGCTCCTTGGAGAACTCGAAATACATTGCCTAGACCAAATCGGGCTTTCCAAGCCCCACTACTTGCTTACTTCAGACTTATCATTATTGATTACTCATTAAGTGAAATAAGTTGTGCTACCCTAGAAACCTGAAGTTGTCGACTCTTTGGAAAACCCGAAGACTTCCCAATGAGATAACTTGAAGCCTTTTGTTTAAGACTATTTCAGGGCTTTAGCACCTTGTTACTTACTACTTCAGAGCTTTGTAACTCTACAACTTATAAAACTATTTAAGTCATGGGCTGTCGAAAGTCTGAAATCTTCTAAAGACATGTCATTTCCTGCTTGAAAGTTTATCTTCTTATACTTAGGCAAAAATTGGTATGTGGGTCAAAAAATGGCCAATATTTATGGTGACTTGCAGGAAAGCATGCATGTTATGCTTGCAGAACCCAACTCACTTGCCTTGCCTAGTCCATTAGGCACAAAGTTACTCTTTCTTTAACAATGTTGGTTGAAACTGGATACAAAGTTGACCCTTGCCAGAACTTCCTCTTGAAGTAATGAGGACAATACAAAATAAAACAAAACAAAGTGCCCAATGCACTTAAAGAAAAAAAATTAACCTGGAACAAAGCAAAGACAACAAACAAATATGCCTGAAACAGCACTTGGAGGAATTAGAACAAAACTAATCCTAATATATACATCCTAAAACTATGTACCCCTTTCCTCCTGGATCAAAAGGAAAGCTTGATACTTCCCTTGTCTTACGAGACAAAGGATTGAACAAGGCATGCAACTTCTTGACCCTTGGCCTTGACACCTGCTTCTTCTTTATTGCAACTATCAGCTTCTCCATCACCATGTTCAATGAGAACCAAGTAGCTCCAAAAAGGTTAGCTATGTGAATCCAAAGGGTCTCAAGCTCTTTGAATGGCTCCTTAACTACAGCATCTAATGGTGGTTCAACCAGGCAAACCTCTTTGTTTCTACAGCCTCCTCAATAAGATTAGATTTGTTCATTATCTCATATTTTTAGGCTCATCAAGGAGATGATAGCCTATATCGAAGATGTGAAACAAGTCCATGTTTGCAATGAATTCTTGAGGTGGTAGAGTTGGAAGATTGCCCACTCCATCCCCTTTAATCCACTTGACAAAGATGCTATCCTTGGCTGCAACCAGACCATAGTTGCCTTGGAGAATAACATAACCAGCTCCCAAGATCTCAAACAAGTCCTCAAATGAGCCTCTCAACTAATTGGGAACCTCTAGTTGTTCCATAAGTTCATCATCTATTTCATTCATTTTCTCATCCTCTTCATCACGTGGTAGCTCATTAAAGGAAATGGCAGCCTTAACCCCCTCATTCTCCACATAAAGTGGTAGCTTTGCATCCTCAATAGTGCAATCCACTTTATGCACAACTACAAAAGAATCTTCAACATGTTATCCTTTGTTCAAGAGGTTGTGTTGATCTTTTGCTGACTAAGGGGGGACCCTATGGTGATTTCTTCGTTGTAGCTACTCGTGACATTCTCTTCCTCAGCCTCTTTAGATGCATCTCCAATAGGTTCCTGAAGCTGCTCTACTTGGATCACCTTCACCTCCTCTTCTTTCTTCTCTTGAATTGGTTGAATCAATTTCTAGGATGGAAATGTGCAAGGAATAACCACCTTTTCTTCCTTATTCTCCACTTCATGAATGACTCTCCATGAAGGAAAGGCTCTAGGCTTTTGAGGGGAAAGGAGTGAAGGCTGCAAGGCTTCTTGACTGACTTCAGGAATCACCACCTCCTTCTTCTGCCCACTGCTTTGAATAAATTTCCAAGATGGAAAAGATGGAAAAGACAAAGGCTCTTGAGGAGGGAGGGATGGGGGTTGAAAGACTTTTGATCTACTTGGCTGCGTGACTTGGCTCCAAGATGGGAAAGGTAGAGGTTCTGCCTTCATTTGTTGATTATGCCTTTCTTCTTCTCTCCTTGCCTTCAATTCCAACTCTATGATTTACTTTGCTATATTCTCTTGAAATAAATCTTCCTTAAGGTGATCATGAACAAAAGAAGGCTCTTGAAGAGGTATGAAGTTTTGGACCCAAACAGCAGGTTGTTCCACAATAGGTACTTCATTATTTTGACAGCCCCCTTAGATGGATTTTGAAGAAGGAAAAGACTGTGAAACATATGATGAACTTGGAAGATTCAAAGGAACACTTGAAATGGTCACTTGAGGAGGAATGGGCGACACATAAGAAGGCTATAGAGGTGCATATGTAGGCACAAAAGGTTGGTGGGGCTGGCCCTGCTATTCCTCAAGTCTCTCTAGCTTGTCCTCAACGCTCTGAATGTAACTGCATATATCCATCATGCCACCAGTGAGGTTGTTCCAATTTGTTCTCTCAACAGGTGCCCATTATGCTTTGATTTGTTACGATGAATCCCTCACATAATGGATGTAATGAGGGGGAACATTTTGGCCATACTTTTGTGAGCATAACTCTAGTGCATGTTTGTCAAGGCTCACTAAAGTTTGCCTACGTGTTGGTATAGATAGCTCATGATAGGGCTGATGAGGAGCAGTATTTTGATGGGCATGTTCATACGGATGATCAGGGCAATACTCCTGCATATATGGATCATGAGAAACCTACCAAGGTTCATCATATCCTTGATAGAAATCTTGGTAGGGTTGATTGAGCTCATATGGATCATGAGGATCACATTGGGGCTGCTGATAAAGAGGTGAGTAATAGGAATATTCACCATAGTTGTTCATGTTAGCCTCATAAGTCAAGTAGAAGCTACTTAAAACTTCAAAGAGATAAACCTGGTCTGCTCATAACTAAGATCTTTGATTTGGATTCCCAATAGCGCTAATACTTGCTTTCAAAAGCAAATAATGATGATCAGGCACTTGGATTGCTTAAACTAGCTAATAGATGCTTAGAGTCACCATTGATGTTTGTTGAATGCCTTTAAAGGCTGATAAGTAGAAAGAAAACACCAAAAATTCTTCCACTACTTTGGACCTTAGTCTCATTGAGCATGTCAGAACTGTTATAGCATGGAATTGCACCCCTGTGGGAGAGTTTTTTAGGATCTACCACTTCTAGCTATAAGCATGGGAACAACCTCAGGATGTGGATGTCCTATGGTCAGTTTGAGCCTCTAGGATTTTTAAAGAGGCTAGTTCCTCTTAGTGGATCACCTAAAACTAATACTAAAATGAAGCTTCATGGGGAAAAGGGTTAGAAGACAAATAAGGGCTCCTAAGAGGGCTAACCAGGGGATGCACCAAAATAAAAATAAACACTCATTTATGCTTGAACCCACACTAGATCAATCATAAGACAACTATGACTTACCCAATCTCGAGATCAAGTTAACACACTATAAGAGGTTCAGACATAACACTAATCTAGACCTGTAAGAGCTTGAAAATACATTAAAGAGGAAAGTAGAACGCTTATAGACTAAGAAGAATCTTTTTCACAAATCCACCAAGCATAAGCATACTAAGGCACTGATCAATGACAAGAGATAGGCAAAGAATTAATCTCATTACATCAAGAGGTAGTTCTTACAATAGACTTGATAGGGTTGAGCCTAATCAAGTAGAGCATACTTTACAGTATCTCAATGAATACATGTAAACTAAAAAGATAAAAAAGTCTAAAAATTGGTAACCATTATAAAGGCAAGTCACATGATATATATAGAGAATGGGAAGAGAGAGACAGAGCTACGTGGAAAGAGAGAAGAAGTCACTGATGACCATTATTATCATCCTTCGTTGCCATGAAACATGTTGCCTAGGATCATCACACAACCTCCTTGAGCCACTCTCACATTTAAGTCTCTTTTGGTGGAGCTGAGAGAAGTCACATTGTACGTAGCTAGACATCTCTTCTTGGCATGATTGTATTTATCTTTGCATTTAAACAACATGGCATCTTTCATTTTTGCATGTCTTATCTAAAGAAGGACATGGGCCTCCATGCCTGGGAGTTCAAACTGACCCATGTTATTCATGTGTTTGTATGGTTGTTTGTCAGGAGCAAACCATATTGAAGGACGAGAACCTTCATGAATTTCTAGCTACCAGCCGCTTGGACTCTCTCTTGCTCATTGGTCATCCTTGTGCCACTTGTCCTTTGCTGATTGGCCCTTTCTACTCTAGCTTACGCCATGTGGCAAGCTTTCATTCACCTGATCATGACTCTCATGTTGTTGGACCAACCTTAAGTCAAGCACTCGAAGAATCTCAATTTACTCTATGCAGAGTAATTTGGGTTCTTTGATCTCTCCAACTTCAAACTTTCCCATATCCTTTACTTATCAAGCTTTTTAAGTAAAGTACTTGGAGAAACCTAGTTTACTTTATGTAGAGTAATTCAGGTTCTCCAAGTTTACTTACTTTAGACTTTATGCCTTGGCTTATATTTTTGAGAACCTGAGAAGCACTTTTAAGACCAAATCGGGCTTTTGATGTCTCATTACTTATTTTGGGTTTCTAACTGCTCACAACTTATGAAGTAATTAAGTAGTGATCCTTGGAGAACCCAAAATACACTACCTAGACCAAATCAAGATTTCCAAGCCCCACTACTTACTTACTTCAGACTTATCATTACTGATTACTCATGAAGTGAAATAAGTTGTGCTGCCTAGGAAACCTAAAGTTGTCTCCTTTGGAAAACCTGAAGACTTCCCAATGAGATAACCTGAAGCCTTTTGTTCAAGACCATTTTGAGTCTTTAACACCTTATTACTTACTACTTCATAGATTTGTAACTCTGCAACTTATAAAACCATTTAAGTCATGGGCTACAGAAAGTCTGAAGTCTTCTAAAGACTTGCCATTTCTTGCTTGAAAGTCTATCTTCTCATATTTAGGCAAAAATTATTATGTGATCCAAAAAATGGCCAACAGGTCCCTATTTTAGAATAAATTTGGAAGACAATAGTCAATACACTTTGGCAATAAATTCATGGATGCAAGCCCTAATCCCTAAATGACTTTTCATGCTAACACAAATAAGTGGCACAGTGCAATGAAGACTTCAATTCTTGAATCAAATTTTACTATAAGTGTTCAAAGTTTGTTCTTCAATAAATGTTTGACTCTATTGGAGAGTTATCATTGATGTCATGGAGGTGTCCAGGTGAGTGGATGAAGTGTATTGATAGTCTAAGTGTCAATGATAAAGTGTGTAGTGTGTTTGTCCTAGTATGCTTGGTTAATCTTCAGTTTTGGCATGGTTAAGGATGTTTGAGTATGGTGATTTGATCATGTGTGAGGGGTCATATCAAAGGTTAAGGATGATTAGAGAGCTTGTGAAAGTACATGGGTTCATTTGGTTCTTCATTATGTTCATCTTGGCATAATTGGTTCTATGACAGAAAAATCTGAGTAGGTAGTTTGCTGACATCACCATTCTCACGTATGGATGAGTCAGGGGGAGTTGGTCATATGGGTGTGATCACATTCGTCCCAAATTATTATGCTCTAAATTTTAGATCATGCGATTAAATGTAGCAAAAGTTATTAAGGTTCAAAGTTGGCCTTCCAAGTAGATTGCAGTAGTTTCTATTCTTAGCCAAACCATCACTACACCTCATGCAGATATAGATGAACCAATGAGTTTTTGCATTTAATTTAGGTATAAATAAATTTTATAATGGTCAAATCTTACATGGAGATGTTGTATATAGTGCTAAGAATCTACCCTAAAAATTTGGAGTCCTAAAGTGTTTTCTAGCTTAAGATATAAATCTTCAAAGTTGTTATAGTAGAGACTGTGATGGGTCAAAGACCGTCAAGTTTAACCATGTCGAAGATTGAGGTCATTAGTCAAAATAACTAATGGTGCATGTTAATTCATGATCTTGATCCAATGGTGTGCATAAGATTCAAATGTCAAAGGTTGTACGTGTAGGTAACAAGTGTCACAAGCTCGCCAGTTTGACAGAAGATCAACAGTGAGCAAGGATTCGTAGTGACAAAGATCAATGGTGAAAAGCAAGTCAAAGAATCAATAATGCATGTGAGACTTCTAAATGGCACAAGTACAAGGCTCTATCAATTAAGTGCTCAGAAGGCATGCAAGGGTGTCAAGTGTCATAATCTTGGGAGTTTTGAGCAAAATGTAACAGTGAGTGTTATAAGATAAAGACTTGACTGATTTATAGAGATTGATGGTGCACACTTGGTCAAGATTGTTAGAAAGCAAGAGATGAGGTCAACATGTTTGAAGTTTAACATTTAGATAGTGGTGTACTATGTGTTAAAGTTCAAGCTACTTTTGAAGAAGATTGACGATGCGAATTGAGTGAGCTGAGTAAAGAGCACGAGATGCATTTTAAGTGATTGAGGTTTAACTGTGACTGTTTGGGTTTAAATATTTGAATTTAATGAAGGAAAAGCCAGTGCTTGATTTTTGAGCCATAACTTTCGATCTATGTACAATTTGATATTATAGTAAAAAGTAAATTTGTAGAGGACTTTAAGGTGCATATGGAAATATTAATTTGAAGGTATAAATTTTTGTATAGTCAAAGTTATTAAGATCCAAACTTGACTATGTGTTCGTTCATGCTCTGCAAGTAACCTAAGAAGGGTAATTGAGTTGTTGTTGATGGTATTTCAATGTTTCAAGATGTGTTAACTATCAGAGAGTGTTGTAGACTCCGTGAAGACCATTTGTATGGATTTTAAAGGTTTAACCAATCATATTCAATATGATCAAAGGCTTAGAAGGTGACTGTGTGTTCATTCATGGTGTTTTTGTGTACTAAATATTATTTGAGCAAATTGTGCTTTAGTATAAGAGTATTTTGGTGACTATGATCATTTGAGGATGTCGAAGGGGTCATGTGGAGTGGACCTATGCATTTGGAAATGGTCCTATGTTTCTTAGTTTTCTCAAAGAAGTATCAAAGAGGTGAATGGGTTTTCATAGGGCCTAAGAGGTGAGTTAGGCTTATTTGAAAGAGGGTTGTGCTTAAAGGTGACCCATGTAGATGCCTTAAGAGTGAAGGCATGAGTTGTGGTTGACAAAGAAGGTTGTGAACATGATAATAATCATGAAGGCTTTATAAAAGCTAAAATCAAATGTGGTGATTTCTAAACTTGTGAGATTGGAGAGAAGAGGTGTGTGTGAGTTGTGGAGTGAAGGAAAGGGTGTGCACCCAGTGGATGGGTTTAAGAGCAGAGTAGGTTGATGACTGTGTGTATGATCTATAGGTTATATTTTTGATGTCAAAGATATTGCTCTCATAGGTTTGAAGATTTAAGGTGGTCAAAAGGACTTGATCATCTTAGAGGTAGGCGTTCCTTGTGAAATAGGTGTTTCACTAAAGCTAGTCAAAAAGACTTAACCAGTAGGTGGTCATAAGGACTTGATTATCCTAGGGGAAGGTACTCTTTGTGAAATAGGTGTTTCACTAAATTATGGTCAGAAGGACTTGACTAGTATCATGTTTGTGATCATCTTATAGGACAAGTAGTCCATTGTTTGTATGCTTGATAGTGGGTTTTTTTCCCCAAAAGGGTTTCCCACATAGATCTTGTGTTGTGTGTGTGAACTTGTATTATATTAATTGTTAATTATTATAAACATATTATATGCTTCATGAATGGTTGTATTGAATGCTTAAGTGTTTGAAGGGTTTTGAAATTGAATTGGATTGTTTGTCATCACTGATTCACCCCTGCCTTTTCAGTGATTGTACCTCTAACAATTGGTATTAGAGCCAATCCTGCTTGCAAGTTTAACCACTTAAAGGTGATCAAAGGTATAATGGCTGACAAAGAGGCTATGGCTTGTCTTCAAGACAAACTAGTATGTGTTTTATCAAATGTCAATGCAGGCATGAATGATGTGAAGATGCAAGTGAAAGATCTAGAAGTAATAGTTAAGAATTTGTAGGTCATGATGGATAAAGGTCTCAACCAAAGGGTGAAACAACTAGAAAATAAAGTCATGACTTACTTAGATGTGATCTTATCCAAGGACAAAAGGGATTTCATCTCCATGAAAAGGGTCAAGAATGAGAATTCATGGATCAATAATGATCAAGAGAAAGGAAGGTTAAATATTTATAATGTCTTCAATGGGTATTGCTTCTCCTATAATCAATTTGGTCATAGATATATGGATTGTGCTTTCTCTCTAGAGATCAAAAGGAATCTCATATGCTACAATTGTAACCAACAAGGTCATATAGCCAATAATTGTAAAAGATATTTTTTGGAAAAAGGATATATAAGTCATTTACACCATCAAATGGTTCAAAGAGACTAAGTCTAAGATTGAATAAGAAAAGAAGAAATATTCAAGCATTCCACCAAAGGAAGAGTCAATGTTTGTTTTAGCAACCTTGCATACTCAAGAAGATGGGAATAAGAGATGGTTCATAGACAATGGATGCTCAAATCATATGACAGGAGACGAGAAAGTTTATCTCTCTCAGGAAGACTAACCTAGGGTTAGTGAGATTTGGTGACAACAAATATGCTAACATAGTTGGCAAAGGTACTATGAGTTTGGACAATGGTCATACTAGGACTGAGAATATATTATATTTAGAAGGTTTGAAACATATTCTTTTAAGTGTGAGTCAAATGTGTAATCAAGGAAATGTTGTAACTTTTCATGATGATGTATGTGAAGTAAGAAAGGTTGGCAGATTAGTTGCAAATGTTTATAAAATAGATAACATGTATGTATTCCATGAATCTAATAAGGAGGAGTGCTTCATGAGTCAATTGGAAAAAATTTGGCTTTGGCATAGAAGGCTTGGACATATAAATTTTGATAATATGGTAAAGATCAATTCAAAGGGGTTGGTAAGGCATATGCCCAAGATTTATAAGATTCCTCATTCTCTTTGCAAGGAATGTCTTCATGAGAAGCAAATCAAAAGAAGATACAAATCCAAGGAGTTCTCCACTAAAAATCCATTTGATTTGATCCACACTGATCTATGTGGACCTATGATAACTCAAAGTATTCAAGGTAATAGCTACTTCATGCTTCTCATTGATGATTTTACTATGATGACTTGGATATTTTTGCTTAAAGAAAAATTAGAAGATTTTACAAGATTTATGGCATTCAAAGCGCTTGTGGAAAATGATAAAGGGTCAAAGATCAAGTGTGTAAGATCAAACAAAGGAGGTGAGTTTTGGTCTCATGAATTTGATTATTTTTGTGAGAAACAAGGGATAAGGAGAAGATTTTTTTGCTAGAACACCACAACATAATGGTGTTGTTGAAAATAAGAATAAGATTGTTCAAGAGATGAGTAGAACCATGTTTCAAGATGCCAAATTATCATATGGTTATTGGGAAGAGGTAGATAACACTTAAGTTTACATCCTAAATAGATATCAAATCAGAGTAAATGGTGATAAGACTCTTCATGAGTTATGGAAGAATAGAGCAGTTAATGTCAAACATTTTAGAGTGTTTGGGAGTAGGTGCTTCATCAAAAGAGATGAAGATAATCTTGGAAATTTTGATTCAAGTTCTGATGAGGGCATCTTCTTAGGTTACTCTTCTATCAGTACTTCCTATAGGTGGTTCAACAACAGACTTCACAAGATTGTTGAAAGTTCAAATGTAAGGATTGATGAGACAAGTAGAGTTAAGAATCCAAAATTACAAGTAAGTGACTCAATACAAAATTCTATCGCAAACAATAATGAGTTATATGTTCAAACAAAGGATGAAGATGAAGAGGAGGAAGAAAGACAAGACTCTAAAACTCTATCTAGAAGAATTCAGAAAGATCATCCAATCTCTCAAATTATTGGAAATGTTAGTGCAGGTTTACAGACTAGAAGGAGAATGTTGATCAATCAGAATCAACAAGACTCAGCTCTGTTATCCATGATTAAACCGAAAACATTCATGCAAGCTAGCAATGATGAAAGTTGGATTGGTGCAATGGATGAAGAACTTGATCAAATAGTAAATAATGAAACATGAGATTTAGTTCATAGTCCAAAAGATAAAAATGTGATAGGTACCAAGTGGGTTTTCAAAAATAAGATGAATGAGAAAGGAGAAGTCACAAGGAAAAAATATAGATTGGTATGTAAAATATATGCTTAGGTTGAAGGAATATTTGATGAGACTTTTTCTCTTGTGATAAGAATGGAAGTAATTAGACTCTTTTTGGCATATGCAAGTTTCAAAGGTTTTAAGGTATACCAAATGGATGTGAAATTTGCATTCCTGATTAACAACTTAGAAGAAGTCTACATTGAGTTATCTGAAGGATACTTCATGTCAAATAATCAAAATTTTGTGTGTAAACTGAAGAAGGCTCTTTATGGTCTTAAACAAGCTCCCAGAGCTTGGTATGATAGGTTAGATAAGTATATTTTGATTCAAGGTTTTAAAAAGGGGGTAGTTGATAGTAATTTATACATTAAGATAAAAGGCAATCATTAATTGATAGTGGTTGTATATGTTGATTACATAGTTTTTGGATCTGATAATGATAATATGAGTAGAGATGTTTACAGATACTATGAGGACTAAGTTTGAAATGTCAATGTTGGGATAACTTTCTTATCTTAGGATTGTAGATTAACCAACTTGATGCAAGGATATTTATTTCACAAGATAAATACATCAAGGATATGCTAAGGAAGTTTGACATAATGGATTGTAAACCAATGGGTACTCCAATGATCATAGAATGTGAATTAAGTAAACTAGATGACTCACCAAAATTTTATCAAACTTTGTATATATCCATGATTGGAAGTCTTTTGTACTGTACTACTTCTAAGCCTGATATCATGCAAGTAGTTGGTCTTATAGGAAGGTTTCAAGCTGATATTAGAGAATCTCACTTGAAAGCAGTCAAAAGGATCTTGAGGTATCTCAAAGGCACCATAGAGTATGGTTTATGGTATCCTAGAAGTAAAGAATTCACTTTTAAATCATATACTGATGCAAATTGGGCAGGATGTGTGGATGATAAGAGTAGTACTAGTGGTGGGTCTTCTTCATAGGAGAATGTTTGGTGTCTTGGTTGAGCAAGAAGTAAGCCTTTGTGTATCTATCAACTACAAAATATGAGTATAGTTGCTTCTTATTGCATGCAAGTCATGTGGATGAAACATACTTTAAAAGATTATAAGGTAAGACAAAATGGACCTTATCCTATTTATAGTGACAATAATAGTGCAATTAGTATCTCAAAGAATCACATTAAACACCAAAAAACTAAGCACATTCATATTAGATATCATTTCTTGAGATAACAAGTGAGTAATCAAAGTGTTAAGTTGGAGTATGTGCCTATAAAACAACTTGCAGATATTATGACCAAACCATTGTCAAAAGCTAGATTTGGGTATCTAAGACAAAGCTTGGGTGTCATTTCTTTCTTTGAAGGTCTTTTGGTTAAGGGGAAGCAACAAGTTCATGAGATTGCTCTAGAGGTAGAGAGAGAAGGCTAGTAAGCCTGTGAGGCGGTTATTTATGGTGTGTGGAGATTTGAAGATGCTCAAGAGGTGTAATGGCTCAAATATCTTAGGGGGAGTCCCTCTCAGATGTTTCTTGGTGAGTTCCATTAGATTTTAGTACTTTTGTGTGTTCTTTCTTCATTGGTTTCAGTGCCTGGTTGAAGAGAGTGTTGACATGTAGTAATAGGAGGTTGTCAAGGCAAGAAGAGGTAGGCTCAAGGTAAGGGGTAATTTGTATCATCTTTGTAAGGTGGTCCTCTCCTATTAGTAGTCTTTTTAGGTCATCAGAATTAGTTTGTGCCCACTTTGTCATTGTGTTAAAGAGGGAGAAGGTTCTTATTTTGAGAGTGCTTAAAGAGAAAGAAGAAAGGTGAGCTATATGATGGGTGTTGACATCAATGGCAAAGGGGGAGATTGTTTGAGATTTATCAGTGATGTTATGAAGGTGTCTAAGTGAGTGTATGAAGTGTCTTGATAGTCTAAGTGTCAATGACAAATTGTGCAATGTGCTTATCCTAGTATGCTTGGTTGATCTTCAACTTTGGCATGGTTAAAGATGGTTAGGGATGAGTATGGTGATTTGAGTATGTGTGAGGGGTCTTATGAAATGTCAAAGATAATTGGAGAGCTTATGTAACTTCATGGTGTTCATCCAGTTCTTAATTATGTTCATCTTGGCATAATTGGTTCTATGACAAAAAAATCTGAGTAGGCATTTTGTTGACATCAACATTGCCATGTATAGATGAGTTAGGGGGAGTTGGTCATATGGGTGTGATCATATTAGTCCCAAGTTGATATGGTCCAAATTTTAGGTCATGCAATTAAGTACAACAAAAGTTATTAAGGTTCAAAGTTGGCCTTCTAGACAGATTGCAGTAGTTTATATTCTTAGCCAGACCATCATTGCATGTCATGCAAATATGGATGAACTAGCAATTTTATTCATTTAATTCAAGTACAAATAAAGTCTATAATGGTCAAAGCTTACATGGAGATGTTTTCTATAGTTCCAAGAAGCTACTCTAAAAATTTGGAGTGCAAAAGTGTTTTATAACTGAAGATATAAATCATTATTGTTGCTCTAGCAGACTATGATGGGTCAGAGACCATCAAGTTAAACCATGTCGAAGACTGAGGTCATTAGTCAAAAGATATAATGGTGTGCATTAATTTGTGATTTTGAATTAACAATGTGTGTAATAGATAGCATGTCAAAGGTTGCATGCACAGGTGATGAGTGTCACAAGCTCACTAGTCTGACAGAAGGTCAATGGTGAGCGGTGGTTCGTACTGACAAAGATCAATGGAATAGGACAAGTCAAAGAGTCAATAATGCACGCAAGACTACCAAGTGGCACGAGCATAAGGGAATATTAGTAAAGTGATTAAAAGGCATATGAGGGTGCCAAGTGTCATAATCTCAAGAGTTTTGATTAAGATCTAATGGTGAGTGTTATAATATAAAGACCTGACTGATCTGTAGAGATCAACGGTGTGCATTTGGTCAAGATTGCTAGAAAGCATGAGATGAGGTTAACATGTTTGAGGTTTAACATTTGGACAGTGGCACACTATGTGTTAAAGTTTGAGATACTTACAAATAAGATTGACAATGTGAAGTAAATGAGCTAAACAAAGAGCATGAGATGCATTTTAAGTGACCAAGGTTTAATTATGATTGTTTGGATTTAAATATTTGAATTTAATGAAGGAAAGACCAGTGCCTGGTTTTTGAGACATAAATTTTGATCTATGCATAATTTGATATTGTAGTAAAAGGTAAAGTTGTAGAGGACTTCAAGGTGTATTGAAAATATTAATTTGAAGGTCTAAATGTTTGTAAAGTCAAATTTATTCATCTCCAAATTTGACTATGTGTTCATTCATGCTCTACAAGTAACCCGAGAAGGGTAATTGAGTTGTTCTTGATGGTATTTCAATTTTTCATGATGTGCTAACCATAAAAGAGTGTTTTAGACTCTAAGAGGACCATCTATATGGATTTTGGAGGTTTGACCAATCATATTCAGTATGATCAATGGCTTAGAAGGTGACTATGTGTTTGTTCATGGTGTTTTTATGTACAAAACGTTGTTTGAGCAAATTATGCTTTAGCAAAAGAGTATTTTGACAAATGTGATCATTTGAGGATGTCTAAGGGGTCATGTAGAGTGGACCTATGCATTTACAAATGTTCCAATGTTTCTTAGTTTGCTCAAATAAGTGTCAAAGTGGTGAATCGGTCTTTATAGGATCTAAAAGGTGACTTAGGCCTATTTGAAAGAGGGTTGTGCTTAAAGAGTGAAGGCATGTGTTGTGGCCAACAATGGAGGTTGTGAACATGATAATAATCATGAAGGCTCTATAAAATATGAAATCAAATGTGGTGATTTCTAGACTTGTGAGATTGGAGAGAAGAGGTGTGTGTGAGTTGTGGAGTGAAGGAAAGGGTGTGTGCCCAGTGTATGGGTTGAAGAGCAGAGCAAGTTGATGACTGTGTGTATCACTTGCAGGTTGTTGTTTTTTTATGTCAAAGACAATGATATTATAGGTTTGAAGATTGAAAGTGGTCAAAAGGACTTGATCATCTTAAGTGCAGGTGTTCCTTAGGAAATAGTTGTTTCACTAAAGCTGGTCAGAAGGACTTGACCAGTAGGTGGTCAAAAGGACTTGATCATCCTAGAGGCAGGGGATCCTTATGAAGCAAGTGTTTCATTAAATTATAGTAAGAAGAAAATGACAAATTTCATGTTTGTGATCATCTTATAGGACAATTATTCCATGTGTTTGAAGGATTGAGAGTGGGTTTTGTTTCCCAAAAGGGTTTCCCACATAGATCTTGTGTTGTGTGTGTAAACTTGCATTATCTTCATAGTTCATTGCTATGAACATCTTGTATGCTTCATGAATGGTTATATTAAATGCTTAAGTGTTTTAAGGCTTTTGAAATTGAATTGGATTGTTTGTCATCACTAATTCACCCCCACTTTCTTAGTGATTGTACCTCTAACAGACTCTTGCTTTCACAATTGACTTATTAGTAGTGGCATTCATATTCAATTTCAAGTATCTCATTTGCTTGTCACATATATACTAATACATCTATATATTTATAAACTTATAAAATTAAAATTAAGACCAATCAAGATGGGTGGGTGGATTTTAATCCTCCTTCAGCTAAACCCTCTTCTTGGGTTACTCGTCCCCCTAAGGTTGATCTGCCTCCACCACCATCTAGTGTTGCATTTTATGCTTAACTTTATCACTTATAATTTCATACTTTGATTTTTTGCATAGGTAATAATTTTTTAGCTTGTGGTTTTGTTGTTTTAAACTATATTTCTTTACTGACATGGAGATTGGGCCATGTATACCAACCAACCACTTTTTTTTTATAACCATTCATGTATTATATTTTTCTATGACTTGGATATATCAGTAATTTCCAATAAAAAAAGGACTAAGTTGGAATGCAAGTTGAAACACAACAAGTAGGAAATACTAAAAAATAAGGAATAGAAAGGCATGAAGACCCAAAACAAGGGTCATAAGGATTAACAAAAAATTTATACAATGTAATATTTTGGGTAGCATGCCGAAAACAACACAAAAACAACTAAAGAAGAAAGGTAAAGAGAAAAGATAAAAGGGAAGGGAAAATATGAGGCAAAATAGTGATAAAACACAAGGAAAAAACACCGATAAGACCTTGATATGAACCATTAATTGACAAGCATACAAGTACCATGGAATAATGCAATTTGAAAACCAAAAACTACCATTGGATTAAAAATAGTTGTTTATATGACGCCCCATTTTGATGTGTGTTCGTACATACACATCAAAATAAAACAAATAGGCTTAAACATAGGGTTCATAGAAGATACATTTATTGTCAAATTTGTAAGAGTTCTCGAAGTCAATATAGGAATGATAATAAACTAAAATTCAAAAGGAAAGAGAGGCCACCTAATTTTCACCATGAAGGGATGTGAAGACCTTGGAACAAACATTTGTGTTCTTGTGTCATGCAATAAAAACTTGTGTTCCTAAAATTCTAGTGTGGGTATCTTGTGAGTCATAAAAGAACATCGTATTCATAAACAAGTGTTTACAAATATGGCCTATTGAAATACAAAAATAAAAATACTATAAATGATGCAATTGGTGTGGTTAGAACATGGATGCCCTTGTATAAATCTAAGTCTTAGAACATGTCCTAAATTATCCATGCATTCTAAGTGTTTTACCAAATTGTGACCATTGGGATAATAATACTTATGTAATATGGTAAAACTATGCATACAAAATGGATCTAATTTAACACAGTCCAAAAGAGTAAATTAGAACCCTAATGTGCTAAAAATAGGTATTGAAAGTATGACAAATGATTGAACAAACAATGAGAAATAATAAAAATATGAAGGGAGATTAAAACAGACACATCTTGGCATAATTATGGAATTTTGTAATTGGATCTATGTTTTGTAACTGAGTTCACTATTCTTTGTGAGATTTTGATTGCTAATTATACTAGGACAAAATTGAGAGTACATTGAATGTGTATAGTACATAATAGGTAGGTCATCAAATGTATATCCATATTGATATTGAATGTGTACCTTGGCATTTATTTTGTATAATTCTCCTTTTATAATTATAAAATTTTATAGGCAAGTGCATAGCTTAATGGCGAGTAGGGTTATGCAATCACTTTGTAAAATTGGTGGGAATAATGTATTGAATTATCTTCCTTTTACTTCCTAACCCAACCCTCAAATGTAACAACAAAATAAGTGTGTGCAAGTTAGATAAATCAGGCTATCCCTTGAGGAGTTTTAGTTATATATCCTACACACTTGGAATCATAGTCAATGTAGTTCCATTATTCATGTGAGTGCATTCCCACCCAAGTAGAATTAAGGGTTTCACTTCATCTCTTAGATAATCAATGCAAAAATATGTTCCCACTATAAGTGTAAACACTAGAAAACCACTCAGAATGGTTCTAGATGACGAAATACCCCTAAACCACTCAGGACCCGCTAAGGACCATCCCCCAACCCTTTCACCATAAACTTGAGTCTAGTTAGCTGACTAGCTAAACTGGATCACTAACCCACTTTGACCAAACTTAGCCTTTGACCCTTGACCACTGATGGTCACCCTAACCATCAACAGTTAGGCCTGACCGTCGATGGTCAGGTTTTGAACATTAAATACCCACATCAATTACAACTTGCTTTTTTATAATTAACTTGCCTGATCTACTCATAGATCAATGCATATTGATGTTAAAATTAGACAAAAAGTTAAACCTTTTCTTAAACCTACACTTCCACCTCCCCCTCCTATAAAAAGAGAGGAGCATGAGGTGAAAAAATATCTCTAATTATCAAGAGCTTCTTGTATCAAAATTTATTTGGCAGGTCATTCTCCCAACGAAGCAACAAGTCAGTAATTATGACATAAATCCAAAGTTCCACTATTCATTGGCCAACAACCACATAACGTTACTCTACCAAAATTGCTCTAGACCCCATCAACTAGTTCATCAACCAACTGTCTCAACCATTCTTCAAATCAATGACTAGGCAAGTTAAGTATCTATTTTCAATAATTAGTTACTTTCTTTTCATTTTGCAACTAACCAACCTAAACCCACCTTCTAGAATCTCATTCTGTAACATCATCAACCAGTCTCTCTTAACTAGACCAAAACCCATAGTAAACCATCGATGGTCACTTTGATCATCAACGGGCTGCCCCAACTGTTGAAGGTCACCCTAACTATTGACAATCACACCCAACCGTTGATGATCACTATCAGATAAATAAATAACAATTTGTTTTCACCCATGAGACCTCAACCAAATCTGACTTTTTGACCTCTCACCTAATCATAGAAACCCACCCTATTTTTTGAACTATACCTAATTTATTTGGCATTAATATCAATCTATTTATTTCTATAATTTGTCAGATTCACCTATTCATTTATCAAGCACTGCTTGTATTTCATTTCAGTATCTTCTGTGATTTATGAAAGTACTTTATCTTTCAGAACTTGATTATTTAAAAGTGTGGATTGATAGCCTCCAAGGAAGCTCATGCTTCTTGGATCTAGATTGCTAAGCAATCCACCCTACTATCTAACTAATCCAATCATTTCTTTGAGTGCTTTCTTTTCTACAAGCATTCCTCCCAAGCCAAAGAGGACTATCCACAACTGTTTAGATCAACACATGCATAACATATCAAGTTTTACTAACCATACCTTTCTTGAGTTTCTTTTCTCCTTCTTCCAAAGAATATAAAAAAAATTCTCTGAAACATTTTGGCATGCTCAGTAAGATCCTTGAGTCTTTTCTTGGGTTTATAGTTACATCTAGGTGCTTCTTCTTCTTATTTTTTCTCATACAATGAAATTAAAATTTCATTTTTGGGCTTAAAATTGATTGCATCCATTTTTCACTTGCTTATTTTAGCTCACATAACTTTATTAATCAAGTGAATTAATCATAGCTTCACTCTTATCACATACACAAGACCAAACCACTTACATATAATCAAACATCAAACATTGACATAAGGCCCGACTGGTATTTCATTACCTAGTGGTCACCTTTCCTGGCCATCTTAGTTGGATTTCATCACCAAGGGGAGAACCAACTCAGATCTTTAATTGAGTATAATCTCTAATAATCGATATATCTTGGCTATGCACCCGACACCCTTATTGCTATGGTGTGTGAAGTGAGGGGGTAGGCCCCAATATCAAGCCACGTACTGATTCCAATACAGATCCCTTTAAGATCCTAAACATAACCTAAAACCAACCATATACTTCATTTATAGTACCCAATCTCCAAGCCAATTTGAGTCACACAATTCTTAAATCTTAAGGTATAAGCCACAAGAGAGAGAAAAAATAAACCTTAGGATTTAATGTGCTTTAGTGTGTGTTTTGTTTCCTTGACTTTTTCTTGTTTTCTATTTGTTTGAGTTGTGATATTGCTTGTATCTTTCTCCTTTCCTTATCTACATGGTTTTAAGTATGCAACAACTAAGAAACCAAGGAAACTAGGACCTACCTCCTAATCATTCATCTTCCTCTTCTCCCTCATCCATGGAGTACATCTCAGATGTAGAAAATTCTCCCATCCTTCTGGGAGTCCTACCATCTCTCAGATGGTTGCCCAAGGTGATGTAAACTTCACCACCTTTCTAGATAACAACCCCATAGCCCTCCAAAATTACTTTAACACAATATCTTATCATACTCTTGATTTGGTTCTACCTATTGACCCTGACTACGACATGCCATCCCACCTTATGGGTGACACTTTTATCGCTCCCATCTCCACTCAACCTCTAGTCACCCAGGTATCATCTTTTACCCACAATCCTACCGATACCACCATCCAAAACTAACCCACTCAACTAAGCAACACCCAAACACCTTCCCCGACTAATAACCCTCATAGTATGGGAACAACCTAACCTTTAAGCTCCAACACTTCCCTTACCTTAGGATTACCCTCTACTATTGTCACCACCATTCCCCTTGTTCCCAACCTACCTAACTTTACTCTATTTCAAAGCTTGGTGGTTCCCATACCTTCCACCCTTCCACCCATCAGTACCAAAGTAACCACCTACCCTCTATCTACTAACCCAACCATACCTCCTACCCAACCTGCATTAATGTCTCAATAGGTGCCCATTGTATAGAACCTGAGCTACATCCCTAACCCGCAAGAGTATGTACCTCTACCTTCTACCCAACCACCTATCACCATGTTTTCATATGTGGCATCATCCTAACCACCCATGTCCACATACCAATATGTGGTAGCCTCTTAACCCCCCACCAAATATACATATGTTACACCCACCCAAACCCAACACAACCTACCTTATAACTATAAGGGTGCATAACCCCAAACTGACCTTGTCAAAATGTTAATAGATAAAATGACTATTTTGGAGTCATCCATTTCTAGAGCTCATAATATTTTGTCATATGACCAAATCTATAATAAAACAATTCATCCATCCATCCCCATTTGACCATATCCTCCCCAATGGGAAAATTTTAAGTTATTAAAATTTTAGAGTAAGGAGGACCCTCAACAACACCTAAGAGCATTCAGACATTCATGTTATATGAATACCTGTGATGATGCTCTCCTTCTTTGTACATTCCCTATGTCTCTGTTAGGTCTGACACTAGATTAGTATAGTGCTATTACAAACCATTCCCTCTTTTCTTTTGCCCAACTAGCCCAAATTTTCTTAGATCACTTTTCTATAAACATCTTTAAGAAAGTCTCCATCACTGATCTTTACTCCATTCAACAATTTGATGACGAATCCATTGCCAACTTTGTAGCCTATTGGAGAAGTCTGATAAACCAACTCTCCTTTCTACCCAACCTGAGTTGATTGAACTCTTTGCCCAAGATTATGCCAAACATAGCTCCCCTACTTTATGGGTCCAAAGCTTCAAGACCTTTGATGAAGCTTTCATCATGGCACAGAAACTAGAGAACAAAGCCATTGATAAGGGGAAGTTGAAATTGAGAAACAAGAATTCCACCTTAAAATCAAATGATTCTCCCTCCTCCAAACCCAACAACCAAACCAAAACTAACTCCAAAAACATGGAAACTATGAATGTGGTTGTCCTTAAAACTACCCTTCCACCCATTGTTAACAAATCTAACTCTTCCAACTCCTCCAATCAGAACACTAGGAACGCAAACCATAACATCCAAAAATAATTTATTCCACTTAGAGAGTCATATGCTTTGGTATTGGAAAATTTATTAAAATCCAATATCATACAGCTTCCCTCAATCAAACCTCCACAACAATTCGATTCTTCTCATCTTGTACTTAGTTGGTACAAGGAGAATGAATTGTGTGCCTTCCACCAAGTCATTAAACATGATGTTATTAGGTGTAATACCTTTAAGAACATTGGCCAAAATCTCATTGACAAGGGGTAACTTGTGTTGGATAACCCCAATGCACCCCTCAACCAATCACTTGACATCTTTAGATAACCATTTCCTAACCATGTTCCTTCTGCCAACAAAAAAAATAAAGCATAATCCTCTCATAATCATGAGGCCCATACTGTCAATATGGTTCTTGGTGTAACCATCAACCAGATCACGTCTTCCCCTTCTCCATTTATTGAGGTAGTGAAGTCACCAACCTCCTCTTCAATATGCACATTAGATGAGGAAACCATTCTC
The DNA here is from genome assembly GCA_037957365.1 of Torreya grandis. NCBI lineage: Eukaryota > Viridiplantae > Streptophyta > Pinopsida > Cupressales > Taxaceae > Torreya > Torreya grandis. The sequence continues at coordinate 288,458 of JARHVA010004373.1, read as the reverse complement.
ACTTCATTTTCCTCAATCATACAACAATCCACTCTTTCTTTAGCTATCACTCCTAAGAAAAAAACCACCTTGCCTACAACTCCCACCAAGGAGTTACCTTCCTAGATATTGGAACCTCTTGATTAGAAAAAGGATGAGGTAATTGTTCCTCCCCCTCAATCCCTATGTCTATCCTTTGAATCTACTACCAGGGGATTTAGGCCCATCTATAAACCTTTCTCCAAATTGGTTAAAAACTTAGAATTCATATCCAACCCTAACCTAGATCAGGCCACCTTTTGGCAATAACTTAGACTCTTGTATATAACCAAGAAGGATCCTTCACCATCATAACAACCTATCCTTTCCAATACCAAATACACTATCACCAAAACCTAACCTTCGGACACCTCTATCCATCAAACTATAGTATCTCCATCAGAGCTAAACTCACCCAAAGTCACCAAATCACCCTCTACTGTTCTATCCAAACCACCAAGAACCTTGGCATATTTTGTACTCATAACATTACTCACCCATCAGTAAAGTTGGATTTAAGCCCACCAAACCTATCAAACAAACCCCAAGCTAAATAAAACAAGAAGTTAAATCCACCTAAAAACCCAAAAACCAAAACTCCACCTCCCCTCTCCACTTTGCCCTCTATTTTGGGACCCCATCCCTCTACCTTAATTGGGAAACCAACCATCCTAATCAAAACCCATCCACCACTTTTGGTTACACCATCACTCCTGATTTCATCCACACATATTTTCACCAAGCTACCCATAAACATGCCTCTTATCTCTCGATAGTCTATAAATAAACTGCTTACCTCTCAAACGTCTACCCAAAACCTTCTAACCTCAATCTATCAACCCGTCTACCAAATCTAAAACCATATACCAAGAATGCTCTTTTACCCAAAACCTCTACCATTAAACCCACTCCTAAAAAGGCTTCCACCCCAACTACCAAACCAAGACCCCTACACCTTTGACACCATTTCCTGAGTCTTACTCAAACATATTACATAGGCTACTGCAAGCATCTTGCCTAACCTTGCCACCTATTAGACCATTTGACCCACATAGTATTAAACCATCTGGGTATAATAACAAACTAATATGATCATACCATAAGACACCTGGGCATGACATGGAGAATTGTAAATCTCTTTAAGTGATAGCCCATCAACTATATCATGAGGGTGACTTATTATGTGATGAGCCTCTTATGAACCTGACATCGATCCAAGAACCAATAGCCATCAATCAACACCTACCTACTCCTCTACTCTCACCTCAGAGTGAAGAAGAACTAAAACAATCATCTAGCTTGAATCTTCCCTCAATCCATACCATCCTTATGGTCACATGATCACAAGCCCAACCAAAGGATAAGGTAAAATCAAAAGTGTTTATTCCATGGACATATCCCTCTTCTACCACCCAACCACCTAGCCAACACCAACCACCTTCAACTAAACCAAAGGTGTCCATCTTGGGTCACTCCCAATCCAACCCATCCGAATCAATCTAATGAGTAGTTCTAAGATAGCGTCACCAAATGCTAGTAAAGATGAGTTTGTATGAACTAATTAATACCTCTCCCCATCATCTCTAAGTGATGATAGAGGCTTTACCATATATAAAGGTTAGGCTAGAAAACCCATAACCTCTAGTGGCCTTTATCAGAGTTCTTCACATTCCGAACATTATTACCTTCAAGGATTCAAAAATACCTTCCATCCATCTAGATGATCCAGACCTTCCTCTCTTCATTACTGCATATATCAACCAAACCCATATCAAAAGGGTTATGATTGATGGGGGAGCTAGTATCAACATTATCTCTTCCCATGCATACAACTAACTCAAATTACCTGAGAACATTATTTCAAAAACTTTAGTAGTTCTCTGATCCTTTAATGATACCATGACCATGACCTTAGGCACTATTATGCTTCATATTCACATAAGACCCTGCATGTTTCTTGAGCTCTTCTATGTAGTAGAAGGAGAGTTCTGGTACAACATTATGCTAGGGTGCCCTTATATTCATTTTATGGGTTGTGTGCCATCTACCCTACACTGATGCATCAAATTTGAGCATGAAGGTTGAGTTGTTACCATACAAGCTGACCCTAGTCCCTTCACATCATGTAACATGACATACCAACCTAATGATGTTCTCCTTCCTCCATCTAACAAGCCTTTACTAGTAAAGGATGAAGCTCCATCTTCTTTTACCATTCGAAGCCTCCACTAGTTCATCCGTTCTTTCCACCCAAATCACCATAACAAACCCTTTATAATCAAATTTCCAACATCTTTCATTGAGGGAGTATTACCTTCTGACCCTTGATGCTTTCCCTACTCTTCAAGAGTATGGGAAACTTGACCACCAACCCGGTTATGACCCCAATATTTGAACCATTATTCTTTTCAGACCCTTAAATTGTCAAACCAATTTCATCTATGGGGGACTTGATAAAACCCTTGACACTTCCACTTCCTCTTTTTCACCTTAACCATTCACCTCCAGCTTCTCAATCTCTTACACCTACCTCTTATGTTAATCTTTTCAACTCATAACATTTGCCTACCATGTTAAATTGGAAACTACACTACTATGAACCTAACCCATTGGAGACTACACTAGATTGGTTTATCTATATCAAAATGGAGGACCCTTGGAAGTATCCTTTCCTACATATCTATACAATACTCAAGTAATTAGGGTGTGTGAGGTACCCACTACCCATTCTAAAGTACCTTGATCCTTCCTTGGTTTCATCGGGGGAGTGGTTCCATCAAGGAGTCCCCCAAATAGATAGGGTGGGGGAGCCCCAAGATAGGGGGCTCACCATGATAAGACATAGAGAGGGTGGGCTGATTTATACTTGTGACTCATCTACATCACTACCCCTAACCCATCTGATCTAAAGAATATGCTTTTAACTATTACCTATCAACCTTCAATTATTACACCAACATTCAAACCATTGACCTTATTTATTCATAACCCTCACCCCTTGACCTTTTACCACTAACTTTTACTCTACCCTTAGCCATTACCCATCACATCATTCACTATCTACTATTTACAAAAGCCTTTACCTATAAACCTATTACCATTAACCTTAAAACTATCTATTCACACAAACTTTTCAAACATTTCCAACCTCTATTGACCATCGATAGTCAGGGTGACCACCAATAATTAGGAGATAAACCATGACAATCCCCACATAATGACTATCAATGGTCACTTATCGACCATCAATGGTTAGTAGTGACTAGCAATGGTGGATAATGACCACTGATGGTCACTGTAAAGTGACTATTGATGATCAAACTAAACCCTACACACCTAAAACCCCTAAAAAATTCCTCCAAAACACCCTCCATCCCACCCCACCCTATCCTAACCTTTCCACTCCAAATCCAAACTCCCATTTCAAATTTAAAGTCATACAACTCTATCAAAACCTAAACCTAAGTAAAAACATACCCAACCCACCCTCAACCACTCACAACAAGCAAATTTAAATTAATACATTTGCAAAACTAACACTAAGCTATCAATTAAACAACAATGCCTACCTTGTTCCTTGAACATCATAGAGGAGGAAATCTAGGGACCACTACCTATCTTTGTGTTCTCCCCTGTCCATGCTTCATCTTTATTAGGTCAAAGCTCAATCAACTTAATCCACCTCACCCAATCAATCACTCTCACCATAGTGTAACCATTTTCTCTAACAAAATTCCAAAGAGCTCATCGTTAGAAGTTAAAATTCACAATGAAAGAAAAGGATCGATGATAGAAATTTTGTGTTCACCCTTTTAGGGATGACATATTACCACCGACGGTTAGGGTAACCATCGATGGTTGACTCTGAGGGTCAACCTTGACCATTGATGGTGAATTTTTTTAGGTTTTTTCTCCCTTAACAACTTTATCAACCACATATTTATCTAACATACCAAACCAAGCACCCACCATAGGAGATTACCTTCTTTGATAAACACAACTAAACCACTTAAACCTCACTAATTATCATTTTAGCCCAAACTTTTGCATGTTTTATGATGACCTTGTCTTGGTACTTTTGACCGCACTAACTAAATCACCAAGTTGAATATTTTGAACTTGTGCTACCTAGTGTACAACCAACCAATTTATGACTTCACATTAGTACTTCCTACCTTGAATACCCATGAAAAAACTAACCTTGTTAGGGAGACTTGAGTTTATGAGTGTAGCCCAGCCATCACATATGGTCATGTGGTCTAATTGTCACTTGTTTCTAATACAGACCTTAATTTGTATCAACTATGGAAACCTAATCATTACATGATCTTGGCTATCACACTTAGTCATATTTTATGCATGTATTTGTGCTTCAATGACCAACCTACCAACTTACTCACTTATCAAACCTGCACTCGATTCTGTTTCACCTCATCGATTCCTGGTGTGAGGGGGAACACCTCCTTCCATGATTGGGGTAACCAAACCTTTGACTTGAAATCCATTTTTATTTTTCCACTTGTTGATACAAAATATATAATAGAAAGGTGAAAAATTAAGACATTAGAAAACTTCTCACAATGGTTCTAGATGTTGAAATACCCCTTAACTACCTCAAGATCCGTAAAGACTATCCCCAAACCCTTTGACTAAAAACCTGAGTCAAGTTAGCTGACTAGCTAAATTGGCTCACCAACCCACCTTAACCAAACTTAGCCTTTGACCCTTGATCATCGATGGTTACCCTAACCATCGATTATTAGGTCTGACTATTGATGGTCAGGTTTCCACCACTTAAACATTAAAGACCCACTTCAACTGCAACTTACTTTTCTATAATTAGCTTGCTTGATCCACTCATGGATCAATGCATGTTGAAGTTAAAATTAGACAACAAATTAAACCTCTTTTCAAACCTAAACTTACACCTCTCCCCTCCTCCTATAAAAAGAGAGAAGTGGGAGGTGAAAAAAGATTCACAACTATCAAGAGCTTCTTGTATCAAAATTTCTTTAGCAGGTCATTCTCCTAGTGAAGTAGTGAACCAACAACTATGATAGAGATCCAAAGTGTTACCACTCATCGATCAATAACCATGTATTGTTAATTTTCCATAATTACTCCATATCCCATAAACTAATTCATTGGCCAACTATCTCAACCATTATTTAGATCAACGACTAGGCAAGCTAAGTATATGTTTTCAGTAATTAGTTACTTGATTTTTGTTTCGTAACTAACCCAACCTAAACTCACCTTCCAAAATCTCATTCTGTAACCTCCCTAATTAGTCTCTCTCATCCAGACCAAAACCCATAGTAATTGTTGATGGTCACTCTAACCATTGATGGTCTGCCCCAACCACCGACGGTCACCCTAATCACTGATGGTCACACCCAACCACCAATGAACACTGTTAGATAAATAAATAAGTTATTTTTACCCACCAAACCTCAACCAAATCTAACTTTTTGAACTCTCACCTAATCACAAAACCCCACCCTATTTTTTGAACTATATATTATATATTTGGCATTAATATCAATATGTTTATTGTTATGATTAGTCAAATTTACCTATTCATTTATCAAACACTTCTTGTATTTTATTTTAGTATCTTTTGTGATATATGCAAGTACTTTATCTTTCAAAAGTTGATTATTTAAAAGTGTGGATTGACACCCTCCATAGAAGTTAATGCTTCTTAGATCTAACTTACTAGGAAATCCACCCTACTATCTAACTAATCCAACCATTTCTTTGAGTGCTTTCTTAACTGTAGGTCATTCCTCCCAAGCCAAAGAGGAGTATCTACAATTGTCTAGATCAAAGTACACACAATATATCAAGTGCTACTAATCATTTGTTTTTCAAGTTTATTTTCTCCTTCTTCCAAATAATATAAGCAAAATTTCTCTAAAACAATAAGGTTCTTTTGGGACAAGGTGATGATGGCACAAGACTTGGAAGAGATGTAGATGCTTTGTAGACTTAATGTGAAAGCTTATTCACAATTATATCAATGAATAATAATAAATGAGTGGCTCAAACTTAGGGAAGTCTATTGCAATAAAAATATACTTGATAAATGTCTAAATCTTTTTTGTAGAGGTTCTTAGAAAAGCCCATCAGAACATGCTATGGAGTTTATTATGCCAGCTTCAATTGCAGATGTAGAAATGGGGATATGGAAAGCAGATTCATTCTTAGTGAATATTCATCTAAACATAAGTTATTAGACTAAAATAGACATCTTATTTTATATTAAATGCATAGATACAAACATAATAGAGAAAATAATGTGTAAAGAACAACACATACAAACTTTCAATGGAACCATCAAATGATCTCTATTATCTCACAATCAAAAGTCTTTTCCTTTATAACTTTAAAATATTATAGAGCTTCAATACTAATTTATTGCTTCACATTCCTAACCTTTAATTTATCTATCGAATGAATCTTTTCATCTTCTTATAGACTTTTGATATACATTTATGTTTTACATACATACAAAATATTATTCATCAATTATAAATTGCACACTTGTCATTCCTATATACTCTAAAATTTTATACCTCGAAGTCTACTACAAACACTTTTTAGGACTTAAACAATTATCTCATCCTGAGATAGTCATAGGAAGTGTGTCAAAGTTTAGAGTTGGTAGAGTTTCTTGCATTGCACTAAAGGGTTGGTCCAAAGATAAGGCTTTTAATTATCACTCGAAGTGTCATTTACCAGTTTTCACCTTTTACACACTACTTAACCACCCATTTAGGTTTTCAAATAAGCATCATACCAATCTACCACCTTAATGTGTTTTCAATAGATTAGCATAACTAGGATTCCACCCTCTATGTATTTTCAACCTTTCTGACCCAACTCATAAAGCTTATGGCCTTTCCTACTTATACATTATTCAAAATTATAAAATTTAGGACTCACAATACCTATAGAGATGGGGGAGGTATTAATTGCACAGCTAGAGTTGATCTAGGCTTTGAAGATAGTGGTGTTATTGGAGCCATTTTAGAATATGGTATTATTGAAGAATATGGTATTGCTAAATTAGTTGTTAATGAAGATGCAATAATTACAGAGTCAGATGTTGTAAGTGTTCTTTGGGTTATCTTTGTCGCTTTCTTGAGTTGTAACTCTTATGTGAAATGGCTTAGCAAAATTAATTGGGGTTCATTGATAACCACTTTAATGGAGTTATTTAGATTTGACAAATCTAGCTTGAACTATCTCTAATCTATTAGGACATCCTGAACCATACTAATCAATGTGCACAAAGGAGCTTGGATCTACAAAATGGTCTAGATATATTCATTCTTTATGATAACAATGATGGCCCTATATTGAGCAACCCTATATTGAATGTCTTTCCACATCTTCTCCATATTATATATGTATCATTATGTCTACATACCAATGAACGTGTTGTGAAGCATCTCATTTTACCATGTGTGCATACTCTCCTTGACATTGTCTCTTATAGAAAGAGAATCTATTAGCTTGCCTTGTTTAGTAATAATTAGGTTCATGGATCTTGAATGGGCCCATTTTATATCTATCATTAAATCTAATCAATTAATCAAATCAATATAATTCAAAATTAGGGTTAATTGAACCCCAAATTTCATCATTTAGTCACAATTAAGTTTAGTGACAACATTGTTACAGTTGTTAAGTTTTTAGTCAATTACTTTTCATTTAACTAGTCATGATTCTATAATTTATTTTTTAATAGACAACCTTTATTATTATAAATAAGGAGTATAAATGTTTAAATGGGTGATCAATAATGTGCACCCACCTTTAGTCTTAACCTAAATAGAGAACTATGATTATTATGGATACCAAGTTCTAATGTGCAGAATATCACAGGTATGGGCGGTGTAGGAAAAAGTCATTTACCAATCTTACTTCCACTTCTTATAAAACTAGTTAATTTTGGTTGCTACAAAATGTCTACAAGAGTGGTTTTAATTGGAAGAGGGAATATCTTTTGATTACATTTTTACCACTTTGACATACTTCAACAACTTTTGTCAGCTAATTATGACTACAACCAATCAATCATCATAACACCCAAACTGCCCATCTAAGAGATTAAAATTTCACTCATTTTACTTTTTTTTCATTAAAATTTTCCTACTTAATTATAAAATTTAAGTGGTATAAATTTGTTTTTATGGTGTTTTTTTTCATGGTAATGTATAAACATTTGTTTTTAGTTTTGTGGGGTATATTGTATGTTTACTTTTCAATGTATGTGTGTGTGTTCCCGTGTGCGTGCGTGCATGTGTGTGTTTTCCTTTTTTAGTTTCAAACAAAAATCTTGTAGGATATGATGCTAGTGATTGTGAAGAAGAAGAATTTTAGAAGAAATATTTCATACAAATTCATCAAGTATTTTCAGTAAGACATAGAATTATGGATCCAAACAAAAATGATGAATTTTCTTATAATATTATGTCCAAGTTGAACCAACCCTTAGGTTTTTCTAATCTATGTTTACTTCACTCTTGATTTTATAATCTTTGTTTGAAAATATCAGGGTGGCCATCAAAACTTGCTCCTAAATTCCATTTTGCATTCCCTTTCTCTTTCCCTTCACATCAATGTGTGTTGTGAAAATAACCAACACCACTATAATTCATTATTTCCACATTAATTATGAATCCCATTAAATAAAAATAAATATATTTTAAATGGAGAGACCATATGTTAATTTATTATAATTTAATTTAATTTTAATGGTTAATATTATGTTTTATTCTTTCTAATATGGTAAAAATCTTAGCTTTTGATTTAATTTAGATTAGAGGGTTTTAAAATCATGTACGTCAAAAAGCTTGGTTAAATTATGTGGTATTTAAAAAATGAACTATGAATAAAATAATGTATAATGAGAGTTAAAATATTTGGATGAAGAGTGGTATAATGTATCTTTAGAGATGAATGATTAACTTTTTTAATTTGAAGGTACATTACATTAAGTATCTATTTTAATCACTATCAATACACATATGAGCACTCACATGACCTCCCTTAATGGCTATACTTTGAGATGTCATCATATTTGTAATGAAAGAAATAAAATTAATTTTATAAACTATTATGTAATAATTAAAAATATATTTAAAGGAGGTAAACAAATAAATAAAATGGATCAAATACCTAGTTGTATGATTTTGACCTAGATTTTGACACAACATGCACCACTTAATGCAAACATTAACATAAGGTGCATCATGCTAGGAAAAACTACCAAATCTAGAGATTAATTCCTCACTAGGTCCAGTGATAATTGTTGGTTGATGGAATTTGTGTTGGTAATTTTTTTTGATACAAATATGTGCCAAAAATTGAGCAAAAAATAAAATCCAACACAAAAAATGTCATAAATTTATGAAAATTTATTAGTGCACCTATAATGCTTATAGGTGGAACCTAATCAAGTTAGGTGAATCACATGACCTTGTTATTCTAAATGGTATGGAACACTTTCATAAATATAGAGGTTTTACTTGTTTTCCTTATATTGGAGGAGCAAATTTAGTATACTATATAATTTATTATAAATATGATTATTTGACTATTTATGATCTACATGTTTCCCCCTCCTCTTATATATCATGTTGTTATCTCTTTTCAATGACCTCTTTCGTAACCTAATAGAACTTTTTCCCCATGTATTTTCTGCCAAAAAGATACTATCCATTTTGACTACGTATATGATGAGAGTTATAGTAATTTAATTAAGACCAATATCATGAACATTTATGAGACTATGGACCTAGGTGAAAAAGTTAGTAGGTTATCCCAAGCAATTTTATTATTTTTATTAATGTATTTTATCATTTCATCCACTCTATCTGACCCCATAATGTTAAAGGCTTTTAACATCAAAATGCTTGGTATGATGTTGATTACAAAATCTTACATGCGTTAACTAAGCATATTAAAACTGAGACACCTTTGAGATCTAAGCCTGTCTAAAAATTATATAGAGACATTCTTAGAGAGAAAAAAAGATAATACCTATATAATAAATGGATAAATATCCTATACCAAGTTTGGTTCAATCCCAAGTCATTATAACATCATTTTTACCCAAAATTTTGAGTTGTGTCGATACTGACCTTACACATAGTATACTTATTCCACCTATCTCTATGATGTTAAAAATCAACAATCCATCCAAGTGAATCCTAGACTACATAATTATCATTTTCATTAGATAAAAGATCCTCTAGGCCATCTATAAACTCAAATATACTAAAGATAAAGATGCATTTATTTAAAGGTTGAATTCCTCAAACATAAACCAACTATTATTATTTTTCATCTCTCCAATATTTTTTAATTACATTGTTTCAAATTATTTTCGCCTGGCCTCAACATCTCATATTATTCATCCAATCTTCAATTTTAGAGTTTTTCTTCAACTAGTAAATTACCATACCATCATGATTAGGCATAGTTTGGATATATTTTTTGATTTATCTCTAAACTATTATATATCCATGTGGGTCAACACAAAATTACTTTAGGCTAAATATAAAGCATGATTTAGGAGTAGCCACCAAACAAGTGACCACATATTCACTCTTGCTAATAAATGGAGGGTATATTTTTGTTGTTTATACTTTCATAAGGACTTTAATATAATCCCAAGTAATATTTTAGCTCAAAGGCCTAGATATTTTGATCTTCCAAGTTTATTTATTTCTTTGGTACTTATGAGCTAATTTTTGGGCATATTAATACCAAAATGGGCACTACAACTAATATCCAAAAATAATGTTATCCAGTCTCACCTACAATATTTTGGCACTATATTGATTAATTAGAGGATCCCATCTCCAAAAATCTGTGTGATATGAATTGTTGTAATCTCTTTCGGATTTGCATTACAAATTTATAGTTTTTAAATTTTATTGTTTTGATTTTTCACTCAATTATAGGAATTAAAATTTATTTTGATGTGTTGAGAAATGTTTGTGATAATAATGGCCTTGAAGTAAATCTTTAAAAGAAAAATGTTATGACATTAAATGCAACCAATAAAATAACATCTACAATCAATTTGAAATATAGAGCACAATAGGTTAAGATAGTGCACTCTTACATTATTTGGGTGTGGATTTTTTTGGACTACATTTTACCTTTTTAATGATAACATGAGCAATATTTAGCAAAATATATGCATCATCGATAGCCTTAGAAATACAATGTTTTAGATCTAATTTTGAGATACCCAGGCACATATTTCAATTTTACCTACATTAGTTACTCATACACTTTTAAATGGATGTGAGGTTTGGGAATAACACTTGAGAAATAACAATTTCAAATGCATTGAAAAAGTTCTCATCTCTATGCTATCATGGTTCCTCACTTAATTATTCTAGTAGAGTTCATGGTATGTCCACTTTTTTTTTTTCACATTCTCACTATGTTGCTTAGGATTTGATTAATGGCATATTCTTACTCTAGATAGAATAGATATTTGTATTTGGCACTTAAATATTCTATGTTAATTTACAAACAAGGATGAAAATCATTTTGGTATGCTAGAGTTATGGCATTCCTCAAGAATTTATATATTGATATAGAAAGTGTCCCTCCTTTTGTGTTTTTATTAATGCTCTCCAACTCACTAAACAAGAAGTGCATTTGGGTTGATATGATTAAGGTAGAAATCTTCTTTATCTCTATATATTAGGATATAATTATAATGCCAAACTAGATCTTTCATACATACAAAGATAGAGACATAACCAAGGGATGTAAATATTTGTGGATTTAGTAGATAATAATCCAAACTCAATATTGAGGGTATAGGGTTCAAAATCATATGCTTAAGATTTGGGATATGAGGTTTAACTAGGTCCCAAGAATGTATAATGATGGTATACAGGAAGAACTATATAATAGGTATCATGGATATAATAATGAAACCACATGCAAGGAACTAATAAACAAGGTCAACCTAGATCCAATATGTAAATAAACTAAAATAAGCAAGATATAAATTCCAAATGGCTGATTACAATTATTGTCTAGGCATATGTAGCCTCTACAAGGTTCTAAAACATGATTTCATATTTAGGCCTAAGCACCCTATAATATGCCATATTTAGACATAAAGGTAACCTAGCATAGGGAAGGTGACAACAATATACATAATACTCTAACAATAAGTAGAACATATTTATCTATTAACTACATAAAAGGAAAAAGATTATGAATATAAATACTTACTTTGGCTTGAATTATTGATACATCAATCTGTCCCTTGGATTTAATGAAACTTTGTAAGATATGTTGTAGGTGAAGACCTCAAATGGAAAGGAAAAAGACCTAAGTTGCCTTAAATTGGGAGTTTAAAGACTAAGGGGCACCTCCTTAGTTCATCATCTTCTGATTGAGGTTCAATTGCCTTGAACAAGACTTGAACTTTATAAAAATAACCCTTTATCCACTAACTCCTTATTTTACTACTTAAGGGGGGAAAATGCAAGAACATGTAAAGTATATGAGTGTTTTTTGTTCATTGGAAATGATATTTATGACTCTTATATTCGGATTCAAACCTAAAAATATGCTATTAATCCAAGTCAATGATATCGATAGGAATCAATATAGTATAATTGCATCAGCCAACAAAGTATTGTATTATAAGTCATGATATATTATAGAAGACATATAAATCTCAAAATTATATCAATAGTGCCAATACAGTCTAGGGATGGACATGCATGAAGTAATTGTATTGGAAGTGATGATATAATATGAAATATAGGGAGGCCATAAAATTGAACAAAAGGAGACAAGGAAGGAAAAAGGAGAAAAGAATCAATGTAATCCAAGTTGATAGTGACATAGGTATGAATATATAGTATGAGAACATCTCCTATAAAGTACCACAAGTTGGTCCCACCCCTTTCTCAGTACCCTCCTTAGGATTTACTCTTTGGGAGATTGAAACAATATTGAGTCTTGCAAAATAGATCAGTAGTAAAAGATAAAGATGAAAAATACTAATGTATACATATGCCCCACCCAAAGCTTATGATGTGTCAAAATAGTGTAATGTAAGATGGTGATTTGGAAAAGATACATAGCAATATGAAATCATAAAAGAAATGCTAAAATAAAATTTGATAGGTGAATAACTAAAATTAACATATACATGCCTTGACTTACCTTTTTACCTAAAGGATGCATGTGAATGATGTAGTATTTATAATAGACAAATTGCATATGGCTAGTGTAATGACACAAATAAAAAAAATGGAATAAAATAAATGCAAGTGTATTCAGTATGGTCAATAAATGAAAGTGTATGCACTTAAATTTGCTCACTTTGTTTATCATCACTAATAATATTATTAGTCAAGACTAGCATCGCTAATTTTGTCTAATGATCATTAATCCCATCTAATTTTGTCTAATTTATCCTTACGAATCCTCTTAGTCTTTTATCTAACATCCCTTTTCATTATTCTTCATCTAATAACCTTATTGCTACCCCACAAACTAATTAATCCACCTAAGTCCCCATTATCTACTAACTAATCCCACTTGTCTAATATTTTGGAATTTAAAATTCCCAAATAACTCGCGTACCTACCCCTAAGCTTTCCTACAAGCCTACTCCCCAATTCTCAAATTCCTTAGAATTCCCTCCTCTAAAATCATCCAAAGAATTTTTAATTCTTTGGATAATTCTCCACCAATGCTTTAATACTCCTCCAACTCTCTAGAGAATTATCTCTCTAGAGAATTCCATGGAATTTTAAATTTCATAAAATCACCCTCCTTCCTCTATTTAAATTAGCCACCCGTCTATTGCCAAACTAACTAAGGAATATGAGGAAGTCTATGACCAATCTATGATCAAATCTATCATGCCAAATTAGTCTTTTAATCAAGCCATCAATTATATAATTTGAACAAAAATTTGAGTCTATTATAGAAATCTAATACCAAATCTAGTAATCTTTAATCTTAATCTTATTTTTGTCTTAATCTTTTTTTAGCTTGATATTAGGGTTAAGGGGTCCATATCCCAAAGACATATAAGCCAAAAAAACCCAGTAGGTCTGAATTAATAATATAAATTTTTAAGGCATTGACCATAAAAAAATATCATATTTCCATTAGTTTTAGAAGACATATCTTTTTGAGTTTTAGAAATATCAACAAAAAACCAAAGATAGTTTCACAAAACAAATTCTTGTCTTTCTACCACAAACTAGTTGATAGATATTTTGGTTATTAATCTAGGATAATCACTTAAATGACCTTCCCATCACTATCCACCATCTTACTTAAGTCTGACATCTTGGATTTCTTCCTTGATCGAGAAATAAGCTCCTCCTGACCAATTTCCCCTAATGCTGGATAGAAAATTTCCAACTTTTGTCTTAACTTTGAACCCACAACAACCTCCACCTCTTGAAACTTTAACCTTTTCTTGTAGATCCCCTACTCTAGCTTCACTTTATTCCTTCCTCTCCACTAAAGAGGCTCCTTAAATAGACCCCACACCACTCCTCTCGCCAACCCCTTAATTGCTCACAATCTCTCTAGCATCCATCTCTGATCCCTCAATAATTCCAATCACATAATTAGAAGCAAAAAATCCTCAATAATAGGCATGGATATACCCTTTGCCCCTTCCTTTTTTTTCTCACTAGAACAAAACTCTTCTACATCTTAGGCAAAATTAACCAAAGACAAAAATCTATCTTCTAAAAGGCAAAAAATAGAGAATGAAATAAATCCCAAACCATCCTTACCGGAGAAAGGCATTTCTAGAAAGGGACCTAATAGAAGTGAGTCAAATTATGAAAAAAGACCCTCCCTATTCTCTATCTAAATGAATAAATCCACCATTTGTTTAATCTGGTCCCTATCTAAAACCACCTGACATAAATTACTGGCAAAAATGGATGCCAGGTCTGAATTTACTCTCACTCTCTATTGATATCCGACACCTCCACACCCAACACGTCCTCCACCACCTCTATTATTTCAATAACTAGAATCCATAAGACATTAAATAATTTCATCTTAGAAATATTACCTAAAAAACCTAACTCTCTTGCTTTCACTCCATGAAAAACTAATGACCATCCAAATGATTCAATGCACTCTGAATCCATGTTAAAAAACACAACCTAGCCAAAAACCCAATCCTAAAAACAAAAAATGGATCCCCTTAAAAAGAAATGGATAACCTCCAATCACATTTCACAAAAATTCATCATGACATCATTTTTATCATAGGCTTGCCATCAATGTAGTCATTAATGATGCTGGCATCATCCTACCTCCAATTTATCTACTAGAAAACATATCCACCACCACATCAAATCATAATTCAACATTTTTATTTTTTATTTTTCACTTCTAATTATTAAAATTTTAAATTTTAAACAAATTAAAACTTAAAATAAAAGATCAATCTGCTCAATCCTCACATAGTCACTCCACCTTTCTTTGACATTATAATTCTAGCTAACCCCAATTGATCTATACCTATATTTGCCAAAAAATTGCCCACTTGATTGCTTTCTCAAAAGTAATATGAACACTTATACTCATCAAACTAATTTAGTTTAGGTGAGATAATCACCAAAATATTCTCTAATTCACAAGATTTGGCCTTCTATTTTTTCAAATCTTGAATGACCACCTGAGAATCCCCTTTAATTTTTAGAGAGGAGATACCGTAGTCCAAAGCCAACTCAATACCTAAAACCAACACTTGATCATCTGATTCATTATTCATTCCATCTAGTAACTTCAATGACATTTCTCTTATTAAGGAGCGAATACAATCCTTAATTACACAACTAGTCCTCAAAGCTCTTGGGTTTCCTCTACACACACTATCAAAGTTAAGCTTAAACCACCTTAGTTGTGGACGAGACCAGATTGCTTCCTTTATGTTTCTCTTATTCTTCTTATCTATAATTAACCCTTTAATGGGAAGAAGCTTAATATTTTTCTAATTATCGCACATCTGCATATCCCATTGGGACAAAAAACCCTTCTTCCTCTAAATTTGAGAAGATACCACTTTAGAAATAAAAAGCTCCATTTCTCTTAAAACTACATGTAGTGGATGTTCTTTATTCTAAAAAATATGGGCATTTCTTTCTTTCCAAATTGGAAAGATAATAATAGTTGGGTTATATATCCATAAACTATATAGTGAATTATTTACATCTCTCACTGGCTAAGAGGAAAAAGGCTTGAAGAGGAGTAGGTGGTCAAGCCCACACCTAATTGAATTTATTACAAAGCCAAATCCAATACCAATTGGCAAAGGATAAGTTGAACAACAAATTATCCACAATTTTTTCCTCCATATTACAAAGACAACATCTAGATGGCCAAATAAACCCTATTTTCTTCAAATGATCTTGAGTGAGAATACAACTATGAATTGCCAACCATGCAAAAGCCCCTGCCTTTTACAAACCTTCTTTACCCTAGGAAAAGAGATTTTCCCAAGGTAAAGAAACATCTACAACTTTTGCCATATGATAACCAAGTCTTACTAGATATACACTAGTTTTATATCCAATCCAATGAAATTGATCTTTTTTATTATTAAAAAAGATTTTCTAGTTCATTAAACTATCTTTCAGTGACTTCATTTCAGCCTGTGGCACAAGAAGATCCGATAACATTTTCCATTTTGTAGACTACTCTCAATTAATTAGAATCTAGGTCCAAGTAATCTTCCACCTTATATCCCCAAAGATTTTATAAAAAATCTTTAATCTCTAATGCTTCAAAAAAATCTACCAAAGGATGATGTCCATTCCAAGAATCCTACTAGAAATCTACTTTCATCCCATTATTAATTATCCAAGAAACATGTAATGATATGAGCAATCTACATTTCAACTTGAATTTCTTGACATGAGACCTTCTAGGTGGATTTACTTCTGAGACAATGCTTTTTGAGGCTTCAAAACCTAGATATTTAGCCCAAAGAAGTCTACACCACAGTCTATCACATTCAATCAACATTTTTGAAACCAATTAGGCCCCCAAGGCTAGAATCTGCACTTTAAGATCTTTTATACTAGCTTCACCTCTCTATTTCCTTATAAACACTTTTCCCATTTCATCAAAGGAATTTTCTTATCCTCTCCAAAACCTTGCTAGAGAAAATATTTCATAATCTAGTTCATTATTCTAAGATCTTGATCCGAAGGTCTCAAAACAGAAGAACAATATGTAGGAAGAACACTAAAAACAACTTGAATAAATGTGATCCTACTTGCAAAGGATAACCATTTACCTTTTCAAGCATTTATGCAGGCTTTAAATCTCTCTAACAATTTCCTCCACAATCCATATTTTCCTACTCCTTTGAATAAAGGAACCCCCAAATATAAATTGATTTCTTCCTGATGCAAACAATTGATAAAATAAATTTCAGACTTACCTTCATTCACTCTTTGCTTAGAAACTTATTCATAACTTTTTAGGATTCTTTTTAACTCCATCACTTCCTCAATCATTACCTTCCCAAAGATAAAAGTGTCATCTATAAATTGATGATGCATGAGGGTTTCTATATTGTCAACTATTTAAAGACCTTATAGCCTACCTCTCTCTTTAGCCTCTCTAATCATTCTTCCTAAAGCTTTAGCCATCAAGATGAAAAGAAAATGGGATAGGGTATCCCCTTGTATTAAACTCTATATATAGTGAAAAAATTTGATAGACATCCATTTACCAACATCAAAAACTTAGGGCTCAAAACACAACTAAAGACCCATTCACACCAATCTTTGCTGAAGTTCAATTTCTAGAAGATTTTAAACAAGAACCACCAATTCACCTTGTCATAAGCTTTAATTATATCCAACTTCACCATCATACCTTTTTGATGGTTATGAAATAGAGAATGAATAATTTCATGGGCCACAATAATCCCTTCTTGAATGCTTCTACCAGGCACAAGCCCAACTTTCTCTTTAGAGATTAACTTCTCTAGTAATGGTCTCAGTTAAAAGCAATGGCCTTAGAGATGATCTTATAAACAATATTACACAAAGCCACTAGTTTATAATCATTGAAGGAAGTTTGAGATTGTCCTTTAGGGAGTAAAGGTAAAAACATCATATTCAAATCTAAGACAATCTTCCTTTTCATTTTGGATTCTTCCACCATTTGTCACACATCTATTCCTATAACATCCTAGAAAGATCAAAAAAAGGCTATTGGGAAGCCATCTAGACTTGGAGCTTTATCCTTAGCCATAGATAAAACCACCTTCTTCACCTCTTCTAATGATAAGGGAGCCATAAGATTTTCATTCATAGGTTGAGTAATCACAACTAGAATAAGAGGAAAAAGGAGATTCTGAGCTTCCCCATCCAAAAAAAATCTTTATTTAGTAAATTTTGAAAGACATTAGCAAATTCTTATTTAATTTCCTTTAGAGATTCCAAAAAAAACAATCCTGGATTGAATACCAACTATCCTGGTAAAATTTCTTTCAGCTTTAACTGAAAGATTAAAAAACTGAGTTTCTATCAGCATATTTGATCCAATTATCTATTGATTTTTGTTTCCAAAAAATCTCTTCTCTGCACAACATTTCCTCATAATCCTTAATGAAAGATTTTTCAAGATCACCTATGTATCCATTCTGCATGTCAATATCTTTTTATTCAAGTTATGAAGCTCAGTTTCAATCCTTAAATATTTATGAAACATATTCTTAAAATGTTTTCTATTCCAAATCTTGAGTTTACCTTTTACAAAATATAACCTTTTACTCATCTGATACATTGAAGACCTTGGTAATAATAGACATTGATTCCACTAGTCTTGAATAAGCTCAAATAAAAAGGGATCTCTAAGCCACATTAATTCAAACTTAAAAGGGCATTTATCAGGGAGGGGGTCAAAGTCAATTTTTAGGGAAATTGGCCAATGATCTGAACCCACCTGAGGCAACACGCAACAATATAATTTCCTTTTGCTCTGATTCCATTGGGAAGAAATTAAAAAATCTATCCAATCTCTCTAATATATTCTCATCCCCTAAATACCTATTATTCCAAGTGAACCAACCATATTTTAGTTGAACATCTTCCAAATTTTTATTTAAAATAAACATACCAAAGTCTTTAGAAATCTGAGACCCAAAAATCACTCCTTAATTTTCTTTGCAATTCAAACTGGCATTAAAATATCCCCCTAAAATGACCTTTTCCACCTAAAACTTGATCAAAAAATTAGAAATTTTGAACCAAAAGAGGATTTTCAAAGGAGCCCCCTGAGGTCCATAAACATTCAACAATAGAAATTGTAAATCAAATAGAAAACTTGAAAATTTTCAAACTTGCCAATTTTTATCCTAAATCAACTAGTTCCACTTTATTTGAAAAGGGAAACCAAAGAAGAGCCAAGCCACCTGATACTCCTATTGCTTCTACAAAGAACCCTTGCCAATGTTGCTAAAGTGAGATAAAAAAACCTTCCACTTCCCCCAAATTTAACTTAGTTTTTTGTAGCAATAAAACATCCAATTTATCCACACTGAGAATATGCTTTATCAAGCATCTATTGTTAGGGGCATTCAGAACCCTAACATTCCAAGAAATTAATTTCATGATTTTAATGGAGGGAATTCCACCCACCACCTTACAATATCCATAAACACTTCTAAAGTTCCCTATTTACCTCCAAGAATCTCCCCTGCTATAATGTTTTCCTTGGTTTTCCTTCCCATCTTTCTTTTTGGCCCCAAATTAGGATGGGAGAGTCTACACTGAATTTTAGAGATAGCAATAACTTCTTTAGAATTCAACTCCCCTTATGTGTCTTTTTCCAATTCCTCTTCTGAGCTTGATAGCTTCTCTTCTAAAATCTTCACCTCCTTATCTTCTTCCCCTGAAAGCATCATATTCTTTTGAGACACAGAGTTTTATTGCCTTTTAAGAACCAATGATCTAATGGATTGAGATTTTTGTTCAATAAATTCACAACTCTTAATCATCAAAGCTAGATAAATTACATCTGTTGTCCCCAATTTTTTAAGTAAGTCTTCTATTTCAACTATTTTTTGAGATATAATTTCCATTCAACCTCTTCCACCCTTCTCTAATCTCCTTCTAGCTCAAATCCCTTCTTGACGCAATTATGCCCCTTTTGTATCTTCTTAGGTCTCTATTGGGATACCATCAGAACTAATTTGGTTTGAGGAGAGCTCGTACCTTTATTTCAAAATTTTTCTATATGACCTAGTTGATGGCATTTATAACATCTGAAAGGGATATTTTCCACATTAGTCCTTTGGTGCCAAATCCTTCCTTCTGTCTTAATAATACTATGCTCTAGAATATGTTGATCTAAATATAATACAATTCTAACTTGAGCATAGGGTTTTATTCCACATTTTAGTGAGTATTCATCCACTTCTACCACCAGACCCACCAACCCTCCCATAAGAGACAAATAATCTTCATTCCAATATTCTAAAGGTAATCCATAGAATATTATCCAAACTGGATAACTTCCTTTCCTAGCTTTTAGTGGATCAAAATCAGGGCTCTAATTTTGAAGCCACAAACCCACACCATTAAAAGAGTAGGATTTATATTAAAAAACCTTTTCCTTTTCTTCTTTTGATTTAAAGAGAGCCACAAAAAATCTTTTAGGGAGAAAGCTTACCGAAACATTAGAACTCCAATGCTCCTTGATCTAAATTTCAACTGCTCCAATAGTTGGCCATTTTCTCATACATTTATAAATTAGGGCACAATATGTCAATTGATTAATATTGGAAGTAAAAGGATCTAAGACCCTTTCTAAAACCCTAGCTTCATCGATCTTCACACCATCTCTCAATGATTCCAAATGCCTATCCAAAGACACCTCTGTTAATTCATCCAGTTCATTCAAGGTCATAGATTGAGATTTTTCCTTTAGACGTGCCTCTTTTTCTTCCTTATTTAAAATATTGGGCTTGGAAATTCCAACATCCTTTTTTATAATCTATTCCTGGCTCCTTACCAGCTTTCCTTTCCAACTGGAGCCTAATTTTCTATACTTTGATTCTTCATCTCACCATTCTCTATCTTTTTCAATCACCATTTCCAACATCTTTTGCCAATCTTTCTTGCCTTGTTTTCCCATTGATTTCCCTCCCAAATTGGATGATTTTAAACTTGCTTGATTTCCTACCCCTAACTGCGACATTGAAACCTTCCCTTGCACTCATTGTTACCCCTTCTCCTTCTCCTTTTCCTAATCCCTTTTGTGCACCATTTTTCTATATCATTCTCAATAAAAAAGTAATTATTTTACTATTGTCAAATATTTTATTAGCAATGTAATTTCATGGTTCTTCTTCCATTTACTTGGGCCAACTATGGTATCAGAGCCATGGTAGAGAATAAGAGAGATAAACGACATTTTTAAAGAGGAAGCCCATTTTTGTCTTAATCTTGTTTGGAGCATAAAATTGGTAAAGTGTAGGTATAATATTTTCATTTGAATTACATTTTTATTTAATTAGCTCCAAATTAGAGGTATGCTAAAATTTTGTATAGGATAGTGATAATTTTGTATAAATCAATCCATTTGCACAAAATCTTTGCATTAAAAAAAGTAAATGAAAACTCTTATAAAAATATTATAAAACCCAAACAAATGGCAAGCTGAGAAAATAAATATGAATTACAACCAAAATATATGAGGAAAATAAATAAAAACAAGGGAAAATTAACAATATGAAATGCTAAGGCTAAATTATAACCGAAGAACAAAAGGATATATATAACTAGGTAAAATAAAATAAAGCATTAAAATTAGAAATGGGACTAAATTACCCAAAAAAAGGTGAAATATTAAAGCATGAAAGGGAAAAATGAGATCAGATGGCCTACAAAAATCAAATAGAAAACTCAAAGTTCCAAGCATAACATAGAGTAATCCTATAAAAATAATGCAATGACCAAGAGATCATCTCACAACAACATAAATATGTAGCTTCTATTAAAAGGTGGAAAGTTCAAAGAGTAACCTATGAATTCTAATGTTTTCATAATGCTAAAATTTTGAAAAGAAATGAAGAATAGGAAATACAGAAGATGGGAGAGATTTAAAAATAAACCTTCTTATCAAGGGAGAATAATAGAGGGATGGAAAAGAGGGTGTCATGAAGGTGAAATAATTCTATTTACTAGAAACAAGATACTCAAATAAATTTGGAAGGACTAAGATTTTTCAACATCAATGGCCCTAGAAAACCCAGCCTAGTAAGTATAAGCTTGGGCTAACTAATGAAGTATAAAGATTGTCCCATGAAGGCTAAATGCATGAAATATAAAATTATCCTACATTCTAATTTTTTTATCCCTAGGACTTTCTAATAAAAAATTTGGATCAATAAAATCATCCAACTCAATCAGTAAGATTGACTATCAATCAAAGGTAATTAGGACATGCCAAGTCCTAGAAAAGAGATAATTTTTGTTATAAGGGATTAAATAGCATATGGTGGTATCAAAAGTAACTTTTATAGTATATATTTGAGTTTTTATTAAAAAATTGTGAAATTTCATACAAAATTTGACATGTGATTTTGAGATCATATGCAAGATTTATGGCCTTCAAATGTTAGAGGACTTTTCATGCTTACAAAACTGTCAATTTATGTAGGTGGTAGTCTTACAAATTGTTGCAATAGTTTCATAACCACTATGGTGGTTTATAAACTGTCATAAAGGTTTCTAAACACCATGGTAGTTTTGCTCACACAATAATTTTAAATGACATAGAGGTGTTATGGCTTCAATTTCTAATTCTTAGGATTTTTATGTGAGTTCAAGGGGTATTATTTTGTATACATATAAACTTATAGAGTTTATAGAAGGGTAATTTAAGTATTTAATTAAAGGTATATTGAGGATACCATTCATTTATTCCTCCATTAATGCATTGTTCTATGCATTTGTTCGAGTTGAAAAATACACAACTAAGATATCAAGTTCAGTAGTCTCTCTTGTTGAAGAGGTAAGTTTTCCATTGAATGGTATAGAGATAATTAAGACTATATTATAATTTTATGGTTGGTATCTTTATATGCCCAATAATACAAAATATTTTAAACTACATAACATAGTGAAGATGACAATGCATAGCTTCACTCTTGATGTATTTTTATCACATTGAGTTTTTCTAGGGCATGTCTTGTGTTATCTCTTTTTTGATATATATTTTTCCTTTGATTACATGATTTATTTTATTTAAACTAGTCTATTATCATAAACACTTAATATATATAAATATTGATCAATCACAAGCACAATACTTTTACATAAAGTTTGAATAACTTCACATTGTTAATGTACTTCTATGCAAGCATTTCAATTGTATTAATTTACAAAGTAGTAACATGTTTAAAGAGTGACAAATTATATGTAATAGACATAACATGTGGCTATTGCATGTGAAGGGTTCAATTTCATTTTGTATGTTATAAATGATAATAAGAATTATAATAAACATAAAATAACATTTTGGGTGTTTTTACATGTCATAGAACTTGAGGACAACCCCTTATCTAAAAAGGATTCATGTTGGTGAAGCTTGCTGTGGAATATACAGATAGTTTATGAATCATATTGGTATCAAAGTGGGTTTTTATTCTGCCTTAAAAGGGTTTGCTAACATATTTTTGCTTTGTGTTATATATATTTTTGTTTGTTTGTTTATTAACAAGGAAGCACAGGTTTCTTGGTTGCAATAGTTCAATTATGGGTAAAGCTTTGAAGAGAAAATGGATTCAAGACATTCAAAATACTAACCATAAAATTCAATAGGAAACTTTGAATTAATAAAGATGTCACAACATTTTGAAGATGACAATCAAGAGCTTAAAGATAGATTGATAAGACATGGAGAATTATTCATGGATATCATTGAAGAGTTGTAACATGAGTTGTAAACCAAGGAAGAGATGTTGGCAAAGTTTCAAGATGATAATGAAGGAGTGAGGGAGAGAGAAGATTCTACCATGAAAAGGATATCATCCTATACTAAATATGCATAAACCATGACCTGAGTATGTAAATTAATCCCTCCACTATATTCCATCAATATTTAGATGATTCATTTGGTAAATTTGAAAAGTATACTAAGGTATTTGGCTCTAAGTTGATAATTAAGAAGGCTAATGATGGAAATGGACTTGGTATCACTGGCCAAGGAATGAGTAATCTAATAAAGGTTGATGAAAGGCCTTAATATGTAGGTTTGGGATATGTTAGTGAAAAATAAGGAGTTGGATAATGCTATAAGACACATGAACCAAGGAAAACTTCCAAAGCTAAGTAGCTCAATCCATTGGCTCTAAAAAAATAACCCATACATAGTAATGACATCATTTATTATTTCAAATATAATGAGGAGTTTAAATCTCAAAAGAATGAAGAGGTCCCTCATGAAAAGGAAGGTAGCATTATGACACTTTGAAGGTCTGAAGAAGAGCCTCCAAGAAGAGTACATCAGATCCATGAAGAAGGATAGATCACATTGTCACTCCATGGCTATGTGAGTGAATGTAATCTAGAATTAATAAGGGGACAACCTTTCAATAATGGTAATAACATAAAATAAGAATGTAGTTAATCTTGAAAGAGATGTGAACATCCTAAGAAGGAGGTAAATCTTTACCAACTAAGAAATCTTACATAAAGGTCAACCCAAGAAGGTATGGAATGAACAAATCTTCCATTGTTTACTTCAAATGTAAGAAAAGTGGCCATGTAGCAAAAAATTATTAGGATACATATCCATGTTTTTTTTGTGGAATGAATAACCATTTTTGGCCATGTGTTGAAAGCATAAATTTATATAAAATAAGCCTATGTCCTTCAAGATGAATGACACAAGTTGTGAATACCACTCTCCAAATCAGAATGTGGAGAAGGGAAAGAAGGGCATTTTTTCCAAGATAATGGGAAAAATCATTGCAACATGAGTGGGCATTGACATGCACATGTTTTGGAGCTAAATCCAAAACTTCACCCAAATAATTATAAGGACTATTCCAAGAAGGAAGAGGCATCTAAAATAAAGAGGGGAGTTGTTCAAGCATATACAAATTAAGAATTAGCAAATGAAAAACCTACTCAAGCACCTCCAAGATAAGAGGTAGAAAAATAAGAAACCCATCTATCTAAGGAAGAATCCATGAAGGGGGAGTAGCCTCTAGAGGAATACTCAACACCATTTATAAGAGGAATACATGGTAATGTATCAATCCTTAGAAGGATATCTTAAAAACTTAGGCTTTCATTTGCATAGCTAATATGTTATTTAGCATGCATATGTAAACACCTCCATATTTCTTGTTAAGGTTTTATTGTTGAAAGAAGCAAGCTAACCTCTTTTGTATCAGAAATTATGGATGAATTTCACTCATTGAGAGTGGATATGGAGCATCCATATATTTCATTGGAGAAGCAAGTGTATGAGAATCCCATTACATCAAATATATTCTATGATTTTTAGCATTCTAAAATTCATGTAGGTTCTAGTATACACATGATAACCTAAAATAGCTTTAGAAATCTTGGAGCATGCTTTTGAATTATTACATGCACATGGAATAAGGTTGCAATAGGTTCTTAAAAATAATTTTTTGTATGTGCTATGCCCTTAACCTATAATGCATCTAGGGATATGTGTGGCCTACTTTTGGCTTACACATCTTCATATAAGCTTGTTGTATTTCTTGATATTTTTTGTATGGTCAACCTATGGAATAACCATGGCTAAGTAGAGTATATATAGGAGGTAGTGGTCAGTCTTTATCATCATAATGTAAAATTTGTTCTTATTGCATTGTTATGGAGGTTTCCCCATTAAAGTGGCTCAGATATAATATTCAAGTATTCTACTCTTTTGCCAATTATTGTTATGGATCTATTCATCTTGCTCTTAATTTTGCCATATATAATTCTAAGATTGTGAATCATCTAGGTAATTTCCTTATAAATGGTATTAGATCATAGATTTGGGCAATTTTATATAGTGCATTTTTTTGGATCTAGCATCCTAAACACCAGAAGGCTGAAAAAACATAACTTGTGATCTGGGAGGATTTGATTTTTTTCATCACCATAGTTTTGTTCATGAGGTTTTTTAACAAAAAATAAAAAGAATTTTTTCTGGGTAAAAAAAAGTCTAGAAAGCTTTTTACCTTATGAAAATTAGTAGTCATTGGATTCATCTCTACGAGGTGATCACAATGGTATATTCTATTATTACACTTTTTTGGGTAAAAAAATTTCACCTCTGTGCATAATAGTAGTTATTGGATTCATCTCGATGAGATGATCACAATGGTGTATACCACCAGTACATTTTTTTTGGGGCTAAAATCCTCTTAGGGTTTATACATGGCTATCCCAAACACTCGTGGATGTGGGAAAGGGTAGGGAATTCCAAAAACTCCTCACAAGGATGACATGGAATATGAAAGTTCTTATCGATCTATTTTGAAGGTAGTTCAACAACTTAAGTCAGAGTTGTAGGGCATGGTGAAAAAAGATTATTTTGATACAATTCAAGGGGACATTACATGTTTGAGAGGGGATTTAGATAGTGTTAAGGATCAATTATAACAAATATCTAGGTAATTAGCCAACTTTTCAACTCAACCACTGTAAAGTAATCCTCCACCACTTCAGTTTGGTTCTCCTACTCCAAACAATACCAACACCAATTTTGGTCCTAAGCCAATGTTACCAAAAGTGGACCTATGCAAGTTTGATGGTAATGATCCGCTCACTTGGCTCACTAAAATTGAAACTTTATTTGATCTGCATTAGACTCCATGTTTATAAAAAGTGGTTATGGCCTCTCTATATCTGGAACCTGAGCCATTCATTTGGTATCATTGGTTGTGTGCTCAATATAAAAATAAGGGTGCCCCAATTTCATGGTCAGTATTTTCTAAGGAATTATAGTTATACTATTGTAATAATGTCTCTAAAAACTACTTCAGTCAACTAGCCAAGTTGTGCCAAATTGGGACTATCAAGGATTACATTAATCAATTTTAGAATCTCTCTTTATGTGTGACAGATATCACTGAGGAAAATTTAACTAACCTATTTTTTGGTGGCCTCAAAGATAACATCTAATTGGAGGTTCACATGTTTCATCCTAATAGTGTATTTGAGGCCATACCAAAGGCACACATGGTTGAGAAAAAAGAGTTTATTAGATAAAGATCTTTCACCAATGTTTGTAAATACACCTTTCTAGCAGCATCATTTCATCAACATATCAGATTGACACCTCAACAATTGGAAGAAAAACATGCAAAAGGTTTGTATTTTGGTTGTGATAGAAAATGGAGAAAAGGACATTGATGTGCTAAAAATAAGTTGTTTTATATTAACGGTGCCGATGAGGAGTAAGAATATGAGGAGGATTTAGGGGAAGAGTTAGAAGAACCTGAGGATAAATCTGATGATTCTCAACCTACTATTTCTTGTCATTCACTTTTAGGCATTAATACTCCTCAAACTCTTTAAGTGGTGGCGTTCCTCAAGAAATAGAAGGTAACTATGTTAATTGACTCTAGGAGTACACATAACTTCATCAATAGTAAGTTGGTTACTTGTTTTAATTATTTCATTTACCCAGCTCTAGACTTTCAAGTCATGATTGCAGATGGTGGTATGGTCAATTGTTTTGAAAAATGTCATAATATTAAGCTTGCTATGGGAGACTATTTGTTGTATTCCCCTATGTTTTCTATTCCATGGGAGGATCTAACATTATTTTTGGAGTGCAATGGCTCACCACGTTGGGCACTATTGAGATGAATTTCTAGGAATTATTCATGAGGTTCCATTTAAAAGGAAGGACTTTTGAACTACATGGATTACAGGCTTAATCTCTATAGCTAGTTAGTTCCCACAAGATGATGAAGATGCTTAAAAAAGGTGTAGAATGTTTTATGGCACACTTATTTTCCATAGAGGTTCAACCAATCACAGAGTCTACAAATCTTAATTTGCAAAGGGTGTTGACTGACTATTCTATTATTTTTGGTGACATGCCAAAAGGACTTCCTCCAAGTTGATCACATGATCATGCCATTAGACTCATTTTAAGAAGTACACCACACAATATCATACCATATAGGTATTCCTATTACTAAAAGAGTGAAATTAAAAATATGGTCAAAGAGATGTTAGAGGTAGGAATCATTCGACATAGTTAAAGTGAATATTCCTCCCTAGTGGTCATGGTGTGGAAGAAGGATGGTAGTTGGAGGATGTGCCCATACTATAGATAACTCAACAAATACACCATCAAAGATAAGTTTCCTATTTCAATAATTGATGATTTTATAGATGAATTGCATGGTGCTATTTATTTTACCAAGTTAGATCTTCACTCTGGATATTATCATATTCACATCTGTAATGAGGACATACCTAAAATAGCTTTTAAAATTCATGAATACCATTATGAATTTATGGTCATGCCTTTGGCATCATAAATGCACCATCTACATTTTAGAGTTTGATGAATACTATTTTTAGGCCATTTTTGATAAAATTTATATTAGTGTTTTTTGATGATATACTCATCTACAATAAAAATTGGGAAGACCATTTAAAGCATGTGAAATAGGTGACTTTAGTTCTGGAACAACATCAACTTTATGCCAAACCTTCTAAATGTGCTTTTGGTGTCCAAGAAGTGGAGTACTTGGGTCATATTATTTCACATGAAGGAATGAAATTTGATCTTAAGAAAATCCAAACAATGATGGAATGGCTGGTTCCCAAGGCCCTCAAGAACCTCAATGGATTTTTGTGGTGAATTGGTTACTATCATAGGTTTGTCAAAAAATATGGTAGCATTGTAGCCCCACTCACATCTTTGCTAAATAAAGACTCCTTCTAGTGGATTGATTCAGCTACTAAGGCATTTGAACAGTTGAAAATGGTTATGTGCACAACTTCAATTTTGGCTACTGTTAATTTTTCAAAAAAATTTGTAATGGAGTGTGATACATCAAGATATGGCATGGGGACTATACTCATGTAAGAGGGTAGACCACTAACATTTCAAAGTTTCCAAATTAAGGGAAAAAATAGGCTCAAACCAATATATGAGAAAGAGATGATGGTTATTCTGCATGTAGTGAAGCAATGGAGACTATATCTGATGGGTTGTCACTTTCAAGTAAAGACTGATCATGATAGCCTTAAATATTTTTGGAACAATGCTTTTCATATGAAGAACAACAAAAATGGGTGACTAAAATATTAGGCTATGATTTTGAAATAATGTATAAGAAAGGAAAAGAAAATATGGTGGCAGATGCCCTCTCTTGGCAGTATGAAATAGTTGAAGCATTGTTATGAATCATGACCATGTGATAGGTAGATTGGCTAGAGGAAACATAATTAGAATGGGAGAATGATAGTGCTACCAATAATTTGATTCATAATTTTAGCAGGGTTCTAATGAATCTAAAAAATCTAAAAGGAAAGGAAACACATTATGGTATAAATATAGATTATACCTTTGTAAGCATTCTCTCCTCAAACATAAAATTCTTTAGGAACTTCATGCCTCTCCAGTTGGAGGATTCTTAGAATTTTTGAAGACATATCATAGAATCAAACAAGATTTTTTTTGGGAAGGACTCAAAGGGGATGTTTAGAAATACATGGCTGAATGCATGGTATGATAACAAAATAAAGGCAAAACCATTAAGACCCTAGTTATTTTATAGCCTTTATCCATCCCTAGCCAGCATTGGGAAGAGGTTTCCATGGATTTCATTACAAGGTTTCCAAGGTCTGAGGGTAAAAATATTATCATGGTATTTGTAGATCAACTCCCCAAGTATGCTCATTTTTTATCCTTATCACAACCTTTTGTTGCCAGTATAATAACTTTTGCTTTTCTCAATATAGTTCAAAAATTACATGGCACTCCAAAGATTATTATAAGTGATCGAGATCCCATATTTACTAGTAATTTTTAGACTGGATTGTTTGCATGTTTGGGGACCTTGTTGGCTCATAGTTCATGCTATCATCTTAAATATGATGGAAAAATAGAGGTAGTCAACAAATGTATTGAAGGGCATATTCATTTTTTTTTGACAAATAGGACAAATGGGTTCATTGGCTGCCACTTGTTGAATGGTGGTATAACACTTATTTTCACACTTCTTCCAAGATGTATCCCTTTATGGCATTATATGGATATCACTCCCATCCATCACTTCAATTTTGATAGTGCTTCCTAATGTTTGAGCTATTGAGGAACACATTCACCATCAACAGGAGGTGTTAGTCAATTTGTAAGAGAATTTAGCAATGGTACAAAATTAAATGAAGTCACAAGTAGATCAACACTATAGTGAGTGAAATTTTGACATAGGTGATTGGGTATTTGTGTGTTTGTAGCTATATAAGTAGATATCTTTGAATCAATATAAAAAGGATAATAAGGTATCACCTAAGTATTGTTTCCATTATTAGATCTTGTAGAAAATTGGTAGTGTGGGTTACAGGTTAGAATTACCCCTAGCCATTCGCATATATCTAGTATTCCATGTATCTTGCCTAAATAAAGTAATTGGACACATAGTTTACACTCAAACTGAGCTACCTTAATAGATGAAGGCAAAGTCATTCTAGAGCCTAAGGAGATGCTTCACATGCACACTAAGAAACTATGGACCAGATCTATTAAGCATTATTTGATCAAATAGAAGAACCTGCATTCTAAAGATGCAACATGAGAGGATGAAGCATTCCTAAAAAAACATCCTGGTTTGATTCAAAATTGAGGACAACATTGTTTTGAATGGGAGGGGCATGTTATGCCCTTAACCTATAATGCATATAGGGATATGTGTGGTTGACTTATGGCTTACACATTTTAATATTAGCTTATTGTATTTCTCAATGTTCTTAGTATGGTTGACCTATAGAATAACCATGGCTAAGTAGAATATATATAGGAGGTAGTGGTTAGTCTTTTATCATCATATTATTAATTCTATTCTTATTGCATTATTGTGTAGGTTTCCCCCTCAAAGTGGCTCATATATAATATTCAAGTATTTTGCTCTTTCCTCAATTGTTGGTGTGGATCTACTCATTTTGCTCTTAAATCTACCACAAATAATTCTTCTATTATGAATCATCTAAGTAATTTCATTATAGTATGAAATTAGTTATCATGGCATGTAGTTGGGCATCTTGTTGCATGTTGATGAGCCTAAGGGTTCTTTTGTGGATGAATACTAAGTGGCATGACATTAGGTCATTTGTATAGAGTGAGAGGTATGTCCACAATGAATATCACTCCAAAATTAGACTTTTGGTTATGATGGATGTTTATTTTGACATCCATGCTCCTTTATTGAATATTTGTTTCTTTTGTTTTGATGACAACTTTCAATTTCAAGATATTGGTAACTTTGTAAATGGAATTATATGTTTCAATCCATGTATTTTGTATTTTTGAATTATAAGAGCAAGATATGGTAAATTTGTAAATGTGGTGATTTTTCATAACACCACATACATAATGAAATATGTTTATTCAATTTTTTAAATAATTGTGAACATCAAGGAGGATGTTGTATAAGCATCTCCTCATGGAGAGCTTCACCCTATCATAAAAGCATGTGTATCACAATGAAGGGTATAAAAGAAATAGCCATGAGGAATAAAAAGACATGAAAGAGTGCAATAATTTTAATTGGTATGGATTATAATGATTCATGTATTCTTTATCCACTTGAGTTTGTAGGTTACATAGTTGAGCAGTCACTCTCCAAGAGAGAGGAAGAAGGTACAATCTAAAAGGATAATAAAATTTGTATCCTACTTGGGAAGATATAAGTTAAATTCTCATATTATTTTTATAAATATTTTATTGTACTAAAAGCCTTAAATTTTTTTATTATTTTATTATAAATTTGGATCAATAAAATCATCCAACTCAATCGATAAGATAATTGACGGTCAAATAAAGGTATTCACAATATACCAAGTCTTAAATAAGAGAGTTTATGTTGTAAGGACTTAATTTAACATATGGTTGGAATTAAAATACCTTTAGAGTACATATTTATTTTCCTCTTCAAAAATTATGATATTTTAAAAATACGGTTATCAATTTATATTTTGTATGCAAAAGTTATGGCCTTCAAAAGTTAGAGTAATTTTCATGGATGTGAAACCACCAATTTATGTAGATGGCAGTTTTATAACTGTGTTTGCTATTTTAAAAACTTCCATATATTTTTTGTAATCAAATCAATAGTTTTTAAACCTTAAGTGGTAGTTTTTCAACCACCCTAATAGTTTCACCCAACATATAGTAGTGATTTCACTTGCACATGAAGTTTAAGGACATAAAGGCATTTTGGCTTCAGTTTTCAACTTTTAGGATTCCTATGCAAGCCTAAGGGGTGTTATTTTGTATACATATGAGATTTTAGAGTTCATAAAAACTATGATTTGAGAATTTAAGTAGAGTCATCTTCATGAATTCATTTATTTATTCCTTCATCAACTCATTATTCCATGCATTTGACTAAATTGAAGACTACACAATTGAGATAGCTAAGTTTAGTGCTAATTATGTAACTCATCTACTAAATGATACAAAAATCATTATGAGTGTATGATACTTCTAATGTTGGTGTACTTGTAATCCCAAGAATGAGAAATATTGTAAACAACAAAACATAGTGAAGCTGAGGAAGCATAACTTCGCTCCTAGTGGAATTTTCTCACATTGAGTTTCTCCAGGGATTATCTTGTGTTTCTCTCTTTGTTTATTTGTTTTTTTCCTTTTATTACATGGTTTGATTCCTTACAACTAGTTTATTATCACAAATACTTAAGAGATCTCATGACTCATATATCTCAATCATAATACTTTTTTTTATAAAGGTTAAATAATTTCACATTGGTATTATTCTTCTATGAAAGCATTTCAATTACAATTATATATGGAGTGGTATCATGTTTAGAGTGTTAATCAATGTATGCAATGGATGTATCATGTGAAGATTTGATGTGAAGGGTTTTATATTATTTTTTATGCTATAGTTGACAATCATAAAAGTTGGTATGTCTTAAATTAGCATTTTGGGTGCTTTTATATGGCATAGAGCTTAAGGACAACCCCTTGTTTGAAAAGGATTCATGTTAGTGAATCTTAGTGTGGAATACCCACATATTTTATGTATCATATTGGTATTATATCATGTTTTCCTTTTTCCTTGAAAGGGGTTGCTATCACATTTTTCCATTATGTTATATATTCTTCCATGTTTATTTATTGATAAAGAAGTGCAAGTTTATTGGTTACAAAAGTTCAAGAAGGAGTAAAGTTTTAAAGAGATAATGGATTAAAAATATTAAAGTTACTAACTATAAAATTCAATTGGAAACTTTGAATTAATATAGATGTGGAAGCATGTAGAAGATGATAATCAAGAGCTAAAAGATAAATTGATAAGCCATGGATATTTTATCATGGGTATCATTGAAGAGTTGTAACATGCGTTACATACCAATGAAGAGATGTTGGAAAAGTTCCAAGATGATGGTGAATGAATGAAGGAGATAAAATAATATACCATGCAAAGGAGACCATCCTCTAATAAACACGCACAAACAATGACTGAGTATGCAAAGTAATAACAACACCATATTCTCTTTATTTTCACAAAGATATATATGCTTCCTTTGGTAAATTTGAGAATCATACTAAAAGTACATCGATCTAAGTTTATAACCAAGATGGGTTACGATGGAAAGGGCCTTGGAATCAATGGCCAAGGAATGACTAATCCCATTGAGGTTGAAGAAAGTCCTCATTATGTAGGTTTGGGATGTGTTGGTAGCAAAGAAGGTGTTAGAGAATGCTCTAAGACAATTGAAGTAAGTAAAGATTTGAAATCTAAAGAGCCCAAGCCACTATCTCTACCAAAAAAAACCATACAAGGTAATATAGTGAGGAGTTTGATTCTCAAAAGAATGGTGAAGAATCTCATGAAGAGAAAGGTAACATTATGAGACCTCAAAGGTCCAAACAAGAGTCTTCAATAATAGCACTATAACTCCATGAAGAAGTAGATAACATATTGTCACTTCATGGCCATGTGCTTGCATATAACTAAGAAGGAGACAATAAGGACTTGAGAGACATCTGGATGATTTTGAGAAGGGGGATTGTTAGAATTTTTGGTTAGAGGACTCCTAGGGAGATGATTTATAACATTTGTGATTATAATAGGACCATTTTTAGATGTCATAGCCACTGTAGTAGAGGAATTTGTGATATTAAGATGCCCATTTTTCTTTGGATTATAAATGGTGTTATTATCAAGTTTACAAGTTTATTGATAAGTTGATTGGTATCTCTTATATCTTGAATTGGATTAATTTGAGCCATATTACATTACATTGTGCTCATGATGGAAATTTTGGTGTAGAAATATGATTTTGAATGTTGGTGTGGATATAAGGAATAGAATGTGATGTTCCCACCATCGATATGGATTTTTTGATGATTTTACATTATATGTTTAGAAGGAATATAAATGGTATAAGGACTGTAGATAACATTTTTTTTAAGTTTTTTTATATAACTTTGAAGTTTTTCTGGGATCAACAATGTTATATTGAGGTAAAATACACCACGTGGATTTACCTTCAATGGTGGACATGGGAGGGATAAAGGGACAACTCGTATGCAATCTAAATGGGTCTAGGCTTACTAAAAAAACCCTAAAGGAAGACATTATTGAAAAATGATGGAATATATATAAAAATCACTAGAATGTATAATCATGGTGAAGTTGATGTGAATATAATTCTAATAAATAAATTTATAAGATTTGATAAGAGATACTTTTAAAATCAAAATATCAAAGAAGATATATTTAGAAATGTGAATATAATCCAAGCAGCAATGGGATAGGATTCAATTCGGGTTCACTAAAATTCTTGTGAGTATATTAGGATATAAGTAGAAGAGCAAACTATAGTCTACGTATATGTAAATATGGTGAGGTAACCAAGGGGAGTAAATAACTATGGATATAGTAGATGGTACTCCACACCGAGTATCAAATAATATAAGGTTTCAAAGCATATGCATAAGATATGGGATGCAAGGTCTATCTAGGTCCCAATAATTGATAATGATTGTGTAAAACAATTTTTTTGAAAGAGGTGTCAAGGATATAATATGGAAACTACATGAAAGGAACTGAAAAATAAGGATAACATAGATGCTATATTTAAAGAAACTAAACTAAGATATAAATTCTAAATGGATGATTGTAGTTGTAGTCTAGGCAAATACAACCTAGATAAGGACCTAAACTATGATTGTATTTGTAAGCCTATGTGCCTTATACTATGTCAAATTTTGGCATAAAGGTAACCTAGTGAGGGAAGGTGACAACAACATGCATACTAATCCAAAAATAAGTAGAACATATATATATATATATATATATATATATATATATACAAATTAAATAAAAGGAAAGAGATTAGGGATAGAGATACTTACCTTGGGTTGACTTCTTAGTGCATTAATCTCCTCCTTGGATCTAGTGGAACTTTTACAAATATGTCTTAGGTGAAGACCTCAAATGGAAAGGATGAAGCCCTAAGTGTCCTTAATTGGGGACTATAAAGACTAAGAGGAACATCCATGGTTAAAATTATTCATATTGAGCTTCAATGACTGTGAGAAAGACTTGACATCCACAAGAATAAACTATCCACTAACTCCTCTTTCTACTACTCAAGGGAAAAAATATGAGTGTAGGAAAAGAAGAGTGTTATGTATTCATTGAAAATGATATTTATGACACCTATATATGTGGTAATTTTTAATCCAATCCAATAATATTTATCCATATTGATGCTTTATAATTGTATCAACTGACATCATACTATATCATCAATTACGATACAATATAAAATACACATTAAGCTCAAAATAGTATCAGTAGTTTTAATAAAGTACAAGGATGAAAAATTATGATTTTCTTTGTGTAGTGATGATACAATAAGAAATACAAGGATGTTGGAAAATTAAACAAAAAGAGATAGAGAAGGAAAATAGAGAAGAGACTCAGTACATGATGGGTTGATAGTGATGTAGGTGTGATTAGATAGTATGAAAACATCTCATGAAAAATACCATGAGCTGACCCCATCACTTTCCTATTGTAGTCCTTACAATGTGCATTAAGGGAGATTGATGCGATGATGAATCCTATAATACTAATCATAAATAAAATATAAAGATGAAAAATACCAATGTATATAAGAAGTAAATATAGGTATTTGTGAAGACATTAATAAATTTTAATTGACAATTATAAATATTAATCCAAAAGAGTATTTGACATTAAATATTATTCATTATTTCTAATTTTATTTATTTTTCCATGAGGATCAATTTCGAGTTCTTGAGTACATAATGAAGATGCTACCATACTACTTAAGGACACCTTTATCTCAATTTTGCATTTTATCTCATCAAATCTAGATGGAATTAGACCATGGTCTCACACATGATGAGCGTATGTGAAAATTGGGTGTTATAGAACCTAAAAGTGAAGAAATTTTTGTACTCAAGTGCCTTACCTACTATGATATTCTTGTAAGATACCATTATCTTTTTAGATACTCCCATAAATCCCTAAGGACCTTCATTTAGTATGAGGACTACACATGTTTATATTTATTTATATGTATACTCAAATTGAAGCCTTCACATACATTTAATTCCAATAATATTGATTCATACTTCTAAACAATGAACTACTAGAACTGCAAGAGATGAATTATCCAAAAAACACAGTCCAGACCTATAAGGAAATTTAACTTTTATTGTTTCTAAGACATACTACCTTTAAAAATTGAAATAATTAATTCTCCTTGATTTTTTATCATAAATTTATTTTATTTTTTTCTTCTTTTTTACTTTGTGTATTTATTTGACAATATCTTTATGTATTGGATTCATGTATTATCCTTTTCAATCCCATAGGAAATTCTTGGCCTCTAGTGTAAATTTTTATCTAAACTAGATTATTTTATTAACTATTTGGCAAAACATGAAATCTAGGTTCACTTCCAAATTTTATCATTTTAATGAAGAGCATGAACTAATAGCTCAAATTTCACAAATATAGAAGGAGGAAAATGAACCCATGTGAAAGAGTGTTTATTTTTTCAGTCAGGAACTTAACATAACCCCTCAAGCATTAGGCTGACTCTATCCAATAAAGTATGATTCTTCATCAACATGTAAGTGCTAAAAATCATTTATTTATAAAAATAAATAGGGTATAGAAAATTAGTGTATCAAAAACCCATGAAAATAAAATTAAAGATATCATAATGTAGACACCTAATTTTGTTGCAAGTCATGTAGTTACAGTGATTTTATCATGTTTTGTGTATTTGGATCACTGGATTACATTAGACTCTTATTGGCCCATTTTTTTTTATTATATTGTACTTATAATAGCTTTAATTATCATCATTTACTCATGAACATGTCTATATATCTCATTTTTTGGCTTAGGATACTCACCACTGATCCTATAACTCATTATTATATTGATATTTGTTTCCTAAGCTTAGATCATTTTGATTGGAATCATAAAATTATAATAACTATCTAACCATTAGTGTATGAACTCAATGTGATCATGTTAGGTTTAGGTCCTTTGATCCATCTTTCCATGTTTCTTTGTGCCTTGATTGTTAGTATCATCTTTTTATATTTTTAGCTTACATGTGATCTTTTCCTAGTTTGAATTCAAATAAGCTTATACATACACATGTATCTTAAGCCATCAATCATCATGAATAAGCTATCGAGATCATATGAACTGCCCAACCTTATTCCACACTTTATCTATTGAAGTATTTGTTGCTCATACTTATATGGACATAAAGATATTGCATTAGTGAAGGAGCATATACATCTCACCCTAGATTCATCTTGCATCTCACATCATAGGGATAAGGGATGGGTAGTCATATACATGGGACTAAATTTTGACATTAATGATGAAATAAAAATGATAATAAATTAGGTATGAGGATGACTATGATAGGCCCATTGGACAGTATTATTTTATGCCCTACTAGGTTTAGACTTAAGTTCAAACAAAGGAGAAATTCTAACTATATGATCATCGATCTGCTTATTAGAGATAAGTTTTTAGACATAATCTATTGATGAATGGTATCATAAATTTTTAGAGAATTTATAACTCCACAACCATTATCAGAATAGGCTGACCACTTTAAAGAGGACTATGATTATCATGGCATTTCAATTTGGCATCGCCACTATCATATGGTACGATTTTGGTCACTATCTCAAATCACTATCTTATTTCTGGATTCTCTTCTACATTGTTTATATGTTATTTTCTGCACTTTAAATCCCTATAAAAAATTAGGTATGCACCTCTATTTCCCCCTTTTTAGTTTTCAATTAGTCAAGGTACCTTTTTTCATTAGACCCTATTTATCTTAAATAACAAGTTAGGTCTTTAAGATATACCTTACCCTCAATTTTTATGTGGTTGGTGTAGTGTTTTCAATAATTTTTCACCATCCACATAAAATTTTAAGTTTTCACCATCCACATATTTTTTTTGGTGAAATTGATCCTTATGATCATCCAACCTTAGAGTTTCATGTTATTTTCCCCTTTAGGCCCTAATTTTTATGTGTTTTTCAAATTAAATATCTTTAAGGTTATGATTTCTTATTGTGTATCATTAGCCTTAGACTTTTGCATGTTCTCTATGTTTTTATCTTATGATAATTAAAAAAGTTAGATCTAAGGCACTTACTAGGTGAAGTGATATAATGAATGGTAAACATATTGATTTGGTTGAAATTCCTTTACTTGGAACTCATACTTATATGAAAACTAAAATGGAAATTTTTGATGAAATTACTACCTAATCTATCGATGCATGCATAGATGATAATGGGAATGGTATAAATATGAATGTTGAAAATGTAAAGGATGTAAATATTTATACTTATGATGCAAATTCTATAAATGAAAATGTTTGTGATGCCAATATTTTTAATGAAAATGTCATGTATGAAAATGTAATTAATGATAACTATGCTATTGGATCTCAAAACATAGAAAATGATGAAGTATAAAGACAAAGTAAAAATAATTGTTGAATTCAAACAAAATGTTAAGGAACATCCTATTAAATTGAATAAAATATTAAGTATTTTAAAAGCACTACAAAATAAAAATATAACTAAGAAATTTGTATCTGAGGAAGTGTATGTTTCACTCAATAATTAACCTTTGAATGGTTATAGTTCACCTACTAGAGATTTTACATT
Organism: Torreya grandis; assembly: GCA_037957365.1. Classification (NCBI taxonomy): domain Eukaryota; kingdom Viridiplantae; phylum Streptophyta; class Pinopsida; order Cupressales; family Taxaceae; genus Torreya; species Torreya grandis. The sequence continues at coordinate 248,931 of JARHVA010004373.1, read as the reverse complement.
TACATTAGGTAATGAGGCTAGTACTTTTATTTATTTTACCATTGTTCCTCTCCCTATTGATTTCACTCACGTTACTATGTCCATTCCTTCTTGGCTTAATTAGTTTTTTTGTGTGTCCTAATGTTTCTTAGCCTGCTAGGTTTGTTTTTAAATCAACATCACTTGGTGGTTGTATCTCTCAAAGTAATAAAGTGGATATCACTATTGGTGTTGATTTTCATACTTATCAATATGTATTCCTTCAATAATATTTTCAAAACATGTAAGCATAAATTCAACAATTCTTCTAAGGATCTAAAAAATTGAGTCACATGGTTACTTCTCATGGTATATTACACAATACGTTGGATTATGAGGTCCTTTTTATAATTTTCCTACTAGTTTTATTTCATCTAAGTCTAAGTTATTTAATAGAAAGGGCGATCCTTCACATCATATAATTTTTTTATGTGCTTCATGTCTTCACTTTGTAAATAATGATAGATTGTTGATTAATCTCTTTCCTATAGGTCTTAAGGATTATGCCTTGAATTGGATTTACATCCTACCATCAAGATTTATGAATTATTTCAATTATTTATCTAATATTTTATTATCTTATTTTTCAATCAACATTATCCAAAAGTCATGTTTTCATAGCTAAGACAATGAAACAAGGACCTATTGAGCCTATTAATGAGCAAAATGTTAACGAAGATGTCTCACCAATTACCTAATAGTAAATTTCAAAGTATTTTATTTCAAATTTTTCTTCAACCTATTAAATAAAAAGTGATTTTCAATACAAATCAATATTTTGATGAAATTTATTATATGGCTAGGAACTATGAGATCAATATTTTATAGGCCAACAAGCTTAAAGTCCTACCTCTAGTGAATATAATAATCAAGGTAAAACGACATCCAAGGTTAAGGATAATGATACTAGTACATTTAAAACTAATAATGAGACCAAAAATGTAGTGAACACAATATCTCAACCACCTAACATGTTTATCCTTCCACCTCAAGAGTGAAGACAATTTACATAGATAACTAAGAGTCCTCATTAAGTGCTTAGACAATTTATTGAGTGCAATACCATATATTTAACTATATAACATGAGTTTGACTCATATTGACCTTTAACCATGAATTATGATGTGAATGCATATTATGTGTATCATAAAGCTTTGGGTTATACTATAAATACATTGTTTTCATTGAGAACTAAGATTCAATATTTAATTAACAACAATTCATAAAAATGGAGAGATATAATAGTACATCTAACAAATTAGTTACTCAACCAAATCAACATTTTAAAGTCTTTACCAATCCCCTTCGAAATCATGATACTCAAAACACTAAAAATCAAAATGATGTTCACATGGTAGCTCCTAAATAACCTTTACCAATTTAAAATGGTCATATCTTAGATGGTTTCATTAGTGTGGTCACAAATGTACGCAAAAAGGTTCCTTTATTTAATTTTTATGACCATGAGATTATAATAGATGAATCTTAGTAAGGACAATTGCTCATACATGATTTTATAGATTCACATGCAAAGTTAATAAAAGGCATTATGGTTGATAGTAGTTCAAGTATAATCTTTTGCCTAGTTTAATTCCTTACTAGTCATAGATAAACTCAAAAAAAATTAGATAATACAACCATTATTATGAAAGTTTATGATGGTCTTACTTAGACACCTCTAGGGGGTATCACATTACCTCTAATAATAGGTCCTAATAATTTTTTGGTGTGGTTTCATGTATTTATAATTAATGAGACATATGATATATTACATGTACACCCTTAGCTTCAATAAAATTAGAGCAGTACCATTCACATTATACCAATGTCTAAAGTTTTTGAATGATAACAAAGCGATTAAGTCATGAATCCAAAATCAACATGAGGTATTACCTAAAATGCTACAAAATAACAAATTATACAATATTGAGTGAGAACATATAAAATTAAAGTACCTACTCATCCACTCACTTTATATTATCACAACCTCTCATGTTTATTCAAGGTGAAACACCTATCTAGGTTTCAACCCATGATCTAAGAAAAATTCTTCTTCATAAGATGACAAAACAATTATTATGACTAATAATAATGATAATGATTAAGATTCTAGTGATGCTGATGCTAGTTATTATATAGATCATGTTTATATCTTTGATGATACTAGTGACATGTCTGACTCCTTAGATTCATAGTCCATGATATTTTTGGATCTTGATCATGAAGATAAGTTAGAAAATTATTATGCATGGTATATTCATCTATATGTGATTATTGGTTATCGGTGCTTGTTAATCTCATATGTTTTGACTAAATAATATATTGTATGTAGCTTCTCTTTTTCAAATTATTTATATATATATTTGTCTCTCATGTGCTTGTTTTATCTTTCTTGTGTTGTGTATGGATTTTGGATTCATTATTCTTCCTTTTATCCCTTCATTTATATCCTCTCTTAAGTTGTTTATTGCTTCTATCTTGTTTAAAATTTTAAACCACCTTATTATTTGATATTGTTGACGAAATTTGATCCTATAGGTCAAAATAGGGACCATATAGGTAAAAAATTGGCTTATTATATGTTTTATGGGGTGTAATATATTTTAATGGGGTGTATTATATGTTATTTGATTTTATTTAATGTCATTTTAGCCTTGGTCTTAGTCATATTAGTCAATTTGTCATTTTGAGTCATTTTGGGGGTGATAAATAGAGCATCTAATAGGTTACACGGCCTTATTGGTAAATGTGAATATTAAAAAAGGTGATGTCACATCCCATGTGTCCTAAGAGGTCTTAATCAACTGACATAATTGAAAGGTGGTAGGTTCTCATAAGAAAGGGTAATTTTCTTGAGAAAAAAAGAGAGTTTGGCACTTGTACGACCCATGGCGAAGTGTGCCATATGGGAGAAGATCATAAAATTTTCCTTTAGATTATTCAATATTAGTTACATGTTTGAGGTCCTTGTAAAGTGTCAAAATTGGGCTAAAACCATTCTGCTCATTTTTCACCCTTCTAGGCACATAAAACCAGTCTTCAAGTTTGTACTTGGTAAGGTCAACAGGAGAAATTTCAAGGCAAATGCCTTAGGTGGGTGAAATTACAATAAAATAATTTAATTTCCATAATTTTCTTAAAAAAATGGTGGCCTGTGCTTTATGAACCATTCTCATGAAGTTGACTATGTTTCTTTGCTTGCTGTTTCATGCACCCTATAGGTTTTGTTCCATTTTGGGAAAGTAAGTACAAACCATTAGCTAAAGTTGATTTTAGATGATATTGGATTACTTATATAATTCTATTCATGTTTGGTTTATTAGTTCAATGTGTTTTGATATGCTAATCATCTTAATTTGTAGGTGGGAGCACTTTTCTGTGCAACAGATAGTTTTTTCACCATTTGCAGGATTTTCTTATTTTGATGGTGGTCTTAGAGGGTGAATATATTTGGTTTACATGTTTACATTATTATCTTGATAAAATTCACATCTTAATCTCTTTTTCCAAGGCAACTCTTCATGGAATTATAGTCATATGCAACATTTTCAATTAGGTAGCCATGAACATGCTTACCTACAGGTGCTTGAAAGGGTCCATACCTTAAAATAGAGATATCTTGACTTGATTTAACTAATAAAAAGATGGAATGGATTAATATTATCATTTTAAATAGGATACAATGGTTTTTGGAGTCTCATATACCATGAGTGTGGTTCATAACCCTGCTTACTGCCTGCATACCAGTCAAAATGTTCATCTACAGGTATCCCATGAGAAGTCCAGTCATATCAAAGGGAGTGTATCAGAAAAATAAGGTTATACATGATCAATAAAGTCCATTTTTAACCCTTGGGAAGAGCCTAAAACTCATAAGAAGACAAAAAACCATGCATATTGCTCTCATTCCATTCACTGTCTATAGACATGAAGATGGCCACCTACAAGTGGTACAAAAAAGAGTAAATGAACCATTTTGAAGTGTTAAAATAGATGATGAAACTATATTTGAGGTCCTAGTGTTAAATAAAACTCCATTGTAGACCTAGTTTCAAGGTTAAATGAGCAAGTGGAGGTGTAAACCATGCTAAAGCGTTAATTGACTGTGTTCAATCCAGTTTTTCGAAAAAGGTGAAAACAAAGTTACAACCTATTTTTTGAATATTATATAAGATGATTACAAAGAGTTTTAAAACATATATATGGGTAGACATTTTATCCCTACCATAGGAAAATACCTCTAAAAAATTGGAGTCAAGAGAGAGTAGGGAAGATGGTCATTGAGAGGCCTAAAGTTGCCTATAAAAACATTGAACTCAGGCATTGATATCTACAGGGCTATGACCCAAATGAGACCTTCTTCACCCAAGTTGTAAACTAGATCTTTCCATCATATTTTAATGCTTTTAAGTGAGTGAAAGGATTAATTTTACCTAATAAATCATTAAAGAGGCTCATAAGCTGTGTTTAGACCCCTATACACACCTACAGTCTGTAAAAACAACCCCAACATCCACCTACAACTGAGAGTGACCTAAGCATGGTTTTGGTGGTGTTTTAGCCATTTCAAGGTGAATATAGTTATATAAAAGTGGTATATGACCTTAAATATTAAAATGGGGACCTTCAAACATCATGACCAAGGAAAAGGTACACCTACAAGGTTTCATCTTCCCCAACATAGTTGACTGAGAAAGAGAGTGAGCATAAAGAGTGATAATTCTTAATGTGGCAATGTCTAAACATGAATACATAGGTCCAAAATAATATATTAAAATCCTAAGGGAATCTAAATGGGTTGTAAATATTATCTCAGGTCTAACCATATAAGGTCACCTACAAGCATCACTCGAAGACAAAGAACACAATCAACTATAATGGAGGTAGGACAATGAGTAAGGGTTGGTACTCTTGAAGTTAGAAATGCATGGTATAGATGAATAAAAGGAATAGAATTAAATTAAATGATATAATTAGGACCTTTTATCAATGTAAACAACTCTAGATATGTCAAATGCACCTATAGATAGGAAAAGTGCACAAACAGGGTTAATTCTCCTAGTCAAGCCTAACCAAGTAAGGACATATTTCCAGGTACAAACATGGGTCATAGTTGTTGGAAAGTATTTAGAATGTTATCATCATGGTGGAAAAAATATTAGAGACCCTCATCATATTATAATAAGTAGAGAGAGGTTCCAATCATGCATACTCAGTCCACATGTGAAATTCTTGCACACAGTCCATTTTGCATAGGCTTACCTTGGAATTTGATGAGGTTTGGGGGTCAAATCACATGATAAAAGAATGATTTTTTGTGTGAGATATCCTCACCACTTTTATAATTCCATAAAATATCCTTTTTTTTGGATAATATGGGAATTACCTCTATTTTATCTCATATAAAGGGTACTTCCCCTTGTGCATAGGTTGGCAGGTTTAAAGAAGGGAGGTGATACGGTGAACCTAAAGTTGTTTTCAAATTGGGGAGAGGTATGTAGAGTTATAATAAATCCATACCGACATTAATACCCTTGAAATAAAGGATGAAACTAGATAGGGTATCCTAGACCATCAAATTTATAGATAGGCATACTAGGCATGACTAGGCCTAGAGGTCTAAATGAGAAGGCATTTTCACTTACAACCTTATGTGAGAATTATAACTAGATAAATCATGTTTTTTGGGTAATTAAAGAGGTGTTAAAGCTTATGAAATGAAGAGAAGTCCAATTAGATGGCCTAGAGCATAAGGGTTGTAGGGAGGCCTATTGAGTATGCTTAGGCCTAAAGCCAAATAGAGAGTCATTCACATTTATAGATTTGAATATGCTTTCCAATCCATTTGGGAATGATTGAGGGATCATATAATATGTGTTAAAAACCTTGGTATGTAGACAAAACAAAAGTAAGGCCATTTTTGAATCAAAGATAAACTCAAGCCTATGGGAATGAGGAATCAAGCTCGAATAGGTGACTTCAAATCCTCATACCTCCCTTGGTGCTTTTCATGGAGAATCAAGGTGTTTGGATATGTTAATAGGGTCCTTGAACATCACATTAGTGATATTTTTTTGCAAGTTGAATGTCAAATCTATATGAACAAGCCTTAAGAGGGTAAAATAGGTTAAACCCTTGCTAAACCATTGATAAACCCTTACAATGATCTAATTGGAGAAAAATCTACTCTAATGGATTATTTTGACTAGGAAAAGGATTGGAACTTGTATAAGACTCTCTCAAGCTCCTCCCCACCTTTTTGAGTTGTATAGACTTATATGAACAAGGTATAAAACTTGATATTTTTGACTATTTTGTATGCTTTATAGGTTCTAGAAAGAGTCTAAAGATGAAATAAAGTTTGGGGGGAAGATGAGGACTTGTAATAACTCACTATAATAATTTATTGCTTCATAAAAATTCCTAAGTGCCTTAATAAGAGCTCTCATTTCAGCCAGTCAAAACTGGCATAGTGACCAAACTAGTGAGAAGGGTGGAAAACATCAAGTGAGGTGATTTTAAGGTGTACCTAATGCTTAAAATTCCATGGAGGGTCTTAAAATATGTCATCTATTCCCTCCCATGGATTTTTATGGAAAACTGATGCCTTTTTGGAGACCAAGTGTGCAAGGTGCATGAAAGAAGAGTCTTTTAGACTACAGATGTCGATGGATCATTCCTAGATGATTCTAGATGACTAGGCCTATAACCAATGCATAGAGAGGCATGCATGAAATCATTACCCTTAATTATAATAATAAAAAATATCCCTAATTAGTTTTGTGATGTTCAAATAAGTCTAAATTATGAAGGCAAATTTTTGACCCAGAACAAGAACTTTCATGTCACTTTGTAAGAGTTTCATGACTTAGAGAGCTAATTTTTCCTTCTAAACTTGCATGGTTCATCCCATATCCTATTATCATGCACAATTAACTCCTTTTATTATCTTTACAATTAACTTCTCTCTTCTCCTCTCTCTCGAGTTCTATAAAAACTAGCCATTTTGGCCATTATAACTTATGCTCCACCTGAGTATGGTGAAGCCCTGCTCATTTCCATATCATTTGATCATTAATACTACTTATTTTTACCTCTTAATGACTTTTATAGTGTGTTTTAGTTGGATGATGGATATTTCTTAGTGAAAACTATGGATTCCTTAGCATGTTGTTTCATTCTTTCACCCTATCTCTAGTTGGAAAGCTTCTTCTTGTAGAGCATATTATTTTAAATAAGTTTCAAGGTTGAGTGAGTTAGTCTATTCATTAGTGCCATTAAAGGCCTCTTGTCTAGTACTCCTAGCTTAAAAATTCATCCATAACCTCATAATGTAACATTGATGTGAGAAGATGTAGATTGAAGAAGTGTATGTTTGGTTTGTCCCTTGTTCTCATGTGTAACATGCAACTGGTTAAAAGTCATCAATAAATTTTGTGTATCACCTCCCTTAGGATAGTTTTATTTCATTTTTATCTCTCCCTTCCCCCCCAAAGTTTAGGTGTAATAGTGATCCAAAGTGGTACATCAAGGAAACTAGCCCTACCTAGAGATTCACCTCATCCTTAGGCTACCCATGAGCCTAGATGTGTTTCAATTATGCCACTTAGATGAGGAGAGATTAGAAATATACTTAAAGGGTGAAAATTCAAGTGACAATTTTTTTTGGTATGCTTGGTGGAACTCTTGGTCCAAGAAGTTGAAAGATTTTTGGTGTTGTCTTTCAACAATCAGTGTTTTGAGGCATCTATCCAAGCATCAATGGTGACTCTGAAGATACATCAACTGGTCAAGCAACCCAAGTTTACTTGTTAAGATTGTTGGTAATATGTTTCTTTTTGTTCTTGTTTCCCAATGAGGTTTCATGGCTAAATTTGGTGGTGGGTTTTATTTTACACAAGTTGGTGAGGTGTTTCTAGCTTATGACATTCATAGTCATCTTTTATATGATTTTTATCAGCCTTGGTGTGATTCTTACTAGTATTATAATGACCATTTACAACACCATCTTGATCCTTATCAGTAATATGGCCAGCCTTGTCATGAGTTGCATTAATCATATAACCAACCTCCTCAATATCTTGCTTCTCCTAGTCAACCTAGCCACTTCTCAACTCAATCCATTTCCACCTTTAAGCAAATTATTTTGGGGTACGAGAAGTATATGCTAGAGATTGATACACTAAGGGCACATGGTCAAGATGTTTCTAGTAATTTCATTCATTAGGTGAGATATGAATTAGAGCTGGTCAAAAGAGAGTAGACACCTATTGAGAGAGACAATTGGCAAAGGCTTACAAGTGAGATGCTAGATGTGAGTGGCCTAGTTTCATCTTTAGAGGATAGGCTAAAAGTTAATGAAAGGTAGCCTCACCAAACCTATCAGCATTCATTTCCATTTCCACAAGATTACTATCAATCTTATATGGTTCTCACTTATGAACCCAATCAAGCTTATCAAAGTCATCCTTTTCCCAATTAGTTGGAGGAGAGAGTTGAAAAGAGAAGCCTTATTTTTGAAGCTAATCTTGATAGGCAGATTGAGTTGACTAATATGCATATGTAGTAATCCATGTTATCAAAAAAATAAGTGGAATCTAAGCCCTTATTTCCCTCTCTAATTGTAACCCCACCTCAAGAGAAGGCCTCTAGATATGAGATTCTAAGTTGGAGACAAGGTGGGGTATCCAAGTCTAAGGAAGTTCAAAGTTTATTAAATACTTCATCCAATCCTCATGTTGAATCACCAACTAAAGAAAATACTCCTAATCCTAACATCCTAAGTTTGAATAAGATAGTGGAGTCATGGGGAAAGAAAGATGAGAAAAGTCTTGATAAGGAGTGTGAAGTTGAGATAGAGCTTGATTATATGTAAGTCCCTCCCACCCTTCCTCAAGAATATTTTTATGTTCCATGTTAATCCTTTTGTAATATTCATCCTCATGAAGATGCCTATGAAATTCAAGAAAAACTTTCCTAAGAGAACCTAGCCAAGCAAATAGAAGAGCTAGAGACAAGGATGTAATTACCAAGTCAAGGTGTGATGGAAGGTTTAATTACAAAAGGAGATCCTATGCCTAAACACAACCCATATAACCTTCCTCAAGATAATTATTAAGACAAATAAGATTGAAATGAAGTGATTGTAAAATGGAATGAAGAAAAACAAGCCATTTTATCTCAAGGTTTGCCTCCCCTTCCTCAAGAGCTTCTAAAAAAATCCCCTACACTTCACTCTCAATCTAATTTTGAGTTATACATGCCACCTTCACCAACTAGTTCATCTTGTCCTCACCCCATCACCCTTTGCCTTGATGGACCTATGGTATGGGAATATAAAGAAGAGTAGCTAGTTGAAAAAAACTTATAACTCTTGTTTGAAGAAAGCCTACCTCCTTGGCAGCCTCATTGGGCTAGGTCACATGATTTCAAAATGCCTAGTCTTAGCATCACCATGAAGGAGAAGGTGATGGAGGATATTTCAAAATTTGAAGAAGACTCTAAATATGATCAAAAAGTTATGGATAATCATCTCAAGTATGAAGATGAATGTGTTATTATGAATGAAGAATAATTTCAAGTCTTTTTTGAAAGAATGAGCAGGAGATACACAGGATCCACAAAATCAATCCAGGAGAAAGAACCCACAACAAATAACCTGCAAAATAATACCAGAGAATAGAATATGTTTCTCTTTCACCTAAAAAATAGGTGATAATCCTAAAAATTCTCTGTATTCTCTCATTAATCTCTTGTTATTTTCTCATAGATTTTAAAGTATATATAATACAAATAGTTTGTTTTACGACAATAAACTATTTGTTGTGATTACAAAATAAAGAAAACAAACTATTTGTTTTCAAATACTACGAACAAATATATTGTTGAGAGATTCTCAACAATAAAAAAAATTATCCTAGGTAAGTAAAATTAACCTTAGGTAATAAATAACTTACCCTATTATCCCTAGGTAAGCTTAAATATTCATTATTCCAACACCCTCCCTTAAGCAAAACATAGGGAGAATGACAAACAAATATGGGTCCCAACTACTAGGCCTAATAAGGTACCCATGTACAAACCAATAAAAATATATGAAAAATAAAGGAAGGAAGGACTTCATGGGAAATCCCCTCCAAAGACAACTTCCTTCACCCCAAGCATCGCTCGCAACTGAAGATAATGAGGAAAAGCCAAAGGTTTAGTACAGATGTCTGTAATCTACTTAGCTATAAGCATAAACTCCAAAGAAAGAACTCCATCCTGAATAAGATGTTGAATGAAGTGCATGTGAATCTCAATGTGTTTTTTCCATTGATGCTCAATAAGATTGCGTGAAATAACAATCGCACTTTGGTTGTCACACCAAAGAGTAGTAGGACCCTGCTGTGTGAAACCAAACTCTCCAAGCAACTGTCAAAGCCAAAGTGTCTCCTGAATAGCTTTGATAGCACCTCGATACTTAGCCTCAATAGAGGAAAATGCAATAGTAGTCTACTTTTTGCATGCCCAAGCAACTAGACCTGAACCAAGTGTGAAAGCAAACCCACAAGTGGACTTGCGAGTTTTAACATCACCAGCCAAATTAGAGTCAGTGTATCCAACAAGCTGTGTAGAAATTTGTGGTGTGTAATGTATACCAAAGTGAGTGGTGCCTCAAATGTAGTGCAAAATATGCTTGGATATGTGCCAATGACTCTCATGAGGCTCATGTGAGAACCAAGAGACAAGGTTCACAACAAATGTGATGTCGGGACGGGTATGAGTCAGGTATAAAAGACTACCTGCAAGTTTCCTATACAAAGTTTGATCAACAAGAGGAGTCATACAAGTGGCAAACAACACAATACTTGACTAATATGGAGTGGGGGTAGGCTTACAATCAACCATATCAAATCGATGAAGAAGATCTGTCGCATACTTCTACTGTCCAGTAGAGATGCCCTTAGAAGACTGAAAAACTTGAAGACCAAGAAAATAATGTAGAAGTCCCAGATTTGTCATATCAAACATATCTGCCAACTTGTCCTTGATGTCATGTATCAATGAATCTAAACTACCAGTGAGGATGAGATCATCAACATACAAAACCAATATGACAAGCTCCTCACCTTGCTTCAGGATGTATACATTGTGATCTGACTCACAATGAATAAAACCAAAACTCAAAAGAAAACTATCCATCTTCTCGTACCAAGCTCTAGGAGCTTGTTTGAGGCCATAAAGATAATGACAGAGTCTACAAACCAATGATGAGTCCTATACAAATCTTGGAGGCTGCTCCATATAGATATCCTCATGGAGATCACCATGCAAGAAAGCACTCTTCACATCCATCTAAAAAACTAACCAAGAATGTGAAGCAGCAAGAGAGAGTACAAGCTGAATAGAATCCATCTTAGTTACAGGGGCAAAGGTCTTAGAGTAATCAACCCCCTCAACCTTTGAAAAACCCTTAGCTACTAATCTAGATTTGTACTTATCTACTAATCCATCTGTAACATATTTGGTCTTATAGACAAATTTACATTTTACAAGTTTTCTTCCCTTAAGAAGAGGGACAAGATCCCAAGTATCATTCTTCATCAATGAAGAATACTCATCATACATTGCAACATCCCACTCGGGTATACCAATGGCCTCAGAAAACAACACTGGATCATTTGTACAAGCTTGTCCCAAAAGAGCAACACCAGATGTCTGTGAGTGAGTGCGATGAGAATCAGATGGATCACCAATAAAAGAACCAGTTGCCTATAGAGTACTCTTTGCCCACTTGGGCAAAGGTGGTGAAGAAGATGTCTATGGTGGCTAAACAAGTGCAACATCATCAACAATAGAAAGCAAATCATCACTATCCTCAGTATAAGGAGGGGGAGAATAAAAACTAGATGTACACTCCTTTAGAGTGGGTAGCTCATCAACCTGAACATCCCATCGAAATAATACATCATGTGTGACATGATCATAAAGATGGTAGGCTTTTACATCTTCACAATAGCCAACAAAAATGAGTGGTTGGCTTTTCTTCTCCAAAGCTTTGCATTTGTCATCAGGAACAAACGCCCATGCTTGACTCCCAAAGATGCAAAAATTTGAAATATCAGGCTTGATCCCAGACCAAGCTTCTTCAAGTGTCACATTTTGCACAACTTTGTGAGGCATATGATTTTGAATGTAGTTTGCATAATTTACAGCTTCAGCCCAATATTGTGGACCCAAATTTTTAGAGTGAATCATACAATTTGCCATCTCTTTCAATGTTTGATTTTTCCTCTCTGCTACACCATTTTGTTGAGGAGTGTGTGGTACAGTGAACTAGTGCTGTATCCCATGCTCAATACAAAAATCATGGAAAGCATTACTATCATATTCCCCCCATTGTCAGTGCGTATCTTCTTAAGAGAAAGAGATGATTGTTTTTCAACAGAGGTTTTGAAAGCCTTAAAAGTCTCAAAAACTTCACTTTTCAACTTGAGAAAATATACCCAAGGTTTAAGAGTGAAATCATCAATGAATGTGAGTGCATATTTGGCCCCTAAAAAATAATGAGTTGGAAAAGTCATCAAATCACTATGAACCAACCCTAAGGGTGCATTTGCACATGTGGCCTTACCAACTGTAAATGGATCCTGGTGCAATTTACCAACTAGACAACCAAGACACACCCCATCAATACATGAGACCTTAAGAAGGCCTTTTACAAGATGTTTTGTACTCATTTGTTACATATATCCATAACTCAAATGCCCTAATCTCTCATGCCACAATTTTCTGAGACTATTACCATGTGCTATAAGTGAAGAACCAGAAGACATAAAATACTCAAACTTATCAAAAGTATAGAGTCTTGCAGTATGGTCTGCTATACCTGTAGCAACTATCTCACTAGGATCATTACATTCTCTTATTACAACATCATGTGAAGTAAACTCCATAGTTTTACTAGTACCAAAATTACATATTTGATATACAAAGAGAAGATTAGAAGAGATTTGGGGTACAAGCAATACATTGTTAAAACATCCATCCTGTTTGTCAACAGTACTAGATCCCAAAACTTCAATCTGTGAGGAGTTACCCATAACAATATGTGATGTACTATAATTTGTAAGAGAAGACAATAGATCCTTAGAATGTGTGAGATGATGAGAAGAACCTGAGTCAAAAATCCACTGATCATGACATGAAGATATAGCCCTGGTTGAAAGTGCTTTCCCTTTTCCTGTAGGAGAAGTAGAAGGAGATGGAGATGGAATGGAAATTTTGTGTTGTTTGACCACTACCTCTAATGCTTCCATCTTCTTAAAACATCTACTTTCATCATGATTAGGACCACCACAAAAATTAAATGGACCAAATGTTTTCTTCTTTTGCTTAAAGGACTTTTTGGTCTTAGTAGATTTAGAATGACGAGGTGTCTGGGTGGTGGACTCTGGAGGGTTATTTGAAGGTGCTTGGTTTTGTTTATACTTAGGTGAAGGTTTTCTTTTAGAAGAATTAGCAACTAGAGCATGACTAGGACCAGGTAGAGCATCTAAGGCCATTAATTTTGTTTGCTCCCTAGTCAATCTTTCACAAAAAACTTCAAAGGAAGACCATTTAAATTCATCACCTAATGTATCCATCATAGTATAAAAAGTAGAGGAAAAAACACTATATGGTCCTTTCAACTTTGACAAAATCATGAAAATGCACTCTTGATACTTTTATCCTTGTCATTAGCTTTCAACTGTGACCTAATAAATTTGAATTTTGCCAAGAATTCATCTATTAAAGGAAAATCTGATGGAGAGAGAGTACTCAATTCTGCATCTAATTGAAAAATTTTAAACTCATTAACTTTGCCAAATAGGTTTTTAAATTTTTTCCATACCTCTTTTGGCATTGTAGCATTTACAATGTGAAATTGAAGATTATCTAAGACGTTAAGGCAAATCAATCCAAGAGCCTCATCCTGCTTACAACCATATGCATATTTGTCTTTTTCAGTGGTGAATGCCACAGGTGTTGTTTCAAAAAAAATTATCCATAAGCCCTTTGATTGAAGGAGTTGTTGCATTTTCAGCTTCCAAACATGGTAATTTTTGGAGTTTAGGGGTTCAAACAATCGGGATTCCATTCTTGAAGATGATGACATTGACAAGAACCTAGACATTCATTTTTCCTCAAAACACCCCTCCCGTTACAATTTAACGTCTCCCAATGGAATTTTTTTGCCTTAGCTTATAAAAAAGTACAAAAAAATGGCTTTATACAAAAAAATGTATGGGGATTTGACCCCAAGACTTCCTTCCTACCAATTTTTAACAAAATACCTCTAGCCACTTTAGCAAAGTCAACTTTGTACATTTAAAGCTAGAGACTTGCATTTAAACCACTAAAAATTAAGAAATTAATAAAAAATAAGCCAAAATCACTCACACGTGTATGCAGAATAATCTTTGGCTTTATCAAAAATAATTTCTTGTTCTAGCAAGGCATGGTGATCAGGGAAAATTCTGATGAGAATTTTATAAATACTAGCCAAGGAAAAAACCTCCAAGAAAATTCAAAATTGGCTCCACAGGATCTGCTCAAAGAACTGTAAACCTAATCCAAACCTATACTTCTCAACTGGAAATGAAAGCCTAGAAATTCTGCTAACACATACAATTTTTAGATTTTGATTTTATGCAGTATAAGGCATTTAAATTTGAGAAAACTATACGGCTATGCTGTAGAACAAAATGGATTTTTGAATCCCTAATGTAACCTCCCAAAATGCTATACATCTTGATCCAAATCTGTACTAATTGATATGGAATGAAAGCTAGCATAGTCAACTTTCATGAACAGGTGTCAGATTTCAAAAAAAATGTCCATATGATCTGCCACATCAGAAAACCATACATGTACTATAGTCTGCCAAAAAGAACCAATCAACCGATTTTTGTATTGAAGAGCTGTACGGCCAGCATGGAATGAAAAAATTAAAGTTTTACAGGATTTTTGATTAAATTTTCTATGCCCTTGTGTAAAAATAATTCTAGTTTTGGAAATTTGTACGGTCATAAATGATCATAAAGTACATAAATTTTCAAAAAAACTTGTAAACAAGAACCAGAATGTGAGAGAATAACAAATATTTGTAACACATCAATAACATAATGTTTTTTGACTGTGTTAATAGATGAAAAATGATGAAAATTTGTAGGGAAGAGGATATTCAACTAAAACTCCATGCTCTGATACCATGAAAGAATGAGCAGGAGATACACAGGATCCACAGAATCAATCCAAGAGAAAGAACCCACAACAAATAACTTGCAAAATAATACCAGAGAATAAAATATGTTTCTCTCTCACCTAAAAAATAGGTAATAATCCTAAAAATTCTCTGTATTCTCTCATTAATCTCTCATTATTTTCTGATAGATTGTAAAGTATATATAATACAAATAGTTTGTTTTATGACAACAAACTATTTGTTGTGATTACAAAAATAGAGAAAATATACTATTTGTTTTCAAATACTACGAACAAATATATTGTTGAGAGATTCTCAACAATAAAACAAATTATCCTAGGTAAATGAAATTAACCCTAGGTAATAAATAATTTACCCTATTATCCCTAGGTAAGCTTAAATATTCATTATTCCAACATTTTCTAAAGAGGTTACAACCCTAGAAAACTCTCTTGAGACCAATGTGAAAGATGATATTCTTGAACATGACCTAATACCACAACATAATATTGAATCACCATCAAATTCATTGGAGCTTGAATAACACCAAATTGATGACCTCATATCGCAAGAAGAGAATATTGAAAAGGTAGTGGTTCTAGATGATGCAGAAGACAAAGATGATTGGCAGCTGCAAATGGAGTTATTTTAAGAGGTTGTAGAGTTTTGACAAGTTGAGGATCAAGTACATGACATGGTGAAGAAAGAGTCTTCCATGGACGGAAATGACCAAGATTGGGTAGAGTATGCAAAGCTCCTCAATAAGCTAGAAGAATTTGTAGCTGAAAAAAACTCAACCTTATTGAGAACACTATGGAAATCAAGAAGGTATGCCTTGTTAAACCACTATTGGAGGTTGTAATTGAGAATCCATATCAAAATTTTGAGGTTGTTCAGATGCAAGATGAATTTATTTCCAAAACCAATCTATTTGGAGTTGCTTGGTTCTCAATGAACATCATGCCAATGAAGTTGGCAAACATCTTGAAAAAGTTGGAGGCATCAATGCTAATGGACAAAAGGCTATATGTCTCACTAAATCCTTCATGTCATGAAGCAAGAAGGGTTTAAAACTTCAATTCTTATTTAGGAGGGAGTTTTCATCTCAGGTTAGTGTTTGATTCAGTTTGTTTTGTTTGGTGTGTGTATTCCATAAGTGCTCATGAAGCACATGTGTGTTTACTTTTGCTTTGTGTGTGTCTTTTACTTTGTGTAGTTGAGGTATTCATTGGTCTTATCTTGTTCAAATCTTGTGTTAAAATTCCTCTTATTTTGTCTTATACTTAAATAGCTCCCTAAGCCCAAATGACTAATAAGGCTACTGGTCTAGTTAGTATAACATACATACTACCCCTATGAGTCACCAATTTGTTGACCAAATTTGACCCTACAGGTCAAAGTACGCCCCCTATAGGTAAAAAATTGGATTATTATATGTTTTAAGGGGTCTAATATATTTTAATGGGGTGTATTATATGTTATTTGATGTCATTTAATGCCATCCTAGCCTTGGTCTTAGTCATATTAGTCAATTTATCATTTTGAGTCATTTTGGGGGTCATAAATAAAGCATTTAATAGATTGTATGGAATTATTGGTAAATTTGAAGATTAAAAAAGGTGATGTCACATCCCATGTGTTCTAATATGTCTTAATCAACTATCATAACTGTAAGGTGATAGGTTTTTTAGAATAAAGGGTAGTTTTCTTAAGAAAAAAGAGAGTTTGGCACTTGTATGACCCATAGGGAAGTGTGCCAAGTAGGATAAGATCATAAAATGTACCTTCAGATTCCTAAATCTTAGTTACACATTTTAAGTACTCTATAAGTGTTAAAATTGGGCTAAAACTATTTTTCTCCTTTTTCACCCTTCTAAGCACACAAAACCAGTCTTCAAGTTTGTACTTGGTACGATCAACTGGAGAAATTCCAGGGCAAACACCTTTGGGAGGTGAAAGTAAAATTAGAGACATTAATTTAAATAATAAGATTTTGAATAATGGTGGCCCATGATTTTTTAATGATCCTCATGAAGTTGGCTGTGTTTTTCTACTTGTTGTTTCATTCACCCTATAGGTTTTATTCCATTTTGGGCAAGTCCATACAAACTAGTTGCTGAAGTTGATTCCAAATGATGTTTTATTCCTTATATAATGATCTCCATGTTTGGTTTATTATTTCAACATGTTTTTATATGCTAATCATCTTAAGTTACAGGAGGGAACACTTTGCTGTGTAATAGGTAGTTTTTTCACCATTTGCAGGATTTTCTTGTTTTGATGGTGGTCTTAGAGGGTGAATATATTTTAGTTTACATGTTTACAATATTATATTGATCACATTAACCTCTAAATATATTTTCCTAAGGCAAATATTCATGTAATTACAGTCATATGCAACATTTTCAATTAGTCAGTGATGAACATGCTTACCTATAGGTGCTTGAAAGGGTCCAGACCTTGACATGGAGCTATATTGACTTGTATAAGTAATATAAATTTGTAATGGATTAATATTATAATTTGAAAGAGGATATAATGGTTTTTTTAGGCTCATATACCATGAGTGTGGTTCATAACCCTGCTTACTGCCTACATACCAGTCAAAACGTTCATCTATAGGTATCCCATGAGAAGACCAATCATGTTAAAGGGAGTGTATGAGCCAAATAAGGTTATAATTGATAAATAAAATATTTTTTTAACCCTTAGGAAGAGAATAAAACTCATAAGAGTACAAAAAACCATGCACATTTCTCTCATTCCATTTACTATCTGCAGACATGAAGATGGCCACCTACAGGTGGTACCACAGAGAGCAAAGGAACCATTGTGAAGTGTTAAAATAGATGATGAAACTCTCTTTGAGGTCCTAGTGTTCAAGAAAAATCCATGGTAGAAATATTTTCAAGGTTGAATGAGCAATTGGATGTGTAAACCATCTTAAAGGGTCAATTGATTGTGTTTAGGCATGTTTTCCTAAAAAGATGGAAACAAAGTTCCAGCGTATTTTTTGAATATCCTATAAGATGCTTGCAAAGAATTTTAAAACATATAGATAGGTAGACCTTGCATATATATCATAGGATATACATCTTTAAAAAGTGGAGTTAGAATAGATTAGGGAAGATGGTGATTGAGAGGCCTAAAGTTGCCTATAAAAACATTGAACTCAAGCATTGATATCTACAGGACTGTGACCCAAATGAGACCTTCTTCGCCCAAGTTGTAAACTAGATATAGCCACCATATTTGAATGGTTCCAAGTGAATGAAATAAGTAATTTTACCTAATAAATCATCAAATAGGCTCATAATATGTGTTTATACCCCTATACACACCTACAATCCATATAAATAATGTCAACATCCACCTACAACTGAGAGTGACATAAGCATGGTTTTAGTGGTGTCTTAGCCCTTTCAAGGTGAATATAGTTATAAAAAAGTGATATATTACCTTAAGGATTCAAAGGGGTACCTTAAAACATAATTAATAAAGGAAAGGTACACCTAAAGGTTTTCATCTTCCCCAACATAGTTGACTGTGTTAACTGAGAAAAACAGTGAGCACAAAGAGTGATAATTCTTAATGTGGAATTGTCTAAACATGAATACATAGGTCCAAAAAAATATATGAAAACCCTAAGGGAATATAAATGTGTTGTAAACATTGTCTCAATTCTAACCATATAAGGTCACCTACAAGCATCACTCCAAGACAAAGAACACACTCAACTGTAATGGTGGTAGGATAGTGAGTAAGGGTTGGTAGTCTTGAAGTTGGAAATGCATGGTATAGATGAATAAAATGATTGGGATATCATTAAAGAATATAATTATGACCTTGTATTAATTTAAAAAACTCTAGATATGTCAAATGTACTTATAAGAAGGAAAAGTGCACAAATAGGGTTAATTCTCCTAGTCAAGCCTAACCAAGTAAGGACATATTTATAGGTACAAACATGGGTCATAGTTTTTGTAAAGTATTTAGAATGTTATAATTATGGTGGAAAATATATCAGAGATCCTAATGGTATTATAATAATCATAGAGAGGCTCCAATCATGCGTACTCAATCCACATGTGAAATTCCTGTACACAGTCCATTTTGCAAAGGCCTGCCTTGGAATTTGATGAGGTTTGGGGGTTAAATCACATGATAAAAGGATGATGTTTTGTGTGAGAGTTAATCAAAAAATTTATAATTCCCTATAATATCCATTTTTTCTAGGAGAATAGGATAAGTACCCTCTATTTTGTCTTAGACATAGGGTACTTCCCTTTGTGCATAGGTTGGCACGTTTGAAGAAGGGATGTGATAAGGTGAAATTGAAATTGTTTGGAACTTGGGGAGAGGTATGTAGAGTTGTAATACATACATACCAACATGAATAACCTTTCAAGAAAGGATGAAACTAGATAGGGTATCCAAGATCATCAAATTTGTAGACATGCATACTAGGCATGGCTAGGCCTAAAGGTCCAAATGAGAAGGCATTTTCACTTACAGCCTTATGTGAGCATTATAAATTGATAAAACATGTTTTTTGGGTAATTTTAGAGGTTTT
The DNA here is from genome assembly GCA_037957365.1 of Torreya grandis. Taxonomy (NCBI): domain Eukaryota; kingdom Viridiplantae; phylum Streptophyta; class Pinopsida; order Cupressales; family Taxaceae; genus Torreya; species Torreya grandis. The sequence goes on along the minus strand of JARHVA010004373.1, from coordinate 229,111 downwards.
AAAGCTTATGAAATTAAGTCCAATTTATGGCCTAGAGCACAAGGGTTGTAGGCAAGCCTATTGAGCATGTTTAGGTCTAAAGCCAAATGGAGAGTCATTCACATTTATAGATTTGGATATGATTTCCTATCCATTTGGGCATGATTGGTGGATCATATAAGATGTGTTAAAAACATTTGTATGGAAAAAAAACACAAGGCCATTTTTGACTCAAGGACAAACTCAGCCCTATGGTAATGAGGAATCAAACTTGAATAGGTAACTACAAATGCTCATACCTCCCTTGGTGCTTTGCGTGGAGACTCAAGGAATTTGGAGATGTTAATAAGGTCCTTTGACATCACATTAGTGAGATTTTTTTGAAATTTGAACGTCAAATATGCATGAACAAACCTTAAGAGGGTAAAATAGGTTAAACCCTTATGATGATCTAATTGGATAAATGAAGCTAGAAAGCTACTCTATTAGACTAGTTTGATAATGATTGGAACTTGTAGAAGACTCTCCCTATTTCCTCCCCACCTTTTTGAGTTGTATGAACTTATACAGACAAGTTACAAAACATGGTATTTTAAACTATTTTATGTGTTTTATAGGTTCTAGAAGGAGTCTAAAGATGAAATAAAGTTTTGGGGGAAGTTTAGGACTTTTAATAACTTACTATGGTCATTTATTTATTAATAGAAAATCTTATGTTTCTTAATAGGAGCTCTCATCTCAGCGAGTCAAACTGACATACTAACCAAGCTAGTGAGAAGGGTGGAATACTTCAAGTGAGGTGAATTTAAGGTGTACCTAGTTATTATAGGCCATGGAGGGTCTTGAAACATGAAATAAACTCCATCCCATGGATTTTTATGGAAAACTAATGCCTTTTTGGATACCAAGTGTGCAAGGTGCATGAAAGAAGAGTTTTTTAGATTGTAGATGATGATGGCTCATTCCTAGATGATTCTATATGACCATACCTACAACCAATGCATGGAGAGGCATGTATAAAAGCCTTCCCATTTGTTCTAATCATTAGACCTTTCCCTAATAATTTTTGGGATGTTCAAATAGGTCCAAATTATGAAGGTAGTTTCTTGAGCCAAAATGAGAACTTTCATGCCACTTTGCAAGAGTTTCATGACTTGGAAAGCCACTTGTTCCTTATAACCTTTCATGGTTCATCCCATATCCTCTTTTCATGCAAAATTAACTCTTGTCATCAGCTTTATAAGTTTTATTATGACCCTTGGACTTATTTGTTCTCCTTTCTCTCTTAATTTCTATAAGAACTAGCCATTTTGGCCACTGTAACTTATGCTCCACCTGAGTATGGTGAAGCCCTGCTCATTTTCATACATTTTGATAAACAAGAGTACTATTTTTTACCTTTTCATGAATTTTATTATGTGTTTTACTCGGATGATTGATCTTGCTTAATGAAAACTATGGATTCCTTAGCATATTGTTTCATTCTTTCACCCTATTTGCAGTTGGAAAACTTCTTGTAGGGCATATTAAGTGTTTTAGGAAGTGTCAAGGTTGAGTGAGTTAGTATATTAACCAGTACCATTCAAGGCGTCTTTTCTATTCCTCTTAGACTAAACATTCATCCATAACCTCATAATGTAACATTGATGTGAGAAGATGTAGATTGAAGAAGTGTATGTTTGGTTTGTCCCTTGTTCTCATGTGTAACATGAAATTGGTTGGAAGTCATCGACACATTTGGTGTATCACCTCCCTTAGGATAGTTTACTTTTAATTTTCTCTCTCCCTTCCCCTCCCCCCCCCCCCCCCCAAGTTTAGGTGTAGTAGTGATCCAAAGTGGTACATCAAGGCAGCTAGCCCTACCTAGAGATTCACCTCATCCTTAGGCTACCCACAAGCCCAAAGGTGTTTCAATCGTGCCATTTGGATGAGGAGAGCTTAGACATATCCTCAAAGGGTGCAAATCAAAGTGACACACACATATGTTTATATATTCTATGATATTATTATAGCCCCTTGGTTTATGTTTATTGCATTGTTTCTTTGGCCATGTCCCTTTGATTTTTATTTCCCAATTGAAAATCCTACACAGACTTCCCAATGATGACCACATAAATATATTGAGGCCTTCTACTCAATGTAAAATTTAATTTTGAGGGGAAATTATAGGTTCTCATATTCTTGCTTCTTATCACTTTCCCCCTTTTGATCATGTCCTTATTATTGTTATTTATCACTTTCATTATTATTTATTTTCTCCTCTTGGCTTGTATCTTTCTTAGTTCCTTTATCTAAGTTGATAAAATGAGAAAAAAAATATTTATTTTCATTTATCTTTGTCAATTACATAGTTTCACATTGTTACATATCATTTATTATATACATGTTTCTATAGGATTACATATATATTGTTTAGGCACATGCTACTCATAGTATCATTTTAGTTAGATCCAATATATACAACTAACTTATGATTTTGAACTTATAATTGCTTCACAAATTTCTTTTGCCTACATTAAAGGCGTGCTTATGGTGGGGTTGTTTTATATTATGCTTCAGGTATTATCTTTCTTATTTTCCATTATCACATTGAGGTTTATATTTTATTATACATATCTTGTTCTAACATATATATTGTGCAGTTTATTACATGGATACTTGGTGTTTCTTCATGTTATTATTACATTAAGTGTTATTTTTTAGCATATGATTTCTCATTTTTCTTATGTTTGTTTATTTTTATGCATGATTGTGAGTGCTTGGCTTATTATCTTGTTTTTTATAGAGGATCCTTTCCTTGTATATTATGTGTCATTTATGTGTGATTTACTTTTTTACCTCACTTTGTTTCACTTGCTCCATGTGGTTACATGATTGTGCATGTTACATTGGTTAACCACACTATGTGATATTATATATCTAGTTCCATGAAACATATCATGCATGTTCTTCATCATAGTGTATTGTTATTCATGTTCATGTCTCCATGGATTCAACCATGCATCTATTAGGTTATATAATTATTGTACTCATTCTTAAATATTATATTTATAGGGGAATATTATTACATTGAGGCATATCACTTGTATCTCTGTTCTTATTATTTTAAGGCATCTCACTTGCCCCTTCCTTTCTATTCCATTACTTATATTATTTTTGCTTTGACATATTAGTATTATGTTGTCAGTGATTTCTTATGATGACATATTTTTATGAATTATACGTGTGTTTATTTCAAGATTAATTTATTTTTTGCTTTTATCTATGTTATACATGATGTGCATAATCCATTTATTTTGAGATGAGTGATGTGCATGAACATTCCTCACCTCCAAAGATTGGCATAAAATCAATTTATTCTATCTTTAGTTATATATTTCATGTAGTCACAAGAGATCAATGGGTTATAGAGTTATTTCAATTGGTTATATAGATGTTCCAGGTGTTTGCTTATTTAGCTAGGAAGTAGATTTTGTCACTTGACAAGGTCATAAGATCAATTTTTAGAGGTTTTTGCCATATGGATGTGGAAATTGAGTCCCATGATAGTTTTATACTTTTTTATAGCTGGAAAATATTTTTATTTTTTAGTTTTAGATGAATTCACTTGAGAAAAATTCATAAAACAAGATGCACAAAGGATATCTACCATTTAACTATGAAAAAAATGATTTTAAATCATCCTTAGTGAAAATAATAAAAAATTACCATAATTTTAATTGGTTTGAAAATTAATGTACAATATGAGAAATGAAAGTTATGAAAAATTCACACTTGATGATCAATTGTGAATTTTAGAAGTGGTTCTAGACTATGTAGACTTGTATCTCCCTATGTGTGAAATTGGGAGTTTTAGATTGGCATGAATACAAAAACACCTATTACCTAAACAATGATTATTCCTAAGATAAAATCAGTGATTGTGCCTTTTAGATTGATGATTATGTCTCTAGGTTCTAAATATGTACAACACACCTTTCTATATTATGAATTTTTTTATGACACTCCACACTAGGATGTTGCATAGGGTTATGTTGGCAATTTTTAGAATTAGTAGGCAAAACTATATGATTTTTATGTTAAATATTATTTACCTAAGTCACTAACACAAATGATTACAAAAGGATAAGGGGAGAAATAGTTGGGTCGAACAACCATAAGGGAATTATAGCTACTTATCCCACATGCTAGAATCAAACCCCACATAGTTATTGTATATTGTGAATGGATAAATTGAGTGAGGGATTTTCCTAGTATTCCCTAGGTGAGGATGTAAATTTCATGCACTTTTTCCTACCTTATTTTGGTATAAAATTTAATATAAAATTTGATGCAAGTTATTGAGTAGTGATAAAATAATAAAGAGTGTGACTAGACTTGGAAAACTTTGTGATGAGTAAATTGAAAACCTTTAGAAACTTGTATGGAATATCCTCCCTCTTGAAATAATCATAGATGATTTGAATATATAAGCTTATCATATTTGAATTAAAGACATATTAGCTTAAAACATATGACCAAGAAAAGATAACATACTAAAATATGGATCCAAACATTGAAAATATGCAATAATGAGTATAAGGGCCAAAAAAACCAATGTCGACAAAAACAACAAGCCCACCAAATCCACCCAGGGAAAAATCACTGAGATTGATGAACTTGTCTTATAATAAGAAATAGAAGAAGATGAATAATATACGATCATAGACATAAAATGAATAAGACAACAATAGAAGAAAAAAAAAGGACCACATAATCACATAGAGAATAAGTAGAGAGACTAAAACACACAAACAAGCACCAATAAGCCCGTAATTTGAACTAATAATCCATATTAAAAAATAATACTAAAAACATTTCAATAAGGAACCTTTTACAAAATGTAGGTGTCTACATAAAACCCCTACTATGATGTGTATATGTTAGTGAGCGTATACATGTGTCAAAGTGATAATGATACATAATTAAAGCATGTACCTTAACTTATCAAGGGAAGAGAGTGTAAATATTTTACTTGTGTCCATTCACAACTTGTCATTTCATAAAATTTGGTATACCTATCAATAATGGCCATTTGAAGACATGTAATCAATGTTGTATTAACTCCATGCGAGTATAGAAATTTTTTAAAAAAAGGAATGAATACACCTATCTTTATGTGAACCAAATGCTTATGTAACTTGAAAAACAAAACATAACTATGATTATTTTTATTTTTTAAGTTTTAACTTTTTTAATAAGTTTTAGATATAGTCATCACTTCTCTTGACGTTTTGACAAACCGATCCACTTCTTGATCAAGGAAGTATGTAAACTTGCTCCAAACCAAGTGCCAAATCTTATTCAAAAACTTATTTCTCTAATTGTTTTTCTCAAACTTTTCACTTCAACATTTTCTCAAATTTGGTCCATATTTTTAAAAATGCCTATATATGCCCCCTGTTGAGGTGAGGGATTGAAAAAAATGTGCCTACAACCACTCATCTCAAAATAATATAAACACAAGCACCCTATGTAATAATAATGTAAATATTTCTTACCAATAAAAAATCATATAATACACATGTAACTATCACCAAATATCACATGTAAAGTCCATAGTAAGATATCTATGAAATTAGCATGCCCCAAGTGATATATAAAATAGATAGTTTTATCTAAAAATAATGTAAATGTGTGTAACTTTGGTGATTATAAATTCACATAGAATGTGTGTGTGTGTGTGTGTGTGTGTGTGTGTGTGTGTGTTGAGAGAGAGAGAGAGAGAGAGAGAGAGAGAGAGAGAGAGAGAGAGAGAGAGAGAGAGAGAGAGAGAGAGAGAGAGAGAGAGAGAGAGAGAGAGAGAGAGAGAGAGAGAGAGAGAGAGAGAGAGAGAGAGAGAGTGACACAAGATTTAGGTAATATGAGGATATATGTAAGAAATGTAAATGAATCTATATGAAAAATGGAAAGTAATAAAGATATCACCAAAAAAATATGTTGCACAAAGATGCCTCAAAAGGTAATGTATGCCATCATTGTAGTAATGTTTGCTAGGAGTGTGCAGAAGAATATAGCCATGTAACATCTATAAGTCCATAACCATATATAACTTATGTATCTCGTATCTCACCCACTTAAAGCATACCATGAAAGGCATATGTGTAAAACACGAGTATGTAAACCTTATAACAAAGGTAGGGATGTATTCATATAAAAATTAAATATTTATTTTTTGTATTTTATAAATGTTTTTTTTCTTTAAAAGTTTTATGGTGAGATGATGCAAGAGCATCCAGGTCTTTGTGTATAATTACATTAACCAAAAACATGTGTAGTTAGTTTTAATAAATTGTGGTAACATATTTAGCTATTTGGTGGTCTGCGATATGGTCATTAGTATCAATATTATTGTCTTAGTCACCACATGTTTTATTTTATTTTTCTCTAGTTTATCTGTGTTTTAGGGGTTCCTTGTGTAAGCTAGTTTATTATCACAAATGCTTTTTATTAATCTATTATGAGTCATTTTTAGGGTTATATTCATTTTATTATGAAATTTTAATGAATTTAATTAAGTACTTTACCTTTGTATTTATTTATTTCTCATTTCTTAAAGCTCAATGTTGGTCATTTGGATACCTTGCACTGATAAGTGGTAATATGTTTTGGATGAGTCTTGCAATGACATTAGGAATAAGTAAAGGGTTTCATGATGTGATGTGGTGCATCAATTACATGATGTGTTATCTAGGGATATATTACCATCAGGACTTGTGTGTATTTAATGATTATAGTGCATTTTGATGTGTCACAAAAATTTAATATTTGTGGCCTTAGTGGGTTATTGAAATAAATTAATAAATGGTTGGATTACAAGTATATAAACACATTTACTTCACTTGATAAATGCATTCAATTCTAGATTAGAAAAAAGAATCTAGGGGTGGTTATAAGGAGTAATGCAAGTAGGTCTTAGCACATATCTAAGGACTAGTGCAGTTGAGTCACTTAAAACCACACTGTATTTTTGGGTTGGTGCTTGTAAGATTGCAAGGTATGTTTATGGTTATGTGTTTGATTATTTTAACATTGTATCATTGGTGATCAATATAATATTCTATAATATCTCTTTGAAGCAATAAATTTATCTTATTATTGTGTGAATTTATGTTGTACATTTATGGGTTACATGGTAAATGACATCTTTTAACTGAGACCTCTAAATGTGGTTGCATCATTTTATCATAGAAAGGAAATAACTGTAGGATTGAGAGATCAAGGTTGGTGTTATTTATTATTTGTAAAGGTGGGTGGAGAAAATAGTGTATACATATAATATTTTTAAACTTTATCAACTAATGATGATTTATCTTTTGTAAGAACCTGTCAAACCTCAACCTCTCTAAGTGCACAACACCAAGAAAGGGGTGGGTAGACCTTTGGTGTTTTTTACTATTGTTATTCCCTATACCTCAACCAAAAACCAAAACAAAACCCTTTATACATTTCCATAATATTTGACACCTCACCTACATGCTTCTTTAAGAAATTCACTACCTTAAATAACCGTACCTAAGGAAAACCCATTTTTACCATTTTACCAAATGCAATTGAATGGGTCGACCTAGTTTTTGGAATAACACACATTATAGGACTAAGTCAGCCTAGGAGGATTTAGTTTTGAGACCTAACAACTCTATTTTCCAACTAATAAGGTTGACTGGGCTGACTGTATTAGCTAAAATTTTGGAAGGGCTTTGGGTCAAATCAGGCTATATATACCCCTCTTTCACCCCATTTACAATAGAGAGAATCATTAATTTATGCTTCTTTATTTGAATTTACACCATTATACTTGAGGAGTCATTACTTAGGGTTTCATGCTTCTTGAGGGAGAACCTTTATATTGTGAAGGCTTCAGATTCACTATGAGGTCCTTGGATAAACTATAGTCCATTATCCATCCTTAGTTTCTTCAACAATACAAAATAACCTATTACAAAGCACCATTGCCCAAGGGAGAGGTTGAGGATTGGGTTCATGTTCAAGGTAGGTAATCCTAACTCTTACTCTTCTATTTTAGTAGATAGAGTTGTATTAATAATGGCTAATGAATATATTATCTCTCCTTGCTTAGGATTATCTCTACATTGACTTGAGTAGAGTTTTACTTTGCATGTTTATTATTTATGTTTATACCTCATTTGTGCCAAAAGATTTAGTAAGCACTAGATTATATTTACTTTATTATTGCATTATCAAACCTGACTAGGGTTATTTTGTGGTGTTTCTTGACTAGAGGATTTGGAACCCTCTCTAGCCATATTATATGATAAGAGATCCCTTAGGTAGGTTTAACAAATCCATAGTGGTCATGACCCTAATTATCTGAGTATTGCTAGTATTAAAGTTAGCTGATTTATCTTCTCTAAGTTAAGATTGATTTATAGATCAACTTCACTTTTGGTTGCATACATTCTAGTGAACCCGATGTGAACTAACTCTTAAATTTTTTTTATTTTCACTTTTAGATTATTAGATCAATTATGTTGACTTAATATAATAGTTTTTGTGCAAGTATTGATACTTAGTCAATCCAATAGACTTAGTTAGACTCTATGTGTAAGTCATTTCCTTTTATAGATAACTAGATCGATATGATCGACCTAATTCTATACTCTTTTTGTTAGAATTAGCTATAGGATCTAATGAATATAATAGAAAGCATAAATAAGAGAAAATAGTAATAGTAATAAATAATAATTATATATATGAGATAATAAAAAAAATGAATAAAAAACTCAAATATGATGAATTAATCTAATAATTCAATATTAATCTGATATGGAATACATAAATAGCCATTGCTTATATAGAGTAAGGCGTGCATGATAAAGATCATGGAACCCACACAACATGTGTAGTTCAACTGATATCTGTCTACATGAATAGTGAAGTGCAACTCCACACTAACAAGATAGGTGCCCAACTTGTATAAATGATCAACACAAGTTGACTATTAGTTAAATAATCTTATCCTATCTTAGCCTAAATAGTGGAGTGGAACTCCATTGTAACAAGATAAGTATCTAAGTTAACTACTAAGTAAGCTTATTCTATCTGGTGCAAATTATTAATAAACATAATAAACTAATTAAAAATAAGTAATTAGTGCACCAAAATAATAAATAATAAATACAAGTAAATTCAATAAAATAAATAAATGCACCAACACTTTTCAGGTCATCTTCTACTTTGTTGACCAGATCGACATAATTAAGGCATCATCTTATAGGTTTTTCAACTGAGGTGAGCCTGTCGATTTTGTTCAAATTTACATGATGAAAATTTCCCTCTTATCATGATAAATCAATCCTATCAATTTATTTTTTCATCTCATCTCTTAAATTTTCTAACAAATTCTATTTAGACTAATAGATCGATTCTGTCGACATAGTTCTTTAGTTGTTTTAATTGTTTAATTTTATACAAACTTAGTAGACTGGTTTGATTCCATTTTAACATTCTACCTTATAGGTTCAAATCTTCATCTTGATAACATAATTTAAAAAAAAACAATAATTCAATAGCTTTAGTACATTACTAAATTAATCAAATCAACTTTGTCTTAATTATCAAGTTCATTCTAACCAACCTAGTTATTTCATTTTTTTCAATTTCAGTCAAACTTTAGTTCTATTTTCCTAGTCTTTTAGTTATACAAAACTAAAACCTTACAGTAAACTAAGTTGACTGACTTAACTTATTTATGTAATTACTTGTTACCTAAAAAACTCAGTCAACTTGCTCGACTTCATTTCTTTCGACTAATTTTCAATAGACAAAGTCGACCAAATCAACTCTATTTTGTATTGTTTATGTACTAGGTTGACCCAATTGACCTAGTACTATGTCTCTTTCAAAGAAAAGGAAATTAACCCACATAGGTAGTAATTAATTAATTTTTTTATTTAACTACTTGCTTACTTAGAATAGTGTACATAGTATAACTAGGAAGGTTAATTTACCAAATTAGTCACATGTTTACTCATACACTACCAAATCATATAATAACAAATAAGAATTCAAATAATTCTACCCAAGTCTACCTACTTGGATTTCATCACTGAGGGGGTATACGACTTGTTTTTTTGGCTGAGTATAAATATGTGGTTGATTGTATATATTGGCAAAGCACTTGACACCCTTATCATTATGGGGTTGTGAAATAAGGGGGTAGGCCCTAAGACCAAGATAATACCATAACCAATATAGATCTTTTTCATCCTTAACATACTTGAAACTGACTCTAGCTTACCTCTTTTTAGTTCTTTTACAAATCCAAATGCCCTATCACATTTTAAATCATAATATAAAACATATAGAAATGTCCACTTATTAGAGTAGCATCTCCATTTTACTATTATTGTTCATTGTTTGCCAATTATATTTTGTATTGCAAAACTTGTATTAGCCAGTGTTGATTCAAGGTTTGTGATGTGTGATACAACTAGATCAACCCAATAGACCCAGTTGTTTATGTGTTTAACTTAATTTATGTAAAATACCACCAAGTCCTCCATATTTAAAACATTTCAAAAATTTCCTACCTATAAAGCACAGTCAACCTATTCAACTTAGTCTCTTAAATGTTCTTTTTACCCTCCCACAAAACATAGTCAATATGTTTGACTCAGTTTCCAATAAAGTTTTTCTATTCATCTTCCCACAAAATGAAATTGACCCATTTGACTCTATTTCTTGCTAGTTGTTCTATTTACCTTCTTACAAAACATAGTCGACCTATTTGACCTAGTATAATAACCATTTCCCCTCATTTTCAGTAAGTTTTTAACTTTCCCAATTCATCATGGAACAATTTTATGATAATGCCATAGAGCAAAATTAAACCAACATGATGAAATTTACCAATCCTAACAAACATACTAAGTTACATTTTGTGGTAACTAACCTGGATCAAATTAACATCTATGTTACCACTAGAACTACCAACTATAAAACTCCTCCCTATTTTACATAACTTAATCCCTTATTTATATAAAGTTTATAAGATGATTTTTTTTTTAATACTTGGATAAAATTATTCTTTTTATCAATGAAAATCCTTAACATAGAGGTAAGGATCCTTTAGTCATTTATAACATCACTATGGGACCTCATTTTAGAGAACCCCATTCACCTTCACCTAGCTTTTCCACAAGATTTGGTGCAAGTCAACTGATGATTTACTCCACACCTTTACCCTCCATAATCTCTCCTTATAACACTATGACATCATCCTCCATGTCTTCTTTCACCACCATTCCTAGTATTTATACTAATATGGCTAGTGTATCTTTTAGTGGGCCTACCCCAAACACCCATACGAATACCTAATTTCATTTAACACATAGTATATCTACTATAGCTAGTACTTCTCAAGCTACTACCGATTCTCATACCATGACTTCATCTCATGGTACTAGTGCATCTCAAATTCTTAACACCTCACAACATACTAATGTATCCAAAGCTACCTCTACTAGTCAAAATAGTGCTCAAACTAATCAACTACTATTACAAGCTCTCAACCAAATGGCTACTTTTCAAACCAATAATGCAAACCAAATGATTCAGATGCAAAACCACTTATTGCATCTCCAAAATCAACCTCAACATACTCAATGGGGAACACTAAATCCTAATACCCCCCATCTCCCCTTAGGGAAGAACACAATAGACTTATACCTTAACCCCCACTTATTAATAAAATTATTAAAAACTTACAAAATGAACCTCTTGTACCTCAAATAAACATTGACACAAGGTTTATAATTTCTACCATTACTTATAATGGATCTACAGTTCCTACCCTACACCTAAAAATTTTTGGAAACCTATACAAAGATTGGGTTGAACTTAATACATTCATTACAACCCAACTCTTAGCCAAAACCATCTCTAGAGATGCTCTAGATTGGTATAATCAACTTAAAACCCACTCCATCACTAGTTTAGAAGAGTTGGTCAATGCATTAGTTAAATAATTCCAAACTAATGACCTTCCTAAAAATAATTTATCCCATTTTATCAACTATAAACAATTACGATATAAAATGGCATAAGTTTTCATTAAACGATGGAAAGCCTTGTCTAATAAAGCCAAGTAGAATGTGATGAGGATTAACTAATTCTCTTCATCCTAAATTATAATACTATGTTAGGACTCTTTCCCCAAAATATTTGGAAGAGGCCCTTGACCAATCTAATCATCAATATTTATTTATACATCATTTTGAACCTTCCTACCCTCCAGTAATAACTCACTTGATTGTAAAATTTTATAAACTAGCATGTAACAAATGATGGTGTTACATATACTTATGATTCAATACACACCATCCAAGCCATTACTCCAAACACTATAATAGAGCATGCTCCTCCATTTCCACCTAATAACAATTCTCATCCTAGTTGTTCATTGCCACCACAACATAATATCGATGTGCACAAACCTCTTTCTTTAGAAAAAATTCAAAAATGTCTTCCATGACCTTCAACATGAGATTTTGACCCTAAATGTCCTATGAAACACTGGTCTGATCCCAACAAATTTTGTTGGTTTCATGTGAGTTGGGGTCAGTCTCATGAAACTTATCACCAATTTAGAAATCTTGCTATGGATTATTTCCTTGGACCCGACTTTGACCATGAATCACTTATATGAAAATGTCAACAGACCTATGAAATAGTGCTTAATGCTCATGAAACCAAAAATAAAACTAAATCTTTAAATCAAACTAATGCTCATCTAGCTATCTACAAATATCCTCTTCCTAACCATCAAGATAACATTAATCAACCTACCCCTACTACTAACAACATCGAGAGTACCATATATCCTAACACCAATGATAAGAATGTGGTCAACATTAATAATATGATGAAATTAGTTTATTATATTAAACAATACCCAACCTCTAATCATCATAAGTATTCAAAGTTATGCATTGTTCATGACACTTACCCATCACATCTCATAGAATGGGGCATGTGGAACCAACAAACACACAAGTATCACCTCTAACAATGCAAATCGACCATACAACTCATACAATTGATACAATTTTTACTCTTCCTCCAACTGAGATACCTCAAGTAGATATCCCTCAACCTTCACATCAATTTTATTCCATTAAAACACAATAAAAACTTAAAGAAACAACTACATCACCTATGATAGATCAACCCATTTCAACCAAACCTAAACTAAATATACCTTATCAACACAAATTTCAATGAACATCTAAGCCCTTTTCAATAGATTTATTATAACATTATGCACCTTTATCCAATAATACTCTAATAGGTTATGATGAATGGGATCCTATAGCAGAACTTTCCCATATTCTATCCCAAATTCCTTTCTTATAACTTATGATAACTTTCCCTCATTATCTTAATTGACTAATGTAATTCCTATTCAAAATGAACATACCTCATCCTCCACTCATGAGGCAAGAAGCTACATTATCAATATTTGAAGATAACATTCTCCAACAGTGTGAATAAATGTCTATCCAAATTTATGAAATGGTAGACACTTCTCTTTCACTCAAATTTCCTATCTCTTCTATGATTCTTGATGAGATATTGCTACATGCAAATGATCCCCCTCTCTTCATTAGCATACAAATAGGAGATATCCAAGTCAAATGTTTTTTAATCCATGAAAGATCATGATTCATGTTGTTTCCATTGATTTTATTAAAACACTTGGATATTCTGAATGTAATCTTAAATCCACGCAAAGTAAATGTCAACGATATGAAAGAAGACAAATTCCCCCTTTAGGTTGTGTTTAAATTTCTATCACCATTCCTCCCATCACTATTTGTGTGAAATTTATGATATTTAACTTTCCAATTTCTATGATATATTACTTGTTTGACCTTGGACACATTGCATGAGAGTAGTTTCCTCATCCTCATGCTAATGTGTTAAATTTCCCTATAATTGTATTTTCTATAAGATTTAAAGCAACACAAACCCTTGGAATTTTGAACAATTCCAAGAATGAAGTGTTTTAAAATAATAACCCTTAAACCTTTACCTAAAATTCAATTTTGTAAATCATGACATTTTAGTTATCCCATCGACTCTACTCGAGGTTATAATGGTCATCCTAAATTAATAGGAAACATTCCTCCTAACCTTCTAGATTCAGATGATGATGAACCAAATGAGATAAACTTAAAGATCAAAACTTTTGATCTCTCTCCCAATAACATTTCTCAATTACCTCCTCTCTGACCTCACTTTCATCGAAAACCTTAAGATGAAATACCAATTACACTAACTAAAATGAAACATTCTATTCACCATGCTTATTCAACTGATAAATTAGTTAACACATGTATTATTGACTTATATAAACTTGATTATGATGATAGATATTCTCTAGAAGACCCATTTTTAGCCAAATTTGTTCAAGCTAAAAATACAAAAGTACTTAAATATTGTTCTTACTTATTTCAATCTCTCATTTATTTTTTTATAATTCCTTCTCTTGATATAATACTTAATATTAGTTTTTCCTCTATTATTCATAGGTCAGAAATGGGTCACACACTCACTACAGCTCTAATCACTGCTGAACACCTCAGGAGTATGCTTATGGACTATACCATGATGGGACCTTACCATTTTTTTAGATATCATGATCCCTCTAGTTTACTACCTCTTGAGATGTTAGCCACTTTACTTCAACACATTATGAAACCAACCATGCATATGGTTGAATCTAGTTCAAATCCTAGTCTAACTTCTTCCCTACTTCGTGATGACATTCTACCATTAGCTAAGGTTGAACCTCTACCAAAACAAATATAAATGAGACCTAATATGACATCCATAAATTTATTGGTCATTGAACCATGGATTATTATATACATCAACAAAAACATGCATCTTCCTCTACTACCTTATCTAGTAGACCTTCACCATTTATTGATAGATGTATTTGTTGCTTTCATGGTACATATAACCATTCTTGTACTCATTACCGACAACTTAGATAATACATTGATATACTACATCCAACCCTAACACAACCTAAAGACAAAATTATACCGCCTCTTAAGCTACTTCCAAAGTATATCCCTAAATATGGGAAATTATATTGCCTTTGGCATCAGTGCATTACACACCATACTAATAGATGTTAAGTACTTCAACAACATCTTTGGGCTCTTCCATGGCCTATACCTTCACTAACTTAGCCTCCCTCTCTTGTTCATCCATGGGTAAAGGCTTCTCCTTCCCTACCACCTACATCTCCTCAGATTTTAGGACACTTGTCTCATTACTGGCATTGATTATCCCACATAGGAGGTTCCTCATGAGCATCATCATTATTCTAGCACACTTACTTTTGTTGTAGAGATGATACAAAAGGAAGTCTTCTAATGACTTTTTGTGAAGATTAATGTTAGAATTTAGCTACATAAGGATGTATCAAATGTTATGGATGATATTTTTATTGAGATCTATCAATATTTATAAACACATCATGGTGTTCTAACTATAGTGTTGGATTACAAAGAGGATTATTTCAAACATTAGTCATGAAAAACGCAAAATAATGCATAAGAACTAACAATCTAGGCCAACCTATTCAACAAAGATTGAAAATGACAATAAGAAGCAATTGAAAGAAATCACACACGCATATTACCTTCCCAAGTGATTACACCATCCAAAATTAGCTTCATGCATGTTTTCCTCATTGATTTTGTGTTCTTGTCTTTGTCAAAAATGGATGCCAAACTTATCTATTATCTCAAGATCACCATACATAATATAGGATCAAGATAAGGAATCTAATCTATGCTTATCAAATGAAGATTGTAAATAAAACATAATAATCAACACAAAGAAAGATTGTGGAGATAATCCTGCATTATAAGTTTACATAATTTAAGCTTAAAAATGATGTTCTATGCCCTTCTATTTATAGATTTTTCAAATGGGTTAGGATCAACTATGACCATCCATCTCAAGATTGTGATGTGTGGCCATGAATTAATCTAATATTTGCAATTAAATCTATAAATATCTTCATAATGATTTGGGAAGAAGGGGCATTAGTGATGCATGGGTGCCCATAGACCTGATATTTGTTACATTTATGGCTTATGGATGCCACCCCATTGATCATATCATTAAGTGATTCAAATATTCATAATCAATTTACAATAAAGAAATATTCAATTTTTTCCATGGTTAAGCTCATAATTTGGTTTAACTTACCTAAGTAAGGTTAATCAATTTTAGTGCAATTCTTTGGAAAATGGTGCACAATTAATCAAAATGGTCAAAAAGTCATATTACTAGGTCATAATTTGACTTGGGAAGAATTGGAAGGTGATTTTAGATGCATAAAAACCATTATCCCATTTAGAATGCTACTGACAAAAAATAACAAAGGTACATGACATGTACTAATGAATTTGAAGAAAAGAATGATCTAGGGCACCGAAATATGAAATCATCATTTTGACTCAAAATGATTTAAGAAAAGTTAAGAATCATATAAAATGCATTACCCCATTTAGGGATACATTAGCCTAAAGTGGCACTTGTATATGACTAGCTCAAACCATTTAGCACGTTTAAGTGATTTTGGCCTAAATTGTGCATTTGAATGCAATTCGAGTAAAATTGACAATCTCAACACAAATGGTGTTAGGAATTATATGTTTATATTTTGCCCCTATTTGAGAAGGCATAGTAAAACATTTAGGTGAAGTAACATATTTTCAAAGAAAAGAGTTGTCAAGAAGAAATGTAAATGACCCATAATTCCCCCTCGAGAGGACATACTAGGATTGAAAGAGAAGGATGGACTCTTGATAAGAGAGAGAAAGTGAGATTAACGCAAAAAATAGATTAAATTCAGATGAGATAATGCTTGTACATGTTGATTCCATCAATGATCAAAAGATAATTAAAATATAATGGGCCCCAAAGATGGGGGGGAATGGGAAGGATACAATATAAAAATAGAAGTGACACACTTTAAACACACCCAAATCTAGGGTACAAACTGTGTGCTTCAGAACTGATCAATCCCAAAATAAGTTACACACTAAAATATTACCATTGTGAGCAAAAATGTGGAGATATTGAAATTAGAAGAAAATTAGAACATTGTCTCTAAAGATAAAAGAAATAATAATGTGGTTGATTAGAGCAAATTTGATCATGGTGAACAATTTTGCCCCAGTAGGGCAGATATTGATCACTTGATAAAAAATGATGGGCTTGTCCTAGTAGGGCTGATTTAGATTTTTGAATTGGTTCAAATATTGTGCCTCAACATGGGAAAATTGGCAAGTAATAGCTTAAGGATATAACCTATTACATAGATTAAATATGAGTAGGTGCAAACATAGATGCGATGGTGTAATGGATATAAAAGACACACAACCAGGGATATGAGAATGCATAAAGTGATGAAAACAATGCAAATAAATATGAAGGGTGGCTGAGCTGACATTAATAGAGATTGAGCACTGCCTACATAGTCCCAATGGACCTTAAGCTAATGTATTTCACCCAGAATTGGGAGAGAATGGAATGAGGGATGATGAAAATTGACCGAAATTTGATTAGACTCATGATGTATGCTATGAGATATAGGTCTAAGCATAGAGTCAAGTGCTAATCCTATTAGGCCTAAATAATGCATGGTGATCTTGAGAGTTGTTTATCAAAGCTATGCTGATGTTTAAAACTGAATCCAAAGCACAAAATGCTTGTTGTATCAAAATAAATTAGGCATCATAAGTATGTGAAACTTATGAGGACATAGAATTTTAATTACATAGAGCCAGTTCAAATATGACTATAACTATGGATAATGGTAAAAATGACCAAAACTAGAGTTACAACTATTTACATTTAAATAAAAAACAAAGACAAAGAAAAATAAAAAGAAAACATAAATGAACCTAATTTAAAATTAAGATATGAATAATCAAGACTTAAGTAGGAACAAGAATGTTTTAAAACAAAAGAAGAATAGCTTAACATGAGATCAAAATATAAATAATCAAGATCTATGTGGACAATTAAGATGTTCTTAAAGAACAAAAGAAGAGGACAAGACCAAGTAGGAAAACACAAGACCAAGGTGAGACAAGAAGTAATAAAAAAAGAAACAAGAAGAAACAACCAAAGTAAATAAGAAAAAATAAATGAAGAGATAATAAATCACAACAAAACACCAATAAAACTCAAATAAACACACACAAAAAAAACCAAGTTAGTGCGGTTTGAAAACAATTATTTATGTACATGTAGTAGAGGCGTTACTTTCTACAGCAACATAACAAGAATAATGACATAAAGTTGTTCCTATTTCAGATAAATTTTTCTTATATTCTTTGGAAAGAAGAGAAAATAAAGTTGAGAAGGGTATGGTAGAAAAACTTGATATGTTGTGCACGCGTTTGACCTAGACAGCTATAGATACTCCTCTTTGGCTTAGGAAGAATGACCTGTAGATAAGAAATCACTTAAAAGAATGGTTGATTAGTTAGATAGTAGGGTGTATTGCCTAGCAAGCTAGATCCAAGAAGTATGAGCTTCCTCGAAGGCTATCAATCCACACTTTTAAATGATCAAGTTTTAAAAATGAAAGACAAAGTACTTGCATATATCATAAAAGATACTAAAATGAAATACAAGAAGTGCTTGATAAATGAATAGGTGAATTTGACTAATTATAGCAATAAATAGATTGATATTAATGCTAAATGATTTAAGTATGGTCCATAAAATAGGGTAGGGTTTTATGATTAGGTAGAGGATCTAAAAGTTACATTTGGTTAAGGTCTAGTGGGTGAAAATAACTTTCTATGTATCTATCACATAATGACCATCGACAGTTGGGGTGATCAACTATTGGGGAAGACCATTGATTGTTACTGTTGGTTTTTGGTATGTTCAAGAAGTTTCATTTGATGAGGTTATAGAATGAAATTTTGAGAGATGGGTTTGGGCTAGGTTGATTGTGAAACAAAAACAAAGTAACTAATCTACTAAAAACAAATACTTAGCTTGTTGGTTATTGATCTGAAGAATGGTTGAAGGATTTGTTGGTGAAAATTGGAGTAATTTTGATAGAGTAATGATGTTTGTCTATTGGTTGATAATCGATAGCACTTCATATATCTATTGCACTTGCTGGTTCACTACTTTGCTAGAAGAACACCTATAAAAAGAAGTGTTGATGCAAGAGGCTCTATCTTTGGATGTGGATGGTTGATTGATTCTAAATATATATCCCTTTCACCTTCTCCTCCTCTATTTTTATATGAAGGAAAGAGAGGTGAAATAACATGTTAAATAGAGTCTCAACAAGCAATTCAAATTTATCTCTCACATGCATTGGTTTGCACATGAATTAAACAAGATAATTATAAAAAAGTTAGAGTTGACTGGAGTTTGATTATTCAGGTGATGAAATCCTGACCATCAGTGGTTAGGCCTAACCATTGATGGTTAGGGTGACCATCAGCAATTGAGGGTCAAAGGTAAAGTTTGGTAAAATTTTTTAGTTAGTTGGTTAGCTAGTCAAATAACTTGGCTTAGGTTTGTGGTCTAAAGGTTGTGGGATGGTCCCTAGGGGGTCCCAAAGTAGTTTAAGAGTATTTTGACATCTAGAACCATTATGTGCAGTTTTATAGTGTCTACATTTTGCCCCTTTTTGTTATGTAGTTTGATCAATAAGCTACAAAATAAAAATGGATTGTGGGTCAAAGGTTTGGTTGCCTCGAGTATGAGAGGAGGTGTTCTCCCTCAAATCAAGAATTAAAAAGGTGAAACAAAATTAGGTGTAGGTTTAATAAGTGGTTAAGTTGGTATTGAGTTAGTCATTGATAGGTTGGGTACTAAAGTGCAAACATGCACATAAAGTGTGACTAAGTGTGATAGTTGAGATCATACATTAACTAGGTTACCATGGTTGGTAAAAATTTGGTTGGTACTAGAAGGATAAGTGATAAGTGTAACACATGATCATATGTGATGGTTGGGATACACTCATAAATGTAAGCCTCTTAGAAAAGGTTAGTGTATTCATGGGTATCTGAGGTAGGAAGTGCTCCCATGAAGACATAAGTTGGTTAGGTAAGTAGTGCAAGTTAAAACTGTTTAACTTGGCAATTTAGTTGGTGCATTCAAAAGGACCAAGGCAAGGTCATCATAAAACATGCTATAGTTGGGCCACAATGGCTAGTGGTAAGGTTAATGTTTGTTTAGTTGTGTTTGTCAAAGAAGGTGAGCTTTAATGGTGGGAACTTAACATAGGTATGTGTTAAAAAGGTTCGTGTGAGAAGTTAGTGGGTGGAGGAGAAAACCTAAAACTTATGACCGTTGATGGTCAGGGTTGACCATCGGTGGTCACCTTAACCATTAGTGGTTAGGCATCAACCCTAAAAGGGTGGCTACAAAAGACCATTGAGGGTTCTTTTTGATCATTTGAGCATATTAAATTAAGACAATAGATGTTTGTCTTTTTATGAAAAAGTAGGTACAGGTTACTAATATTTAATTGGCTGAGATTGTTGAGGTGGACTAGTGTTGTTGGAGAGTTGATTTGATTGAGGATGTAGTGTGGATGAGAGAGGGCACGTGGCCATGTTGTAGGTCCTTATGTTCCTCCTCAATGATGGTTGAGAAATGAGGTAGGTGGTGTATTATGAATTGATAGGTTAGAAGAAAATTTTATTGGATTTTATTTATGTTTGTTAGATTGTTGGGTGTGGTTGACCTAGGGTTTAGGGTTTATTTGGTAATGTTTGTTTAAGTTGAGAGTTGGGAGCTGTAATCATTTATTCAATTTGGTAAGAGTAAGGTAGGGTGATGGGGTAGATATATGTAAAAATTTGTAAGTATTTATGGTGTTTGCATAGGTGTACTAGGAAGGTAGAGTTTATTTGGTCTATCAAAGGTCACCCATAATGACCATCAACAATCACTATCAACTATCGATGGTCGGTAAGTGAGTATCATAGGTCACCTGAACATCGATGGTTGACTATAAGGATAGTTAATGGTTAACAATCGATAAGTGACCGTCATAGGTCACTTGACTATTGGTGGTCAACTATAATAATAATCAACCATCTATGGTTAATTAAATGGTGATGTGTTTTATTTTAAAAGTTAAGGTTAATGGTTAGTAGAGTTAGGTTGATGGTTGAATGTTAAGGTTTTAGGTAATGTAATTTGTCAATGTTTGGGGCAAGGGTAATGTTGTAGGTTTAGTAGGTAATAGTTTAAGATTGGGACTAGGCATGTTTAGGTGAAAGGTTGATTGGTGTGGTTTTGAGATAAGATAGGTTAAAGTTTTCATGTTGTAGATAAGCTATAGGTATAAGTCATAGTAGGCAAATGTTATGAGTTGAAGATATTAGCATAAGATGTAGGTGTCAAAGGTTGAGTTCATAGGCAAAAATAGTATAGAGAACTAAGTTTGTTTGTCATCAAACTATGTAGGCTCGAGAGAGGATTTAGATGAGGGACAAAGTGCCCCACATTTTTGATGAGATTCATCAAGGTATGAATGTTGATGATTGGGTACACATGGAAGGTATGGGCATTGACGGTATGATGCATTACCAACATATACCTTGAGATGTAGTGATGTTAATGGGACCCATCAAGAGATGGGATCCTTATAATAATATCTTTTTATTTCCTACCAGGGAGATACCTATTCTGCTTGAAGATATCCATAGGATCATGCAACTACCCATACAGGGAGAGATGATCTGCCACATTGAGAAGGAGGAGTGAGATGAGCTTATGGGGATTTTGTATAGAGATGATATGGATTTTGTGAGGTGTCATTCTAGAGGCTTTCAATACATGCCACTGTACTAGAGGGATAGGGATATGAGGAGGCTATTCATAATAATGATGATAGTGGTGATGTATTACATGTTGCCTGATTCTAATAGTAGGAGGTTTCCTTATTTGTTGTTGGTGGTACTGGTGGAGATGTTTTTGGGTTGCATAATGTTTACATGGGCACATGTTTTACTAGTGTAAATTTACTAAGAGTTGTGGGGATTACATGCCCATAGGAGATATGAGATTAATGTCAGATTTATTCTACATTACTAGGCCTATGAGCACATTTCGGTGCTAAAATTGATGGGGCTATTGTGGGATGGTTATGCTTAGATGGGTTTTTGAATTGGATACATGTGGTGGAGGAGTGATTATTCTCTTTCAAGACCAAGGGGAGGGTCACATGACATTGACTGGTTCAGAGGTTGACTAGATGCCTTAATCATCAAAGACATGATTTGGAGGCTATATATTAGGTTTTTAGGGTGGGCACATTATAGGAGATATACTATATCACTATAAAGCTATAGATGGATCTACGATAGATGAGAGGGTGAGATAAAGTTCATAATATTTAATAGGGTTTGAAGGTAGTTTGACCTCATGTAGGATATACCTAGGGTGTTCTTGAGGTATAAGAGGGAAGATGCAAAGTTCCCATTACTGACTCTATAGCCAGTACATGATTTAATTAACCATGATGAGATGCCAATGAGGATAGAGATAGATGATGTAGGTTTTATATATGGGTATCGTGCATGGTACCATCCACTCTATACCATAGCTAATATTAGTTATAAGGATGGGGGTTAACAGTGTTAGGGTGTGGAGCTAAAAGATTCACCCAAATGCAAACATGGAGGAGGTCTGAGTGTCACAACTGTCGACATTGGTCAGGCCAATCGACGCCGATCAGGGGAAGACAATAGGGCAGCTGACATCGATCAGGGATCAGCTGACGTCAGTCATTTCCAGGCAGACAAGGATCGATGTCGATTGCCTGTGTGGTTCCAAAACTACTAGTTCATGAACAGTTAGTTAATGAAGCAGTTGTTTGCATGTTAAAGGATAATTTTAGTCTTGGAGCTATGGATCTAATTATTGTAATTGGATGTCTAATTATTGTTTACATTAGATCTATATAATAGACTCATGGGCTGTATTGTAAAGTGTGCTAATTGAGTTGAGCAAGGTTAGCTCCTTCAGTGTGAAGAGAGCAAGGTGTGTTCCTCCTAGTTCCACAGGGGTGCCGAGTGTATATGATCAGGTTGGTCTGTAGGTGTGTAAGATTTGGTAGAAGATCCATTGGGGTATTGGTTTGGAGAATCATAAGGACTTGGTGAGGCAAGGACAAGGGTTATTTAGGGTGTAGGGAGATCTACATGTGTAAGTAAGATCATTGATTTGCAGGTGTTTGTGTGTGTAAGGTCTAAGGTGGATCTGTAGGATAGCAAGGTCAAAGGTGATGGGTAACACAACAAGGTGTAAGATCAGGGAGATCTACTTGAAGTATGATTGTGTACTTAGAGTGTGGTGTGTACTCAGTGTACTGACAATTTTGTTATTGACTGGTTGATAGCTATGTGTGTTGAGTTGTGTTTGTAATTGATATTACAAGAGAGATAACTCTTGAAGAGATTTACTATTTATGCCCTAGAGGTGTGGGAGCCCTAGAGGTGTGTAAGGAAGAAGACTGTGGCATCTTCTTTGTTGTATTTCCTTCTGGAAGAGTATTAATACAATTGGGTATTGTCTCTCATATTCTGTGTTATTTCTAAATTCTAGTTACTTGTGCGTTCTGGTTAAATTCTACATTTAGTTGCTTTTACATAGTAATCAATTGTGCTTCCTAGATCTTAACAGTGGAATCAGAGCATGTTTGTTGTTCTAGACTCCTGACAAGTGGTATCAAAGCTAAGGTTGCAGGGAGCAGTTTTGTGTTTGATTATAGGTCACTCTCAGGGGTTTCTGATTGAGTGGGAGTATAGCAATGGCAGAAGAAAGTACACTAATAATGGAGGAATTGAAAAGCATGAATGGTCAATTACGGTGTTATGGAAAGGAGCAGGTAAAGAAATATTTTTGGTTGGTAGAAGATCAGCATGAAGGAACTGAAGAAGCAGATGTTGTAGGTGTTGTTACACAGGATGCTCTGGGATGTTCCTTGGATAAAGTAGAATCTTGGTTTATAGATTCTGTTGCCTCTTTCCATGCAGCCCCAAATAGAGGGGTTGGTGTCCTTGTCAAAGTTTTGGCAAAGGGGAAGTGCGGCTAAAATTGCAGGCAACCAACACATGGGTGTTGAAGAAGGTCATGCAGGTCCCAGTCTTGAAGATGCGGCTAATTGATTCAAAAAAGTTGGGTGATGAGAGATGCATAATAACCCTCACAGTGGATTCTTGGAATATTACCAAGGATGCACTTGAATTAGCATGTGGTAAGAAAGTAGGTACTCTTTATCTACCTGCTTGTATTACTGATTCCACTTTTGTTGCACAGGTGTGGCTTTGTAGGCTTGGTCACATAAGTGAGAAGGGAATGGATGTTCTTAAGTCAAATGGTAAGAGTTCAGCTTCAGAGACCATAGACTGAGATTTCTGTAAGTGGTGGGATGCTATAAGAAAGGATTGGATTTATTGCAGGAAAAGGAAGACTGATGTATTTGATAACCTTAAGAACTGGAAAGCCTTGGTGTTCTTAGAGGAGATGACAGATAGAGATCAGTAGATGGGGCTGGATACTTTTGAGCAGGGTAGTTTAGACATGGGTATGATTGAAAGAAAGCTCGCGAGTAAAAATTCATCACTCACAGGTGAACACAGGTATCGACGTCGATCAGGAGGAACCAACGTCAAATAGACAGGCACCAACATTGGTCATGTGCAGACCAGAGGAGTCGATGGTATCGGGTAGGTGGAGACTAACATCGGTAGTATAATCGACGTCGATGACCTAGACAGTCGAATAAAACTAACATCAGTTGGATGCAGACTATGTGGTGACTGAGGTTAATCACTAGAATGGATTTTGGGCAGACAACAAGCTGTCAAGGAGTCTCAAATGCCCATGTGGAGGACTAAAAGAGTAAGTAAGCCTCAAATTCATTGTTCCTCTTCTTTATACTCGTTGTTGACTGTAGAGCAGGAAGGATCTAGAAAACAGTGGGAGCATGGCATGAATTCTTTAGAGAAGAACCAAATGGGAGATTTGGTAGAGTTGCCAGTTGAGATAAAAGCACTGAGAGACAAATGGATTCCTTGGTTAAAGAATAGAGAGAATGGACATGTGAGATGGAAGGCCAGGTCATATGGTATTGAGGAAGTTGCATGACAGTGGTATAAGTTTGACAGGTGGATGACAAAGCATGGCTTTAGTCAGTGTCATTGTAACCATTGTGTTTGTCTTACTAGGTGGATGATGGTCACGACATTATCCTGTTACTGTATGTGGAGGATGAGCCTGTTGTAAGTTTAGACATACAAGGTTTGCTGAGCTAAGTTAAGGTTAGTTTAGTGGTTTGCCATGAAGGATTTGGGAGCAATGAAATTCTTTGGCATGAGTAATCCTAGAGATAGGGAATATCACAAGGTGATGTTGTCACATGATGATTGTGTGAAGGTAGTGCAAGATGTAGAACGACAAGCGCACCTATGGAAGGACAGTTCACAGAATAGGGTCCTCAATCACATGATGAGGTTGAGTACATACGTACTCCCTGAGTTTGCCCAAGCAGTGGGTGCTGTCAGAAAGTTTGTAGTCAATCTGGGAAGGAAGCACTGGAAAGTGGTTTAGTGGGTTCTCAGGTATTTGAGAGGGACCAGCAGCAAGTCGACATGCTATGCAGGGTCAAGTTCTTTTCTACATGGGTTTGTATATGTGGATATGGCAAGTTACTTGGATGACAAGTGTTGCACCATAGGATGTGTGGTGGTTGGTCTTCAAGATTGAGCTTGAAGAGGGATACAAGCCAGAAAACAAATTAGATGGTGTATAGGTATAGGTACAGGTACAGGTGTAGCTATTTATCTCCAAGTGGGAGATTGTTAGGGTGTGGAGCTAAAAGCTTCACTCAGATGTAAACATGGAGGAGGTCTGAGTGTCACAGTTGCCAATGTCGGTCAGGCCAACTGACGCCGATCAGGGGAAGATAGCAGGGCAGCCGATATCGGTCAGGGATCGGCTGACGTCAGTCATCTCCAGGCAGACAGGGACTGACGTCGGTCACCTGTGCGGTTCCAAAACTACTAGTTCATGAACAGTTAGTTAACGAACTAGTTGTTTGCATGTTAAAGGCTAATTTTAGTCTTGGAGCTGTGGATCTAATTATTGTAATTAGATGTCTAATTATTGTTTGCATGAGATCTATATAATAGACTCATGGGCTATATTGTAAAGTGTGCTAGTTGAGTTGAGCAAGGTTAGCTCCTTCAGAGTGAAGAGAGCAAGGTGTGTTCCTCCTAGTTCCACAGGGGTGCCGAGTGTGTATGATCAGGTTGGTCTGTAGGTGTGAAAGATTTGGTAGAAGATCCACTGGGGTACTGGATTAGAGAATCATAAGGACTTGGTGAGGCAAGGACAAGGGTTCTTCAGGGTGTAGAGAGATCTACATGTGTAAGTAAGATCATTGATTTGCAGGTGTTTGTGTGTGTAAGGTCTAAGGTGGATCTACAGGATAGCAAGGTCAAAGGTGATGGGTAACATAGCAAGGTGCAAGATTAGGGAGATGTACTTGAAGTACGATTGTGTACTTGGAGTGCGGTGTGTACTCAGTGTACTAGCAGTTTTGTTACTAACTGGTTGACAGCTATGTGTGTTGAGTTGTGTTTGTAATTGATATTAGAAGAGAGATAACTCTTGAAGAGATTTACTATTTATGCCCTAGAGGTGTGGGAGCCCTAGAGGTGTGTAAAGAAGAAGACTGTGGCATCTTCTTTGTTGTATTTCCTTTTGGAAGAGTATTAATACAATTGGGTATTGTCTCTCATATTCTGTGTTATTTCTGAATTCTAGTTACTTGTACGTTCTAGTTAAATTCCGCATTTAGTTGCTTGTACATGGTAATCAATTGTGCTTCCTAGATCCTAACAGTGGAATCAGAGCATGTTTGTTGTTCTAGATTCCTGACAAACAGGATATGGATGTTGATGCTAGAGGAGATAGGCAATAGGTTCAGATGCTAGGGGTTGCCCTAGATATATAAGTAGTGATGGATGAGAGGGACTAGGCACAAGTGGATTTGGCCACAACATAGGCATCCTTGGTAGCAACACAAACACCATTGGTAGTAGTGTAGGGTCAGTTGGCCATCATTATAGGTGAGAGAAATTAGGCTATATCTCAACTAGCCTTGGTGATGTAGGACAAAGATTCTCTCCAGTAGATAAAGGGTGGTGTACCAGTAGTAGTGGTACCAATAGGGACTATCCCTATGCAGAGATATGTAATGATTATGGAGGAGCTCTGGTACTATGAGGCCTTGATATTTAGGCATTGTATAGATGAGCCCTAATGGGGTAAGTGAAGGGGTAGGATTATAGGTGGTGCTAGCATGGTGACACCAAGTCAGTAGGATACATCTACAGGAGGATAGATAGGTGTAGGGGGTAGGATCCAAGAGGCAATGGTGCATTAGGAGGCATTGGTGCCTCATGTTCTTAGTTGGTTTATGAAACATTATACTTATTATGTATATGATTTTTGATACCAGCCTACGAGCTGATGCAATGAGATTTATATGTTGAGAGATATATGTATATTATTATATACATGATGATGATTTTGTGATTATAGACTCTCAATTTATAGATATTATCTTTGAATATGGATTATGGTTCATTATTATGATATTCATGTTGATTATTTTTATTATGGTTATGATCATGATGATGTGGATGTGGACTCACCTAGCTAGGCATATGATGATATGTTTCTTTATTCATGTTTACGATGATGTTTGATATGGATTGATGTTATGATGTGATTTTATTGATAATGTGATGTTGTTTATGATTATGATTATGATCATATTTATGACATTTATGATTATAGTTCTTGATGCTCATTGTTCATGGATGATTTTTGATATGATGTTGACATGATGATATTGCTATAGATTTTGATGATGAAATTTAATGAGTATATGCTTCCTCATTTAGATTTAGACATGTGGTGAGTATGGTTTATTGATTATGTCTTTGAGATGGTGACAGTTGATTTGTTTATGGATGTAGTGATTATGCTAAAATTTATTGAGTATATGCCTCCTCATTTAGATTTAGACATGTAAATATGGTTTATTATGATTATGATCATGGATGATTTATGCTAGGATGTTGATATGATGACATTTATTATTAATTTTGATGGTGATTTTATGTGATGTGGTTATGATTATGGTCATTTTATTTTAAATTACATAAATTAATTTAAATAACAAAACCAGATGTGAGAAAGAGATAATAATCAAGAGGCAAACATCTAAGTGAATATATCAACCAATATGAGAGGATAAGGAGACATGATGCTTCTTCTTTGGCAGGGACTAAAATAAACTGAAGTTGGATTGGCTTAAGGAACACAAGACCTTTGAATGCTTTGCATTAGCATGAATTAGTTGTTTAAAAGGTGTCTTGATCACATTATGTCAAGTGAGCTCAAAAATTCCTTGATTATAGTCTATGAAGGGGAGGGAGATGAAAATGGAACCTTCTTGGGAGACTAGCTTGCCTCTTCTATAGGTCACCAAAGAGCTAGTATAAACAATTCTATGTCATATAAGGTATAGACTGATCGATGCGAGAAGTCTACTTATGAAAGTTGATTGTGACTTCTAAATTATGTTTGTATTTTTAAATTTTGATAATGGGTCTTTTTATCTTTTGTTGTTTGGAGAGGTGGGGAAGATGATAAATGCGAGAAGCTTCCAAGAAATTGCTATACTCTTCACAAATGCTTTACTTAGCCATCCTTCAATGGAGTGGTATAAATTTGTGTGCTTTGTTTGAGGATTTTGATAGTTGTCCTTTAAGGGAGTAGTCTACCTTGTATTGAGTAATTTTGATATGCTTTGATAGCTATCCTTTGAGGGAGTAGTCTACGGATTCCAATAATGACTTGTGATTATTTTTAGTTATAATTTTACTTTTGATTTTTGCTTTTGATGTCATAAAATTGATTATATAGGCTTAAAGGGTCACCTTTTATGAAGGAAAAACTAAAAGCACAAGAAGGTTGATTAGGTGTAAAAGAGATTTAGGTGACAATGATCATGGGAATCCATCCTAGGAAAGGGGTAGAAAGTACCATTAGAATCATGCCATGGGTAGAGCTGTGGTACCCATTATTTAATATTAGGCTATGGTTGTGATAGATCATCACATGACTTAGTTTTAATTGATTGTCTCTAAAATAGGGAGATGGATGGGGTTTAAAAATAAAGGATGAGCTTAAGTTGGACAAAAGGTTAGTTTGATATTATTTTAACAAAAGAAAGGACATAAATGCTAAGCATTGAGGGTCTCAATTTTTTTGGTTGCCTTCAAGAGAGAACAACAAATAAGCTCATGATCCATACTTATGTATTATGATGTAAGGTCCAAGACAATTGAAAGAAAACTCACCTTGCTTTATTTTCTCCGTATTGGTGACATGTTGATTTTATTTGAGGATGAGGTCTCTGATATTGAATTTTTGCACTTTAAGGTGTTTTTTATAAGCATGCTTGATTCATTATTGATAGATGCAAAGATGGGTGAGAGCAGCTAAATGACATTTGTCAAGTAGTTTAAGTTGGGATAAACATTCTTGATGATAGTCACTCTCAGAGATGAGATCTTGAGAAGATATATGAAGAGAGGGAATTTTCACTTTGAGAGGCAAGACAACCTCTGCACCAAAAACTAGAGAAAAAGGGGTAGCACCTATAGGGGTTTGAATGCTAATATGATATTCCCATAAGGTGAAGGGGATGTGTAAAAGCCAATCTTGACCAGATGCATTAATCATTTTAGTTAGCATGTTGAGAGTTTTGTTAGAGGCCTCCACTTGTCCATTTTCTTGAGGATGATAGGGAAATGAGAAACTTAACTTGATATCAAATGAATAAAAAAGACCTTGAACTTGTTTATTTTTGAAATATTTCCCATTGTCGATGATAATTTTATGGGGAACATCGAAATGATAGATGATGTGATGGTTGATAAAGTCAATATTTTTATCATCTTTTCTTGAGATAAGAAGAATAACCTTTACCCATTTAGTAAAATATTCAGTTATAGTGATGATAAAATGGTGTCATTATGAAGAATGGGGGTTAATTTTACCAATGACATTTAAACTCCATTGTGAGGAGGGCCATAAATTTATGGATACATGAATGCTATGGCTAGGTGTGTGATGTAAATTAACATGTTGTTGACATTTAAAACACTTTTTCACATAATCACATCAGTCTTGGTTAAGGGTAGGCTAGTAATAACCAAGATGAAGGTTACATTTAGTGAAATCTAGGCCACTAAAGTGTCTCCTATAGATCCTATCATATGTTTCCCTAATAGCATGAGAGGCTTCATGACTATGTAGGCAACAAAAGAGGAGACCATCAAAGCCACATTTATAAATAATCCCCCTAGTATGGTATAATGTGAGGTACTCTGGATAAATGATCTCTGAGCATTCTTAAAAAGTTCAAAAAGAATGATTGCTAGGTTAAGATAGTCGAAGGTCTACTGATACCAAAGGCCAGGTTAGGTCTCCTCCACATTAAAGATGGTGGGAGAGTTTGATTTGACATAAGAAGGTTGGGTAATTTAGTGGATAATGATAGATAGCTTAGAGTTAGAAGGTGCAGATGGGATTTGAGAGGTGAGAGAAGCTATCATGTCAGCAAACTTATTCATAGATCATGGAGTGGTTTTGATATGATAGTGTTCAAATGATGCTAAGAGAATGTTAGTGAGTTATTTGTAATATTGAAAAACATCATTTTTACATTAGTAAGAGCCATTGATTTGGTTGACCATGATTTTAGAGTTTCCAAAGATGTTGATCATTTTGACTCCTAAGGCTAATGTAATTTGGAGGCCTATCACTAGGGCTTCATACTCAACCATGTTGTTGGTATATTTAAAATCTATCTTGAAAGACAAAGGAATAGGTTCACCATATAGGGGGATAAGGATGATGTTGGATCCCCCACCATGTTGACACTTTGATCCATCAAAGAACATGGTCACTTGATAGGTGAAGTCTACCTGAGAGAGGATTGCTATGGACTCATCTAAAAACTCAAGAGGAGGAGGCTGATTGTTACGTAAGGGTGCTTCAACAAACTAGTCAGTAATGAATTTCCCTTTAATTGAATTCTACTAAAGAAACTCAAGGTCAAATTTAGTAAGAATCATGAGCCACTTAGCCATATGTTGGTTTTGGTATGGCTTAGATTGTATATACTTGAGTGGGTTGGTATTGGTTATGATATAGGTTTTATAATTGAGAAGATAGTGGTAAAGTTTGGTGGCCATGAAGACTAAAACTAGGTAAAGTTTATCAGTATGTGTGTATTGAGTCTCATACTCTAAAATCACGTGGATAATGTAGTAGACGGCTTGCTCTTTATGTTGTTCATCCTGATGAGCCAACATTGCCCCTAAGGAGTGGTCGGTGGTAGAGATATAAAGGTAAAAAGGTTGATATTCTCTAGGAGTGAGGATAGGAGGAGATAAAACAATCTTTTTAAAGTGACTTAAAGGCTTTTTGATAGTTGCTATTCCACTAAAAAGGTACATCCTTATTTAGAAGGTGATGGAAGGGTTGGTACTGGTCTAAAAGCTAAGAGATAAAATGACTAATAGATTGGAGTTTCCCTTGAAAATTGTGGAGTTGCTTGAGGTGGGTAGGAGGAGGCATGTCAAGGATTACTTTGATTTTGGCTGAATTGACTTTGATTCCCCAAAGGGAGATGATAAATCCAAGGATCTTTCCTGACAAGACCCAAAAAATACACTTCTTGGGGTTAAGGCAGACATGGTAATGGATGAATCATTCAAAAATAATCTTAAGGATGACCAAATGGTCTTTATGATATTTGGATTTCCAAAGAAGGTCATCAACATAGTCTTCTATGATTTTTTGGATAAAGTCATGGAAGATGTAGTTCATAGCATGTTGGTAGGTTACATCAGCATTCTTTAGTTCAAAAGGCATAACCCTATAGCAGAAATTTTCCCATGGGGTGATGAAGATAGTTTTGTGTTGATCTTCAAGGGAAATTAGGATCTGATTGTAACCTAAGAATCCATCCATAAGAGAGAACATCTTATGTTTGGCTATAAGATCAACTAGTTGGTCAATTCTTGGTAGAGAAAAGCCATCTTTTGGGAAAATGAGGTTAAGGTCATGAAAGTCCACACAATTGTGAAGTCCCCTTGTGGCTTTGGTGATAGGTAAAACATTTGAGACCCATTGGGGATAGTCAATGGGTTGAATGAAGTTAATGGATAAGAGACATTAAAGATCTTCTTCTATAAGAAGGGCTATGTGAGGGTGTATTCATTAAATTTTTTCCCTAATGGGTTTGACATCATGGTTGGTGATGATGTTGTGGGTAGCGATGAAGGGGTTGATTCCTAACATGTCATTCTCAGACTAAGTAAATGCTATGCTACAGTCTTGCAAGAAAGAGGGGAAGTCTTAAAGCTCCTCAAAATTTAGGGATTGGCTAATTTTGACAATGCACAGGTTGTTCATAGTGCCCAAGTTGATATCCATGGTGGATTCATTTAACATGGTTAAAGTCTCAAGAATAATATATTTGTAGATAGAAGAATCTAGTGCACCAAGATAGGTGAGAATGGAAACATCATCCTAACACTAAATGATATTAATGGTAGGAGAGTCATCTCCTATCATCTCAAGGTGGGTCAGAAGAATGGTTATGATCACCCCCTCCTTTTGATAAGTTAGAGGTCCAAGGCTAATTATGTTGATGAAAAAAAAATTAAGGGGTATGATGTCCGAATCCTCAGCTATCGATGGTGGGGTGGATGGTGAAGATGGGATTTCTTTGTTAATGATGGTAATGGGAGGTGGGTTGGTTTGTTGTTTGGGTGGAATGGAATTGAGGCCATGATTTTTTTGAGGTTTTTAGGTTTTGATTAAAAGTAACTCATGTAGCCCGTGTTCATACCAACCTAGACCAAATCCCTTCCAAGCAAACCTATAATGGTATATCTGCATAAAGTCTAGTTTGTCTAGGTAGGAGAAGTTGGAGGTGAATGGTCAAGGTGAAAAAGAGATGGTGGAAGTGTCAAGGGGTTTATCAAGTCCCCCATAGATGAAATTGGCTCAACAAGTTATGGGTTCAAAAGGAATAATGGTTCTAATATTGGGGTCATGACCAAGTTGTTGGTCAAGATTCCCATACTCTTGAAGAGTAGGAAAGGTGTCTAATGTTAGAAGGTGATACTCCCCCAATGAAAGATGATTTAAGGTTGATTATAAAGGATTCATTATGGGGATTTGGGTGGAAGGGATAGAAGAAGTAGTGGATTCTTCATTGGTAAATGAGGATGGGGTTTCATCTTTGACTGATAAATTTTTGTTGGATAGGGGAAGGAGAACATCATTGAGTCAGTATGTCATGTTGCATGATGTGAAAGGGATTGGGTCAGTTTGTATGGTAAAAACTTGACCCTCACTCTCAAGTTTGATGCACTAATGTAGGGTAGATGGCACACAACCCATGGAATGAATCCAAGGGCACCCCAAAAAGACATTACACTAAAATGTTCCTTCCACTACATAGAAGAGTTTAAGAAGTGTGCAACATCCTAGGTGAAAGTGAAGGACAATAGTTCATAAAGTCATGATCATGGTATCAGTGAATGATTAGAGGCTATTGATGTTTCTAACATATTTTTTTAAGGTAATTTGAGTTAGTTGTAGGCATGGGAGGAGATGATATTAATACTAGCTCCTCCATCAATCATAACCCTCTTGATGTGGGTCTGGTTGATATAAGCGGTAATGAATAGAAGAGGATCTGGGTCATTTTGATGGATGGAAGGTATTTTTGAATTCTTGAATGTAACATAGTTGGAAATGTGAAGATCTCTAAAAAAGGATGCTAAAGGTTGAGCTTCTTCCAGCCTAACCTCTATAGATTGCAGAGCCTCTATCATTTCTTTGTAATGATGGGGTGAGGTATTGATGAGTTAATACAAACTCATCTTCATCAGTATTTGGTGAAGCTATTTTATAACTACTCATTGGATTGATTTAGATGGATTAGAGTAAGAGGTTCCCATGATTGACACTTTAGGCTTAGTTGAAGGTAGGGGTGCTTGGTGTTGGCCAGGTGATTGGGTGGTAAAAGAGGGATATGTCCATGGAATGAACACCTTGGATTTTGCCTTGTCCTTGGGTTGATATTGTGATTGTGTGACCACATGGATGGTATGGATTAGGGGAGGAGTTAGGTTGGATGATTGCTTTGGTTCCTCTTCACTTAGAGGTGAGAGTGGAGGAGTAGGTAGGTGCTAGTCGATGATTGTTGGTTATTGGATTGGTGTCAAGTTCACAAGAGGCTCATCTAATAATAATTCATCCTCATGATATAGTTGATGGGATATCACTTGGAGATATTTGTAATTATTTGTGTTATACCCAAGTGTCTTATGGTATGAACATACTAATTTTTCAGTGTACCAAGATAATTTAGGAGTATGTGGGTCAGATGGTCTAATAGGTGGTAAGGTTAGATAAGATGCCTACAATAGAGTTTGTAGGATGGTTGAGTAAGACTCAAGTAATGGTGTTAGAGGTGTGGAGGGCTTATGTTTGGTAGTTGAGGTGGAATCCATTTTAGGAGTGGGTTTGGTGGTAGAGGTTTTGGGTAAATGAGCATTCTTAGTGGATGGTTTCAGATTTGGTAGAGAGGTTGAGGGTTTAGGATTAGAATATTTTGGGGTAGACATTTGGTGGATAAGCAATTTGTTTATAGATGTTTGGGAGATAGGAGGTATGTCCATGGGCGGCTTGGTGAAAATAGGTATGGACTAAACTAAGAGTGATGGTGTAACCAAAATTAGTGGTTGTATTTTGATTGGGATGGTTGGTTTTGCAATTAAGGTAGAGGGATGAGGTCCCAAAATAGAGGGAAAAGTGGAAAGGGGAGGTAGAGTTTTGGTCTTGAGTCTTTAGGTGGATTTACCTTCTTTATTGGCTTAGCTTAGGGTTTGTTTGATAGGTTTAGTGGGCTTAGATCTAACTTTACTAACAAGTGAGTAATGCTGTGAGTAGGCAATATGCCAAGGTTCTTGGTGGGTTTACTTGGGATGGTAGGGGGTAATTTGATAACTTTGGGTGAGTTTGGTTCTAATGGTGTTGCTATAGTTTGATGGGTAGAAGTTTTTGATGGTTGAATTGTGGTGATAGTGGAATTGATAGTGGAAAGGGTGGGTTATTTTGATGGTGAAGGCTCCTACTTGGTTCTATATGGGAGCCTGAGCTGTTGCCAAAAGGTGGCCTGGTCTAGGTTAGGGTTGGATATGAATTTTATGTTTTTAACTAGTCTAGAAAAAGGCTTATAGATGGGTCTAAATCCCTCAGTAGTTTATTCAAAGGATAGACCTAGGGGTTGAGGGGGAGGAATGATTACCTCATACTTTTCTTGATAAAGAGGTTCTAATATCTGAGAAGTTAACTCTTTGATGGGAGGTGTAGGCAAAGTAGTTTCTTCCTTAAGAGTAATTGCTTAAGGAAGAGTGGATTGTTGTATGATAGAGGAAAATGATGAAGTGGTAATGGCTTCCTCCTCTGATGTGCATATCAAAATAGAAGTTGGTGACTCAACTACCTTAATAAGTGTAGTAGGGGAAGAGGTAATTTGATCAATAGTTTAAGAGGAATCAAATTGCTATGGAGGTTTAATCAGAGGGAGTTATATAGGATTGGATTTTAACAATTTATTTAAGATCAAAGCATATGAATCTCCAAGTGGAGTAAATTATTTTTGGGAGTTGTGGTTTGGATTCTTGGTATTTTGATTGGAAGAGTTGAAGGAGTTAGATTGGTTGACAACGGGTGGAGGGGCGGTCTTAAGGACAACCGCATTTGTGGTTACCTTATTTTTGGGGTTAGTGTTGGTTTGGTTATTGGGTTTAGAGTAAGAAACCTCATTTGATTTGAAGCTAGAATTCTTGTTTCTCAATTTCAACTTCCCCTCATCAATGGCCATGTTTTCTAGTTTTTATGCCATGGTAAAAGCCTCGTCAAAGGTTTTGAAGCTCTGAATCCACAAAGTAGAGGAGATGTGTTTGGCACAAGCCTAGGCAAAGTGTTTAATCAGCTTGGGTTGGGGTAGAGATTAAGAGAGTTGGTTTATCAAACTTCTCTAATAGGATATGATGTCAGCAATGGATTCATCATCAAATTTCCAAATGGAGTAGAGGTCAGTGATGGAGACTTTCTTAGAGATGTTTATAAAAAAGTGATCTAAGAAAATTTGGGTAGTTGGGAAAAATAAAAGAGGGAGTGATTTGTAATAACATTGTAATAATCTAGTGTCAGACCTGATAGATACATGGGGAAGGTACAAATAAGGAGAGAATCATCATAGGTAATCATATAACATGAATGCCTAAATGCTCTTCGGTGTTATTAAGGGTCTTCCTTACTCTAAAACTTCAAAAACTTCAAAAATTCTCATTGAGGAGGGTATGGTCAAATGAGGATAGATGGGTGAATTGGTTCATTATAGATTTGGTCATATGAAAAAATATTATGAGATCCATAAATAGATGACTCTAGAGTAGTCATTTTGTCTATTAAAATTTTGATAAGGTCAGTTTGGGGTTGTGCACCCCCATAGTTTAAGGTATATTATATTGGGTTTAGGTAAGTGTGACATATGTATAGTTGGTGGGGGGTTGAGAGGATATCATATGTTGGTATGTGGATATGGGTGGTTGGGATGATGTCACAAATGAATACATAGAGATAGGTGGTGGGTTGAAGGTAGAGGTATGTACTCTTGTGGGTTAGGGATGTAGCTCAGGTTTGGTGCGATGGGTACCTGTTGAGAGATTAACATAGGTTAGGAAAGAGGCATAGTTGGGTTAGTAGATAAAGGGTAGGTGGTAACTTTGGTATTGATAGGTGGAAGGGTGGAAGGTATGGGAACCACCAAGCTCTGAAATGGAGTAGAGGTAGGTAGGTTAAAAACATAAGGATTGGTGGTGGCACTAATCGGGTGTAATCCTAAGATAAGGGAAGTACTGGTGCTCAAAGGTTGTGTTGCTCCTATGCTAGGAGGGTTATTAGTTGGGGAAGAAGGTGTTTAGGTGTTTCTTGGTTAAGTGGGTTAGTTTTGGATGGTGGTATTAGTAGGATTATGGGTAGAAGATGATGTTTGGGTGACTAGAGGTTGAGTGGAGATGGTTACAACATAAGCATCACCCATAAGGTGGGATGGCATGATGTAGGGTAGGTAAATAGGTAAATCTAAAGCAAGGGTATGGTGAGATATGGTGTTAAGGTAATGTTGGAGGGTTATGGGGTTGTTATCCAAAAAGGTGGCAAAGTCTACATCAACTTGGGAAATTGTTTGAGAGATGGTAGGACTCCCAGAAGGATGAGGTGAACTCTCTACATATAAGATGTACTCTATGGATGAGGGATAAGATGAATATGGGTGATTAGGAGGTGGGTCTTGACTTGCTTGGTTTCTTAGTTATTGCCTAGTTAAAACCATGCAGATATAAAAAGGAGTAAGATACAAGCAATCTCACAACTCAAATAAAGAGAAGATAAGAAAAAGTCAAGGAAACAAAACACACACTAAAGCACATTAAATCGTAAGGTTCTTTTTAGTCTCTCTTATGGCTTATGCCTTTAGATTTAAGAATCATGTGACTAAAATTGGCTTGTAGAGTGGGTAATAAAAAAGAAGTTTATGGTTGGTTTCAAGTTGTGTTTAGGCTCTCAAATGGATTTGTATTGGAATTAGTACATGGATTGATATTGGGGCCCACCCCCTCATTTCACACACCATAGTGATAAGGGTGTTAGGTGCTTAGCCAAGATATACTGATTGCCATAGTTTATACTCAATTAAAGAGTTGAGTTGGTTCTCCCCTTGGTGATGAAATCCAAATAAGATAGCCAAGAAAGGTTACTACTAGGTAGTGAAATCTCAGTCGGGCCTCATGTCAATGTTTGATGTTTGATTAGATGTAAGTGATTTGGTCTTATGTGTGTGATAAGAGTGAAGCTATGATTAATTCACTTGATTAATTAACCTATGTGAGATAAAATAAGTAAGAAAATAATGTATGAAGTTACTATTAGGCCCAAAATGATTTTTTTTATTTCATTATATGAGCAAGAAGAAGAAGCACCTAGATGCAACTATGAAGCCAAGAAAAAACTCAAGGGTCCCATTGGGCGTGCCATAATGTTTTAGAGAAATTTCATTTATATTCTTTGGATGGAAGAGAAAAGAATATTGAGAAGGGTATGGTAGAAAAAATGATATGTTGTACTCGTGTTTGATCCAGATGGCTATAGATACTCGTCTTTGGTTTGGAAAGAATAACCTATAGATAATAAAGCATTGAAAAGAATGGTTGATTAGTTAGATAGTAGGGTGGATTGCCTAGCAAGCTAGATCTAAGAAGCACAAGATTCCTTAGAGGCTTTCAATCGATACTTTTAAATGATCAAGTTGTAAAAGTGAAAGATAAAGTACTCTCATATATCACAAAATATATTGAAATGAAATATAAGAAGTGCTCGATAAATGAATAGGTGAATTTGACTAATTATAACAATAAATAGATTGATATTAATGCTAAATGAATTAGGTATGGTAAAAAAATAGGGAAATGTTCTATGATCAGGTAGATGATTTGAAAGTTAGATTTGGTTAAGGTCTAGTGGGTGAAAATAACTTGCTATCTATCTGTCATATAGTGACCATCAACAATCAGGGCGACCCTCGATGGTTACTATGGGTTCTGGGTATGTTCAATAAGTTTGATTTGATGAGGTTACATAATGGAAATATAAGAGATGGGTTTGGGTTGGGTTGGGTTGATTGAAAATTAGAAACAAAGTAACTAATTTGCTGAAAATAGATACTTAGCTTGTTGGTTGTTGAACTAAAAAATGGTTAAAGGATTTGTTGGTGAAACTTGGAGTAATTTCAATAGATTAACGATGCTTGTCTATTGGCCAATGCGTGATATCACTTTAGATCTTTGTCACACTTGCTAGTTCACTAGTTCGCTATAAGAACACCTATAAAAATAAGTGATGATGCAAGAGGCTCTAGATCTGGATGCAGATGGTTGATTGATTCTAAATATAAATCCCTTTCACCTTCTCCTCCTCTCTTTTTATAGGATGGAAGGAGAGGAAAAAAATAGGTTAACAAGAGTCTCAATAAGTAGTTCAATTTTAGCTCTTACAAGCATTAGCTCACACAAAATTAGATGAGTTAAATAGAAAAATTCAAGCTAGAGTTGATAAGAGTTTGATTATTTAGGTGATGGGAACCTGATCATCAGCGGTTAGTGCTAATCGTCAACAGTTAGGGTGATCATCAATAGTCGAGGGTCAAAGGTAAAGTTTGGTAAAAAGCTTTAGTTAGTTGGTTAGCTAGTCAACTAACTTGGCTTAGTTATATGGTTAAAGGGTTGTAGGATGGTTCCTAGGGGTCTCAAGGTGGTTTAGGATTATTTCAACATTTAGAACCATTGTGTGTAGTTTTCTAGTGTCTATAGTTCCTAAATTAAAGATGAACAACACAAAAGAAATGGGAGAAGAGAAGAAAAGGAAGGGGTTGACCAAGCTGACTCTAGATGTACAAGACAAGTGGATGATGCCTACATAGTTCCATAGATGCATGTTCCAGTATGAACATCATGCCAAATGTAGTTCTCCTAAGAGTGGGATAGAAGAAAATGTGATGACTAGAAAAACCTGATTACTGTTGTAGAATAAAAAGGAAGAGATGGGATCAAAAAAAT
The DNA here is from genome assembly GCA_037957365.1 of Torreya grandis. Classification (NCBI taxonomy): domain Eukaryota; kingdom Viridiplantae; phylum Streptophyta; class Pinopsida; order Cupressales; family Taxaceae; genus Torreya; species Torreya grandis. The sequence goes on along the minus strand of JARHVA010004373.1, from coordinate 189,197 downwards.
GGTGGAGTGTACAAATTAGAATGGGTTTGAAAAATGGCAAGTGTGTGAGATAAGATACTTTCAAAATGGCAAGAGCATGAGATAAGATACTTGTAAAATGACAAGAGCATGATGATGATTACTTGTAAAATGGAAAGATCATGAGGATCAAAATGTACAAAATCATAAGATAATGTTTTTGTTATTTTGTGGATCAATTTCTAATGTTTTTGGTGTTTTTAAGATAAAATATGTACAAAGGGGAACCAAATAATCTAGGAGATGTGCATCCAAGAGTAGAAGTTCTAATAACAACTAAGCCAACTGTAATGACAGTCATGGATATAAAAAATATACTAGGGAACTAACTACGAACTCCAATAACAACTAAAGCTAGAAATAACAATTGAAGCTCATAAATTGGTGAGAGAAAGGATCTTGAGGAGGAAATAATGCCCGCTAAGAAATAAAATAATAATAAAATAGTGTGTAGTAGTAGATAAATTTTGAAAAACCATATAATAGGTAAAGATCCTGAGCTAAAGATGAATTTGTGTTCACTCATCTATAGAAGAAGCTACAAAATACTATCATTATTGATCTACTTTATAAAACTAACATTGAATCGATCATAATGCCAATGATTTGTAATCAAAATCATAATTATTCAAGGGATAAAATTGTTCAGGTTACAACAAGCCTAAGACATAACAAAGAATGTGTTTCTCAAAGAGAATGGTCTAGAATGAATGGAGTCCAAAAGATGGTACATGGTGGGATAAAACATGTTCAGAATGCCAATAGTCCAAAATCCTTCACTATCTAAAGTCATGAAAGTAATAAGGTTCTCCAAGAGAACGATCCAGGGTAGGCTAAAAGAATATGGTCCATGAAATGGATGGTCTAGGATAAAATGATAAAATACTTTAGCATAAGTTACCCTTAAGTAAGGGGTCTTGTAGACAATGGTTTGAAGCTGTCAAGTGTAGAATCTCTTCAGGTGTATAATATTCATGGGATTTTAAAATTCTTCACCATTTGGTTTAGCCAATCAATATGCCTCTGATCCATAATTCATCGTGATAACATATGGTCCCAAACAATTAGGTTGGAACTTACCTTTTTTCTTATGCTTCGTATTTATGTTCTTTTGGTTCTCTTTTAAGACCAAATCACCAATCTCAAACTCTTGAGGGAGAATGCACTTGTTTAGCTTCTCCATAATCTGTTATGATAGGATTGAAATTTTTTGAGGGTGGACAAACACTAACCATCAAGAAGTTATAGTTCTTGCAACATTGAGACTTTATATTATTCATCATCTTTAATATGCTCCAAAGATACTCATAATGAAGGTAACTCGATCTCAATTGAGATAATACCTTCTGTGCCATAAACAAGGGAGTATGGAGTGGCTCTTATGGGGGTTTTATGACTAGTTCAGTAAGCCCATAGGGCAAGAAAGATTTGCAAGTGCCAATTATGGCCATCATCATTGACAATCTTCTTTAAAATGGATACAATGGTTTTGTTTGATGCCTTAGCTTGTCCATTGCCTTGTGGGTTATATGGCATGGATTTTTTGTGCTTGATTTTGAATTTTGGAAAAAGGTATTTTACATCTCTATTTATAAAGGATTTTCCATTATCAGATATAATGCATGCTGGGATGCCATATCAATAGATGATATGCTAATGATTGAATTTGGATATCTATTTTTTGATGTCATAAGTGAGAGGAATGGCCTCAATCCACTTGATAAAGTACTTGGTAGTAGTTAAAATGTGTTTATGGCCATCTGAAGATATTGGGTTTATTTTCTCGATGAGATCGAGGCCCAAAGTAGAGAATGACCATGGTGTTGTAATCGATTATAGCGGTAAAGAGGGTGCATGTATCAAATTTCCATGTTGTTGACAAGGAATACACTTCCTCACATAATTGCAAGCATTGGTCTCCATCTTTGGCCAATACTAGCTCATTCTGAGGAGCTTCTTTGCTAAGACTACACCATTTGTGTGGGCCCCACACATTCCTTTATGAACCTCCTTTAACACTAGCTTGGATTCTCCTGAAGATAAACAATAGAGTAGCATTCCATCATAGATTTTGAGATAAATCATGTTTCCAAGGAGGGTATAATGGGTTAGACAGTGATGGAATAGTTTCTATTGGTTATTGGATATGTCAGGTGGAAAAATGTGATCATGGAAGTAATTATAAAAGGCTTGATACCAAGGTAGTTTAGGTGGGGGATTGGGACCAACAATGATGCATACCCTTTCTAAATCTGGCATAATATGTGTAGGTTATAGAATATTCTCAATCAAAAATTGATACTATTTAGATCTACCATCAATGTGTATCATTGACCCAATCATTGCCATTACATCAATAGATCTGTTGTTGGCCCTTAGTACTTGTTCAAACTATAGAGATTTAAAATTAAGCTTGAGATTATCCATGATTTGATTGTAAGGAATAAGCTTGTCATCTTATTATTGGTATAATGAAAATTAATGTGAAACACTTTGGGAATCAAATACCCTTATAGTGTAATGAACAATATGTTGGCTCTAGATCCATAAGAAGTGAAGTAACCATCAAAATAAAGCTTTCCTTTCTCAAGTTCATGCTGCACTTCTTCTACTATCATGATAGAATCATCTGAAAAGTTGAATCTAAGTGGTTGAGTGTCTATAATAGGGGCCTCTACAAGTCAATCAATAATAACTTTCCCCTTGATAGCTTTATGACTTTGATACTCAAAATCAAATTCACTTAGGAACATGACCCATTTATCCATACATCCCATGAGAGCTGCTTTGGATAATAAAAAACTTGAGAGGATCCACCTTGGTGATGACAATTATTTTATTGTTCAACATATAATGTCATAACTTTTGAGAAGAAAACACCATGGCTAAACATGCATTCTCAACATGCATATAATTATGTTCATAATCCACCAATATATGGCTTAAATAAGAGAATGCATGTTCTTTACCTTGATTATCATGTTGGGTCAAAAGTGCCCCCAGTGAATGCTTATTTGCTGATATGTAAAGAAGCAGTGGTTATCCAGGTGTTAGTGGTCTCAAAACTGGTGGGTTGGCCAAATATGTCTTGAGATTTACAAATGCTAATTAATAGCCTTCACCCCATTGAAACATGACCCCATTCTTTAATACATGGGTAAATGGGTGGCATGTATCTACCAATTGAGAAATGAACCTATGAATTGACTGGATCTTTTCTTGCAGGCTTCAAAGTTATTTAAGATTTGAAGGTGGAGGCATTTCAACAATGGACTTAACCTTAGTAGGGTTGACCTCGATACCTCTTTTTGATATAATAAAACCTATCAATTTCCCTAAAGTGATTCTAAAGACACACTTCTTAGGATTCAAGCAAACTTTATATTCATGAAGGCTCTCAAATATTTTTTGTAGAACATTAGGATAACACGTGCTCTTGATTTTGCTAGTATGTCATCAGCATAGTCCTAAAAAATGTCATGAATCATGTCATGGAAGATCAAACTCATGGTATTATGATATGTGGCTCTAGCATTCTTCAAGCCAAATGACATGACTTGGTAACAGAATGTTCCTCAAAGAGTGTTGAATGTAGTCATGTTTTGATCTTCTTAGGTTATCTTGATATGATTGTATCCAAAAAATCCATCCATGAGGGACAACATCTCATACCCAGTAGTAGAATTGATGATCATGTCGATGTTGGGTAGATAAAAATAATCTTTTCGGCATGTTTTATTGATGTCTCTTAAATATATATAAAGATATATGCCCTGTGGCTTCTTCCTGACTAGAACTATGTTAGATATCCATTTAGAATAGTCCAATAGTCTAATGAAGCCTACTCCCAATAATTTCTCTAATTTGGCTTTTACCAAGAGGGCAATGCGTGGATGCATATTTATGAATTTTTGCTTAATTAGTTTGGCATTTTAATGAAAAACAAGGTGATGCACTACTAAGTGTGGGTCTGATCCTAACATGTATGAATATGCCCATGCAAAAATATCTCTAAAATCCATCAAAATGGATATAATATGTTCACGTTCTACTTCAATAAGGGAAGTTCTAAGATAAATAATTTTGGGATCATTGTATGTTCTAAAATTCACTTCATCTATGTTCTCTATAAGCAACGTGGATCTATTTTCAAGAATAGTAGGCAAGGTGTGATCATGATCATCTTCTACTACTATAGTTTCTTGATTTTCCTCTGAGAACTCTAGATAATGTGATGAATTTAAATTTGCCATCTTAGGTAATGGCTAAGTAGCAAAAACCTCTATAAACTTAAGACTGAAACACTCAAAAAGTTGTTTTTCTGAAGAGATGCTTGTGCTGGATATGGAGCTGGGACTTGATGGACCTTCTACATCCTAAGGGGATGAGCAAACTTTCCTACTTGAGAGTGCTTGAAACAAGTTTTCACATAAGGGCTTATTGTTTTCTTTACTTTTTCCCTAATCAACATGTGCCTTAAAGAGGTTTTCACCTAAAGATATTAATGTTTTATCTTTATTGTGACCAATAAATTTTACATGCTCTCCAAAGTAAGTAGAAGGATCTAACAAAAATCAAATCCTTGTTTGTGATCACCAATGAGCAATCCATATCTTAGGCCCATGTAATTTGAAATTGATTCTTCATTCTAAAACAAATCAAGGTGTATGATTGAATTTTGTTGGTCCCAATCAATGCGTTCAGGATGGCTAAGGCATAGGGAATAATGAGGTTATACTTTAGTAAGGGAAGATCCAATAGTGGAATGGGTTCTTGTCTCAGGATGAGAAGCTCTAATATTATAATCAAGTGTGATGGTCATGATAACATTTTGGTTAAATAAATCTGAGTCAATGAGCTCATTAAAAATGCTATAATGGGATACTACATCATTTCCAAGAGTTTTGTCTCTAGTATATTGGTAATAATCACATTCTAAAGTCATGAGGTCACCCCTAGGTGGTATAAATTTGAGACCATGATTTAAATTGGGTACTCCAACTAATAATGGTTCTAGGATTCTTTGTGCTCATAGGCCAAGGACACTTCCTATATAATCAATATGATCCATGATTTGATTAGGGATAGGATAATTTAGATTCTAAAAGTAATAAACAAGGCCTTTATAATATAACCAATCTCCTATAAAAGTCTCTCGATATTTCTTTGGTGAAGTAGCAAGTACAAATACCACATGTGGTTTTTGCTATTCTTTCTTTAGTTGTCAGATCAAGGTGAATCTATTTGGGCTCTTGGATGGTTTGGGTTTACCAAATGTTTATGGAAACTTTGGAAATGTTACAACATGGAAGGAATCCTTTAGACGGTATGTGAAAATTCCCACATCTTCAATAACAACCTATTTTGCAAGAGTTGTAGGAAATGGATCAACCAAAGTGGAAGCAAGATCACTAGGGTTGATATAATTGGATGGAGGTAGATGTGAAACTATCTCCTTATTCTTATTTACAACAAATTTAAAACTAAGACAATAGTTATAATTTTAATACTCAGCCTCAAGATGTTTGTAGTACTGATAAGGTTGTTGATCGATAGGAATAGTAACCTCAATCCCATCATGGAAAAACTTAAGGCACTAGTGCAAGGTAGATGAAATGGCCTAAAATTTATATATCTAAGGATGACCAAGAAGTATGTTGTAAGGTAATTCAATGTCCATAATATGAATCAATATGTTGTGGGAAACAAACCCAACAATGATCGATAAAAAAATAGTACTGGAAGACTACCTCTCGGCATTGTCATAAGCCTTTATTGTGATCATCTCTAGCTAGATGTCCTTTATAATGTAGCCCAATCTCTATACCAGTTCGAGGGACACTATGTTCAGCCCTGAAACATTGCCTATAAGAACATGCTTAATATTATGATTTTCAATAATTACCTTAATACACAATGGGTTGTATGGCTTAGTCTTAGGGTGGACATGTCTTTTTGATCAAATGTAAGCTAACAAAATGAAGACAAATATCCAATTAGTGTTTGGAACTATTCAATATTTATATATCTAGGAACAATTGATTCTTATACAAGGCTATTCATAATAGTTCTATAGACTTTAGATGTATGTAAGAGATCCAAAATAGAAATATGTGCAGGGGTTTTACTTAGTTGGTCTGATAGACTATAAGGTCTCTCAACATTAGGATGAGATGGATTGGCTTTGGCTAGCACAATATTAGGATTTGGAATCAAAGGCACAATTTTCACATTAGGTTCTATGGAAGAAGATGGTAAAGGTCCTAGGAGAGTAACTCATGAACATCTAGTTATGAGTGCACAACCTAGAGGTAGAAAGGAGCTAGTATAATTAGAAGACAAAGGCGAAGGGCCTTATAAGGTGACTCATAGGCATCTAGTTGCATTGCTGCAATTTTGAGTTGATGAGGAGCCATTGTACTTAGAAGAAGGATGTTTTCCATAAATAATAACTCATGCAAATGAAGTCACAATATAATTGTGCAAAATAACTAGAAGAAGAGGGTGTTGTCCCTATAATAATGGGTTTCATACTATAAAGAGCATGAGAAGGTTCACAATATTTGATAGTAATAGTGGTAATGTGGGTTGTAAAAATGCATCCTATGGTATTTTTATAATTGTAAGGCATATTATTGTAACCCAAGTTGTTAGCATGGGTATTATGATCCTGATTATGATCATGTTGATTATGATTTTGACCCTAATTTTGGTTTTGATTTGACCTCTGATTCTGTCCTTGGTTCTATTGGTTATTTATTGGTGGTGGTCAATTGTGTTGAGGAAATGGAGTTTGGTAGATTACCATATCCTGATTAGTGCCTTGTGGGGCTAATTTGATCTCAACTTCACCACTCTCAATTAGATATTCAATAAGGTGCCATAATTGGACACACCAATATGCACCATGGCCAATAACATGATGGAAGTTGCACCATTCATTCTCCTTATGCCAATATAGTTTTAGTTGATCTTAAGGAAATGGATTTGGAAGTGGTCATACAATCAGGTTAGCTACTATGAAGTTTTGAAATAATGTTTCAACAAGTTCTCCCAATTTTTTGAAGACTCTATATTAATTTTGAAATGTCCTCCTTGGAGGTTGTATTTATAAATTAGGTGGTATATTAGGTGAAGCCATTTGTACATTTGGGGCCAATGGGGCCTACACCATTTGTACGTGTCTTATTTTAGGCACACCATTTCTAACCATGATCTTGTTCTTGTTTAAACCCTTAGGTTTCTCTTGTATAACTATTTGACTAGAAGATGGGGTCTGATTTGACATTTGACCCTATGCATAAATATTGATAAGGACTTTTGCAATAAGACCTTTCTCAATCTGAACACCCTTGTATATGATATCTTCAAAAGTATTTACACATATAAGCCATAGATTGTGTGCCACTTTAGGGTGTAGGTTTTGTGAAAATATGTCTACCAATTGTTTGACTGGTAAATTATGTTGAAAATGACCTACTAATGCTCTCCATATCTGTAAGTATGTAGTGTAACTTTATCCATCACGTTGTTTGGATTTGTACAATTCAAAAATGGTCAATTCATGTTTGATATTGTATGAGAAATGGTTGATGAACTTTTTAGATAAACCATTCCAATCCACAATCGATCCTTTGGGTAACTTGAGTATCCAATCTAAAGCTTGTCCTACTAAACTTCATTTAAACATTCAAAGTACGAACACGCTACTATAAGCAACCTCTTGGCATAATACAAAAAATTCTTGAATGTGTTCATGTGGGTCACCCTTTCCTTTGTATTTGTCAAACTTGGGTGCCTTGAAATGAGGTAGAAAAGGGACTTGGAGAATAGATAAATGAAATGGATATGGACATATCTCATCAAATTTGCACTTTTTGATCCCATTTCCAGTCTCCAAATGTGACATAATCTATTTCATGGAGTTCCACTCTTGCATGTTTGGTGTATTTATGGGTGAAACATAATTCTATTGGGGTGGAATGTGCCCTTATTGTTATTTTTGGGGTGGTATGTACCCATTTTATTTTTTTTGGGGTTGAATGTGCCCATGTTATTGCTATTGGGATGGTATGTGCCCCTATTATTGCTATTCAGGTGGTATGTAGCCCTGTTGCATAGATTTGGTAGAGATGTACACCTTACAATACTTGACTTGGTTTTGGTTCACTCTTTGAGTCAAGTAGATATATGGTCATTTCCTATGAATCTGTTACCTCAAATTAATCATGTTTTATTGATTTTGGGGAGTTCTTTGTCAGTTCACCATTGTACGTGTTGGCTAAGATGAACTAGTCAAATTATTTTGTATGATTTCTTCAATACATACTGAATGTTTGGGTCTTTGAATTTTCAAAGTAAAAAGAGGTTCTTGATGATTAAAAAATGTGTGCTCCATGTATAGTGGAATATGTTGTGGAACCTCTTTAGATTTGGGTTGTTCTATTGAGATATCTTGATCTATCATGGTTGTGTTCTCAACTAGATTTTATGTTGTTTCAACCACATTTCCTTATTATTTTGAAGTGTCATAGTGGATTGATGTATCTACTAAAGAGTATATCAAATATATGATAAATTGGTCTACATATCATTGACTTATTTTCTTAATCTTGTTTATAAGATCTTGATCATTTAGTTTTGACTTTATAAGTATTTATTTACCTTTGCTAGAAGAAGGTATGTTTGTTTTCACAATGTTTGTGAAAACTTGTTCTTGATGTTGTTCTCCTTCTCTAACTAAGGTGTGTAATTGTTTCATGGGAAAATCTAAGGGTAGTCTAGCACTATATTCTATCAACCTTAGAAGGGTTTCATCTTTATCCTCTTGGGGTTGATATTATACATAATCTTCCTCAGATCCTACTATTATTGGAATTTACTCAAATACCATTGAATTATCTTGAGCATTATAATAATGCTCTTCCTCATAGCTAGGGCCATAAGGGACCTCACTATGAGTGTACCTTTAAGTCATGTCTAAAAAGGTTTCTCTCTATGTTTGACTAGACTTGGAAATATTTTGCAAATGTTTGAATAAGGTATGTGTTTTGATCCTTTCTAAATAAGTATCTAGATACCAAAGAGACTATAATAGGGAGGGTGGCGTGGTACCAAACATAATCACAAGAATTATGTTCATGAATTTACTTAACCTTAGGTAATGTTGAAATTATATGAATTGGAAGAGGGTATAATAACTCAAAAATCCTAGAGTGTAGCTAGTACACTAAAACATAGACTTTTGAGATGCGTTAGTATCATAAAAACTAGTTCATATTCAATGAGTTGCTACTAGGAAACTAGAATAAATCCCTTCAGATTAAGAAGGAGATAATATAAGCCAATAAACTCATGATGTGGGAACATGTAAGAATTCCTAGGTATAAAACTAGAACCAAATGAGAAGCACAACATTGCCACATGGTAATAGGAATGGTGGTATAAAATATGTTCTAGAACTTGGAGTGTGAGTGATACACTTAATGACCCAAGTTCATAATGGTGAGATATATGATGAGTCTATAAATGGATTTCAATCCAAATGGGAAATTAAACCCAAGTTCCCTCAAGTCAAGTATACATGGTGAACCCAATTAACACATCAACCTTATTAACTTAGAAAGGTGCAATTTCAAATTTGAACTATCAATGAAGGACTTAAAGAGCATTAGAAAAAGGTTTAGACTCAAATGGGTAGCATAACTACACCAATTAAATGACATGACACAATGTTTAAGATGACAAATTTGAACAAGGAAAAGATTGATTTTCACTTGGAAAACGTAATGCCTCCTTGTTCAAAAAATTGGTGGAAAATGTGTTTTGGTTTTAATGTTTGTTTACAAATAAGTTTTGAATCCAATAAAGGACCAAGTAAGTTAATACCAAAATATAAATGCAACTAATTATTCATCTAAAGCCCTAAATTGACAATGTTTGTTTTGTATTGTTGAAGTCCTTCTATATAGGTATACTTGGAAGGAAATAAAATTTTCATCCAAAATAGAAGTACATTAATTAGTAGGGTATTTTACACCCACCTTCTTCTAAGTGACAATATGATGACATGGAATTTTGGGTACACCCATGCATCAACAATACTCTGTGGTAAGTGGGGCTTTCTAAAACTTACAAGTTATGACCATCTAGATGGTCCCAAGTGTGGCTAATGTAAGGGATGTAACATGTCAATTGGATCCATGTCAAATAACTTTTTGTGAAAAGGTCTAGTTCTTTTCACAACCACTACATCCATCAATTACTTAATATAGTATGATGTCCTAAATGATCGTACATTCCAGGTAGGCTTGCCACTAATGGATATGGTTTAACCACTTAAACCACCATCCCAGTGGGGAAATCCCAATTTATATACCCCCCATGGAGAGGGGTTGAAGATAATGTCAGGAGATGAAGCCCCAGGTCAAAGCTTCCCTAAAGAACTTGTGGGAGGTAATGACATCCCCCTCAAAAGCTAAAAACCATGAAATAAAATCGAAGTAAAAAGGCTTTATGGTTGTGTTTAGATCACCCAAACCATATGGGTTTTTGGGAGAGCCTATTCAACTTCCTTTTAACACCTTGGACAAAGGCACATTTTATAATGAAAAGGTGCTTTTGATCACTTGAGTTACCTATAGGGGATGGGGGGAGAGCATACATGCACCATTCTTCTTACTCAAACAATCTAATAAAGCAAGTGATATATGACTTATACAAAATAAAAATCTTTTGAAAAGATTATAATTTGGAAGTGAGCTTGGTTTTAAGCACCAAATTGAAGTGTTTGGTGATGTTATTTGGCCCCTTGGCCTTAGTTTGCAAAAAAATTTGAAAAATGATCACAAAACATTCAAAATAAACATGCAATTTTTATTTTAAACACCAAAGGGAAGGTTAATAAATTTTTTAAAACACCAAATGGAAGTTTAAAATAGTTAGTTGTGATAAAAAACCACTTCTCCATACAAGTCCTGCACAAAAATTTAGATAGTCTTGTTTAGCTTTGAAGCACTTTTGACTTTGAGATAAGTAATTTTGGAAAACATGCTCTTGGGTCTGTGTTTTTTTGAAAATATAGATACTGATGCTATTAACTATTAATTGATGTCTATTCCGACAAGATCATCATTGGTTGTAACCCAATTGTGGCTAATCGAAAATGATCGATAACGGTCACCTGTGAACTTGAAGGTAAAAATATTATGCTTGAAAATATTTCTCAGCTCACTTATTAGAATAGAAACTCCAAAAGAAAACCTTCTAGATCAAGAAATGTTCAAACCAAAAACTTATGAAATTCAATTTATTAGAAACAAACTTGAATAAAAGCTCTAAAATAGTGTTTGGTGATGTTCTTTGGCCCTTAGCCTTAGTTTGTGATTTTTTTTGGAAAATAATCACAAAAAATTCAAAATAAACATGCAATTTTTATTTTAAACACTAAAGGGAAGGTTCCTTTTTTTTTGAAACACCAAATGGAAGTTTAAAAGAGTTATTTGTGCTAAAAAAACCACCTTTCCATACAGGTCCTGCATAAAAAGTTAGATAGTCTTGTTTAGCTTTGAAGCACTTTTGACTTTGAGACAAGTAACTTTGGAAAACATGCTCTCAGGTTTGTGTTTTTTCAAAAATATAGAGGCTAATGCTGGTCATCATTAACTAGTACTGATTCCTAAAAGAGCATCTCCAATCATAACCTGTTAAGTTGTGGAGCTAAAAGCTTCACTGATGCAGACATGGAGGAGGGTGCAGAAGGGTTGCTGAGTGTCACAGACACCGGCGTTGGTCAGGCCAATCAATGTCGGTAGGACAAGACAGGAGAGCAACTGACGTCGGTCAGAGATCAGCCAGTGTCGATGACCCCCAGGTGGACAGGGACCGGCGTCAGTCGCCTGTGTGGTTCAACTGCGAGTTTATTACGGGTAGTTGGTTGACGAACCAAGTATTTGCATGCTTAGTGCTAATTATAGACTGAGAGCTATGGATCTAATTATTGTACTAGGTGTCTAATTACTGTTTGGATGAGATCTATATAATAGACTCATGGTTGTATTATAAAGTAGTGCTAGGGAGTAAGAGAGCATAATTATAAGCTCCTTCGGTGTGTGAGGTAGAGCAATGGTACGTTCCTCCTAGTGCCACAGTACCAAGTGTGGGTGCTGGATTGGAGAGTCAGCTGGATTCTTCAGGTATGTATGATCTTGGTCATTAGGTGAGCATGGCCCTTATAGAAGATCTACATGGTAAGTAAGATTGTTGATTTGCAAGTGTGTGTGTGTGTGTGCAAGGTCAAGGTTCACAGGTGTGCAGAACCAGTATTGATCTGTAGGTTGGAGATCAGATAGGACAGCAACACAACAGGGAGTAGAATCAGGCAGAATCTACTTGGAGTACAGTGTGTACTCATTGGTATGTACGTGGAGTACATGGAGAGCTAAGAGGAAGGCAAGGCAGTTCCTTCCATAAGTATGGTCTGTTGAATTGCAGGTTCATGGGAGATCTACTTGAAGTACTTTGAGTACTTGTGGAGTGCGTGGAGCACTTGTGGAGTGCATGGAGCACAGGTGTAAGGTGAACACCAACTCTGTGTTTGAGTTGGGTGTTGGGACCTAGTAGAGAGAGCTTTGAGGAGAGAATTACTGTTCACTTGAGGTGTGGGAAACCTCTGAAGAGGTGGTGGAGAAGAAGTGGCATCTTCTTTATTGTATTCTTTTTTGTAAGAGTTATTAATACAAGTTGTGTATTGTCTCTCATATTCTGTGTTATTCTGAATTCTAGTTACTTGTTGAATTTGGTTAATTTCTGCATATTAAGTTGCTTGGTTTGGTAATTAACTGTGTGCTTCTGGTGTTTCGCATCCTGATAAGTGGTATCAGAGCTAAGGTTGCAAGAAGCAGGTTTTGTGTTTGGTTATAGGTCACTCTCAGGGGTTTCTAATTGAGTGGGAGCAAAGCAATGGCAGATGAAAGTAAGCTAAGAATGGAGGAGTTGAAAAGCACAGATGGTCACTTAAGGTCCCATGGAAAGAAAGAGCAGGTAAAAGAATATTGTTGGTTTGTGGAAGATCAACAAGAAGGAACTAAAGAAGCAGATGTTGCAGGTGATGTGGCACAGGATGCTCTGAGAGGTTTCTTGGATAAAGTTGAATCTTGTTTTATAGATTCGATTGCCTCTTTCCATGCAGCCCCAGGTAGAGGAGCTGGTGAGCCTTGCCAAAGAATTGGCAAAGGGAAAGTGAAGCTGAAATTGCAGGCGGCCAACACACATGTGTTGATGAAGGTCATGTAGGTCCCAAGTTTGGAGATATGGCTAATTTCTTTAGAAAGATTAGGTGATGAGAGATGCACAAGAACTCTCACGGCGGGTGTACTTGAATTAGCTGGTGGTAAGAAAATAGGTACTCTTTATCTACTTGTTTATATTACTAATTCTTCTTCTGTTGTGGAGACGTGGCTTCGTAGGCTTGGTCACATGAGCAGGAAGGAGATGCATGTTCTTAAGCGGAAGACAGATATATTTGACAGGCTTAAGAACTGGAAAGCCTTGGTGTTATTGGAGGAGATGGCAGACAAAAACCAGTGGATGGTGCTGGATACTTCTAAGCAGAGCAATTTGGACATGGGTTTTGATTCAAAAGAGCTCGCGAGTAAAAATTCATCACTCACAGGCGAACACAAATACTGGCATTGGTCAGGAGGAACTGGCGTCGAACATATAGGTGCTAATGTGGGTCATGTGCAGACCAAAGCAGGTGATGTCGGGCAAGGTAAGACCGACGTCGGTCAATATGACCGACGTTGGCAGTAGGTAAGACCGACGTCGGTTAGAAGGACTGACATCAGTAATAGGGACACCAACATTGGCAGGTTGGTAGTCAGGGATAGACGCATGGGAATCGACGTCGATCGAATGCAGACTGTGGAGTGAATGAGGTCGGTCTCTGTAACGGATTTTGGGTGGACAGCACGCTATCAAGGAGTCTCAAACACCCATACGGAGGACTGAAGACGTAAGTAGGCCCTCAAATTCATTGTTTCTCTTCTTTATACTCATTGCTGATTGTAGAGCAGGAAGGATCCAGAAAATAGGTGGGAGCATGGCAGGGATATGATGCAGAACCAAACGGGAGTTTTGGTAGGGTTGCCAACCGGTGCGAAAGCACAGAGAGGAATGGATTCCTTAGTTGAAAAATAGAGTGAACGGACACGTGAGACAAAAGACCAGGCATATGGTCTTGAGGAGTTGCAGGACAGTGGTACAGGTTTTGATAGGGGGATGACAGAGCATGACTCTAGTCAATGTCAGGGTAACTACTATGGTTTGTCTTACCAGGTGGATGATGAGTCACGACATCATTCTATTGCTGTATGTGGATGGTATATTTGCTAGCAGGGTTTGTACATACAGGGTTTTGCTGAGCTAAGGGTAAGATTAGTTCAGTGGCATGTCAGGAGGAGTTTGGAGCAGCGAAATTCTTTGACATGGGAGGCATGGAGATCACAGGTTGATTTTGTCTCTAGTGGGAGCTGATGTGAATCAGGTGTTGGCAAGGTTCATTATGCAAGATGTAGAGCTGGAGCACACTAATGGCTGGACAGGTACAGTGTCCAAAATCACATGAGGTCTAGTATATACCTGAGTATTCCCATGCAGTGGGAGCTTTCAGAGAGTTAGGAGCCAATTCGGGGAAGTGGGTTCTCAGGGATTTGAGAGGGACCAGCAGCAGGTATACATGCAAGGTCAGGACTTCACTACATGTGTTTGTAGGTTCGGATGTGGCAGGGTACTTGGATGACAGGTGGTACACCATGGGATGTGTGGTGGTCAGTCTTCAAGTGGGAGCTTGAAGAGGAATACAAACTAGGAAATAGATTAGATGGAGTACAGGTATAGGTACAATGCAGCTATTTATTTCCAAGTGGGAGATTATTAAGTTGTGGAGCTAAAAGCTTCACTGATGCAGACATGGAGGAGGGTGCAAAAGGGTTGCTGAGTGTCACAGACACCGGCGTCGGTCAGGCCAATCGACGTTGACAAGACAAGATAGGAGAGCAACCGACGTCGGTCAGAGATTAGCTGGCGTCGACGACCCCCAGGCAGACAGGGACCGGCATCGGTCGCCTGTGTGGTTCAACTGTGAGTTTATTACAGGCAGGTGGTTGACGAACCAAGTGTTTGCATGCTTAGTGCTAATTATAGACTGAGAGCTGTGGATCTAATTATTTTACTAGGTGTCTAATTACTGTTTAGATGAGATCTATATAATAGACTCATGGTTGTATTATAAAGTAGTGCTAGGGAGTAAGAGAGCATAATTATAAGCTCCTTCGGTGTGTGAGGTAGAGCAATGGTGCGTTCCTCCTAGTGCCACAGTACCAAGTGTGGGTGCTGGATTGGAGAGTTAGCTAGATTCTTCAGGTATGTATGATCTTGGTCATCAGGTGAGCATGGACCTTATAGAAGATCTACATGGTAAGTAAGATCATTGATCTACAGGTGTGTGTGTGTGTGTGTGTGTGTGTGTGTGTGTGTGTGTGTGTGCAAGGTCAAGGTTCACAGGTGTGCAGAACCAGTATTGATCTGTATGTTGGAGATCAGATAGGACATCAACACAACAGGGAGCAGAATCAGGTAGGATCTACTTGGAGTACGGTGTGTATTCATTGGTATGTACGTGGAGTACATGGAGAGCTAAGAGGAAGGCAAGGCAGTTCCTTCCATAAGTATGGTCTGTTGAATTGCAGGTTCATGGGAGATCTACTTGAAGTACTTTGAGTACTCATGGAGTGCGTGAAGCACTTGTGGAGTGCGTGGAGCATTGGTGTAAGGTGAACACCAACTCTGTGTTTGAGTTGGGTGTTGGGACCTAGTTGAGAGAGCTTTGAGGAGAGAATTACTGTTCACTTGAGGTGTGGGAAACCTCTGAAGAGGTGGTGGAGAAGAAGTGGCATCTTCTTTATTGTATTCTTTTCTGTAAGAGTTATTAATACAAGTTATGTATTGTCTCTCATATTCTGTGTTATTCTGAATTCTAGTTACTTGTTGAATCTGGTTAATTTCCGCATATTAAGTTGCTTGGTTTGGTAATCAACTGTGTGCTTTCGGTGTTTCGCATCCTGACATAACCCAGTCGTGGCCAGTTGAAAATGGTCACCTATGAACCTGAAGTAAAAAATGTTATTCTTGAAAATATTTGTTAGCTTACTTGTTAGAATAAAAACTCCAAAAGAAAACCTTTTGGATCAAGAAATGTTTAGACAAAAGACTTATGAAATTCAATTTGATAGAAACAAACTTGAATAAAATCTCTAAAATAGAAATTTTTAGCTGTATTTCCCTTGTAACCCAACTAATCATAGTTATCCCTAATTGACACCAGTCACTCAGAACTATCATCGGTCACTGTGTGATGTATGTGTGCATAAAAAACATTAGAAACACATGAAAATGAGAATAAAAATTATTGTTAAATTACTTTTTAATGACTATTATGGAAATGTAAAATTGCCAATATGTCTTCCTTGCTTGAATGGATGCTATGGTCCTACCGGGCATGCTAAAATGTAGTGTTGGATTAGAAAGAGGATTAGTTCAAACATTAGTCATGAAAAACACAAAAGAATGCATAAGAACTAAAAATTTAGGCAAACTTATTCAATGGGGTTTATAAATGACAATAATAATCAATTAAAAGAAAGCACACATGCATATTACCTTCCTAAGTGATTCCACCATCCAAAAGTGACTCCAAGTATGTTTCCCCCCTTGATTTGGTGTTCTTATCTTTGTCAAAAATGGATTCCAAGCTTATCCATTATCTCAAAATCACCATGCATAATCTAGGCTCAAGATAAAGAATCTAATCTATGCTTATCAAATAAACCTTGTAAATAAAACATAATAATCAACACAAAGAAAGATTGTGGAGATAATCTTGCATTATAAGTTTACACAATTTAAGATTTAAAATGATGTTATATGCCCTTCTATTTATAGATTTTTCAAATGGGTTAGGATTAACCATGACTATCCATCTCAAGATTGAGATGTGTGGCCATGAATTAATCTAATATTTATAATTAAATCTATAAATATCTTCATAATGTTTTGGGTGAAAGGGGCATTAATGAGGCATGGGTGCCCATAAACCTAATATTTGTTGCATTTATGGCTTATAAATGCCACCCCATTGATCATGTCATTAGGTGATGCAGATATTTAGAATCAATTTATAATAAAGAAATATTCAATTTGATCCATGGAATTTTTGATTAAGCTCATAATTTGGTTTAACTTGCCTAAGTAAGGTTAATCAATTTTGGTCTAATTCTTTGGAAAATGGTGCAAAATTAATCAAAATGGCTAGAAATTCATATTACTATGTCATAATTTGACTAAAAAAATATTGAAAGATGATGTTAGATGCTTACGAATCAGGATCCCATTTAGGATGTTACCAACATAAAATAATAAAGGTACGTGACATGTACTAACGAATTAGAAGAAAAGAGTGATCCAAGGCACCAAAATGCAAAATCATCATTTTGACTTGAAATGATTGAAGAAAAGTTAGGAATCACATGAAATGCATTGCTCCATTTAAGAATACATTAGCCTGAATTAACACTTATATATGACTAGTTCGAACTATTTAGCATGTTCAAGTGATTTTAGCCTAAATTGTGCATTTGAATGCAATTCGAGTAAGATTGATAATTTCAACACAAATTGTGTTAATAATTAGATGTCTACACTAACACATTATTTATTACATTATTACATGTTTTGCCCTGATTTATGATTATTTATACACTAGCTATGTTAATTTTCATTTTCATTTAGTCTCATGTATATACATATTTTTCCTGATCTCTTATGGATTATCTTTATAATTTTTACCAACTTATATTTATGGTTTGTAACTATTTTCACATGGATTACTTTTTATCTCTTTATGCTTTTATGATTGCTTATTATCTTTAGTTAAAACAAAGATAGTGATTATTGTGACTTGGTTATTAAACCCACATCCCCATAATATCTTATCTTTACCTTATGATCAATTAAAAAGAATAATTATCATTGTATCATTATATACATAGATCTCTTTTGATCTCCATATATTCCATTTGTTTCCATTCTCATATTAAGCACACACACAATTGAGATTTGAGATCACATACTAGCTTATATGAAAGACAAATTATGTAGTCAATCATATCTCTAGATATCTTGTTTCTTATAACCAAAACCTAAAGCTCATTTGTGTGTATCACTTTTGTCATTTATGTTTGGTTATCTATAAAATCCATAAAAATTTAAAATCCAAATCATTTTAAATAAAAGACAATGATCAAAAGGCAAAAATAAAAATCAGAAAGTCAAAATCATAATAAAAGACATGATTCATAGCACATCTCCTATTCCTAATCAAAGCTAAAACTCCATAGTTGGTCTCAAAATAGAGCCAATGTCCATTGGGGTGTGATAGGCCAGTAGATTAGAATAGGGGAATTCAAAATTATCTATAGTTATACCTACTTTCTAATGCAAGTACCCAGTCTTTGTAGTAGACCAATTACTCTATAAGGGGTCATGAGGAATGGGGAACACTTTATGGGAAGGTAGGTCCATTTTACTTTTCTTGTACATATAACCTTCATGACTTCATGTTAACATTTCCACTTATTTGACCATAAAGTTTTATGTCTATCTTGAATAGTTATCTTTTACATTTGAGGGTCCCTAAATTATTAGTGCATTCTTATATTCTTAGTATGCCTCAACTCTCCTAAGGTTTCATTATAAATGCCTATGTCATGCTTATTCCACTCCATTCATTCACTACAACAATCCTAATATTCCTCCTTGATGAATATGATTTGTTAATTGATCATACTCATAGAGTTATTCCATTTGCAAGTCACAATATAAGACCTTGGATAGGACCAATTATTCCTCACAAATTTATCCTTATTACCTAGTAATCATATTTCATATTTCACTTCAGTGGTGTTCCCTTCTTGAGTTGTAATATAAGACTATGGACATGACCAGGCATTCCTCACAAAATATTCATACAAACTTCTATACCATTAGTTACACAAACAACTATCAAATTTTGACTGTTAAGTTTGTTTTTCATACTTTTTCATTTGATATACCATGTCTTCTATTTTATTACAATTTTTTCATACTTCCCATCTTGATTTAGTATGATTTATCTTATTTTTATTTGGTGTGATTACTCCTCAAACATTTGATATAATATGTTTTCCATTTTATTACAAAATTTTCATACTTCTCATATTGACTTAGTATGATTTATATTGTTTTGAATTGGTGTAGTTACTTTTCAAACATTTGATACAGCATGTTTCCATCTCACTGAAAATTTTTCATACTTCCCATCTTGAATTAGTATGATTTATCTTGTTTTGATGTGGTGTGTTTTTATTTTACTTTACACTATTACAAACATATGTTATTTTTACTTCATTTTACCATTTACTATATTTTCATCTATTTTACAAATTTACCATCATGATTTAGTGCGTATTACCTTAGTGTGATTATTTATCTACTTCTCAAAATTCTATGTTCTCTTTTTAATTATGTATGTGTTTCACATAATACTAGAAAATAAATAATACATCATATATTTTCCCATAGCATATACATAAAAATTAAAACACATGTGATATAATGAAAATAAATATATACATCCATACAACCATGATATAAATACAACTCATAAACTAATAAATGTCCATATTCATATATATCAAGAGTTTGATGTAACAAAAAATAATACAAAGTACAAGTACAATATCAAACAACTCTAAGGTTGTGCTCTAGCATGCTTATCTGGTGGATGAGACACACTAAACATATATGCCTATGATTATCCCCTATAAATATTCCACTATAATGCGGTAGGACTGCATATAATACCATCAACCTATCCTTATAAATTGGCCACTTGGGCCTACACACATCCCAACTCTATCATAGTGGCCATATTAGTAATAGACTCCTAGGCCAATACCTGTTAGGCTCATGCCTCTCCATATCCAACTCTAAGGGGTAGCTTTATACCATCCCTTCATGTTTATAGCTCTCAAACCACCTCCCTAACTAATAGAAACCAACTACCATAAGTTGGGGCAAATGGTACAATAAGATCCTCCATGGTAGTAGTATCATGATGCAATAACACTCCATCCAAAATATCATGGTGTGTATCCCAAACTATTGTAACCCATCTAAAATCCTCCTTAGTAGTACTTACAAAACTAAAAACAAGTGTACATTAGATATCACACACACACACACACACACACACATATCCAAATATCTAATATATATATATATATATATACACACACACAAATAAAATATTCAATTACACATTTAATGATCTATCAAATACTCAAAACATAAACCATTACTTACCAAAAATAATGTCACCGATAAAGGTCTCCCCATCAAATCGAACACCTAACACCTTCACTAAAGCCTACTTCCAAAAAACTACAAAACATGGAGCAATGACTTGTGCATGCTAAAGTCCTCTCCAAATTTGTCTCTTTATCACCCAACTCTTTGTAGCTAACCACCTAACACCTCCACCATAGCCTACCTATTAACAACTATAAAAGCTAGAGTAATGACCTATGCATGCTGAGGTCCTCTTCGAATCCATCTCTCTATCACCTATCTCTCTGTAGCCTATGCTATAGGATCTCTATGGGTGGTTGCTTCCTCCTATGTATCTTATACCACTTGAAGACATCTCCATCTCTTTCATACTCATGGGGGAACCTATAATATATGTTATGGCTCAATAGTAGACAAAGCCACATCCTCACCCTCTATAATAACCATCTCCACTTCTACCATAACTACGTCCTCAACCTTAGGTCTAAATACCCTCTATTATCTAGTCTGACTAGTCCAAGGTCTCACTCAATGTGGTCAAATCATAGATGTCTCCACTGGTGCTCCTACACCACCTCAACCCCTCAAATCCTTAACATGTCATGCCCAAAAATTAGGCACTACTATAGGAACCACTAGATGTGGTAGGCCAAACTATCTAGGAACATGAATAATAGTGTGTGGCTCTACCCACCATGTATAGTGACCAATAATGCAATTGGGACCCAAACCAACAATAATAGTAACCTAAGATAACCAATTAGCTATAATATCTATATATAGAGACCATATAATCTCACCATGTGTAATTGTATGTAATATTGGGGTATGCAACATAACACATACCACATGGTCTTATCTCTACCTAACCACATAAGGAAGGCTATCATACACAACATGGGGTAACCCAAATAGTTGATACATAGGAAGCCTTTCATATATCTAACTACTCAATAATATAATAGGGCCCATAGTCTTCTACCCTCAAGACAACATCCCATACATATCAGACACCAAATGTACCCAAATAATTGATCCCAAGTCATAAAGAGTGCCCGACTCTAATATATACTAATATAATGCCACCACATACAATGACACCTTCCCATTTAACTTGTTAAAAATTACACACAATCTCAAAAGCCCTATCATGGCCTTCCAAAATCTTGAATGGTCGATACACAAACATCAAACAAGCATATATATAACCCAGTAAAATATCTCTCTAACCCTATAGCTCATAGAGCTAAGGCTCACCTCTCAGCATTAGACTCTAGGGTAGCATATATCACATGAGTGTTAGAATAAATCAATTCTTAAATTTTTTATGAAATGTTGTTATTCTATAAAATAAACTACGTAGTATTTAAGTTATTATTAATCTATGTTAGTGATAGAGAATATTTCATATTGTTATTAATTTATTTGCTCATCTTATTTAATAGGACTATTGTAAACATATTTATGGTCATAAATACGTCTATGAAATTCATGATCTATAAGTTCAATAAATATTATTTGATTTATGCTCAGATTTGGTATCAGAGTAGAGAATTTATAGAGCCAAACTAATTCAAGCTTAGAGCCGAGTAATTCAAGCTTGCCATATGGTTTCCTTCCATAGTAGACCATACACACTCCATAGGTAGGTTATTTATATAAATTGTATTATCTACTTCATACTTCACCTTCTAAAATTCATTTGGATCATTCTTGACCTAGTCATACAATGTTTTGGTCCTTTAGAATCAATTTGGTCCTGTTGCTTTCTTACACTACAATCGTATGGTTTAATGCTCTTATGGTTTGTACAAGAATATTTAGGTCCTAAATTTTCTTGTAATAATTCTTCATTCCTGTATTCACATTTTGTAATTGGGTTGTACTAATTTGTAGTAGGCTGTACCACCTTTTAGAAGCCTACTAGCTATTTTTGGCTAAATTATACTAGTAGGTTAGTTTCCCTTAATTCTAAGTCATGCAAACATTATTTTTAAAATCTAATTTTTGGAGTCTGATCTTTTTTCAATGATGTATCATTTTAAATCCTACCATACACTTGTAAATGCTAGTCTACAATAATTTGGGAGACTCAAAGTCACAATAATCATTTGGAGTAGCAGATCAAGTAGCATATCAATTTTATTCTCTCTCCAACTATATGGACATGGATCTACATATTTAATTCTTGAATTTTATTCTTCACTACTTCTTATTCAATTCCAAAATTTTATGTATACTTGTAATTAATGATGTATGGCTATTCAGAGGCTTCTAAGTTGGTATCTTTTCAAAGCTTGCAATGTGACCAAAAAGAAGGTGTTTGACCTAGTTTATTTTACCAACTGAGCACATTTACGGTGATTTCCAATTCATGAGGTGTGATTTTACATTTTATATTTGAATTTTGTCCTTTCTAAACTTGAAATGATACATAATAGGACTGGTAGATTTTTTTTTGCTAAAATCTAGCAATAAGAGGTCTAGAGTTCAAATCACCAAAGGCTCTTTTTTAGATAATTTTATACTTTTGATAAAAGACAAAACCAAAAAAAGAGAAAATGACAAAATGACAAAATTTAAGGGATAATATTAATTATTTTTCCTTATAGAATTTTATTTTTTATTTGATGTAATTACAAATTATAAATTGAAAACATTTGTAAATTTATTTTATTTCCAGAAAATCAAATCAGTGCAACATCAATGAGATTGTAAAAATATCATTCATAATGTTCAATTTTAATGATGTCTCTATTTTATGTTTACAACTAATGTTATTGTGCTTTGAGCTACTATATTTATATTATAACATAGCTATAATAATGACATATGGGCATAAACCCTTTAAATAATAAAGGAGTAATAAGGTTCACAAATATTCATAAACCATCCCTTTGTTACCCATTCATTACTGTCGATAGACATAAATCATGACAGTTAGAATTATCAAGTATATATGGAAGTTACTCCCACGTATGTGGAATTCATTTTAAGTAGTTGTTAGTGAAAAAACTAATCTCTTTCATGTACTATCTAGGTACTAGTGGCCATTTTTGGCCCACATACCAAGGTGGATGAGTAGACAAATAGATGTTCTAGATGGAATGAGTGGACCAAAAAGATCATGCAACATGCAAAGATTTTGAAACACTTTAAGTTCACTTAAAGTGTAATTTATCCAAATTTAGGAAAATAGGTCTCCATGATGGTAATAACATTCAAGGGCATGAAGTAGGTTTTACACAAGTGTTAGGAGCTCATTCAAGCCTTGATAATTCATGCAAAAGGTCAAGCATAATCCTAAGTGAGCTAGACCATCACTAAGATGTCACGTAGGAACAAATAAACTAGTTCACTTATGTATTTTATAAGTACACTTAGAAAAAATTTCCAACCAAGATATTGTAATGCCATATATTTTTTCATGCTAGGAACATATTCTACAAGTTTCATCTCCATGCAAGCTTTTTATCTCAAGATCTAAGTGTTTAAAGTTGGACCTGTAACATATGTTATTCACACAAGTGTCAAGTTTGAGCTTCACAAAATGACCATTTGGATTCAAAAGGTCCTTAATGAGTTCAAAGTTGATAAAGATGTAATGGTCTTGAGCTTTCATACTAACACATTTGATCTAATGGTTTGTGTTAGAGTCAAATGAGTCAAAAAGTCCTTGGGTTAAATCCATTAAAGAGTTACAAGTTGGGAAAGATCTGATGGTGTGTATCAATCAGATAGAGATCTAACAATATGAGATTAACTAACAGATAAAGTGGGTTTAGGTAAATCAATGATCAACATTGCTCCATACATTATGATCCAATGATGTGAGATGAGTCAAAAATTTAGGGAGATCGAGAAGCCACCACATGGCACAAGCACATGAGGCTACAAACTGACAATGAATCTTGAGAAATAATGTGTATTTTACATGTGGCACAAACTTAGATAGAGTTGATAAGTCAAGGACAAGATCGATGGATCTCACTTGATCATAATAATCAAGATTGATGGTGTGAACAAAGATCAATATGTCAATAAGCTGAGTCAGATATTAATAGCCAATTAGAACAAAGGTGAGCCTAGGACTTTCAATGGAACTTGAGGAACCATTTTTGACCAAGGAAAGTAGGTCTTGTAGGGTCATTATACCACTATTAAAGCTTGTTCAAGCACCATTAAAAATCCACAAACATACAACTAAGTATAAATAACATAAAGGGACTACCATTGAAGCTTAAGATGGACCTCTAGTTCAACATTTTATAGCTTACAGGTTTCATCTATGACTAAGTTTACCATTTTTAAAGGAGGACCTATGTATATAATGAACTCTTAGTTCTTATAGAGATAAAATGGGTCTATTTGGACCTATTATAATCCATAAAAAGGGGTTATGTAGTCTATAGGTCTGTATTAATATGGTAGCTATAGGAAAACCAATAATCTTAGATTGGTTTTCCATATATAAAATGGACCTATGATACAAACATGGAGATAGAGTAGATATGTGACTGATGCAAAGGGTCCTCATCCTACAACATGGCCATATTTTTTACAAATAGTTTCCTAAAATGCACAAAGCCATGATTTTGTTAGATCTATGAGCATGAAGTTTTGTCTTCAAGTGAGTGATGGCGTGAAGGATTAGAGAAAAGGTCTAGTGTTGAGAACTATAAATAGGGGCATTCAATGCATCCTTAGAAAATTTGGGGACTTTCCCACTCAGTAAGGTATAGGTAGTATCCTGATTGATTAATAAAGGTGGCAAGGATTTCATTGGATAAGGAGCAAAATGTGATAGCTCAGGTTTAATTAATGATATGAGATGATGTGTTCCCTTTTTGATGGCATGCTCTCACATTATTTCTCTCTCTCTTCTCCTATATATCCTAGTCTTATTCCCTTTGAAGGGTTTCTCGGCTCTTAAAACTTATCATTTTTTTTGGGACAAGGATACTCATTGAGACTCTTGCAAAAGTGTGCTCATTTGATATGCTTAAACCCTATCAAAATATTGCAAGAATTATCTTTTGAAGTAATATGATCAACTATTTGCCTATCTCTTATCTTTAAGCAGTGCTTAATATACTTATGTATGGTGAATTTATAAAGGAGATTCTTCCTAGTTTACTATCTTTTTGCTTACCTCTTTGAAGGTGTTTTCAAGATAACTTGCATGTCTAGATTAGTGTTCTATTTGGAAACTCTTCTATGAAATATTTATGCTAGTGAGATTATGAGGTTTTGTGAGTGATAGTTGTTCTATGTTGATCCAATGTGTGTTCAACCTTATATGAGTGTCTATTTAAATTTGGTGCATCACCCCTTTTTTAGATTTATTTGGATCCCTTATCCTCTTTCTAACACTTTTACCTATGAATAATTAGTTTAACATTAGTTTAGGTGAGCATCAAGAGGAATCCATCCTTCTTTAGAGGTCCAACCCCATAATAGGATACCCATAACCTGGGGTTATTCCCATTGTGTATCTCAATTGGAGGGAGCATGAAGAACTCTCTCCAAGAGTGTAAATTGAGCCTAAAATAGTTTTTGGCATGCCCAGTGGGACCATGGTTGAAAATGAAGATTGATCAAAGTTAATGTTTATTTGATCAAATTTAAAATGGTTAAGCTCACAAATAATAGCATATAGAGAGTCCAAAAGGAACAATCAATACTTTAGTGAAGAGCAATAGCTATTTCTCATGCCAAAGGTGACAATAAGATCAGATTCAAGAGGTATTCCCTTTGACTTTGTTTAACTACCTTTGAATTCAATAAAAATATTAAGGTTCACCAATACACATGCATATCAAGGAACCTTTGATCCTACGTCATTTTTAAGATCTACTCCTACAAGAGGACATTTAATAAATCCTTTTTTAACCATGGTAGTCCCTAGATATTTTGTGGCTTTTAATGGCCAAATTCCTCTACTCCTAGACCAATATTATCCTATCCCAGTTGTAGCCCTTAAAAGTGTTCCTTATTATGCTGGTGACCAAGCAATAACACCTTCTGAGCACCTCATGGACATAGCCAATTTTTTTCAATATCCATAATGTCATTGAGGAAAATATAACTATTAGGTTATTAGATAATTTTTTAAAAGGAAAAACCCTAGATTGGTATAAAGGCCTTGCTTCTAATTCCATTCAAACATGGGTCCAATTAGGAGAAGCCTTGTGTAAAATATTTGAGGACAAAAGTGACCATTTGTCACTTGCAAAATAATTAACTACCATTAAGAGAGCTCCTCATGAAGTCATGCAAGACTTAAACACAAGGTTCCAAATAACTTGGGATAGAATCCCAATCTCAGTTAGACCAACCCCTAAATTTGCCTTTGTATATTATTTAAAGGATTTGAATAGTCATATAGTAGTGATGATCTAATCTATCGAAGGAAATATACTTCCAGATGCTTATGAGGTGGCCATCAAAGCATAAAATTATTTGGTTCAAGCTGGCAAGCTTACACCCAAACCACCAATGCCCTTATTTCCTAAAATTAGACCACCTCCTATTTCTATCCCTCCACTTGATGTCATTTGTCCTATGCCAATAATTAATGCAATACCTACACTAAAACAAGAAAAAGCTTCCACTAGTGGATCTAGTGATTCCCAAGACTAAAAGAACTTACAAGAGCTCAAGAGCATGTTTTAGTATTTGGGAAATGAGATAGTGAATATTGAGAGGCAACATGATTTCAGTAGGCCTTATCAAGGTTATTATCAACCTTAACAACATGCCTTTAAAGAAAATAGGCCATCATAGAAGGGGAGCTACCAAGGCTAGGACCAAAGTAAAAACCAAAGATAAGGGAAACATGGATATAATAGGTATAATAATTACAAACCTAATGTTGATAGCACTTCCAACACTTTGGTACCAGTTCAAAATAATGTAGCTCAAGAAGTAGATGGTACTATGCCTTAGAATTAGTCTTTTGGTTAACATATTGTCCCAAATATTGAGCTCAACCAATCCTTTAATGATCAATGGGAACAAGATTTTAATTTTGGGTACAACCAAGATATCATGGCCTAAAATATATAGATACCTATGATAACCAAGCCATAAGAGCCTCCATAAGGTCAAGGGTCTAATCAAGGACCAAACCAGTTAAATCCACCATGGTCAATTATGAGTAGGAAGAGTGTTATGCATCCAACCAACATGATAGTTCTAGCCAAGCCTAGATACTAGTGGAAACAAATATAATATTTAAAAGAAGGAACATAAATGGTAACTGGGAAGTAGTTAAAGAACTTCCTACCATTACTCCTTTATTGAAAAATCCAAATGAACATGCTGTCACTCCAAAGGTTCCAGCACCTCCAAAGAATCAAAATCAAGGGAATCTTTTTGTGCACCAAGGCTCATAAGTTCAACAAACAATAGTGTTGGTTCCTAAATCACAAGAAAAGGTTGGTGGTTCACCCATAAACATTATTGAATAAATGAATAAATCTAATATGAGTGTGCCAATATGGGATATACTCTCTATACTTGGTCAAGTGGACATTATTCAGGAAGGTTTGTCTAAGATTAATGTTACAACAGTTGTAGATAAGCACCAAGTAAGGTGAATGAAGTTCTCACCAATGCAACTAAAGGGCCTAGTGAAGGACATGTTGGAAAAATTTAGCCCACATGTTTCTATTCAAAATTCGCTTTTTAGATTTAAGAGAAAAAAGAAACTAAAAAAGTAATGGACAAGGCATGGGAAGTACCTGGATAAAGATTGCGCACCGTAATCCAGACGCTTGTGAGCACTCCTCTTTGGCTGTGGAGGAATGACACCTGCAAGAAAAAAGGAAACTTGGACAAGAAAATGTTAGATGGATAGGCGGTGGGTTGCCAAGCAAGAGCTTGTTCCCGAAAGTGTGAAAACTTCCTTAAGGGAGGTCAACCCACTATTAACAGACAGATAAAAGATCAAGAAAATACAGAATGCCAGAATACAGAAGTGACAAAGAAATTAGGAAGGAAAGAAAAGATAAAATGATTACCTGAAGGAGTTGTTGGGCTGAAGACAGTCGCCGAGGTCGGAAATGTCACCGGCGTCGGTTAGCTGATCTGCCGGCGTCGGCTACCCTGCCGACGTCGGTTGGGGAAGTGACCGGCGTCGGTCGGGGTTGTGGCCTGTAGTCGGGTCTGGTTGCTTTCTGGACTGTGGATGGGTCTGGTTCGTGAACGGGGTCGAGACAGGGTTCGGGGACAAATTTAGATGGACTAAGGGATGCTCTGGTTCTGGTTGGGTGCCTTATGCAAGGTCTTTGTTGATAGGGGGATGAGGAAGAGGAAGATACACAGGGGACAGGACCTGAGAAGGCTTTGCAGCCTCTCAGGGGGAAAAACAGAGGGAGTAAAAGACAGTAGATAGGATAGATGACTAAAAACTAAAGAAAAGAAATAAAATGAAACACCAGACTGTGCTTACCTTTGGCTTGCTGACTGAAGAAAGGAGGAGCTATTGTTGGAGCCACGGAAGACTTGTTGCAAGAAGAAATCCCTGATCCAGAGCCTTTGCACCTATTGCTACTGTTGCACGAGGTCCAGACGGAGGAGAGACAAATGCCAAAGTGCCAAGAGAAGTCTGTTTGCGAGCTCAAGGGTCTTGGGGGCTGTAACGGATGCAGAAAGGGGTAATGAAGGCTGCCGACGCTGGCAGTTTCGCCGACATCGGCCGAAGGGTCACCGACGTCGGCAGTCGCAGGATGGGGACAGAGGCTAAAAATAGCCTCTGCCCATTCTTGCACACCGCCGGGTGAGGGGTTATGGGAAGAACGGTCACGAGGATGCCAAAATGGGCGTGGGGGGAAGATAATGAAGAGATTTGGCCTAATAAATGCTAGGGGGAAGGTGGAGGGATTCAAGGGAGGATCCAAGGTGGCAAGGGTAGGGTGGAAAGGGGGCCACTTGATTTAAAATATTTAAGTTATTTTAATCAAATGGAGGCCAAGGGTTAGGATAAGGGTTTGAGGTGGACAAGGGGGAGAACCAAGGTGCATACACGTTTGCGATGTCTACACCACATACCAAGCTGTGCCCAGATGGATCAGGTTGCTAATTGATGAGTAGATGAACAAAATTTCTAGATGGAATGAGTGATCCAAGGATCTCCTTTTGCTCATAAAGCTTTTGAAACACTTTAAGTTCACTTAAATTGTAATTTTCCAATTTCTAAGGGATAGGTCTAAAGTGCTGTAGATACACTATGAGATGTCAAGAGTGCTTTGAATGAGTATGAAAGTGCATAACATTCATCTAGTTCTTCATTGTGTTCATCTAGACATTTTGGGTCTAGTGGCATAAATTCTGAGTAGGAAACTTGCTGACATTGTCATTGCTACCTATGGATGAGTTAGGGAGAATTGCTCACATGGGTCTAATCACATTAGTCCCAAAAATATATACTCTAAATTTTAGGGCATGCATCTACATGCAAAATAAGATATGAGAGTACAAAGTTGACCTCATAGGTAGTTTGAAATTGTTTTCTATGATAGATATGCAGACATCATGTAAATCACATAAGTCATCTCACTTGAACATTTTTTAAACACACTTAGAAATCTCCTAGGACCAGTGAATCAAGTAGTTTCATCCCTTTTGATATCAAAAACATCTCCTAAAAATTTGATGCCTCCATGACCTCTTCGCTTCTGGATCCAAGCCTTCAAAGTTGGTCAAAAAGTGATTGATGTTTGTGTAGATGTTGAGTTACAGATCGAGAAAAAATTCATTAGAGCTTAAATTTTATGGTCTACGAGACATCAAATACATCCACATAGATGTTAAATGATAGTTGTATGGAAGCTAATTTTAAGATCCGGTAATTAGTCATTTATTTTCAAATAATGGGTCCTAAGTATTTCTAATGGCATACATTTTATTGTACATTAAGATCTAATAGTGAGTAGTGGTCAAAGGGGTCAACAAATATAAAAAGCAAATACATGCATGACAAGTGTCAATAATGTGTTTAATTGTAGAGGATCAATGATAAATGTTCATCCAGATAAGCAAGATCTAACGGAGCAAGATGGGTCAACATGTCAATGAGCTAAGTTAGATATTGATAGCTAAGTAAACAAAGGCAAGCCTAGGAATTTCAACATAAGTTGTGAGACCATTTTCAACTAGAAGAAAATAGGTCTTGTAGGATTGACTTTTCACCATTAAAGCTTGATATAATTCCATTAAAGGGACACACTAATGCAGTAAGACATAAAGAACATAAAGGGACCGCCATTGGATTTAAATATGGACCTCTGGTATGTAAATTTATATCAGGTAGGGTTACTTCTACAACTGTCACTCTTTTAAGATGGATCCATGTATATGGTGAACTCTTGGATCCTGCATAGACAAATTAGGTCTTTTGGACCTATTAGGATCTAGAAAAATGTTATGCAATCTATGGGTCCATATTAATATGGTAACTATAGGGAAAATAATAATATTAGATTGGTTTTCATCTATAAGATGGACCTATGATCCAAACATAGAGAAAAAGCAAATATGTGATTAATGCAAATGGTCCTTGTCCTTCAGCATGGACATATTTTTGGCAAGTAGCCACTAAAATACACAAAGCCATGATTCTGTCATATCCATGAGCATGAAGTTTTGTCTTCAAGTGAGAGGTGGCATGAAGGATAAAAAAAGGTCTAGTGTTGGGAACTACAGCTAGGGGCATTCAATGGGTTTTAAAAACCTTTGAGGACTTTCTCACTAAATAAGCCATGGGTAGTGTCTTTATTGATCAAAAAGGGTGACAAGGCTTTTATTAGATAAAAATCAAAATGTGGTAGCTCAAGTTTAATTAATGACTCGAGATGGTGTGTTCCCTCTCTGATGGTGTGCTCCCTCTTCTCTCTTCTCCCTTTCTCCTATATTATCCCATTATCTTCTCCTTTTAAAAGGTTCCCAAATTTTAGACTTTTTTCATCTTTCTAGGAGATGTGGAAATCTTTGAGATATTGTAAAGTATCCTCAGCTTGATTAGGCTTGACCTTGTCAAGCATTTGTAAGAACTACCTCTTGATGCAATATAAGACTTTTTTTGTCTATCTCTTAACTTGGATCTGGTTTGGTGAGTTATGCATGATGGAATTATGTGAAAGAGAGTCTTCCTCATCCATTATCCTCATTTTTGACCTTGTTTAGGGAGTTTTCAATGCTACTAGAAGGTCTAGATTAGTGTTCTACTCTGAAATACTTATGCAATCAACTTGATCTTGAAGTTGTGTAAGCTAGTACTATCTTTTGTAGATCCAGTGTGGGTTCAAGATTATGAGAGTTTCCATTTTAAATTTGGTGCATATCTTATTTAACTTTCTTAGGGCCTTTATCCTCTTTCTAACCCTTTTCCCCATGAAGCATTAGTTTAGCATTAGTTTAGGTGAGCATCAAAGAGGAAGCTGACCTACTCCAGAGGTCAAACCCCACCATAGGTTACCCACAACCTAGGGTTGTTCCCATTGTGTATCTCAATTGGAAGGGGCCTAAAGAACCCCCTCTAAGGGTGAAAATTGAGCCTACAATAGTTTTTATCATGCCTAGTGGGACTAAGGTCCAAAATAGTGGAAGGATTTTTGGTGTTGTTCTTCTACATATCAGCCTTTAGAGGCATTTTAAGAACATCAATGGTGACTCTGAGCATCTATCATCTAGTTTGAGTAGTCCAAGTGCCTAATCATCATGATTTTGCATGTACAATAAATCTTATTTTGATTAATATGCTTATTCTCTACCTTAACATCACATTTAGAAAGTAAATAATGTTTTTGTTCCTTGTAAGTGGCCCTCAAGTAACCTATCAGCCCTATCATGGCCTTTGTCCTCTTTCTACCCATACATATGACCAAGATCAACCTCCTTTTCTTTCAAATTAGTCCTCTACTTCCCCTTGTTAAGACTAGGCTTACCCTGATATATCCTTGTTAGGATTCAAGCAAGCATTAACAATTTATATTGAGTTTATAAGGGAGATTGGTAAGGGTTTGGAGTTTTCTCCAGTCATCCCTATCCATGCTCTAAAAAAAGCAAGGAGTAATCTTTAGTAGTGAAGAATAGATGGTCAATTTGTGAAAGTGGATAATGGTCATATTGCAAGAATGAGGATATAACAATGATAAGAAACATGGTCCAAAATCCATATAGTATGTTAATATCTTATGAAGATCTACCTGCTCCTTTCGACTAGCCTTATTTACCCTCTCCCCTCTAAGACCCCCTAGTCAACCTTGTCAAATTCCATCCTTGTCAAATCTTAGAGAGGAAATATTAGACCAAGGAAGAATAATCATGAAGATCAATGATGGGGTCCATCTTAGACAATAATTCCATATTCATGACATGGAGGGGATAAAGATCTTCTTGCAAGAGTTCTAGAATGTATGGACATCCACTGAAGAAATTTACTACCCACATGTTAAGAAACAAGAGATGAAAGGGTGGGTATTATCCATTGAAGAAGTGTTTGAGCAAAGGGAGAAAGAGTATGCCAATCTTGAGCCAATTAGTCTTCCATCTCCTAACCCTATGCCCATTCCCACTCAAGAACATGAAGACATTCCATCATGGATCTTCTCCAAAAATTTTGACCCTAACTATGCCATGCCCTCACTTGTAAGGCCACCCTCTCTTATAACCATTCAAAAGGAAGTAAAATTGTCTGTTCCATACTCATTTCCATCATGGAAATAAATTTAGAAGGGCACAAATAATAAGGATGAGGTGTTAGTTGAGGTAGTCTAAGAATCAATTCTAGTAGAGGAAAGGTTAGTTGTGCAAGAAATGAATCAAACAACTATAGCTCAACCCAATGAGCTTGGTGTACAAGAGTTTTGATACGCTCTCTCCTCAATTTAAAAACCACCTAAAAGAGCATTCAAAATACCTAGCTAAAAGGATACCCTCCTAAGCTACAAGTAAGGTGAACTTCTTCACCCTCCCACCATCTCCATTATAAAGGAGGAACATGTTTTATAAAAGATAGAGGAGGAGCTTGCAGTCATAGATGAACCTCAAGAGGACAATGCCAGTGTATATGATTAGGAGATCATATTAGGCATCCCAATTCATTCAAAAAGGGAAAAGACAAGTTTAGACTAGCTTTCTTAGCATGGTTTTACCATAAATGAATTGGATCCTAATGAGCTCAACCCTCAAGATTAAAATAGAGTAGACCTTGAATGGATTACTAAAAGTCCTTTCTACATATATTAAGAAGAGGATCAGAACTAGGAACCAGAGGGTGGTTAACTTCAAGGTGAGTTATTGAATGAAGATAGCCTTGATAGATTAGAGTTGATAGAAGGGAAATCAGACCTTGAGCAAGCCAACAGTGTCTTTTTAGACCTTAGATGTCCAATTCAACCTTCATTTTTAGTTGAGAAACAAGATGAAATCTTGAGTGAGGTTGATGAAGACATCTTAAGTTCTCATGAAGTAAATCTTAATGAACCACCACTTTTTTGATAGAGGAGAACCTTGAGGGTGAACATAGCTTATCATATGAAAATGTGCTTCAGGGAGAAAATCCTAACCAACTCAAGATTAGCTTGCATGCACCAATAAGAGATAAGGAGTTGGAGGACTTGTTTGAGATATTGGGATCAAGCCATGTGCCTCTTCAAGGAGACTATGATCTGATGGTGCCTAAGGAGCATAATGATGGGGCAATAAAGTATAGGAATGATGTAAAATCTGATTGCTCAGTGTTTATATTGACAAGAAGATATCCTATAAAATACCTAGATTATTTGAAAGATGATAAGGAGGAGCCATCATAGGTTGTGATTAATCCATATCACAAATTTATGCATCAAGAAGATTAAGATCAACTTATTTATTCACTCCAAGATGCTTGTGTGTCTAATCAATCAAATTGGGTGGGTATGTTTATTTTTGTTCCTTATCTTGGAGAGGTGTATTTTAAATATGTTCATTATCCACTCCTCCATATTTGGTTGGCTACCCTCAAACATATAAAGTATATTTGATTATTAAGGAAGGGAAACTATTTTATACAACCAATCAATGGTTTTGTATAGGTTCCATTTTGACTGGTTAGTTTAGGGTAGGTAGATTTTATCATTTCCTCTAAGTGCCTTATGCACAGTTTCCTTGCTATTCTATTATTTCATTTTCCAAAGTGCTTTTGGAATTTTGTTGTTGTTGTTGTTGTTTTGTTCTTTGTCCTTATTTCTTCAAGAAAGGTTCTAGAGGGGCAACCTTGTATCATCTTCATGATTAGCTTAGTTGCAGAGAGGAGACTCCATGCCTAATGGATTAGACTAGGAAAACATGTTCTAGGTTCTCTAATATAGTAGACATGCTTCCTTACGAGTTACTATAAATGTTGGTAAAATTGGGCCCACATACCAAGATGTGACCAGATGAATCAAGTTACTAATGGATGAGCAAATGAACAAAAGTTTTGGATGGAATGAGTGGTCCAAGGATCTCATTTTGCTCACAAAGATTTTGAAACACTTTAAGTTCACTTAAGTGTAATTTGAAAATTTCTAAATGATAGATATAAAGTGTTTTAGAGACCCTATGGGGTGTCAAGAGTGCTTTTAATGAGTATGGAAGTGCATAGCATTCATCTAGTTCTTCATTGTGTTCATCTAGATATTTTAGGTCTAGTGGTAGAAATATTGAGTAAGCAATTTACTAACATTGTCATTACTATGTGTGGATGATTCAAGGAGAATTAGTCACATTAATTTGATCATATTAGTCCTAAAAACATATGTACTAAATTCTAGGGCATGAATCTAAGTGCAAAAGAAGATATGAGAGTGCAAAGTTGACCTCCCATGTAGTTTGAGACTATTTTCTATGATAGGTACGTAGATGTCATGCAATTCGCATAGGTCAGCTCACTTGAAACTTTTGTAAACATACTTAAAAAGATATTAAGACCAAAAAATCAAGTGGTTTCATCCCTTTTAATATCAAGAACATCTCCTAAAAATTTAGTGCCTCCATGACCTCTTTGATCCCAGATCTAAGCTTTTAAAGTTGGTCAAAAAATGATTGATGGTTACACAAATGTTGAATTAGAGCTTGAGCCAAAATACATTGGAGCTTAAATTTGATGGCTTATAGGATGTAGAATACATCCACATAGAAGTCAAATGATGGTCATGTGAACATCAATTTTAAGACCCAATAAATAGCCATTAGTTTTCAAATAATAGGTCCCAAGTAGATCTAATAACACATGATTGATCATACATTTAGATCTAATGGAAAGTAGAGGTCAAAGGGGTCAGTAAATCTTAATATCAAATACATGCATGACAAGTGTCAATAACATGTTCAATTGGTAGAATATCAATAATCAATGTTCATCTAGATAAGCAAGATCTAATAGAGTGAGATGGGTCAACATGTCAAAGAGCTGAGTTAGATATCGACAATGAATTAAACAAAGGTGAGCCCAAGAATTTTGATGGAATTTATGGGACCATAAGAAAATAGGTCTTACAAGATTGAATTTCCACCATTAAAGCTTGATCCAATGCCATTAAAGGGACACGCTGATGTAGTAAGACATAAGGAACATAAAGGGACCACCATTGGAGTTAAATATGGACCTCTGGTTTGTAAATTTGTATTAGGTAGGGTTACTTCTGCAACTATGTTCACTCTGTTAAGAAGGATCCATGTATATGGTGAACTCTTGGCTCCTGCATTGATATATTGGGTCTTTTTGATCTATTTGGATATAGCAAATGGCTATGCAATTTATGGGTTTGTATTAATATGGTAGATATATGAAAACCAATAATCTTAGATTGGTTTTCATCTATAGGAAGGACATATGATCCAAACATAGAGATAAAGTAGATATGTGATTAATGCAAAGGGTCCTCATCCTTCAACATGGCCATATTTTTGACAAGAAGCCACTTAAAATGCATAAATCCATGATTATGTTAGATTCATGAGCATGAAGTTTTGTATTCAAATGAGAGGTGGCATGAAGGATCAAAGAAAAGGTCTAGTGCTGGGAACTATAGATAGGGACATTCAAAGCATTTTCAAAACCTTTGGGGACTTTGTCACTCAATAAGCCATGGGCAGTGTCTTGATTGATCAAAAAGGGTGGCAAGACTTTCATTGGCTAAGGAGAAATGGGTGGCAACTCAGGTTTAATTAATGACCCTGGATGTTGTGTTCCCTTTCTAATGGCATGCTCCCTCTTCTCTCTTCTCCCCTTCTCCTATATTATCCCATTATTTTCTCCTTTGAAAAGGTTATTAGCTTTTAGACTTTTTTCATCTTTCTAGGAGATGGGGAACTCTTTGAGATATTGTAAAGTATCCTTAGCTTGATTAGGATCGAACATATCAAGCATTTGTAAGATTTACCTCTTGATGAAATATAAGAATTTATTTACCTATCTCTTGCCTTGGATCTGGTTTGGTGAGTTTTGCATGATGGAATTATGTGAAGGAGAGTCTTCCTCATCCATTATCCTTATTTCTAACCTTGTTTAGGGAGTTTTCAATGCTTTTGGTAGGTCTAGATTAGTGTTCCACTATGAACCTCTTCTATGAAATACTTATGCAATTATTTTTATATTGAGGTTGTGTAAGCTAGTACTATTTTCTATAGATCTAGTGTGGGTTCAAGCTTATGAGAGTTTCTCTTTTAAATTTACATCACCTAGTTAACTTTCCTAGGGTCCTTATACTCTTTCTAACCCTTTTACATGTGAAGATTTACTTTAGCATTAGTTTAGGTGAGCATCAAGAGGAAGCTAACCTTCTCCAAAGGTCCAACCCCACCATAGGTGATCCACAGCTTAGGGTTGCTCCCATTATATATCTCATTTGGGAGGGGCCTGAAGAATCCCCTCCAAGGGTACAAATTGAGCCTACAATAGGACATTCAAGTAAAAAAGTCAAGCCTCCTCCCTTCTATATTTTAGTGATCATTGACAACTCTCTAGTACATAATTGCTTAGTGGATAGTAGGGCTAGTACCTTGACAATGCCAAAGTCCATAGCTGATCAACTTGGTCTAAACAATGAGCCCTAGTCTAAAGGGGTACTACAACTTGATGGTTCTTCTACCAAGCCATTTGGAATAATTAGAGACCTCAATATGACCCTGCATGCTTGTCTTAGTGTCTCAATAACTCAAGATGTATTGATATTGGATGTACCTCCTCACTTTGCAGTATGCATATCCAGAGAGTTCATAGTAAAGATTGGAGGCTACCTTGCAATATATTAGTCATACATGACATTCAAAACAAGGTATGAGGACAAAGTGTCAATCAAAGTTGAGCCCATTGCATAATTCCACATAGAGCTTTGTGGACTAGATAATGTTAACATCAATTACACCATCATTGATGAGGATGA
This sequence comes from Torreya grandis, assembly GCA_037957365.1. Lineage (NCBI taxonomy): Eukaryota > Viridiplantae > Streptophyta > Pinopsida > Cupressales > Taxaceae > Torreya > Torreya grandis. Next base: position 151,323 of record JARHVA010004373.1, on the reverse strand, counting down.
ATTTCCAATGGGGTACGAGCTAAACACTCACCTAGAAGAGGTACCAGACATGTTCCTAGATGAACTATGGAATGAAATATAGTTGGTAGATCCCTTAGAGGGTGTTGAAGAAAGGGACTTGGGTGTCTACTATTTGCATGAAGAAATCCAACCCATGCCATCCCTTATGAGACCTCAAGAAGATCCTAGTGGTCTATGGAAGTTGTTCTTTGATGGTTCAAGGAGCAATCATGGGGTGGGTGTAGGTGTTATGCTAATATCCCCTTCAAATTATAAGTAATTATATTAATATAGGTTCCAATTTAGCTGATCTTTTAATGCAATGAAATATGAAGGTCTCATCTATAGCCTTCAATGGGATAGTAAGAGAGGGATTAGAAAATTACAAGTCTATGGGGATAGAGAATTGGTTGTACACCAAGTTAAAAGTCAAAATGCCACTAAGAACCCTTAATGAAGTCCTAAAAACATAGAGTGTGGGACCTAAATAAGGACTTTGAGGCCTTGAACATCCAATCAGTGCCAAGAGGCTAAAATCAACATGCTAATATATTAACAGTTATGGAGACTCATTTTGATATCCCTAATGAATTGAAAAAGACCAAGGTACAACCACATGTCAAAGTGGTAATAAGACCATTAGTGCCAGATAATGAAGCTCATTGGTAGGTGTTTGAAAATGACAAATAAATTTCATGTTTCCTGTAACAAGAAGCAAAGTTCTCCTCCATCAACCAAGGATAATTGTAGCATTAGTATGGGGAACAAATTGTTCAATTATGGTCCAATAAGCTTCCTAAAGGGTTAGTCACCCTAGAAGGTCTATTTCATGAAGAGGACCATATGAGGAAGGATAAAGAAGTGATGTCAAATAATTAAGAGAACTATGAGAGAGTTCTTATCTTTGAAGATAATTTCCTCAAGCTTGGGAAGGTAAGCACTAAAGCTGAAAGGCATGCTTTCATAGAGCTTTGTAAGGAACACACAAACATTTTTGCTTGGAAATATAGTGACCTAAGAGGTTTTGATCCTAATTTGGCCCAACACATTAAAGATATAGAGGCTAATTTCAAGCCTATCAAGTAGAAGTAGAGGCCCATAAACCCCAAAATTGAAGATCTCATGAGAAAGGAATTGACCAGGCTTATTGAATCTAGGATCATCTTCCCAATTAAGCACTCCTCATGGGTATCTAATCTAGTACCTATCATGAAGAAGAATGGGGAACTTAGATTATGTGTGGACTTCATGTATCTTAATAGAGTCTCTTTGAAGGATCACTACTCTCTACTATCCATGGAGTAACTCTTTCAAGGAGTTGCTAGTTCAGAATGCTTCTCTCTCTTAGATGGATATTTAGGTTACAACTAGGTGCTAGTGAGCGAGGAAGACCAATACAAGACTATATTTACCACCAAATGGGGCTCATTTACTTACTATAAATACCTTTTGGATTATCTAATGCTGGGGTAACCTTTCAAAGAGAAATAGACGTGGCTTTACAAGGACTAATAAATCAAATGGTATTGGTCTATTTGGATGACATCACAGTCTTTTCCAAGAAAGATAGTGAGCACATAAACCATCTGAGGCTGATTTTATAGAGATGTAGAGAGTATGTGATCTCTCTAAATCCTTAGAAATGTGTGTTCTCTATGGATAAAGGTAAGCTATTGGGTCACATTATTTTAAAATAAGGATTATCTATTGACCTTGACAGAGTAAGTGCTATCTTAGCCTTATCCTTGGTAAAGAACAAGAAGGGTATCTAGATATTATTTAGGCAGATTAACTTTGTGAGAAGGTCCATACCTAGTTTTGTAAACCTGGTCAAACCTATCACCACTATGTTAAAGAATATCTAAGTGTTTGCTAGGTCAGATGAAGGCAAGGTAGATTTTGAAGCCATCAATTAGGCCATTGCCCAAGCACCTTCACTCTTGAATCTTGAATTCTCCAAGGACTTTATCTTGTACACCTTTGAATATGTTGACAACATATCAGCTATGTTAATGTAAAATAATGGTGAAGGAATAGATTAACCAATTGCCTTTTTTAGTCAAGGGATGGAAGGATATGAAGTGAGGTACACTTTCATGAGAAGCAAGTTCTTGCATCCTTGAGAAGCCTCAAGAAATTTAGGCCCATGCTCTCGAATAATAGGATCCATCTTATGGTGTATTATCCTAGAGTTAGTGACTTCCTCCTTAATAAGGATTTGAATTAGAAGATATCAGGTTAGACAACCAAGGTCATGGAATATGATGTAGAGATCAAAGTCACCGAACTAGTTAGGGGCAAGGGATTGTATGAGCACATGGTAAATGACCTATAGGAAGATAAGGAAGCTATTTTGGTGACCCAAGACAACTTAAAAGCATGTGTACCTCCACTTTAAAAGAGATAGCTTCAAGATATGACTCAATTTTTGGTAATAGGATAATGCCCCCAAGGATTAAATAGATCCAAAATAAGGTACTTCAGGATTCAATGTATACCTTATACATTGGTTGGTGGTTTTATTTTTATAAAAGACCTCAAAGGGTTACTCTTTAGGTGCATAGATGATGACCATGTAACCAAACTCTTGAAGCAATTCCATGATGGACCTGTAGGAGGTAGTTTTTCACCTAGAACCATAGTAATAAAGATAATGAGGGCTAATTATTACTGGACAAATCTTTTCAAATATTCCCATGCATGGGTTAGAAAATTTTAGATGTGTGCTCTTTTTGAAGGAAAGTAGAAACTAGTAGCCCTTCCACTCAATCTTATTTAGGAGGAGTAACCCTTCATGAAGTGGGGGTTAATATTCATAAGGATGATCAATCCACCATAAAGTGTAGGGCATAAATGGGTGATCACTAAAACTAACTACTTCACCAAATGGGTAGAATCCATTTCTTTGAAGGAAGCTAATGAAGGTGTAGTTCTGGACTTCTATGAGAGCCTTGTGACTAGATTTAGTATCGCAACCACCATAATTTTTGATAATGCATTGACATTGCTTGGTATGAAGACAAGTGAGTGAGATCTTAGATTGGGCTTTTACCTCATCACATGTTCCAACTATTATCCTTTAGGAAATGGATTGGTAGAGTCCACAAACAAGAATTTGCTAAGGATCATTAGGAAGACCATGGAAGATAATTAGAGAACATGGCACACCAAGCTAAGGATAGCCTTATGGACTGATAGGGTGATTCTTAAAAATAACATTAGAAATTATCCATATGTTCTTATGTATGGAAGAAATCCAAATTGCCTATCTCCCTTGAGATTCTTGCATTAGAGTTAGCCCATTAGCTTGAGTTGATGGAGGATGAGACCATGAATGTGAGGATGATAGAGATCATGGAGTTAGAAGAAACCAGGGACCTTGCTATGAAAACTTTGGAGTCACACCAAGCTCAAGTCAATAGGGCCTTTGACAAGAGATACATAACAAGGAGCTTTAAGTAAGGGGACCTAGTCCTCAAATGGTATTCAAATAAGGCTGAACCAGACAACCATACCAAGTTTGACAACTTATAAAGTGGTCCTTAATTGATCAATGGATGTAAAAAACATAATGATTTTCAGCTTGCCCAACTAAATGGAGAGGTATTACCCATACCAATAAATGGCATTCATTTTAATCATTTTTATTAGGATCATTTCATCTATTATAACATATTAGAGTAGCTTTTATGCTTTCCTCTAAATGCCTTGTGCACATTTATTTTTTGCTATGTTTTTCCTTTTCAATAAGTGCCTTGGGCACTTTGTTGTTTTGTTTTTTCTGATCTTACTACTTTAAGAAAATTTATAGATAGGGATAGCATTATGTTATCTTCATGATTAGTTCAGAGAAGACTTGGGACCGCATATTCCCAATGGACCAATCAAGGCAAAATGGACTAGGTTCTCAAGCATAATAGGCATGCTTCCTTATGAGTCACCAAAGATGTTAGCCATTTTTAGTCCACATTCCAAGCTTGTGCCCAGATGGATCAGGTTGTTAATGGATGAGCAAATGAAAAAAATTTCTAGATGGAATGAGTGTTCCAAAAAGATCATGTAGCTTGTAAAGCTTTTGAAACATTTTAAGTTCACTTAAAGTGTAGTTTGTCTAAATTCAAGAAAATAGTTTTCCATGGTGGTCATAACATTTAAGGGCATGAAGCAAGTTTTGAAGAATCCTTAGGAGCTCATTTGAGCCCTAGAAATTCATGAAAAAGGTCAAGCATAAGCCTAAGTGAGCCAAACTATCACTGAGATGCCACACAAGAACAAATAGACTAGTTCACTTATGTATTTTATAAGTCCACTCAAAAAGCATCGCTAACCAAGATATTGTAGTGTCATAGAGTTATTCATGCCAGGAGCATGTTCTAAAAGTTTCATGTCTACATGATCTTTCTATGTTAAGATCTAAGTGTTCAATGTTGGACCTACAACATATGACATTTATACAAGTGTCAAGTTTGAGCTTCACAAAATGACTGTTTGGATTCAAAAGGTCCTTAACAAGTTCAGAGTTGATCAAGATATAATGGTCCACATGAGCTCACATATTGACACATTTGATCTAATGGTTTACACTAGAGTCAAATGAGTCAACATGTACCTAGATTAAATCCCTTAAAGAGTTACAAGTTGGGAAAGATTTGATGATACATATCAATCAGACATATATCTAATGATACATGCTCGACTGATAAGAAAGTGGGTCTAGGTAAATCAATGATCAACACTAATTTATACATTATGATCCAATGGTGTGAGATGGGTCAAAAAGTCAAGAAGCTCGAGAGGCCACCACATGAAACAATTCTGTGAGACTGTAGATTGACAACAAATCCTTTTTAACTAATGCATGTTTGACATGTGGTACAAGCTTGGATAGAGTTGACAAGTCAAGGGCAAGATCGATGACTCTCACTCAATTGTATTGATCAAGATCAATGGTGTAAGTAAAGGTAAATATGTCAATAATCTAAGTTAGATATATACAACCAATTAAAATAAAGGTGAGCCTAAGACTTTTTATAGAAGTTGAGAAACCATTTTTGACCAAGGAAAGCAGGTCTTATAGGGTCATTCCATTGCCATTAAAGCTAATTCAAGCACCATTAAAAGGCCACAACCATGTAGTCAAGTATAAATAACATAAAGAGACCACCATTAGAGCTTAATATGGACCTTTGGTTCAACATTTTATATCTTTTAAGGTTCATCTATGACTGTGTTTGCCATTCTTTAAAGAGGACCTATGTATATAATGAACTTTTAGTTCTTGAAGAGATAGAATGGGTCTGTTTAGACTTATTATAATATAGGAAAATGGGATATATAGTATATAGGTCTATATTAATATGGTAGCTATAGGAAAATTAATAATTTTTATTGGTTTTCCATTTATAGGATGAACCTATGATCCAAAAATGGAGATAGAGTAGATATGTGATTGATGTAAAGGGTCCTTGTCCTGCAGCATGGCTATATTTTTGACAAGTAGCCACCTAAAATATACAAAGCCATGATTCTATTAGATCTATGAGCATGAAGTTTTATCTTGAAGTGAGAGATGGTGTGAAGGATCAAAGAAAAGGTCTAGTGTTGGGAACTACAACTAGGGGCATTTAATGCATCCTTAGAACCTTTGGGGACTTTCCCACTCAATAAGCCATGGGTAGTGTCCCAATTGATTAAAAAGGTGGCAAGGATTTCAATAGATAAAGAGAAAAATGTGGCATCTTAGGTTTAATTAATGATCTAGGATAGTGTGTTCCTTTTTTGATGTCATACTCTCACATTCTTTCTCTCTCTCTTCTCCTATATATCCTGGTCTCATTCCCTTTGAAGGGGTTCTCAACTTTTAGAACTTATCATTCTTTTTTGGGATAAAGATACTCATTGAGACTCTTGAAAAGGTGTGCTCATTTTATATGGTTAAACCCTATCAAAATATTATAAAAATTGCCTTTTAAAGTAATAGGATCAACTCTTTGCCTATCTCTTATTTTTAATGAATGCTTAGTATGCTTGTGTATGGTGAATTTATGAAGGAGATTATTCCGTGTTTACTATCCTTCAACTTGCCTCTTTGAAGGTGTTTTTAAGCTAACTTGTAATTCTAGATTAGTGTTCTATTTATAACCTCTTATATGAAATATTTATGCAACTAGTGATATTTTGAGGTTGTTTGAGCGATAGTTATTCTATGTTGATCTAGTGTGTGTTCAAGATTATATGAGTGTCCATTTAACTTTGGTGTATCTCCCCTTTTTTTAGCTTTATTAGGTTTCATTATCATCTTTATAACCCTTTTTCTTGTGAATCATTAGTTTAGCATTAGGTTAGGTGAGCATTAAGAGGAAGTCAGCCTTCTTCAGAGGTTTAACCTGAGTATAGGATACCCACAGCCTGGGGTTGTTCTCATTTTGTAGCTTAATTGGAGGGAGTATGAACAACTCTCTCCAAGGGTGAAAATTGAGCCTACAATAGGTAACTATTACCATTATTCTCTCACATGTGATAAATTATCTTTCACATACCGATGGGTATGTCGAAAAGATGAGATCTTCTAGTACCAATGGGTATATTGGAAGATGTGCATATAGTGAGGTCTAGTATATTAGTCTAATAGTATATAGAAAGAGGAACCTTTTAGATTTATAAGGAACCAATCCATATACCTTATACATTTTGATTATATTTTCACACATAGATAGAAATAGACCACATTTTGTTCTGCCAGACACTCAACTTCTTCGAGGTGACAACTATGTAGCATAGAAAACAAAGATTAAAAATCCATTAGAATTTGAGGACATATGGATAGTTGTTGAGGGAAAATGGACTCATCATGCTACTAATGTTGATCATCAACAAAAATATTATAAAGAAAAATAGAAGGCTAAGATCATAATCATGTTCAAAGTCTTGGATGAGATACAACCTCATATCCATAATGCCACTACAACTCAAGATGTTTGGGATAAGCTTTAAACAGTATTTGAGGAAAAGAATCAAAATCATATTCTTCATCTACAAAGATAACTCCATATACTAAAGTTTAAATTCAAAGAAAAATTGGAGGCTTTTATTTATAGAGTTGTAACCTTGTGGGCTTCGCTTGAAGCATTGAATGAGCTAGTGAAATATGACTCTTTGATTCCTATTTTACTTAGAGCTCTGCCCCTCACATATATAATTTTTTTGACCATGTTGAATGTCATAGTTTAGAAACTAACCTTTATCTCATTGGTTAACATGTTTTAATAAGAATAAGCAATGTAAAATGTAGAGTAACCTGATGAAGAGCATGGACTTTCCTCTTCTCAATAAGGGAAGAAGTTTGTGAAGGATTCTAAACATAACCCTAAGCAAAACAATCAACAACACTAGTAGGGGAAAAAAATACATTCATAGAAGGTTTGTCTAATTTATGGAAAGATGTGGCATGACCTCAAACATTGATAGCATAAAGGATTCACATAGGGTTCATCTAGTAAGACAACCACTTCATAGAATCCACCTCAGTCACCAAAGCCAAAATCCCATTCTGAAAACCATTAGAAGAAGAAACAAAAACATGGAAATGTTGCTAAGGATTATCATTATTTATAAGATGATCACATCTTTACTACATAGACACATGAAGAACCTTTTTCTTCAAATTCTATCTAGTATGTTGATTTTGGTACCACAAGGCACATGATGGGACAAAAATAATGGTTTTCCACTTTACACCAATCAAGATCTTAAAGTAATGCTTCTCTTGGTGATGTCTTATCATACACTATTCAAGGTTGAGGTGATGTTTATTTATAACTTGGTAATCACATTACAAAGATCATAGATGTCTTATATGTCCCAGGACTCACTAAGAACTTGTTGGCCAAAAGTGTCAAATTACTAGGTCGTAATTTGACTCATTTTAAAACCAAACTAAGTTTTTAGTGTATATAAGATAATACACCAAATAAACTAGCCTCATCATGTTTTAGGTAATTAAATCCTTTACATGAATAAATATGGGTAATTCAGATGAGTTATAGGCTTAAAACTTGTCATTATCTAGAAATTGAACTAAATCCTAATTTAGGCATGAAAGTGGCCAAAACTAAATGTCTACAATTTGTCCCTACTAAGAAGACATTATAAGATACAAGAATAGTAATGTCTTTTAAAAGAATGTAAAAGTCATTAATTTGAATGGTTTATGCCCCAAAAGGGTGTTTGATAAGCCCTTGATGCCCCCTCGAGGGAGTGGGTGATAAAATAGAGTCATCGAATGTTCCCTCACAATAAAGAAAATGACACGATCTAGTGGTAATGGGGTAGAATTACTAAATTACCCAAAGGTGGCTATAAATAGTAATGGTGATGAATTCATTGATTTTATCAAAGATAGTTATAATTAGTAATAATGGGTGTGATACTGGATTGCCCAAAGGTGGTTTTAAGAAGTGGCATAGATAGGTGCCTTGGTATGGCAATTGATTACTATGAATTTACCCTAAAGGTAGTTATAATTGGTAACAAAATAGGAAACATTGATGTTCCCAAAGGTGGTTATAATCAATAACAAAATGAGAAATATGGATTTTCCCAAAGGTGATTATTACCAATGACAAAACAAGAAATGCTGATTTGCCCAAGGTGGTTATAATCAGTGACATAAGCATCTTCCCCAAAAGGGTGGGTGGATTGGGTTGAAAAATAATGATTCACCCAAAGGTGGTTATAATCATTAGTACAAGATGCAAAAATAATGATTTTGTCACAAGATGTTGTAATCATTAAATTGGTTGAACAAAAAGAATGATTTACCCAAAGGTGGTTATTATCATTCACACGTATAAATTATGTGATTTAAAATGAGGTTTTCCCCATAAAGGTAGAATATAATGTTGATCAATAAAAAAGAGTTTGCTATAACAAGGTAAATTAGTAAGGGTAACTTATGTGAAAAATTTGTAAAATGGATTTATGATATTTGGAAAATGATAACACATTTTTAGCCTAAATGTGAATTCAAAGATGCACATTCAAACAAACATGGGATATACATTAAAAATCATGTTGTTAAATAGGTCTTAGGGGAGGCCCAAAAAGATGGTCTAATTAAAAAATGGTAGAAAAATAAGGCACGTAGGATTAAATGACATGCAAATAGACCATGGATGTGAAAAATACACTTTTCTTAGAAAGCACAAAATGAATTATAGACGCTGGGGGGATAAGAAATTCAAATATTTAGCTATATATTCACCCTTAGAGTGAAAAATAATTCATTTTTACCCCACCCTTTTGAGAATTTTAGCTTTGGTTTCCTATGCATATTGATAAGAGAAATGGCGTGTAAAGGAGTTTAGTGTCACATATTAGAGTGAGTGAGGGAGCATATGCAACCACCACATGATGAGCCATCGATAAGTAATATTACCTTTGTTATTAATGCACATTTAGTAAAATTTATTATATTTTTTTAGGATGAAAAATGGTGAATCCATTTACATTTTAGGGCAAACAACAACTTTGCAATCATCAGGAGCAACTATTTTGACACAGTGAATCTATTTCCATATTTGATTGGGTAGTGTATTGAGGAGAATGTTAAAGGATTTAACACATTTTGCCTGGGGACTAGCTATTTTAACACAATTTTATAGAGACCTACACATGATAACATACTGAGGTGTGTTGTTCCCCAAAAATAGCTATCATTTTTGGGACAACATTTGAAATATTTTGGTCTTACAAACCAAAATTGTATCTTACATTTTCAAAAATTTGTCCTAGACATTTAGATTCCTCATTTTCCAAGCTTCTCAGAAAATCTACAGACTTTGCAGGTTCAAAGGCTTTTGCAGGTAGTTTCAGTCATAAGAATCAGTTTTTAATACTTAGTCATTTTTTGGGATTGGTTCAGAGCTTTGGTTCAGTTGAAAATCTTCATCGGCAAGCATCTGAGTACAGAAAGAGACTTGAACCATTAAACCATTAAATCATTAAACCGCTTTGGTTCAAAGGTTCAACGGTTTCAAGGTTCAACAAGTTCAACGTCTTTGGCAAGAGTTAAGCACTTCATCAAGGTTCAAAGTTCAATCACTTCAAATGGTTCATCGGCTTCAAGACACTTGGCCAAATCAAAGTGGCTTGAACCATTGAACTATTGAACCATTGAACCACTTTGGTTCAAAGGTTCAATGGGTTCAAGGTTCAATGGCGAGTTCAACCAAAGGAATGGTTCAATGGCTCGGTTTATCCAATGGTTCAACATCTTGGTTCAATGAACAGGTTCAACAGTAGATTCATTCACTTGGTTCATTCGATTGTATCATTGGCTTGAACCATTTTTGTTCAAAGGCAAGTTCAATTATTGGTTCAAAGGCAAGTTCAAATGTTTGGTTCAATGCTTAGTTCATCAGCTTGTTTGATTCATTGAACCATTGGCTTGAGCCATTTTTGGTTCAACCGATTGGTTCAACTGATTGGTTTAATGTCAAAGTTCATCCAATGGTTCATCACCAAAGTTTAAAGGGGTGGTTCAATGCAGAAGGAGACATCTCGAAGGACAAGTGCCCTTGCGGAGGACACTTAATCAATAAAAACACCCTTTCGGAGGGTCATTTTTCAAGGAAGCTGAAAGGTAATTCTTTCAAATTTGTTTAAGGCATTTAAAAAATTGGCTAAACACTTAATTCTTTCATATTTTTGTCTAAAGGAATTCCTTCAAACAAAAAGTCTAAAAGAATTCCAAGTGGCTGCGAAGGAAAAATCCGAAGACTTTTCAAAGACTTGGTGGAACAAATTTTTGCAGACTTTTGTCTGTGAGAATTTTCCCCAGACTTTTATTCATGGGAATTTTCCCCAAACTTTTGTCTATGGGAATTTTCCCTAGGGAAATGTCCATGAGAAACTTTAGCATGGGGAACTTCCACGAGAGAAAGCCCAGGGATTTGTCTGTGGGAACTGCTAAGACAAAGGGCTGTCGAAAGACCTCGAAGGGCAGGTGCCCTTGCGGGGGACTCTCAACAGCCAAAGTAAGGGGCCCTTTTTGACCCATTTAAGGATCACTTATTAAGGCCCAAAAGGTTAAAGCCAAAAGCCAAAAGAAGACCAAGGGGTGATGCCCCTGAAGACGTCAAATTCAAGACAGTGAACTAGCCGTTGAGAGAACATTGACGGGCATGTAAACATCAATTTTAAAGTCCATGAAATAGCCATTGATCCTTTGAATTTACAGACCTGAATGCATTTCTAGAATTTAAGACTAAAACCAACTAAAAGTGAGGAAAGATAGAACAACGAATGAATCCAGGGCCTAATTTAGTTAACCAAAAAAGGAGGAATGATGAAGACAAGATTAGACTGCCAGGTGGACATTAAAAGTTGCAATATTTCAATTGCGTGGCTTGTTTATCTACATTGATAAGATCAAATGGGTAAAATGCCCCAAAGTTCCATCTTTTCTTCCTAACAGTTCCCAATGCATCATGATGTATTACTGTTATCGAGTCCTTCTTGAAGTGGCTATTTAAGGGATCCTCTCTTATTGTAATATATCTCTTTTTTGATAATATGAATGAAACTCTGCCCAAATTGAGAGGCATCATTGAGACTTTGTGCTTAGTCTGTTGATCATATTCTATTAATAGAATAAGAAAGCAAGGGACTTTTTCAAACTTTGTGTTGTGATATCCTTTCTGTTCCATTAATTTAATAAGAAGGATTAGTAAAATTAGTCAGGAAGGTGTCTTGAAGAATCAACTATGGAGAGACTTTGTGCCCCCATAACTGCCTTTAGTGTGTTTTCTTTTTATTGTTGTGTAAAGCACTTTGATCTTTCATTTCCCTTCATATATTACTCTTAAGAATTTTAGGAAGAAACTTTGTGCTCTATCTCGATTTGCTAGTTACCATACTCTCAGTTACATTCTACTTTTATTTCCAGGAGTATTCTTGTGGTTGGCTGAATAGTTCTTCTAAAAGAAGAGGAGTGCTATCTATCATTCCCTTGAGTTTTTCCTTTGTTTTGTATACATCATGTCTGAAGAAAGAGAGATGGATGTCTTGTCCTACCCTTGAGTATTATTTTCTATTTATACATATATATATATATATATATATATATATATATATAGCATATCCACAGGGAACCTCCCCTTGATGAGAGGAGAGAGTAGTCTCCTTCTGATGTGATAAACTTACACATTTGGATGACTAATCTTCCTACTTTGGCTGATAAGACCTATTTTGTTTACCATTACACTGATAGACAAAATATTCAACCAACATTTTTTAGTGACTCTGCTGGGGAATATAACCCATTATCATTATAACCCTTATCCATTCCATTCACCTCCACACTAACTGGGAAAGAACGCATAGTTTAAAGCCTCAAGATTTAACTGAAGCAAGGTCAATTCTTTTCCATTTTTGTTTTACAATCTGGTAGATTCAAGGTAAACATGAAGCCAAAGGGCTAAAGGTATCGTTGATCATGTGTTCAAGCTGGTATAACAAAGTGATTTTGATCTATTTCCTTCACCATCTCGTCTCCAACAAACCAAGAGCTTCCCTCCTACTAAAGCCAGATCTCCATTACCAGATGAAGTATCTACTTCTACTGTTAATAAAGCTGTGCCTATAATTATCCCTTTGAGATTTGTTATTCCTCCTTTTCAAAATCCTATAATGGTAGTTCAAGGTCCCTGGGGTAATGCTTTTGGTCCTCTTAATCTTACTCCTCCTCTACATGAGCTTCCATGTAGTTCTAGGAAGAATTTCCCTAAATTTTATGGTGATGGGAAAGTTCATCCTGATGAACATATCACAACATTCAACATAGCTTAGGGAGTAATCAGAGTAGAATTTGAAGATGTAGCAGTCAGATTATTTGTAGAAACATTACAAGGAGTTGCTGTAGATTGGTTTTATCATCTACAGGCTTAGTTTGTAACTGATTAGAATACTCTCAAAGATAAGTTTGAAGCCAGATTCAAACCTGCAAAAGATGCACATGCACTTTTGGCTCAACTTACACAGATGAAAAAAGAGCCATATGAGCCTATGAGAGACTTCATAGCCAAATTTGACATATTGAGAAACAAAATTCCTGTCATTGCTTGACCTATAGCTAAAAATCTCAAATGCTTTTTCATTAATTCTCAGCTACCTGAAGTTAGCTTTCTCTTGAGACATGCTGGTCAAATAGTTCTCACTACAGCTCAAATTTTGGCCACTAAAGTAGAAGATGATCTCATCTTAGTAAGAAAGATAAGGAGAGATCCAAATAGAAACAAAGCTTCATCATTTTCTGACTTTACATCTACAAGCACCACAGATCCAATGGTGTAGAAATTAGCAAATGAGTTGCTTGCTCTCAAAAAGCAAATGGCTCAAGGAATGTCTTCTACTCCTACATACAGAAGGACATTCCCAAATTAGTCATATCAGGGCAATGTTGCCAGAAACAAGGACAACAAAATCGCCTTCTTCCCCCATAAGGGAAACTTGCCCTAGAAGCTCCTCTAACTAATTCAAGAATGGGATATCTTAAAGCAAAATCAAAATTATCTTATCAGCTTGAATTAAATCAAGAAAATGACACTAATATCATTGAAGGCAGTCAAGAAGAATTAGCTGGCGACTCCCACATTGGCTTCTAGAATTACCAAGATGAACTCGGAAGCAAAGGAGAAGCTTTAGATGGATCATATGCAGTGTTTACCAGGTCTAAGAACCAATCAGTCCATCAAGCTGATAAAGAGAAGATAGAAGAGTAATCACAGCCAACAGTCATAATTGTCAAGCGTGGAACTAATTTGCCTTTTCAACCAAAAGACCCAGTAATCACTCAAAAGGTAAATACATCTGTTTCACCTTCCCCTTCTACTTCTAATTCGCAAATCAGCCCATCTCCCATCCCTCCTAAAATTTAGAAAATTGAAGTACCTTTCTCTGTACCTAGCTTGATTCAGCCATTTGACATAGTCGATCATGTCAAAAAGACAAAAATATAGATGTCTAAATTTGAATACTTGTAGTCTAATTTGGATCAACTAAATAAGTTGGTTCAATATATTAAAAATCAAACCATCCCTGCAGGACAAAAGGCTAAAGAAATAACTCCTAATTCTCCAAAGAACATGCCCATTCCAAATAATCTGGTCATTACTCCTCTAGCTACTCTTGGAAAAATAGAACCCTTCTATGTTTCCTTGTTAATTAATGGCCACAAGTTGAGTAACTGTATTATAGACTCATGTGCATCTGACAATGTCATGCTTGCTAAAGTCACTAAGTCTCTTGGTCTTGCATTGAATAAAACATTTGGAAGATGTTTCTCTATGGAGAATAAGCAAGTACAATTGCTGGGGCAAATCAAAGATGCCCAATTTGCATTCGCAACCTTTCCAGACAAGAGGATTAAGATGATTGTCTTGGTGGCTGACGTCCCAGCATCTTATGGCATTTTGCTTGGATGAAATTTCTACAAGGACGTAAGAGGAAAACTGAGCATGGATCTATCTGAGGCAAGCATCCCTGTCTAAGGTGTAATAAAGAGATTGCTCCCTAAAAAAGAGGCAAAATATGTGGTTACCCAAACATCATCCCCTGTAGCATAAATTCTATTTGAATCTTTAGGCAGGGGTAATTATTTCTTTACCATAGAGGATGCTCATGTTCCTATAGATGAAAATCCTGTAGTTGACAATCTAGGAATTGATCCAAACAAGACTTCAGGAGAATTGATAGATTACAGTATAAACAAGGGAGGATCTTCCATCTCTAATGAAGATAAATCTGATAAGAGATCAACTTCTGATGATGACAACAATTTTTCCACCAATGATGGAGTTGGGACTATGTTGATATCTACTCAAAGAGATTATTCCTTCATGCAATTTGCAAGTTAACAACACCTTCAATATAGTTGGATGTGAATCTTTGTTGCTTAAATTGAAGATTGCTCAAGATGAAGAAGCCAAACTCCTTCACATCAAAGGAAATGTTAATTTGACAGTTTTTAAGGAGTTTAACTTGGACGATCTAATCATGTGTTAGACTGGACTAGCTGAACAACAAGTTATGATGGTGGACCATGCTGTTGCAAATCAAAATTAGACAAAGGGACCTTTCACCAAGAAAGCAAGGAGGGATGGTTTTTGGTTTGAAGATCACATCCTACCTTGGAACAACAAGAAGAAAAGGCCAAGAAGAAGACACAAAAAATTGGTTTCCTGGTGGAGAGCTCCATTCGCCTGTCACTGTTTCTGGGGACAAAATGTCTTCTTACTGGTTTACCAAGATGGTGCACTATTTTCACTATCTCTCAAGAAACAACATCTAAAACACTTCAACTCTTGAAGTATCAGATCATTGCCTCTATATATATGTATATTTGTACAGTTTTAATTCTATTTTGTTTTGTTTATTTTCTTTTTGATGCCTTTCATTTCTAGGTAGCATGACTCCAAAGCCCAATGGTACACATGAAGACATTCAAAATTCTGGATTCTACTCCTTTCAATTCATTTTGCAATTGATGGAAGTTCCCCAACTGGAGCTAACTGTTGTTCCCCAAAAATAGCTATCATTTTTGGGACAACATTTGAAATATTTTGGTCTTACAAACCAAAATTGTATCTTCCATTTTCAAAAAATTGTCCTAGACATTCAGATTCCTCATTTTCCAAGCTTCTCAAAAAATCTATAGACTTTGCAGGTTCAAAGGCTTCTGCAGGCATTTTCAGTCATAAGAATTAGTTTTCAATACTTAGTCATTTTTTGGGATTGGTTCAGAGCTTTGGTTCGGTTGAAAATCTTCATCGGCAAGCATCTGAGTATAGAAAGAGACTTGAACCATTGAACCATTGAATCATTGAACCACTTTGGTTCAAAGGTTCAATGGGTTCAAGGTTCAACAAGTTCAACACCTTTAGCAAGAGTTAAGCACTTCATCAAGGGTCAAAGTTCAATTGCTTCAAATGGTTCATCGGCTTCAAGACGCTTGGCCAAATCAAAGCGGCTTGAACCATTGAACCGTTGAACCATTGAACCACTTTTGTTCAAAGGTTCAACGGGTTCAAGGTTCAATGGTGGGTTCAACCAAAGGAATGGTTCAATGGCTCAGTTCATCCAATGGTTCAACATCTTGGTTCAATGAATAGGTTCAATAGTAGATTCATTCACTTGGTTCATTTGATTGTATCATTGGCTTAAACCATTTTAGTTCAAAGGCAAGTTCAACTGTTGGTTTAAAGGCAAGTTCAAATGTTTGGTTCAATGCTTAGTTCATCGACTTGTTTGATTCATTGAACCATCGGCTTGAATCATTTTTGGTTCAACCGATTGGTTCAACTGATTGGTTCAACGTCAAAGTTCATCCAATGGTTCATCGCCAAAGTTCAAAGGGGCAATTCAATGTAGAAGGAGACTTCTCAAAGGACAAGTGCCCTTGCGGAGGACACTTAATCAATAAAAACACCCTTTTGGAAGGTCATTTTTCAAGGAAGCCAAAAGGTAAGTCGTTTGGATTTGTTTAAGGCATTTAAAAAATTGGCTAAACACTTAATTCTTTTAGATTTTTGTCTGAAGGAATTCCTTCAGACAAAAAGTCTGAAATAATTCTAAGTGGCTGCAAAAGCAAAATCTGAAGACTTTTCAAAGACTTGGTGGAACAAATTTCTGTGGACTTTTGTCTGTGGGAATTTTCCCCAGGGAAATGTCCATGGGAAACTTTAGCACGGGGAACTTCCGTGGGAGAAAGCTTGGGGATTTGTCTACGAGAACTGCTAAGACAAAGGGCTACTGAAGGACCCCGAAGGGTAGGTGCCCTTGCGGGGGACTCTCAACGGCCAAAGTAAAGGGCCTTTTCTAACCCATTCAAGGATCACTTCTTAAGGCCCAAAAGGGAAAAGTTGAAAGCCAAAATAAGACCAAGGGGTGATGCCCCCGAAGATGTCAAATTCAGGATAGTGAACTAGCCATTGAGAGCACATTGACAGTCATGTAAACGTCAATTTTAAAGTCCATGAAATAGCCATTGATCCTTTGGATTTATAGACCCAAATGCATTTCTAGAATTCAAGACCAAAACCAGCTAAAAATGAGGAAAGATAGAACAACGAATGAATCTAGGGCTCGATTCAATTAACTAGAAAAGGAGGAATGATGAAGACAAGATCAGACTGCCAGGTGGACATTGAAAGTTGCAATCTTTCAATTGTGTGGCTTGTTTATCTACATTGAGAAGATCAAATGGGTAAAATGCCCCAAAGTTCTAGCTTGTCTTCCTAACAGTTCCCAATGCATCATGATGTATTATTGTTATCGAATCCTTCTTGAAGTGGCTATTTAAGGGACCCTCTCTTATTGTAAAAAATCTCTTTTTTGACAATCTGAACAAAACTCTGCCCAAATTGAGAGGCATCATTGAGACTTTGTGCTCAGTTTGTTGATCATATTCTATTAATGGAATAAGAAAGCAAGGGGCTTTTTTAGACTTTGTGTTGTGATATCTTTTCTATTCCATTAACTTAAAAAGCGAGATTAGTAAAATTAGTCAGGAAGGTATCCTGAAAAATCAACTGTGGAGAGACTTTGTGCCCCCATAGCTACCTTCAGTGTGTTTTATTTTTATTGCTGTGTAAAGGACTTTTAGCTTTCATTTCCCTTTGTATATTACTCTTAAGCATTTTAGGTAGAAACTTTGTGCTTTGTCTCAATTTGCTGGTTACCATACTCTCAGTTACATTCTGCTTTTGTTTCCAGGAGTATTCTTGTGGCTGGCTGAATAGTACTTCTGAAAGAAGAAGAGTGATATCTATCATTCCCTTGAGTTTTTCCTTTGTTTTGTATACATCATCTCTGAAGAAAGAGAGATGGATGTCTTGTCCTACCCTTGATTATTATTTTCTATTTATACATATATATAACATATCCACAGGGAACCTCCCCTTGATGAGAGGAGAGAGCAGTCTCCTTCTGATGTGATAAACTTACACATTTGGATGACTAATATTCCTACTTTCACTGATAAGACCTATTTTGTTCACTAGTACGCTGATAGACAAAATATTCAACCAACAAGGTGGATAAAACATTAGGACTTACACACTTATTATCATCTGGGGATGGGAGCATATCTCAATTGAGTGATCAGTCAAGATGCATAGAGTATGATATTTCAAGTATCAAGGAACATACATCTACGTGTAGATAGGAGCTAGTAGGCATGATCATATGGAGACATCTCATTTTATCATTAAAAATTCTATGACTTGACACTATAGTTCTTCATTTGGAGGTCATACTTCATGTATCAACTAAAATGGTTTAGGGATAGATTATACATGGGATTTGTGACTACTATATGTTTTCTTATTGGGAGATAGTCCCATATCATAGATGAGTACTTCCCTAATCAAGTACTTAGGTAGTTTGGATATACATAAGATGCACCTAAGGGGACAAGATGGTTTGCCCATGTTGCAAAAGAAATCAGTCATGATACTCTTGTGATCTTGAAGAGTGAGACCACATTGAGCTATATCTACATACCACGGGTTGCCTAGGCTTATACAAGAAGATCCATAGATGTATGGGTCACTTCAAATTACATACATTAGTGGGTAAAGTATGCCCTCTGAGGATGATAGTTTTAGTACTAATAGGGGTACAGGTTCCCATGGACATCAAGGAGATGGAGGCTGAGACCTCAAGTGGCATTGAAAACACCTAATAGGATAGTGGTGGTGAGGCTAGGGATGATAATGATGTTGATGGAGGAAACATTGGGGAAGATAGAGATGGAGATGATGGGGATGGAAATGGTGGGCTAGATTTAATGATACTTGATCCTATCTCAATAGTGGTAATAGTTAGACATGTTAGCTTAGGCCAGATAAGGATTTTGGGCACACATGTGGATCTAGGCCAGACATGGCCTTCTAACACAACTATGATAGGTAAGGACACTAACATGGTAAAGCAAGATATCATTAATTAGGTGTGTGAGAGATTGTAAGGATACAATAATAGGTGACTAATTTATAGATCACCTTAGATATATGAGATGATGATATGGCCATAATTTAATCAACTATCTCTTGGTTGAAGGCCAAGATAGACAAGTTGGTTTTAGTTTAGGGCTAACTCATGATAGAGTGGGAGTAGACCATCAGTGACCAGGATCAGGCATTAGCCACTATAGATATATTGAGATGAGAGTAAGATGTGGTTTGAGGAGTCGTTACACATATAGGGTTCACTTAGATATTGGGGAGTGCCTTCAAGTAAAAGATGAGGCATCATATTATAGGCAAGACTATGAGTCTACCATGCCCACAAATTAATAGGTTGTTAGTTTTAAGATCTGGGATGCATAGAGGATAGGGAGAAAATTTGGTCAATCTCAAATAAGGACTCATGTTATAGGTGCCTCAAACTAATCTGTTCATCAACCATGATTGCCACCACCAAGACCATCGGGCCACTAGGGCCTCTTCCAGCTATAGGTCCCATGGACATGTATAGCCAAAGTTGATCACAATGACCTCAACATTTTGGCATTTTGGTATAGTTTTGGCATATGGGATTGTACTCATTGTATCGACATACTTATGTATTTTTGATACACCATTATGATATGTATGTATCTTTTATGTATATGACATTTGAGATACATTGACATTCAATTTTGGGTCATATAAGGCCGATATAAATGTATATGATATTCCTAAAATATATACGATGCCATGCTTATTATCTTATTTATCTCATGTTTAACATTGATTAACATTTGTATGTTTAAATTTTTTGATGTTTATGCTTATGTATACTTTGTTCATATATTGCTTATGCCATGTTTATGAGATGTTGTGTTGGTTATCATCTGATTATGTTGCATGACTCATATGTATGTTTATTTAGAGATTTATGTCTATATAAACACATAATAAATCATTTGTTGGTCTTTTTTATTACTCAAGGATTCAGGCATGTGTTTGGGTACTTGATTGGTTTTAAATATATCAAATAAGTACTACCATTGCATTGCTAGAATAGACTCTTTGTGCATATTTTTTTACTTTAGCTTCTGATATTATGCATAATAGTTATGGAGAACTAAAATGGCAATATATACTCTAAGCATGGAAAACATAATTTAAATATAAATATAAACAACTTAGGAATAAGTATGAATAATCAAAACTAAAATGTAAATATAACAAATAAATCAAGTGTAAGACTAAATACATAAATTCATAACCTAAGTACATTATATGAATAATCAAGATTTAAATGCAAATAAAATGTAATAATCTTACGACAACTGAGAAACACAAAGGCCATAAAAAAAACAAAACAAAAAAAATGAACAAAACAAACAAAAAGATAAAAACAAACAAAACAAATGAACAAATAAAAATATACAAACAAACAAAACATAAACAAATAAAACACACAAAAAAAAAAAAAAAAAACCAATAAAACAAACCAACTATACAAACAAACAACAAAACACTAATAAACCAAAACAAATGAAAAATAAATAGAAATAAACAACAAAAATATTAACAAACAAAAATAAAACAAAACACCAATAAACAAAATAACAAAACACCAACAAATAAAATATTGTCAAATAAAATAAAACAACATAGGAATAGACAACTAAATAAACATAAACAATCAACAATAAAATAATAATAAACAAACAAAACACCGATAAACATAAATAAATAAACATAACCAAAAACAAACAACAAACCACTTAATAAACAAAAAAAAACAAAACACCAATGGATAAAAATAAATAAACAAGCAAACATAATATAAACAAGACGAAACAAAGAAAACAAATGAAAATAGATAAAATAAATAAATTAAAAAACAAAACAAACAAACAATACAATAAACAAAGTAAACAAAATAATCAAAATAACTAAACAATCTGAAGCAAATAGTGCAGGAAATAAACTAATTTAAACACAAAAACAAATAAACTAAGCTAAAAAAATAGCAATACACAAACAATGGTTAATGAAAATGTTAGTATAAATATAAAACAAATTATTTGTTTATGTGTAATAATGGTGTTACTTTTGGTGACAGGGTGACACCTAAGCTAGGTAGTAATGACACAGGTAAAATAACACAAGAACAAAAGACTAATGGTTACCCCTAGGCTATATGGAAATAATGACATAAACAAAAATAAACAAACATTTCCCCTAGGCTATAGGAGACAACAAAATAAAATAAAAAATTGGGGGAGGGGGAGGAGGGGGATTAGAAGAAAAGGAAGGGGTAACCAAGTTGACTCTAGATGCACTAGGCAAGTGGGCACTACCTACCTAGTTCCATGGACACAAGTTCCAATGTGATCTTTAGGGCAAATGTAGTTCTCTTAGGACATGGGATAAAAGAAAATGGATGATAATAAAACATGATTGAATTGTAAATAAAAATAGGAATGATCTCATAAAATGGTGAGTACGTAAGAAAAGTGGGGATGGCATTTCACAATCATGAAAAAGTCAACACAAATAAATAATGCAAGCACGAGAGTATGGTTTAGGCTAAAACCACACTAAAATTTAATAGATGAGTATCCACAAATGAATTGAATTGGTAATTCATAGTGTCTACTAAATATAAGGCTTAGAATGATAATGAACTCGTAAAATAGTGAGAGCTTAAATTGAAGTTACTCATAAAATAACAAGAGTGTTCAAACAAAAAGTACTTGGAAAATAGTGAGAATGTTCAAACATATATTGCTCATAAAATAGTGTGAATTTAAGAAGATCCAAGTGGTCAATAATGCATCAAATTCAAATACACAATGCACATAACATTAACTCATAAAATAATGAGAGCGTACATCTAAAGCTAGTAAGGATGGGGAAAACTAAATGACGAGTGGTTACACATGAAGTAGTTAGGAGTCCCATAGTCTTTAAGGCAAAGAAGTGGTTGAAAAAGAAAGGAAGGTGCGACTAAGCTAACTTGAGATACCCCATGTATCTAAGTGTTGCCTACATTATTGTGAGGACCTCATGCCGATGTAGTCCTTTCATAAATGGGAGGAAAAATACCAAGGTGGTCTAGAAATGAGGCTGAATAGATAAGATGGCCCATCCCAAAAAAATTGATGGCTTTATATCCTAAATGGAAATTTTAAGCCAATTTTCATGATTTTAGGATTTTTAGGATTTCTTAGATCTTTTACGAATGGTTAGGGGTTTTTGAAACTATTGCAAGTGTTTTTAAAAATTTCTAGGTATCTCAAATCAATCAAGAATTAAGAGATATAGAATGGTACAACTCTTAAAATGGTGAGAGCATGGATTAGGTTACTCATAAAATGGTGAGAGTGTTCAAACATAAAATGCTCATAAAATGATGAGAGCATTCAAACTTAAAATGCTTGTAAAACAATGAGAGTGTTTAAATTTGAATTGCTCACAAAATGATGAGAGTGTGGCTTAAGTTGCTCATAAAATGGTCAGAGAATTCAAACTTAAAATGCTTGTAAAACGGTAAGAGTATTTAAACTTAAATTTCTAGTAAAACAATGAGAGCATGGTAAAAGGTTGATTGAGCTAACCTCATTGTGAATTGAGCACTACCTACATAGTCCTGTATGACCTCAAGTCATAGTAGTTTCACCTTCATAAAAAATGTCAGACTAAATACCAACAAGTTTCATGCATAATCAAATGGCAAGGAAAATGGTAACTATAATGGCAAGGTGATGCGATAATGCATGATAAAGGTGTTGTTCCTAATTTATCCATAGGTTTTTATAATTAGGAAATAATGGTAAAGGGTTAGTGGTACTAATTTTACCATAGGTAGTTATAATTAGTAACACTAGGTGGAAATGTAACAACAAATTAAGGATGCAAATTATAGGACCACTTTCATACTGCTTTCACATACTGCCATTCAAATGTTTGATTCTAAAACAACTATTAGAACTAAATTTTTCATCAACCATTGAACGTGCCTAAGGTACAAATGAATCTAAACCAAAGCCAAACATGATAGGTGGGGTTAGGTAAAAATAACTTACTAGCGAAGGGTTACGGGCATGGTAGAATGGTAAAGGGGTATAATACAAAGACTGGGTATAATATGGCATAACTTAGATGATCCTTGTAGACAATAATCTGAGTCCCTTAAGAATAAAAATGCTTAAAGTGCATTATGTTGATTGTTTCATCAAGTTCATCTCACTCTTGTGTGGTGATCATGTATGCTTTAGAACCGTAGTTGGTAACAAATATATAGTGCCCTAACTAGTTTGGTTAGAACTTTCCTTTTTTCTTGGTTTCAACATTTATATTCTTCTGATTCTCTTTTAACACCGAGTCACCAATCTCAAATTCATGATTCTTAACATGCCTATTGTATTGGCCTTTTAATCTATTTTGATATGATTATAGATTATTTAGGGTAGCTAAGCATTTTCCATTAAGTAGGTCTAGTTCTTTTAAGTGAGCTACTATGTAGTCTTCATTGTTGATGATGTGCTATAATTAAATTTGGAGAAAAGGCAACTCGACCTCGATGGGAAAAATGGCCTCAGTTCCATAAACAAGTGAATAGGGTGTAGCTCCTATTAGAGCAAAAAATGTGGTATGGTATGCCTAAAGGGTGTTAAATAGATATAAGTGTCAATTATGACTAGTGTCATTGATAATATTCTTTAGAATATTGACAATGGTTTTATTAGAAACCTTGGCTTGGCTGTTGCCTTATGGATAACAAGTGGTAGAGAAATGTTGTTTAATGTGGTATTGGGAATAAAGTTCTTTCATATCTTTATTCTTAAATGATCTGCCATTATAAATTATAATGTCAGGGGGGATGCCATAACATCATATAAGATAGTTGAATATGAAATTAGAGATCTACTTACCAATCACATTAATGAGGGTAATGGCTTCCAACCACTTAGTGAAATACTTGATAGTAGTCAAGACGTATTTATAGTCATCTAAAAATGTGGGATTGATCTTCGCCATGAGGTTGAGTCCCCACATTGAGAATGACCATGGTGTTGTCAATGGTTTGAGTGTCTTGGATAGAGCATGAATTAGATTAACATGATTTTGACACTTGACACACCTCTTCACATATGAAACTACATTTACTTCCATAATTGGAAAGTAATAACCCATACACAGTAACATTTTGGCTATGATCACCCTACTGGTATGGGCTCGACACTCCCTTTTATGGACTTCCCTCAATGCTAGTCTGGATTCTATCAAAGGTAAACAATGAAACAAAGTTCCATCATATATTCTACGATATAAGGTTGGTCTAAGTAGGGTATATTGAGAGCATTTATGGGTGAAGGATTTTTATATTTTAATTGATAAATTGAGAGGCATAGTTTGGTCTTGATGATGGGCATATATGTTTGATTACCAGGGAGACATGAGACCAATAATGTCATAAACTATATTAACAACTGATTGTTCATGTGTTGATGCTAAAAGATGAAAAACATGAAATTGATAATCCCTCGCTCTATTTTTGATCTAAATCATGGAATTAATAGTGGGCATGACATCTGTTGTTCAGTTATTAGCCCAAGGTATTCTTTTAAATTAGATGTTGGCAATATGCTACCTAAGAATATCAACCATATCTTTATAGGGAACTAAATTCTCATCCTTGGCCTGTAACTTGATTGATGATTAACTGAGAATCACCATACACTAGTAAATGTTAAATGTTCCATTGTAATACTTGATGAAGCCTTGTAATGAGTGATTCATACTTAACCATGCTATTGATACATGGAAATCTAATAGGAAAGGACTTGGGAAAGATACCCCCTTATGGAATAATAAATAATATTTCAACCCCTAATCTATGAGCTGTGAATGATCCATCAAAGTACATCTTCCACTATTCAACCTTAAGTGGTGTATCTACTTTTTCAACATTCATAATGGTCTCATCTGGAAATCCAAATGTACGAAGTTGAGTATCTTTAAGAGGAGCTCATGCAAGTTGATCTATGAGTAATTTCCCTTTAATGGCCTTATTATTGGCATATTAAATTTAAAACTTTCTCAATAACATGATCCATTTTACCATATGGCCTTGTAGAGCTGATTTGGAAAGTAGATGATTGAGTGGATCTACTTTAGCAATAATCATGGTCTTGTTGTTTAGCATATAATGACATAACTTTTGGGCTACAAACAACATTACTAAACAAGATTTTTTAATTGGCATGTAGTTGTGTTCATATGAAACTAATGTTTAGCTCATGTAATATTCATCATACTCTTTTCCCTGTTTATTGTGTTATGCCAAAATTGCCCCTAGAGCATTCTTGGTTGCTAATAGGTAAAGAAGTAATGGCTTGTTTGGTGTGGGTGGAAACAAAATAGGTGGGTTGGCAAGATATTATTTAAGTTGATCAAATGATTTTTGACACTCTTAATTTTAAGAAAATGTAATGCCTTTCTTCAGTAAGTGCATAAATAGATAGAATTTGTCATTTATTTGTGAGATGAAGTGTCTGATAGATTGAATTTTGCCCTATAAACTACAGAGTTACTTCAAGGTAGATAGTGGTGGTATTTATGTAATTGCACAAAATTTGGTTGGGTCAAATTCAATGCCACTATGAGATAAAATAAATCCTAACAATTTTCCAAACATTATGACAAATACACATTTTTTCAAATTAATCTTGATGTTATACTTATGAAGTCTCTCAAAGATTCTTCATAGTATGACTGGATGATCAACATGAGTTTTTCACTTACCTAGGATGTCTTCAACACAGTCCTCAATAATGTCATGCACCATGTTGTGGAAAATCATAGTCATGGATCTTTGGTAAGTGGCCTTGACATTCTTAAGTCCAAACAACATCACTTGATAATAAAACATTCCCCACAGAGTGGTGATCATTGTCTTGTGTTGATATTTTAGTGTTATTATGATCTAATTATAACCTAAAAAACCATCTATTAAAGAAAACATTTCATATCCATCCATTGAGTCTACTATCATGTTAATATTAGGAAAATAAAAGTCATCTTTTGGGTAGGCTCTGTTGATATTTATGAAATTAGTGTAGATTTTGATAGCTTCTAGTTTCTTACTCACTAGCACAATGTTTAAAATCCACTCTGAATAGTTGATAGGCTTGATACATTTTACATCTAAGATTTTTCCAATTATTTCTTGACTAAAACAACAATATAAGGATGCATATTGTATAAATTCTATTTATCGGGATTGGCATCAATATGTACAAAGAGATGGTTTACAACCGATGCAAGGTTTAAACTTGACATGTTCGAATAGGCCCATGCAAAGGTGTTAATAAATTCTCTTAAAAGAGCTATAAAAACTTCAAATTCCTCTTTAGTGAGAGATGTGCCTAGTTTAATCCACTTTGGGTCATCTAGAGTCCCAATGTTCACCTCTCACACTTAAGTGTAAAACCATCATATAAAATAGTTGACAAGGAGTTAAACTGATTAGCAATGGCAAATTCCTCTAGACGGACTGACTCATCTAATTCTCCTAAGTAGGGTGAATTAGAGTCTCCTAATGCTGGCATTGGATATGAAATAAATACATCAAGGCACTCTTTAACATTCTATGTAAAAGCTTTATAATCATTAGTACTAATTTTTGATCCATAAATAGGCTTTGGACTATAGGTCTCCTATGATTCATAGGAAGAGGGGTGAACATTCCCATCTAATGGCACCAAAAACTAGTTTTTACCAAGAGACTTTCTTTTCTCTTTACTTTTTCCCTGGTTAGAAAGTGCCTCAAAGAGGTTTTCACTCTCAATCCTCAATGTTTGATTATTTTTTGTTTTTGGCTAGGGAAATTCACCTACTCTTTGAAACAGGTAGCAGGATCTAGTCATATAGAAAAGCCCTGCTTGTGGTCTCTAAGAGGAATGTGATTCTTTAATCTTATAAATTCATATATGGACTCATCATTTTCAAACTGATCTAATGGTATTTTTGACTCTTAATGGACCTAGTCTATCAATTATGGATGGTAAAGGGTTAAATACGAAGGTGGATAAATAGGGTTAATGGTGAAAATGGCATGGGGGTTAAATAAATTTGTAGTGACAAGGTCATTATAGAAGTTATAATCAGACCCTACATCACTTCCAACATCATCATCACTAGTCATTGGTGTTGGAATATGAATAAGGTATTAGGGATCACCCCAGGTGGTTTAAATTCAATATCATGGGTTCCCTTGTACTTGGTTATTGAGATTGGTTTGATCATGCCTTACTGATGTAGACTTAGGACTCTACCTTCATAAGCTAAGTGATCCATAATTTGGTTAGGAATAGAGAACTTTATGCTTTGGTAATAGTTATATAACTCATCAGTGTAGAGCTATGAATCATATTAGGGGTCTTGTTCTAAGCCAAAGGATGGTTTGAAAATAATGGGCTTATTTAACTGAGATTTTCCTTTGGTTTCCCATTCCATACGAGTAGTTTTGGCCTTAGGTCTCCCATAAGCCTTTGGATTTTTAGGCAACTTGGAAATATGTAATGCATTATGGATACTCTATTCTCTGAGATGTTTGTTAGTTATATAGAAGTGGTTGAAAATATCTAGAGGAGGCATAGCTGAGGTAGATGATAAGTTATTTGGGTCAATGTAATAATCTTCTAGGCATGATTTAATAAATTTTCTTTTTGTATCTCTTTCTCCATCTAATTTAGGCATAAGATTCATTCCAAAGTGATAGTAATAGATTTTATACTCAGACTCAAAGTGTTTACAATACTAATATGGTTAAAGATCAACTAGTATAGTCACTTCCATTATTAAATATCAAAATTTTATACACTAATACAATGTAGAAGGTATAGCCCTAATTTCATGGATCTAGGGTCAACCCAATAATATATTGCAAGATAGTTCCATGTCTAAAACATGGGATAGAGTATCATGGGTCAAAGTCCCAATAACCATTGACAAGCTAATAGTTCCTTGAGATTCTCATTATTTGTTATCATATGCATTGATGATGATGGTATCTCGCTAAAAATTAGTTATTCCATATCCAAGATGTTTGACCAACTTTAGAAACACAATGTTGAGACTTGAACCATTGTCTACAAGGACACATTTAACTCTATGGTTCATTATACTAACCTTAATGTTCAATGGGTTATTCTACAAAGGGCCTTAAGATGGCATGTCACTTTGGTCAAAGGTGAGATTTTGGCTAGGGGCCAAGTGTCCTACCATGGCTTAGAATTTATCTGGAGTGATGTCATCTAGCATAAGGGATTGGTTCAAATACTTGTTCATGATGTCTTTGTAGATGGTAGATGTATGAAGCAAATCCATGATGGATATATGCGTAGGTGTATTCTTCAATTGTTCCATAATATCATAGGTATTCCCCTTAGTTTTATTAGTTGATTTATTTATGATAGACATAGAAGGTTGATTAGAATCATCTGTAATTTTTGGCTATGATCCTTTGATAATGACCTAGCTCATTGGGTTGCGATTACACAATCTTGATCTAGAACTTAGATTTGGTAGTTGCTTGGGTAGGTAATGAGGCTTGGAATAATAATTATCAAATGCTATGGAGCCTAGTTGTCAACATGGTTCATAAAAGAATCATCAACATAATGGGGTTGGTAAGCATTACTTAGTTGATAGGCATTGTTGGGTGAAGATATGAGCCTGTTGGTAGTTGGTCTAGGGTTAATGGTGATAGTGGCAATATGACTACCTAAAAAATGTCCTACAACATTATTATAGGTATATGAAATGACATGATGGCCTCCTTAGTTTGGTCATTTTCCCCTTGGTTTCGACCATTCTGCTATTATTGTTGTGGTTGGTGTTGTTTCTATTGATTTTGTGGTGGATTTATCTATTGTTATTATTGGTACTATTGTTGGTTATTGTTATTGTTAATATGTTGGGGAAATAGATTCTGGTTGATACCTAAGTTATGATTGGTCATAGGAGCATGGGTGTCTCTTAATATTTCTCTATTTTCTAGTATATTCTTAATCAAATGCCTGAGTTGGATACACCATCTTATGGAATGTCCTCTGACATGATGGTACTCACAAAATTCATATTCCTTGTACCAATAAAAAAAAGTATTTCTTTCAAGAAATGGATTTGGATAATCTAATTAATCATATTTTCTTGAACTAATATTTAGAACACAAATTTAATAGGCTCACCAAGGTCATTGAATTGTCTGGTAATGGGTGGTTTTCTACTTGGAGGAGGGGATTGTAATTGGTTTTGATTTTGTTTTTATTTGTTTTATAGAGGTTTTGGTTGAATGTATGGAGGAGGTGGTTGCTGAGTGGGTGGAGGTAAATGGATAACTGATGTTTGCACCATCTAAACATGGCATGATTTAGTAACCCCATTACCAACAACATTCTTATTTTAGTTGTAGGGTTTGGGTCTCTCATTGTTATTGGTTTGAGGTAGAATTAAAGCTGATACTTAAATTGGTTTCTAATTATGGTTCTAACCTTGGTTCTAGTTCTGGTTATGCTGGCCTTGATGTTGATTCTGGATCTAATTGGAAGATGATAACTTAATTTTCCATTTGTTCATAAGGGCTTTCTCAATCCATATTCCTTTCTCTATAAATTCTTCAAACATATGACACATTGCAGCTCATGATGGTATGATATCTCATAGTGTAAGCTCTTAGTAAATATCATAACCAATTATTTATCTAGTAGATTGTGATTAAATTAGCTTGCTAGTGCTTTCCAATGTTGTAAGTATGAAATAAAGCTTTCACCAATATTTTGTTCAGCTTGGCCTAAATCCACAATAGTAATCTCATGCTTGAGATTATATGAAAAGTGTTGTACAAATTTATCTAAAAGATCATCAAATTTAGGTACATAATTCTTTGGTAATTTTAGCAACAATTCCAAGGCTTGTCCAACTAGACTCTTTGGAAAGAGAAGAAGCAAGTTTATGTCATTATATGCCACTGGATGGCATGCAAAAAATAATTATTTTAAATGCTCTTTAGGGTCACCTTTGCCTTTGACTTTGTCAAATTTAGGCAGCTCATAACTTGATAGAAATGACATTTGTAGATACTCGATGTTGAATGGATAAGAACATATTTCATCCAATTTGAATTTATTTATTTATTTTATAATATGTATAGGTTGAATTACATCCTTCATCTATTATAACTCTTAGGCAAGGAAGTCAGAATGAGTGGCCTATTGTTGTTGAGGTTGTGCAGTCAAAGGTGCATTTACTTGATTAGGGTAGGCATATTATGAAATGTTGGTAGAATTAGCTAGACAACTAGTTATGCATATTTGTGCATTGGGATTATAATGTGGATATAAAATACATTATTATTAAAACACATTCTAGTTCAGATTGGCTACATAACCCTAGCTAGTGAATTATGGCTACAATAATGACATTTGGTTCTGTGAAATGTGTTGGTATTGCTAGGTCTAGGAGGGAACTTGATACCTACTTGTTGAACCCTGTTGTATATAGGGAACATGTTATTGACTAGATCCCCATTGTTATAGGTGTTGATAGTTGGATCCTTATTTCATATGTGATACTCATTAGGTGAAAGGTAATTATTTCCTAACACCTAGTACCTGCTATACATAAAAACCTTATTATTGGTTGAACAACTGTTGTTGGATCAACTCTTGCTATTGAATAGGCACTTATTGTTGGTTAGGCAATTGTTAGGGGTTTTGCATCTTTTATTTTTGACCAACTGACACTTATAACCAATAGCAATACATTTTTGGTTAGGAAATATTTGTGATTGATTAGGTATATTAGTCTATGCTTATTGTGGTAGAACATTTGTTGTCACCTATTGAGGTGGCATAGTGTTTTGTAATTGTTGTGGTGGTAAGTTGATTTATTTTTGGTTTGTTTCCCCCTATTGCACATTTGAAGAAGCAATTGGTTAAGGAGTGTAGGTTACTTGTTGATTTTTATAAATAGGTGTACGTATCCCCTGTTGTTACAATCCACTCATGAAATTATTTGGAGGAATTTTTTGTGTATTTATCAGTGGTAAATTAGACCCACTTTGGTTTAAATTAAAATTCACTTGCATGCCATCCATAATGTTTTGAGCAAGGTCTTCCATTTGAGTGGTAGTTTCTTCCATTGAAATAGGGACATTATATATGTCACCAACCAACATGATTTAGCTAAATGGGTCTACACTTTGGCTTGCAATCCCAAAACATCTATTTTTTTCCTTGTTAACGAAGATATCTCAATAATCAACATGTTAGAAATAACCATTGCATTAAGATTTTGAGCTAAGTTGAGATAGTTTTAGTATGCTTACTATACTTGTTCCATATGTTCATCCGTTGGGCCTTTCCATTTTGCAAGCATATTTTGGTCCTACTATGGAATTTAGACTAAAGCTTAAATATAACTATTTGATGCCTATTCAAATGGTTGAATTTGAGGTACATTACAAGGAGTTTTAATTAAACTACTCAAACTTTCATGTGGAAATTTTGATAAAAACTTAGATCCTAGTTTGATAGCTCTTATGATAAATTCATCTTTGTTATCTAACAAATGATGTTCAAATAAGTACGAATCATAGCCTGTATACATTGACATCATAACATAGTAGGGATATTATTGTTGGATTTTTTCTATTAGGCATCATTTGATTAAGGTATTGTTGACCATTTTTGGTCCAACAGGCCAAAATTGGTCCCCTTCTCTCCCTACTGTTCTGAGCCAGTTCATTTTTTGATTTTGTACAAGTCTTGGAAATTTCTACAGACTCACCAAAAAGTTTCTACGGACTCTACAGGAAATTTCTATGGACTCTGCAGTAAGAAATAGGTTCCCAACACTTAGGTGCAAAATGGACCATTCTGAGTTCAAGTGCTTGGTTCAAGTAGTCGGTTCACTTAGTCGATTCAATGGGTTGGCTCAATGCTTTGGTTCAACGGTGAAGTTCATCGACAAAATTCAATGGCAAGGTTCAATCAAATGGTTTATTGGCTTGGTTCAATTGGACGGTTCAAGTCAAAGGGTTCAACCAGAAGGTTCAAGAGAGTCTCTCAAAGGACCAGTGCCCTTATGGAGGGTAGTCAAACATAAAATGAACCATTCAAGTGCCCTTGCGGAGCACTGTTCTGGACTTAAGTGCCCTTGTGCAGGGTAGGGAACATTTGTAAAGAGGTCAGGGAGAAACCCAAAAAGTTAAGTTTTCTTTAAAAAATTTTACAAGGCAAAGGACGAGAATTTCTTCAGACAAAATCGCTGAAGGAATTCCTTTGGACATTTTGTTCGAAGAAATCCTTCAAAAAAATTCACAAAAATAAACAAGACCAAGGCAAAAAACAAGAAGCGATTTCTTTCAGACTTTTGTCTGAAGGAATTCCTTCAGACAAAAAGTTTGAAGAAATTCGAGAAAAGCTATGGGAGAAAAACTTGAAGAAATTTTGAAGGTCAAAGGCAACGATCAAGACAATTCTTGCGAACATTTTGTCTGCAGGAGAAATAGCCGAAAGAAAAGCCGACGAAAAAGGGAAATAAAAGATAAAGTCAAGAAATGGTTTCTTTTGGACTTTTTTTTTAAGGAATTCCTTCAGACAAAAGTCTAAAGAAATTTAGCTGCCAAGACAATGATGACCCAACTAGGACAAGAGCTCGACCAGAGCAAGAAATTCCAAGGGGTGACATGCCTGAAGACATCAAAATCAAGCATGGTGAAGTAGCCATTGGAAGTTCAAACACCCAGTGATGGGTGCACAGATGTCAAATTTAAGGTAGAGAAATAGTCATTGATTTTGAAAAGCTTAAAGAAGAGCCCAAGGAACTCAGTGACCCTCCATGAAGATAGCCCCGAGGGTCGAAGGAGATAGAGAAGACAAAACCAAGAAGAGACAAAGTAAAAAAATGGAAAAAATAGCCCAGGTGGCAAAGGGGAAAGAGTTATTTTAGCGGTTGGAATAGTGCCTGCCAAGTGGTCATCAAGGGGCATGAATAGTGAATAGTGCACCCTATTTTATCCACCTTACATTTATAAGCAGACAAACCATGTGAATATCTGAAAGAAGTAGTCTATTTATAGAAAAGAGGCATGGCCCATGCTTTCACACTAATGTTTGAACATCAAAGTCAAAGTAGGAGCCGACACAACATTATTTATCAAGCGGCTTCTTCTTCTCGATGCTCTCAACGCACATGGGCCAGCTTGTCAAAGGGTGCCAAAGTCTTTTCCAAAGGGGAACCTTTACTTCTTCTCTCTCTATATATTATAAAATTATCATTTTGAGAAGGGATATCTTAGCCCATAAGGGAAAGCTCTACCCAAAAATATCTTGGCTTGTAAGGTGTAGCTCTACCAGATTTTACCTTGAATCAAGACTTAGCAATTTTTACCTCCATTTGAACTTGCACTCACGCATATGTCTATGTTGTATTTTTATGTTAAGTCAATTTATTTTATGCTTTCACATAATGATTCCAACATTTCTAGTGCATTGTGAGGTTTCTTCTTCTGTAGGTCTGCCAGAAGTGTCTCCAACAGGAATACAGGTGCATGTGAAAAGGTTGCCATAGAGTGTCTCAGAACACCTCTGGTAGATCTTCCTCCCCATATCTTCATAGACCCCTGACTCACTAATACAGAAGATTTTCCCATATCAAATGAAGTGTATGTTAGCTTGTCCTTAGTGAAAAGTGTAGGTTCAAGCTAAGTAGATCAACTTTTTTGGTGTATCACCTTTCAGTTTAGGTTTAGGTTTTGTTTTCAGCATCCTTCTCCCTTTTCATCCCCCCCCTTTTTTCATTTATTTTTTAGCAGTAGGGAATCCAGGACCTAAAAGATACATCAAAGGGAGCTGGCCCTTATCTAGAGACTCTCCCTCCCAGTTTTTCCATACCCACAGGCAAGAGGGGAGTCTCCATTGTTGCATGTGTAAGGCAGGAGCTCAGTGTCATGTCAAGGGTGCAATCCACTACGTCAACATGTATTATGGTGTTTGCTCTAGTTCTTAGCTTAGATAAGGAGGTACAATCACCAAATACTATGCTAATGGATCGTGCCTCTATTTAATAAATGGAATATTATAATATGGGTAGGGATCCATCTCATAGGCTATATCATCATATGATTCTTGAACAAAAGGGTTACTGGTCACAAATTTCTCATAGGTCAGATTATACATAGTCCTACTACATGTGCAATGAGGCATGTTCGGATCTATAGCTAGGTCTTATGAAAAATAAAGGGTCCAAAGGTAAAAAACAACCTAGGTATAAAAATAAAGAACCTTTGACTCTATAAAAGAGGCACAAAGGGAAGAACAACTAGATGAGGCAAAGACAAAATAAAACAAACTCAAAATTGGTCTAACAAATGATACTGATTTGGTAAAAGATGGTTATAAAAAATAACATAAAATATCAAAACTCATCTATGTATAAGGTACTAATTTGTCCAAAGGTGATTATAATCAGTGATAAAAGTGTTTAGATAAAGTAAAACAATCAAAATCTAGGATCAAAGGATAGCAATGATTTGCCCAAAGATAGTTATAATCATTACCATGAAAAACAAGACTAGACTTAGAAATAAAGAACTCAAAGACAAATTAAACTAAGACAATTGGCTTGGATGAAACTCAATAATTGGATCACTAAAACTCAATTTTGATTCACAAGAAAATTTTGTAACAATAAAACTAAGACATTTAGAATCTGGCACAACAAACTTCAAACAAGGGACACGGCAACAACTTAGCTCAAAAGGACTCTCAAACAAGGTACCAAAAAAATAACAACTGTTAGGTCTAAGAAAGGGGTCTTTTAGATCAAATAGGAAATCAACCCAAGTAACATAATCTAAACACAAAATTTGGACAACCTAAGCCCAAATTAGATGAGGCTTTGGTGTAAACTTGATTAGTTTAGGATTTGTACTTTGAAAGGTTGAGTTTTAGATTTATTATGAAAAGACTCAAATGTTCTAAGGTCAAAGGGTTAGACCAAAATAGATAGTGTAACCATGTGTTTGAAATAAATGAGGTAAGAAAATGGTTTTGAACTTGGTTTTAAAAGATGGGAAGAGATCTAAAATGATTTAGGTAGCATAACAATACTCCAAAAAAATGTCCTGACAAATGGTTTTGGACTCAAAAATCCAAGGCAAATGTTTGAGATGAAATGTATAGCATAATGATGTCCCATTTGAACAAGTGACACACAAATGGTTTTGGAATAAATCTTTAAGGCAAAAAGTGTGGCACAAAATGGATAGAGTAACACCTCTTAGGCTGAAGGGGTGTGAAAACAACATGATGTTTTAGACTTGTTTTGATGTGACAATACAAACAAATATTTTTAGTCTAAAAACACACATGTAAATAAAAAAATAAAAATAAAACTAATGGCTAATCATATATATAAAATTTACATGGGTGTAAGTAGTTTCTACCAAAGTTTCTATTGATATACCAATGCTTATGAATAATTTAGTGTCAATCCAAAAATTAAAGTATAAGTATCGGTAGATTTTTTACACCCCTTCTATCTCTCAAGAATTAGTATGTGGAAAAAACTTAAAATGAGGAGCACTCAACATTTGGCATGAAATTTTATGGCAAGTGGGGTTGACTAAAAATCTATAAATTTTATGCATACTATATGGTCCCAAGTGTGGCTAACACAATGGTGAAATCATGTCAATTAGGTTCATACTTGCTAAATTACTATGCAATGGTCTATTCCTTGGCATAACAACTCCAGTTGTGTGCTACTTAGTAGAATCTGATGTTTAGTAAGACTTGAATTAGGTTTTCATTAGAATCAAA
The DNA here is from genome assembly GCA_037957365.1 of Torreya grandis. Classification (NCBI taxonomy): domain Eukaryota; kingdom Viridiplantae; phylum Streptophyta; class Pinopsida; order Cupressales; family Taxaceae; genus Torreya; species Torreya grandis. The sequence continues at coordinate 115,433 of JARHVA010004373.1, read as the reverse complement.
GAGGCTAGCCACTCAGCCCCTAGAAATCTTAGTATCATGTGCCCAATTTAAATACTTCTCCATAGAGTGGGGTTGGTATGATGATGGGAGATGAAACCCAAGGTCAATACACCCCTAGAGAACTTGTGAGGGAGAAATGGGCTCCTTCCCACAAGCCAAATGCAAAAAAATAAAATGAAAAGACTTTAGAGGTCATTTTTGTGTGAACCAAGTCACTCGAATCTTGAGGAGAGCATACACAACATTATTTTTGACAAGACCAAACAAATAAAACAATAAACTAAATGCTTTTGGTCACCCAAGTTCCCTAAAGGGGATGGGGCGAGAGAATACACACAATAGTTTCTAATTTATCACAAACAAATAAATCTAACTATGAACTTTGAATTTTAGCTAATAACAAGAAACAAATATAAAGTGAAAAACCTCTTAAGAGCTCTAACTAAAATGTATATTCATTTTAATATCACTAAATCAATGTGGTATTTAAATTTTGGCCCCTTAACCTTATTTTCACTTGTAAAAACTTCAAAAACTAAAAGACAAGTGTGAGTAAGTGGATTTTAAGCACCTAACAAAAGTGTATGTGATTTTTAACAATGCCTATGATTATTTATCTCCACCTTAGTTCCTATAAATGTTAGAGGGTTGCTTGTCTTTATGACAAAAATCAAATGAGTAAACAAAAATCCATTTCAAGCTCTAAGATTTTAGAAAAACACATAGATAAGCCACCGTTTAGTGGGGTGAACCCGCTATTTTCTTGTAAAAACAAACATAGAGAAACTTTTACAAAGCTACCATTTAGAAGGGTGAAGCTTCTAGTTAGGTCATGCAAAGCTACTAAAAATAATATAAAAATAGGTAGACATAATTTAAATTTACTTGGTGAAGTCACTATTTAGTAGGGTCAAAGCTGCCGAATTCCACAACGTGAAGCTACCATTTAGTAGGTTAAATCCACTATGTAATAGGTCAAAGATATAGGTTTAAAGCTGACATATATACATGCATAAAAATCACAAACAAGCACATGACTATCAAAGCTACCATTACATAAGGTGAATCCATTGAGCAAAAATAGAATGATGTTAATTTCAAGGCTAAAACTCTAAATTTGAAAATTAAATGCATTTGTTAGAAAAAATAAGGTTAGCATATCATTCTCCTTAGACATACATGATGCATGCCCCACCAGGCATGCCATTATATACCATAGGTGTTCTAAGAGTAAACAAATCATATATTAGTCCCTTGTTAGTCCAAATGACAAAAATCAAGCATAATAATATACTAGGACTAAACACTCTTGCCTAAGAACTAGGGAGATCATAACATAAGAATCAAGATCATAAAATAGAGATAAAAATAATGCAAATATATTACCTCCTTTGTCAAAGTTGATCTTAATTTTTGGCATAAGGATGTTCATTCTCAATGTATGATGATTGGATTTTTTTAGCAATGCTCTTCCATGTGATAACATCTCTCTAATGGTCACTTATGGCTTGGTGTGAATCTTGGCATAAAGTGGGGATTATAACACTACTCTCAAAGGCTCCTTGAAAGTATTCCAATAGAATAACCCTACACATAAAATGTTGTTGGCATATGGTGTGGGCACTTATATTTATATCTTGAAGAACTAACTCTAAATTTAGGGAAGTTAGGTTAAATTCTAACTTTGGTTGAGTCTAAATTAACCTAGGCTAAGTCAAGCTAACCTTGGGTTGGGTCAAAACACTCATGAAATATTGACACCTTAGTTTTAGATATTTTTAAGGCATGAAAAATCACTTTATATATTTATGAGGTGTGACTCATACTTTTGGAATAATTAGGAAATAATAAATCACTTTATTATCTCCTTTGACTTTTGACTTCATATTTGGCTAAAAAATCCTTTTTTGGTAAATGAAATTCACTACTTTGATTTAGAATTTTTGTTTAGGCAAGTTAATTAGGATTTGTAATGTAATTAATATTTATTAGTGTTTTTTTATCTTTTGGAAATTGTTTTAAATGTTATGAATTAATATCTTGATAGGCTAAATGTGTCAAATTACTAGGTCATAATTTGAGTAGGTTTAAAATCGAACGAGGTTTTTGGTGCATACAAGATAATATGCTAATTAAAATAGACTCATCACATTTATAGGAAATTAAATCCCTTACATGGATGAAATTAGGAAATTCAGGTAATTTATAAGCTTAAAATGTGTTGTTTATTAGAAATTGAATTGAATCCTAGTTTAGGCATGAAAGTAGCCAAAACTAATTTTCTACAATCACAACCATGGTGAGAAGTTTTACCTTATCAAGAACAAGTCTCAAGGCTCTACAAATATTTTATGAGCTTAAAATATAGGAAATATGTCTCAAATTGATCTTGTACATAATGACCATCAAGTACTTGTTATGAAGGGCACAAATAAATCTCAGTTACAACCCAAAAGATATAGTCATTTGAGTTATGGGTATTTGCTTGCATTAAGAAAACACAACATGGTCAGAGGACTTCCCACACTCAAACAATCTTTTTATATCTATTCTAGTTTCTTAATTGGTAAATAATGAAGATATCCTTTTGGCAAAAGTGAATATTGGTCTCCTTATCCACTGGATCTAGTGCACACTAATCTGTGTAGACCTATAACTCCTAGAAAAAAAGATATAAGTATTTCCAACTCTTTGTTGATGATAATTCATGAAATATGTGGGTTTCCTTGTTGAAAATTAAAGATCAAGTATTCAAAGCCTTCAAAGAATTCAAGGCATTTTTTGAAAATGAATCCGGTCATAAAATCAAGGCCTTTTACTCAAATCATGGGGGAATACACCAGTAAAAAGTTGGTTTCATACCTTGAAAAGTATGGAATACATCATCAACACACTTCTCCTTATACACCACAATAAAATGGTGTTTCATAAAGGCATAACTATGTCATTATAGAGATATTTTGAGGGATGATTGAGGATGCATAATTGCCTTATTCATATTGGGCATAAACATGTCTCATAGTTTTCTATCTGCGAAACAAGTCACCCACCAAAGCTCTTGATTGAATTACACCACAGGAAGCATGGAATATGAAGAAGCCTAAAGTCTCTCATATTCAAGGTTTTAGGTACAAGGAATATATGCATGTCCCAAAGAAAAAAAGAAAGAAGTTGGATAAGAAGGCCCAGGAATGCATTTTTATGGGATACAACAACAAGTCAAAAGCATATCGGCTAATTGATCTAGAGACTATGAATATACTTATTAGTAGGGATGTGTTTGATAATAAAGGTGAAGTAAGTTAATATTCCATATAAAAATATGATAGAGGCATCATACCTATAAACTTTCTAGATGAAATTAGTGGTGATGGTTAGTTAGAATCTCCAACACCACCAACTACTACTCAACATATGCATAAATGGTATACAACTATAATTTGAGATGCAAAATTGGATAGACCTCAAAACACTTCATCTACACGATTGAGGACTTGTAATATGGCTTATTTAGAGGTAAAATTAGCCTTATAGTTTTAGAAATATTTGAGTCCTCCATAGTTCATGTAGCCTTATAGTCTAAACCTTAGAAAAACGTCATGGATGAAAAATATCAGGCTCTCATAAAGAATGTGTCATGCTAAATTATTGATAGTCTAATAGGGAGGAAACCTATAAAATATAAATGGGTATTTAAGACTAAATACAAAGCAAATGTAAGTATAGAAAAGCACAAGGAAAAACTCGTAGCAAAAGGCTATGCTCAAATGAAGGTATAGAATATGAGGAGAATTTTGCTCTTACAACTAAGATAAAAATAATTAGAATGATCTTTACAATGGATACATAGTTTAGATGGAATGTTCATCAGATGGATGTTAAAAATGCCTTCTTAAATGGAGATCTATAGGAAGAAGTCTACTTGAATCAAAAAGATGATTATGTCACACTATGGAAAGATCAAAATGTGTGTAAACTCATAAAATCTCTATATGGTATCAAATAAGATCCTAGAGCCTGGTATATAAAAATTGATGAGCATATTGTAAAGCATGGATTTCAAAGGAATCCATATGAACCCAATCTCTACCTAAAAAAGTAAATGGGGGGGAGATTTTTATTATTGTTGTTTATGTTGATGATCAAGTCATAAGTAGCAGCTCAGTGAAGATGATTGATGCAAGAAATATCTCAACTGATCATTTGACATGACAAATCTTGGGCTACTGCATTACTATCATGGATTAGAAGTATGGCAAAAAGAGTACCATATATTTGTGTCTCAAATGAAGTATACCAAGATTTTACTCAAGAGATTTTAGATGATGGATTACAAACTAATGATTACACCTATGGAGACAAGACTTTAGATATCTCACTCAGATCCATCACCACCAGTAGATGCCACTCTTTATCGTTAGTCGATTGGGAGTCTCATCTACCTCACATACACTAGGCTAGATATCAACTATGCTGTCAATTATATTTATTAGCTAATGTAAGAGCCAAAGGTAAGCCACTATACATAAACTAAGTGGGTATTTAAATATATTTGAATAATAATGGATTATGGCCTAGCATAAAAGAAGAAAGATAAGTTTTTCTTGACATTATACATGGATGCAGATCATGCAGGTTTAATTGATGATAAAAAATCCACTTTTAGGTTTGTATTTTTTAGGATCTAGTCTAATATCATGGGTGAGAAAAAACTAAAACTTTGTTTCTCATTCTTCTATTGAGGTAGAATATTTCACTATAGGAGGAGCTATCTGTGAGGTGATATAGTTACATCGTATAGTAGCAGGATTGGGAGTTCCACAAACTAAGCCAAAAATTCTAAACTATGATAATCAAGGTCTTCTTAAACTTGTTCACAATCTAGTATTTCATGAATGTACTAATCACATTGAAGTTTAAGTCCATTTCATATGTGAACATGTTCAACAACATAATATTCATCTCTAATATTTCCCCACTCAAGATCAATGTGAAAATGTCTTCACAAAGTCACTTGCACATGATAAGTTTGAGGCATTCAGAATCTCTCTCTTATACTCTCAAAACTAAAATGAATTAATGGGAGGAATGTTAGAATAAATTAATTCATAAGTTTTTTATGTATAAAACAAACCATGTATTATTTAGGTTATTTTCAGTCTATGTTAGTCATAGAATAATATTTAAAAATTTCATATTGTTATTAGTTTATTTGATCATCATATTTAGTAGAACTATTATGAGCATATTTAGGGTTATAAATATGTCTCTATAATTCATGATCTATAAGCTCAATAAATCTTTTTTGATTTATGCTTACAGCATGGATGTCCTCTAATGTGGTCCCCATCTACCTCCCACTGGAAAGTATTGGTTAGTTATTATCATGCTCTAAGGAACATGATGACTAAGTCAACACTCAGGGGGATCCTGTACATATCCATAATACCTCTAAATATTAAGGAGGATAACCATGCACAATCATCATTTGAAAATATCTCCAATAGATCCAAAAATCATGCTATATCCATAAAATGCCAAATTTTTTGTTGCCTCTACAAAATGCCAAACAACATAGAATGTATTAGACATCAACACAAAAATAATAAAAATTCATTATAAAATATTTAATTTCAAAACTTAACTACTTCATCAAACTATTTTTTTCACTTTCACACCCCTATTTCCTATGCATTTGACCAATTAAAACCAAGTCAGACCTATTTTCAACATAGTTAGACATTTAAAACTAAGTCAACCCAATTTCCTATGCAATAAGCCTCTTAAAACTAAGTTATCCATGTTTACCACACAATTAGTCACTTAAAACTAAGTCAGCCTAATTTCCTATGCAATCAACCACTTAAAACTAAGTTGGTACTATTTTTAACACAATCAACCACTTAAAACTAAGTTGAACCTATTTTTAATGTAGTTTTCCACTTAAAACTAAGTCAGCCCTATTTTCAATGCAACCAACAACTTAAAACTAATTCAGCCCTATTTTCAATATAGTTGGCCACTTAAAACTAAGTTGACCTTATTTTCAATGAAATTGGCCACTTAAGACTAAGTTTGCCCTATTTTTAACACAATTGACCACTTCCTACAAAGTTGGCCTTATCTCCTAACTAAGTTGGCCACTTCTAACTAAGTCATCCATACCCTACACAATCATCCCTACCCTATGTAGTCAGCCATATACCAAAGAACTATGCCAACCAATTCATAAGCAGTCAACCCTAATATAATCCCACCTAAATTTAAATTAAGTTGACATGGCCAACCCCGTTCAAATTCTATCATGATTTTTCACTTAATTGGCATTAATTCCTTAGACATATATTTCACCTACCACTTCCTACCCATTGAATTTCATAATTCCTACTCTACCTAAAAATTTCTTAGGGCAAATTTTGCTACATGGTTTTCCCCTAATGTCTACATTTTCACAGCTAGCTTAATTTTTAATAAAAATTACCAAAATATTTGAATTTAATGCATCACTTACCTGAGCTACACTAGTTTCTACTGTTAGGCATATTCCAACTCATACCTATCATTTACTCACCATCATCTCTCTTTAGGATTCTCTAGGTCTCTCAGAGCTCTATTTTCTCAAAATAGCAAAATTAGAAATAAATAAAATTTTTACCCTATTCATATTTACCACTCAAAATTATTTAAATGTCAATTATTTACCATTAGAATTTAAATTTTGCTTATAACTTTATTTATACTAGCTCTTTTTCCAAACTAAAAGATGTTTTAGAATCATGAAATTCTAGAGAATATTTTGACATACCATATGTATTTTTGTAATTTTATTCAAATTTTATATTATTTTATAGGTTTGCCTAATGTTCCCTATATTAGAGACCTTTCCATTTCTATCACATCAATTCTAGTCTATGGTACTAAGGTAAGTAGAGGTATGTATTTTTTAATTCTTTCCTTTTATTATCTTATTTGTTAAATATTGCATCTTATTTAGTTTAACATTGTTCATTTCTATGTCTTTTCCTAAAGCACCATCTCATGTTATAACTACATGATACATGATGAGCTTAGATTGGGGGCATATGTATACACAACATTTTTAAAATTTATCAATTAATGATTTTTTATATCTTGTAGGAACCCATTGAACCTCAACCTCTCTACGTGCACTCCTTAAAGGGTACACTAGGAAAGGGGTGTGCAGACCTTTGGTGCTTCATAAGATTTTTATTTCCTATACCTCCACTTAAAACCAATACAAAACCATCCTATATGTTTCCCTAAGATTTGAAACCTCACTTACATGCTTCTCTAAGAAATACACCATCTTAAATAACCCATCCATAAGCAAAACCCATTTTTACCATTTTACTAAATGTAGTTGAATAGGTCGACCTAGTTCTAGGAATAACACACGTTATGGGATTGAGTCGACCTAGGTTGACTTAGTTTAGGACCTAATGGCTCTATTTTCCAACTAACAAGGTAAATTGGGTTGATTGAGTTGATTAAAATTATAGAAGGGTTTAGGATCAAATCAAGCTATATATACCCCTCTTTCACCCCATTTATAATAGAGAAAATAATTCATTTGTGCTTCTTTATTTGTATTTTTGACATTCTACTTGAGGAGTCATTGCTTAGGGTTTCATGCTTCTTGGAGGAAAACCTTTGTCTTGTGAAGGATTCAAATTGACTAGGAGGTCCTTGGCTAGACTATAGTCTATTATCTATCCTTAGTTTTTTCAACAATTCACAACCTCTTGCAAATTACTATTGACCAAGGGAGATGTTGAGGCTCAATGGGTTCATCTTCAAGATAAGTATTCATAACTCTTTCTCTTCTATTTTAATAAATATATTTGCATGAATAATGGATAATAAATGTATTGTCTCTCCTTGTTTAGGATTAACTATACATTGACTTGAGTAAAGTTACTTTATATGTTTATTGTTTATGTTTATCCCCCACTTGTGCCATAAGCTTTAGTGATCACTAGATTAGATTTAGTTATTATTATATTATCATACCTATCTAGGGTTATTATGTGGTGTTACTTGAATAGAGTAGTTGGAACCCTCTCTAGACATATTATATGATAAGAGATCCCTTAGGTAGGTTTAGTAGATCCATATTGGTCATGACCCTGATTCTCAAAGTATTGATAGAAATATAGTTAGTTACTTTATATTCTCTGAGTTAAGATTGATTTGTAGGTCAGCTTCACTTTCACTTGTATACACATAGGATTACAAAAAATAGGTCTACGTAGGATTTTGAGTGGCACAATAGTAGATATAATGGATTTGAAAATTCAAGATTTAACCAAGAAGAGTAGAGTGTAATAGTTATGAATATAAATGGAATAATTGATGAGATTGTAGAAATGTTGTGAATTATATTGACAAGGTTGGTTGTATAAGAGGAATATAGAAGAGAAATCATCTTAAGAAATGATGTGAGTGATGTAGAGAGTGAATCAAAAGATGAGATGAAGAATAAGTTCCAACTCATGAACAATTGGGTGAGAGAGAAGAGAGGATTATTAAAGCCATATCTAATATTGGAATATGAACATGAATAAAGGTTTCATATTTTACTGAAACATTAAACCTAAAAGAGTTGATAGATTGGTTAACATAGATGGAATTATATTTCAAATTTGATAAGTAGCAAGTGAGCACAAAACAAAGGTCATATAAAAAAATTAAAGTGGCACACAACCCTACAGTGGAAGGAGGTAGAGCTTGAGATGAATCATAAAGGTGAAGACAACATCAACTATTGGGAAAGGATGGTTGTGAAATTTAAATCCAAGTTTTTTCCTAGATATTTAGATCTTTATGAATATTTTGACTAGAGCAACAACCAGTTACATCAATGGCCACAACCAACCAATACCAACATTACGAACACAACTGGCCAATACCAACATTACCACCACAACTAGCGAATATAAATAATACCAACATTATGACCACAAGTAGCCAATATTAACATTACCACCATAATTAATGAATATAAAAAATACCACCATAACTGGTGAATACCAAAAATATGCATAATATCACCATAACCAACTAATACCACCAATATGACCACAATCGACCAATACTAATGAAGCAGCCACAACTAACCTTTCAATACCTCTAAGATTTGAACTTGGGTGGTGAATATAAAAATAAAGTTGCTTTACCAATGCACCCCCATCTCATCGATAGTTTTTTCCTAGATATTATCAGTTGGATTTGTTGAATAATTTTAAAAATATGCACAACAATAAACTAAGTGTGAAATATTATATAAATGAAACAAGAGAAGGTACCATGGTATATCAATGGACTACAATGGTTCATCTAAGATGAGATAAACATAGGTAGATTATAGACAATGGAGGAAACATATTAGTATGTGTTAAGAGAAAAAGAGAATTTGGCACATAGAAAAATTATAATAAGAGGCAAAACAAAGGCTAGTGGTAACAAAGAATAACCCATGGAAATAAATATGAGTAATAAAGCATTGAAAAGGCATAAAAATTAAGGGGATGATCATCTTATATGAGAGGTATTAGATAAATAGGTAGAGGTGGAATATTTGGAGCAACATGCTTTACATGTGGGGAGGTATGACACCAAACATTTGAGTGTTGGCATGTGCATTTGCATAGTTATAAGATAAGAAGTGGTGGTGTATAAGTCTTAAAAATAGGAGTATAATTTGAGGAGATGCATGTACATCATATATATGAACATAATAAAGGATAAATTTTATTATAAATAATGAGATTCTTGAATGTCAAAAGAAAAAGGAAAGATTTGAGGTAATGGAGACATATTTTTTAGACCAATTATAGGATAAGAAGTAAAAGTTGTAAATTTTTAGTAAATAGTGAAAACACAAATAATTTGGCATCCATACAAATGGTGAGGAAGCTAATATTAGTGTGAAATAATTATTTGTGTCCATGCAAAGTGTGATGGTTGATACAAGGTCAAGACAATGTTGTGAAGTAATAATTTGAAGTGGAGATGATGATTGGTGGCTATACAAACAATGTTTTATATGATGTGTGTTAGTAAAGGTCCCTTAAAAATCCCATCAAGACTTGTTAAGTTTTGAATTTTTTACTTTGTGATAATTAAATCAAATATTTTGAAGGCATGAATTAACAAAGCATGGGATTTTATTAAATAATCATTAACCATCCTTATTTTCACAATTATATAGGGTAAAATCATTCAGAGTAGTCATAATTGATAGCAAAATAGACACATGCACAAGGAAGAAATAAATAATTATAGGAAATGTTACACACATAGGTCATAATTAATATATAAAAATTAAAGGAAACCCATCAATGATCTCTATTATAGTGTTTAGACTCAATAATTAATGATTAATCCTCTTTGTTACAAAATAAAGTATTTATAGAGTTGTGAGGACGCTTTGACTCTTCACCTCCAAACCATTTCATTTACATATTTGAAGAGAATTTTTAGATTATACAATCCTTTGAAATTATATTTGAGGCCATATTATACAAAATATAATGTAATGCACACTCATCACCTTTTGAAATTACAAACATATTCATGTGATTTTTGTTTCATATTTTACTACAAACAATTTCTTAGATTTAACAAGTTTTCTCATTCCAAGATAAAGTCACAAAAAAGGTGTGTATGGAAGGATATTTTTAATTTACCCTATACTAGATAAGAAGCAATGATTGTGATTATCACTCGAAGTGTCATTTACCAATTTTTACCCTTGCAAACTACTTCGCTTCACTTTTGGGTTTTAAACTAAGCAACGTACCAATCTATCACCATGTGTAGGTTTTCAATAGATTGGCATATCTATAAGGCCACCATTTAAAAAATTTAAACCTTTTGGCCCCATTCACAAATATTATTAATAAAAAAATCTAATGTTTTGAAATTTAAACAAAATTTCATTTATGCAATACCTTACTATGATGGTGAAGATAGGCCAATATGTGATGACTACAAAGTTACTGAATCAATTTTTGAGGATGATGTTAATTATAAATATACTATTGAAGGTGGTGGTTTTGGAATATGAGCTTGTTTATTAACCTAATATGATTTTCTAGCTTGTATGACTTGTGTGAATTGGCCAAGTGTAATGAACTAAGGTTCACCCATGATTGTTTTAGCTGAATTGTCCAGATTGGTCAAGTCTTGCTTGTACTATCTCCAATCCATCAAAACATATATTACCTATCTAAATAATGTACACAAGGAAAATTAACTCTACATAATCATTTGGATGTCATTTTCAATAATAGCCACAATGATTGGTTTGTCTTGAGCGATCTTCTACTAAATTTCTTGGCTTAACATCTCCATTTAGATGACATATCTATGTGTTTGATGATTTCAAAAGTGATGAAAAATATATTGAGATCTAATGTGCACATCTTGTCCATCATTTTATCTCTCAATGTAAGAGATTTCTTCATTCCAGTGTCCATTTCATTTGGTCTTGGTATCTAGCTCTCCATAACTATTCTAGACTTGTTTGCTTTGGAGAGATTTAGAGTAATGTCTTTCTAGGCATATTGATACGTAATATTTAAATCCAATATGTTGCAAAAAAATTGATGGATTTATAAATTAAAATGTTGATAACCTATTCATATTATTCAATTAAATAAAATATAAATTCAATTTTGTTGTGTAGGTGCTGAACTTGGGCTTTGATTTGATGTACTTGTTGTGTTGTGGCCAAGTATTTAGCTAAATGTGTAAGAAAAGTAATGAACTGATTGTAATCAAACATGACCTAATTCCCTAGAACCTGTGGGACTAACACTAGGTAGGTGTCATCAATAATATTTTGTGCCTTGGCCAATCAATCCTAGAGTTTAGCATTTTGTTCTTGGAGTTGGGTGTTTTGTTCCTCAATCTTGGAATATTTATGTGTGATTGATGTTTGGAAGGTATCAAAACCTTAAATCTACTTTGATAATATCAACTACATGACATATAGTGAAAATTATTGAGATGTAGTAAATGGGGCCATCTAGGTGGAAAGGGCTCTAAATGTTGGTTGTTGGTGCTTGATCTTCATAATAGGTAGTGTAAAAGTGGTTTATTTTAGCACTAGTGTTTGAATGTCCATACACCATGAATTTATTGACTCCCTTTTATCCTAGGATTATTCCTCTATAAATTTCCCCTAGGCTAGACCAAAACTCATAAAAGTTCTTGAAGGTTGTGCCTCATTAGTTGTACCTTGCATTGACTAGCTGTTGTGATTATGCAGGCATTAATTGCATTATTTATTCCATTCTTAAGACTACTAGAAATTTCATTTTGTTTTATTCCTTTTGTGTCATCTCTTGCTCTTACTTCTCCCTCATAGATTTTTTCTACGTCTTTTTTTCCAAGCTCCTAAAGAGATTTGTGTTTAGATCTTCCTACTTGTGCAAGTATTCTTTATGATTTTCTTCAACCTCCTTGCTTGTTACATCAACCTCAACTTTATTTTCTATTCCTATTATTCACACAAGTATTCTTTTCTTTTGTCCTCAACTTTCTTGGCTACTTGTTCATCCTCCACTTTATTTTTCTGTGCCTCCTGCACATCTTTTTCCTCTTGCTCTCTCTTTTGATTCTCTTCCTTTTTATTTTGGGCATGCTCTTTAGTGACCTTGTCTTATTAAATTTTGGCCTTTGAAGTTTCCTATGTTAGCTAATATTCAGTTTGAGATTGTAATTTGGGTTGTTTTAGGTGCTCATGCATTGGTGGTTGTTCAATGGAAGCTTGTTGTTGCTTTAAACCCTATGTAAAGGAATAAACATGCATTTAAGAGTATGGAAAATGTGGTAGATAATGGGATGGAGATGGTGTGACCTTTTGTATTAAAAATGGTTATTTTTTGCATGCTAAGGGAGGAACTAATATTTCATTATTGCCTAGATATATGGGTTTAAACTTTGGTTTCTTCTTATTTTGCTTCCTCTGTAGCTTTCTCTTTGGTTGCTTTTTAACTATCTCTATTGTCTCAAGTGTTGTATTCATTTTGTAATAGTTTGGGATAGCCTTGGAATGATTAGTGTGTGATGTTTGAATGTTAGTAACTGTCAGGAATCTAGAACAACAAACATGCTCTGATTCCACTATTAGGATCTCGGAAGCACAATTGATTACCATGTACAAGAAACTTAACATGCGGAATTAAACCAGAAGTAACAAGTAACTAGAATTCAGAAATAACACAGAATATGAGAGACAATACCCAATTGTATTAATACTCTTCTAGAAGGAAATACAACAAAGAAGATGCCACAGTCTTCTTCCTTACACACCTCTAGGGCTCCCACACCTCTAGGGCATAAATAGTAAATCTCTTCAAGAGCTCATTCTCTCTCTTACGGTCCCAACACACAACTCAAACACAGAGTTGGTGTTCACCTCCAACCAGTCAGTATCACTACTGCCAGTACCACCAGTCAGTATCCCTACTGCCAGTACACAAGTGCTCCACACACTCCAAATCTGAGTACTCCATGCACTCCAAGTACACAACATACTCCAAGTAGATCTCTCCTGATCTTGTTACCTATTGTGTTGTTGTCACCTTTGATCCTGCTACCCTGCAGATCATCTTTGACCTCACACACACACACACACCTACAAATCAATGATCTTACTTACCCATGTAGATCTCTCTACACCCTAAAGAACCCTTGTACTTACCTCACCAAGTCCTTATGATTCTCCAAACTAGTACCCCGGTGGATCTTCTCCTTGATCTTGCACACCTGCAGACCAACCTGATCATACACACTCAACACCCCTATGGAACTAGGAGAAACTACCCTTGCTCTCTTCACTCTCAGAAGGAGCTAACCAAGCTCAACTCTAAACTAGAACAAATTTCAATACAACCCATGAGTCTATTATATAGATCTCATGCAAACAATAATTAGATCCGCAGCTCAAGAGTAAAATTAGCCTTTCAACATGCAAACAACTGGTTCATTAACTAACTATTCATGCAATCAACAGTTTTGGAACCGCACATGTGACTGACATCGGTCCCTATCTGGCTAGAGATGACTGACGTCGGCTAATTCCTGATCGATGTCAGTTTGCTCTAAACTAGATATTACTGATGTTAGTTGATCAGACTGACGCTAGTTACTCTACAACTCAGCAACCTCTCAACAAACTCCTCCATGTTTGCATCAGTTAAGCTTTTAGCTCCACAACCTAACAATCTCCCACTTGGAGATAAACATCTACATTGTACCTGTACTTATACACCATCTAATTTGTTTCCTAGCTTGTATCCCTCTTCAAGCTCAATCTTGAAGACCAACCACCACACAACCTATGGTGCAACACCTATCATCCAAGTAACCTACCATATCCAAAGTCCCTAACCCTGCATAGCATGAATCCCTACTGCTGGTCCCTCTCAGATACCTGAGAACCCACTGAACCACTTTCCAGTGCTTCCTTCCTGGATTGGCCACAAACTTTTTGACAACACCCACTACTTGGGAAAACTCAGGGAGTACACATGTACTCAACCTCATCATGTGATTGGGGACCCTATTCTGTGAACTGTCCATCCATAGGTGCGCTTTTCAATCTGCATCTTGCACTACCTTCACACAATCATCCTGTGACAACATCACCTTGTGATCTTCCCTGTCTCTAGGATTACTCATGCCAAATAATTTCTCTCCTCCAAATTCTTCGTGACACACCTCTGAACTAACTTTACCTTTAGCTTAAAAAAACCCTATATTGTAACCCTGCATCAAGTAAACACACAACATATAGTAACAAGATGATGTTGCAATCATCACCCACCTAGTAAAGAAACCATAGTAGTTACAATGACATTGACTAAAGCCATGCTTTGTCATCCACCTGTCAAACCTGTACCACTATCCTGGAGCTTCCTCAAGACCATATGACCTGGCCTTTCATCTCACGTGTCCATTCTCTCTATTCTTTAACCAAGGTATCCATTCATCTTTCAATGCTTTCATACTGGCTGGCAACCCTACCAAATCTCTCATTTGGTTCTGCATCCTATTCATGCCATGCTCCCACTATTTCCTGGATCCTTCCTACTCTGTAGTGAGCAATGAGTATAAAGAAGAGGAACAATGGATTTGAGGCTTACTTACCCTTTCAGTCTTCCATATGGGTGTTTGAGACTCCTTGATAGCTTGCTATCTGCCCAAAATCCATTCTAGTGACCGACCTTGATCACCACATAGTCTGCATCCGATTGACATCGGTTCCATGCAACTGTCCAGGTTGCTGACACCAGTTATCCTACCGATGTTAGTTTCCACCTACCTGACACCAACGACTTTGCTTGTCTGCATATGACCGATGTTGGTGCCTGTCTGTTTGATGTCGGTTACCTTTGATCGATGCCGGTACTTGTATTTTTCCTATGAGTGATGACTTTTTACCCGTGAGCTCTCTTTGGATCAAAACCCTGTCCAAACTACCCTGATCAGAGTTAGTCTTCTCCACTGATCTCTATCTATCATCTCCTCCATAAACACCAAGGCTTTCTAGTTCTTAAGTCTATCAAAGACATCTGACTTCCACTTAAGAACATGCATCTCCTTCTTGCTCTTGTGACCAAGCCTACAAAGCCACGTCCTTGCAATAGAAGAAGAATCAGTAATACAAGCAAGTAGATAAAGAGTACCTACTTTATTACCACATGCTAATTCAAGTGCATCCACTGTGAGAGTTCCTATGCATCTCTCATCACCTAACTTCCCTGAAGAAATTAGCTGCATCTTCAAGACTGGGACCTGCATGACCTTCTTCAACACCCATGTGTTGGCTGCCTGCAATTTCAGCCACACTTCCCCTTTGCCAATACTTTGACAAGGCTTACCAACCCCTCTATTTAAGGTTGCATGGAAAGAGGTAACAAAATCTATAAAACAAGATTCTACTTTATCCAAGGAACATCCCAGAGCATCCTGTGTAACAACACCTACAACATCTGCTTCTTCAGTTCCTTCATGCTGATCTTCTACCAACCAACAATATTTCTTTACCTGTTCTTTCTTTCCATAACACCGTAATTGACCATTCATGCTTTTCAATTCCTCCATTCTTAGTGTACTTTCTTTTTCCATTGCTATACTCCCACTCAATAAAAAACCCCTGAGAGTGACCTGTAATCAAACACAAACTTGCTCCCTGCAACCTTAGCTCTGATACCACTTTGTCAAGAATCTAGAACAATAAACATGCTCTGATTCCACTGTTAGGATCTAGGAAACACAATTGATTACCATGTACAAGAAACTTAACATGCATAATTAAACTAGAAGTAACAAGTAACTAGAATTCAGAAATAACACAGAATATGAGAGACAATACCCAATTGTATTAATACTCTTCCAGAAGGAAATACAACAAAGAAGATGCCACAGTCTTCTTCCTTACACACCTCTAAGGCTCCCACACCTCTAGGGCATAAACAATAAATCTGTTCAAGAGCTCACTCTCTCTCCTATGGTCCCAACACACAACTCAAACATAGAGTTGGTGTTCACCTCTAACCAGTCAGTATCACTACTACCAGTACCACCAGTTAGTATCACTACTACCAGTACACAAGTGCTTCACGCACTCCAAATTTGAGTACTCCATGCACTCTAAGTACACAATGTACTCCAAGTAGATCTCTCCTGATCTTGCTACGTGTTGTGTTGCTATCACCTTTGATCTTGCTGCCTCGTAGATCACCTTTGACCTCGCACACACACACACACCTGCAAATCAATGATCTTACTTACCCATGTAGATCTCTTTACACCCTAAAGAACCCTTGTCCTTACCTCACCAAGTCCTTATGATTCTCCAAACCAGTACCCCGGTGGATCTTCTCCCTAATCTTGCACACCTACAGACCAACCTGATCATACACACTCGGCACCCCTGTGGAACTAGGAGGAGCTACCCTTGCTCTCTTCACTCTCAAGAGGAGCTAACCAAGCTCAACTCTAAACTAGAACAAATTTCAATACAGCCCATGAGTCTATTATATAGATCTCATGCAAACAATAATTAGACATCTAATTACAATAATTAGATCCGCAACTCAAGACTAAAATTATCTTTTCAACATGCAAACAATTGGTTTGTTAACTAACTATTTGTGCAACTGACAGTTTTGGAACCGCACAGGCAACTGATGTTGGTCCCTATTTGGCTGGAGATGACCGATGTTGACCGACTCCTGATCGATGTCAGTTTGCTCTACACTGGATATGACTAACGTCAGTTGATCAGATCGACACCGGTTGCTCTGCAACTCAGCAACCTCTCAACAACCTCCTCCATGTCTGCATCAGTGAAGCTTTTAGCTCCACAACCTAACAGTAACCTCTAATGATTTTTTTGTTGTGCACTGACCTCTTCTAATAATGATTCTCATATGGACTACTATATTAGAGTAGTATTTTTTGTCATAGATTATCGTGTGGCCTTCTTGTGCTAGAGAAATGGATCCTGACCCTCTTTCCTGGAAAATGGGTTCCACTCTAAATTTTTTCTCTTCCTCCTATCCAACTATATTAGCAATGATATATGGGATAGATGAAGGAATCTGAACCAACATAATAGGAGGAATGTTTCATCACACCTAATAAGTGTGAACCACCTTCCAAAATAAAAATTATTTCTCCCATTATTTTTCATAGATATAATTTTTGATATGATCCAACAAAAAATTATATACCTCTTCTTACATGACTCCCAATGTTTCCAAGTTTTATTCCTTTACGATTTTTGGCATCCACTTATCACTAAGCCATAAAAGGTATGATGTGAGTTCTCTTTGCAGGTGGTGAAGGTTTATGAGTTGGGGCTTTATGATTTTTTGGAATTGATTGTAAAGTGGAGGTAAATAATTGTGGTTATGGATCATTATACATGTACACATTCTCTTGAGGTTATGGCCGATCTTATCCTTTAAGTTGTGTTTGTGGTAGTGGTTGATCTACTTCATGAAGCATTGATCATAATGGATCCTCTAATATTGAAACCAAAGCCTTCTATATTTTTACTTATGCCTTTGCATCATTGATGTTGATGAAGAAGGAGAGGAGAATTATTTATGGTTTATGTAGTTCATGGATTAAAATATATATCCTATTATGCATTTTTATTATTGTGGTGATTGGTCTTAGATATCCTAGCATATCTCAAGGCACCTGAGGGTGTGAAGTGATCAAAGCTTGAATTTGTGTCCACCACTAGGTAGATATCCCCACCTGCACATAATGTTGTATGTCATGTGGCTAAATGAGATTGGAGAAGGAAGTTTTTGTCTAGTACTCCATGTTTTATGTGATTTGTCCCTTTAGTGATTACCACTATGTGAAACAAAGCAATAATACCAAGAATTGA
The DNA here is from genome assembly GCA_037957365.1 of Torreya grandis. Classification (NCBI taxonomy): domain Eukaryota; kingdom Viridiplantae; phylum Streptophyta; class Pinopsida; order Cupressales; family Taxaceae; genus Torreya; species Torreya grandis. Next base: position 96,991 of record JARHVA010004373.1, on the reverse strand, counting down.
TATTGGAATGATTGAGTTGTCCTCAAATCTACCTTCTCATTTTTTGTGATGAGTTTTGATGTAAGGAACTCCATCTAATTGAATTTTTCACCAAGACTTATCATTTGGTATGTGATGTCGATAACTCCTTTATGCCTTTTTAGGTGCATTTGGTAGTCTTTTAGTATTGCTTCATGATGCATTCAATCAAAACTCACATAGGTTCATTTGTAACTTGATCGATTAGGACTATCCTTGCTATGCATGTATATGCCTCGTTGATATTAGAATGGATTTGGGTATTCTTGGTTATATATGGGGCTAGGCACTTCCATCTCACTAACAGTTCAATGGTTTGGGCCATGGTATTGGAATTTATGTAAATGGTGACTTATTTGGAGAGATGGATTTCTCCTTCATTATACCAGCTTGGTAAGGTCATCATTAGTTCATCATGTTAACCAAATATTGATAGCCTTATCAACCTCTCTGCGTCTGATCCTTGAAAAATGTTAGGTAGTGAAAGCACTCCTTATTACGTACCTGTTACTTGTGGTTGTGAGAACCACTCCCTTTATGTTACATCGATGAATTCAAATGGATATAAATATTATATTTGACTTGTCTTAGGGATAGTCCTATCCTCATTTCCTCTTTTTGGGAGTTTGATAGTGGGATAAGAATCTGGTATGCAACCATTTAATCTTTGCTATATTTGAGTTCAACTAGATTGTGTTCTAAATTACAATAATTCAACTATATCTTAGAATAATTATTGTGCATGTTAATTTTAGTGTGATTTACAACAACCATCTACCTTATATAGAAATATCATTCCCTAAATCTTTCCCCATGGTTCATATTTACTCAATGATTTATCTTTTGCATCAACATATACTTGCATTAAATTCAAATGGTCATTTTGATGTGACCTTTGCATTTTTAGTGATGGATGCAATGTTTATTTATTTATATTTGGTGATGTAACATGTCAACATCTCTTCCTCGACACTTTTGTTTGTTTGGTTCTTGATTTGTGTCATCAGATTATATTTTCAGGACTATCATTATATTATTTTATTCCAACATTAACTACCTTGGTATTTATCCTCTTTGTACCACTTTGTCCTTTCTCCATTACCATCCCATTCTTGAACTTCAATTTTTCTCAAATTAGATCCAACCTTTATGTTACCTAGGATCACGCTTTATTTAAAACACTTGATTTTAAATTTGAATACAATATAATATGGTTTTTGTGTTTTATATAAATCACAACACACACATATACTAATATAAACCTACATAAAGAAATTAAATAAAAAATTGAAAATCCTAAATTACATCATGCAACTCAGTACTCACTCAACTTCACATATTTGAATTTGAGATCATTGGTGGTAGGGTTTAAGACTATATCCATTTACCGTTCCTAGTAAAATGCTTTGTTAAATGTCTATGAGAATTATGGTGCCTTGATAAGACACTTCATAAATGACCTATTTACCTTTCCATATTATGCTCAATTTCCTTGGGTGTGCTCTGAACCTACTATCTTACAACAAAACTCTATGCTCTAGTTAAAATTCCTTTGATTATAGGTTGTGATCATGCCAAGCTTTTTGACTCTTATTGTGAACCTTTTAAGTCAAATTATCCATTTATCTCATTTATTATATGTGAGATAAATCAAATACTCAATCCCAAAGTGAATCTTAATCTCTTAATCACCTTATCAATGCACCTTATAGGCTCGAAACTATATATTTTATAGGTATTACTATTTACATGTCGTAGACTAATTGAAATGGTGTGTATCATGTTACATGTTTGAATTAGTTATGTAAACATAGAGGATCAAACGTATGTCATATTCCTAATCATCCCACTAAATATTACATATCGTTGTGAGCATATTTTTGAGGAACTTATTCAATGCCTCTACATTTTTTTCACTTGAGGATGATAAGCTATGATTTTATTATGTGAGATCATGAATTATTCTATCAAAGTTTTTATATTATTTTTCAAGAAATGTGTATCTCTCTCATTGATTATATTCAAATGAAAACCAAACCTTGTAATAATATTTTCATGTAAGAATTTAGTCTCTTGCATTATAACTCTGTGTCACAATAACTTTCACCCAGTTGGTGTAATAGTCAATCATATTGATTATGTATCTGGAATTCTTAAATTTAAAGATATGATAATGGGATCCATAATGTCTATGCCCAATTTTTCAAAAGGTTACGTAACTAGAGTTAGATTCAAATCAATTTCATCTCTCTAATTTGGTCTCCCTATCATTCTATAGACATCACAATGTTTTTATACCATGTGTGCATCCTAAAAAAGGTTAGGCCACCATAGACTACTCTATAATATATTTATTTTAGTTGAATCACTTGTGAAATGCCCTACAAATACCCCTTGATGATATTTTTCTAAGAGTTATTGTATTTCATGATCTAAATCTACCCTATGTAGAACATCATCCTTCCCCATATTATAGATAAAGCCATTTATAATGTTGAAATGCAAAGCTCATGCAACTAATTTATTTTTGTATTTTTCAACATAATGTGTGGGGAAATACACCTTACTCTAGAAAGTTTATAATGTCTTCCATATTTTTAAGAATTTTAACTAATTGGAATAAATATGCATCTAGGTATTCATGCAACATCTCCTTTGGCTCTTCTCCCATTCAGATGTAATTAATGTGATCAAATCCCACATTGATTTTAAATTTAAATTTATGAACAAATATTAACCTCCTGGATCCTTTCCCTTCTACCATTGGATTTTTCACTAAGCATCAAAATGCCTAATGGTCATTGAATAACTCAAAGGGAATAATTAATAGATAGTGTTTAAATTTATACATTGTGAAAACCATAGCTAAGGCTTCTCACTTAGTGGTGGTGTAATTTTTATCTATCAATGAGACCTTTCATATTTTAAAATGGATGAGATGATTAAGGTTTCCATTCCTTGGTTGAGTGAATGTTACTCCTAATTTATTCCAAATGCATCCACATGGACATAAAAAGGTATATTTTGAGAAATAAATACCAAGATCAAATATATGAATAACCTCTATTTTAGATTAATGAAAGTCATTTGACATTTAAGAGTCCATTCAAATTTGGTATCCTTTCATAACAAATTTTTCTAATAATGTTGATATGGTAGCATATCTTCAGATACACTTGTGATAATCCATGGTATGTCCTATGAATGATTGTACTTTATAAGAGTTAACTAAATGTTGCATTACCACAATCATCATGATCTTTTCTTGATCTATGAGGATACCATCAATACAGATAACATGCCCTATAAGAATGCCAAACAATGTGAAAAATAATTTCTTTAGGTTCAATACTATTCAAAAATCCATACACCTTTCCAACTTGGGTCTTAACTTAGAAATATGATCTTTAAACAAAGATAATACATCCTATTCATTTAGATGGACCTCCAAAAATCCATGAATGGAATCTTTAAATGTAGTGACAACTACTCTATAAAATACAACAAGATTGTTTTTGAGACTAAAAGACATTAATTTATATGCAAAGGATACCAATTATATTGCAAAGGTAGTATTTATTTATTACTAAAAAATGATAATAATTTGGTGGTACACAAAAGTACCCATATGCGAAATATTAAACTTCATGCCCTACAACTAATTCTATAACTTCATCTCTAAATGAGATTGGGAACAAATCATTACACATGTATCATTTAGGGATCTATAGTCACCATAAACTTGTATTTACCTTGTCTTATTTGGTTTCAATATTATATGACTCACTCAATTTTATTTATCAATTTGATATATTATTCCATCCTCTTACATCTGGTTGATCTCTGCCTTGACTTTCATTTTCATATTCAGGTTCAATCTATATGGTCACTTTTTGATGGGCCTCGATAAATACTTGAGTTAAATATGCATTTACAATAATGAAGGGTCTACACCATTAAATTATGATAATTTTGTTAGAAATACATCCTCTTAATTTTCTAGTTTTCTACTGAGTCTAGTAGTCTCCCATAGTTGATAGTTTTGGTATAGAGTTTGTACCAATGTTTTCAATTTTATTCTTCATTGGTTCCTGATATGTTTTACTTGACCCATATGAAATGCAATCTCTTAGCTTATTTACCCTTATTTCTCTTAAGTATTGATGTTTCATAGTTGTGTTTCCTCTATTTTCTCTAAATTACTGACTTATCATGTTCTGGCTTGAAGAATCCTTTAAGGTCTAAGTCATATTTTCTTTCACTAGAATTTATTACTCTATGCTATTCAAAATTTTGTTACAAAATTTAAAAAAAAATATCATCTCTTTCCTTCTTATCTCAGTAGTTATTTATGGCATTTTAAACTCCATATCTGATTCCTCTTGTGATGTTTTCTTTTACATAGCAGGGATCTCTTCCACTTACCCATGACATAAAAAGATTTTCAATTTTTTGTAAATCCCTGTACACCATAAGATTCTTGTATTCAAACATAAATGTTTGTATAATGTCTTGTTGGTCTTGTAACCAATTTTTAGTTTCATGTCTATGCTCTTAATGCATTTATTAAAATCTCAACAAAGGTGCTAAAGTATGTTAAAATACATACACCCATTATCTCATCTCTAGTTGATACAATGACTAAAATTATACACATTTATGAATATGCAATTTATGAAACCAACCTTCTTGAAATAATGTCAATTTTCTAATATCTTAGGTGCCACTTGAAAATAAGTGAACATAATTTCACACTCCTCTTCCCAGTGTAGTCAATTTGATCTATGAACTACCCACCAAGATGAAACACAAAAATTTTAAAGTGTAGTTTAATGCACTGACTCATACATCTATATTCATCACATGCTACTCAATCCTGGAAATAAAATACACTAAATATTTAGTGGAAAAAAACTATGGAAATAGTCTCTTAGTAGCATGGACCATTCTCACGAGCCTTACTTCATGGTCTACCATGCCTAATTTAGCATGTGTGTATTCAAGTCATCACTTATGGAATATGCAACTTCCTATGTAAAATTTTCCTCATTTTTATGCTTGATGTAATCCATATCTATAAGAGTTACTTGATACAGGAGGTCAACTTCTAACCTAGTAAGATATCACATAGATGGAGACTTACATTCCTCTATGTAGAATTGTGGAATTGATTCCATTGTCTAGATATGTCAATAATAAAATTGCTTTATTTTCTATAAATATAGGAATTTTCATGATTATTGTGTGACATAAGTGAATTCTTTATTTTTTAGGGCTTGAAGCTTCAGTTTTGAGCTAACTTTGAATCAATTATCTCCCATATATGCATAGGGAGATGATGAATCTTTAGGGATAATATAAGGCTTACTTCCATCCTTGTTCAATGGTATCATAATGGTATTAACTCCTTGATGTGTTTCTATTTGGTTATTTACTATATTGATAGTCATTTGACCATCATAAGCCCATTTCTTATTTATTAACATATGATAATGTGTTTCATCAATTTTAATATTGATGACTTAAAGTTCCCTACATAGACTTATATTAGCCATATTTATCTCCACACACTTAACTTTCCCAATGGGTTCCACTTGACCATAGTTTGTGAGACTTAATGTGATAATGTAGTAACTAGGGGTTGGTCTTCAAATGGATTACCATGTCAACATTGGAATCATGTTCATCGCACTCCCAAGATTAAAGATATCATTGAGGACTTCATAAAATATGAATTCTATGTCCATTTTAGCATCAATATCCTAAGACTTTTTTGCCTTCACATACCAAACCACCTTTTCAGCTCATTATTGTCCCCTTTTGGCACTGTCCAAATAAATATGAAATAAGTTTGTAATATTATGAGATATTCAAAAAATACTTACTAACTTAAGAATAATTTTGAAGGAAGTAACCAATCCATCTTGCCTTAGTATACAAATAATATGACCATACATTTTCACATCCACTACCATAGCATTTTCCTCAGAAATGTTTTATTTTGTATGGATTGGAGTAACTGAGTTTCTTTAGTTATAAATACTTTTTATCTTGTAGAATCTAGATACTTATCCTACCAAACTTTTATAATAAAATTATTTTGAGGCATATTTAATGGTGGTATTCCTTTCTCTTTATTTTAATTTCTAGTGATATCTTTAATGAAAACCAAATATTTAGGGTGAGAGTTCAGCATATTCACATTTTGAACTACCTTTTATTTCTTTTGTTTCTATAGGATAGGGAAATTTTTAGTATTGAATTGCCTAGTAACTCTATAATATGTACCATATGTTTGTATCTATGGATTACATAGAAAATTATGTGTGATATGATTGAGATCACCACACATGTTACAAACAAATGGTTATTTGACATGTCTATCCCCTATCTTCATTTATAGTTTCCTCCTTGGAACGCACCTTTATATCCTCTCTACCTTTGAGGTGACCCAAATCCTTATTATTTTGCATCATATCCCCCATTTTGTCTTGTTCAGGAAGGTGGTGCCCATCTTGATTGATGTTATGGTGATGTAGGATTCCAACTTGGTTGGTATTATGGGGAATAAGGTGTCCAATATATTTATAACTATGAATATTGTAATGTCCAAATTAACTGGTACTATGGTGACTATAGAGTCCATGCAATTGGGTATTATGGATATTTAGGCATCCATATTTTATCATACTATGTTGGTGGTGGGACTTAGCCACCTTAGATTTCCATTTCAACATCTAGACTTAACACACCTAGTTTTATAGCTAGAGACTGATGCATGACTATTGTGAAGACATTTCTAGTAATATCTCCCTTCTCTTCCTATAGATTTTGGTAGTTTTTCTCATCATTATTTTGTGATTTTTAAAATTTACATGATGTTATTGTATGTACTATTCTAATACATGACACTTCATAGTGGAATGTCCTATTATACAATAATTTCACAAAAAATCTATTTTGATTTTCAAATATTCATTCCTATGATGCCCCTCTTTCCTAAACTCAGTGCACCATATCACTAATCTTTATATATTGATTTATTGAAATTCCTCCATAATGTGTAAGACATGATCTATCTTGTCATCCATTTTTTATAACTTAAGGATGACACACTCTATAATATTATATATGTTCGACCTATATCAAAAAATATATTGCGTTTGTTTAGTGAACTAAATTTACATAATGAAAAACCTTATCTTAGGTCACATGCCTTCCATAAACTAAGAAACTTTATTTGTGTCTTGAAACTAGAATTTTAACCTATTCATGACATATGAAAACTTGCAATCATAGTCCCACATTGATTCTCTCATTTTTTGGTGGATCTGGTTTAGATCTTGAATGGTCTAACCTGCACATTTTTGCATCTTAAATTCCTTGACTAATATTTATTTTACTTGTGTTAATGGAAATGATCTTGGGTTATGTTTGAAGATGAACCCTAAATCTCATCCAGTCAAAAGTTCATATTAGGTCACACTTTTTACCCTCATCTATTGTGACACCTTTAACCCACCACTTCATTTTACAGGTCAAAATATATTATTCTAGCTCAAAGGACCCATCATAAGGTGTCAAAGTGACAAATCTCCTATAGTAAGATCCATATTTCATATGTTTATACTTTATCCAACTAGCTAGTTTGAAATTGATTTTATAGGTGTCTTCAACTTCGCTAGAACTATATTTGGAGTGATATTACCCTTATTTTTCAATCATATTCATAGTTTATGTGCTAATATTTATTAATTTATCAATTAATTTATTAAGACACTTATAATATTTCTTGTACTCTAAACTACTTATTCTAATTAATAAATCAGGCACAGGGGATGTGTCCCATTAGAGTGAATGATCCTTAATTGAGGTGACAACCCCACTCAATCTTGAACCTAACTTAACCCTATGATTTAACATGAATTATTTGAAATACTACACTTCATCATCCCCAAATAATCATTTCCCCTATAACTACTTCCTTAAACCACTATAATTGATCTAGTTTCCCCTATGTAACATATCAATACTATATTTGGCCTCTTTCTTCTTCCTCTAAGCCAATGCCCAAATCCCATATGGTTTCTATAATTTATACAATCTTTGTGATTCCTTTAGTCCATTAAAGTGCTTTGTGCTTCCTAGATACATAGTATTTGGATTTTATTCAAGGTCAAATTACTTATGTTGTCTTCTTAATCTATTGCCTACTCCTATTAGTATGTATTTGAAGATCACTCTATTTGTTCCATCTCTTTTGTTGTCATAGATCTCTCTGAAGTCTTAACATTACCTTCTCACTCTGCTTCTCTGTATCATCCATATTCTAGGTTATGGTTCAAGTTCCTTATCCTAATTATTCATCATTGAACTCTTTTTAGTTAGTATCTACATAACACCTTAGGGTATTATTCCATGTTATCTAGGATTGGCACCATGGCATTTTACACAACCAACATTTTCAAAATTATATGTAGTCTTTGTAATAATTAGTCTAGATTCCCATGACAAAAGAAGTTATATGTAACTTTAAGTGAAATATATCCTTGAATGAAACATTTAGTGATGTATCTATCGATTTTTGTATTTATCCAATGATCAATTACAAAAGTCCAATCAGTATCCAAGTTGTGTATTTTTTTGAGATTTTCTTTGTTCTAGACAAGATACTCTATCTCTCTAAGTTTGAAGTAGTAATACTCAAGTATTAACAACCAAACATCTATAAATTTAGGTAATTCTCACCAAAAAATTTCATAAACCATTCCATGGATATGTTCACTATGATTTCTATAGCAGAGCCTCTTATTCTTCTAGCTTCTTGTACAAAATTTTATATTCTTTCATACAACAAACATTCAAAGTCTCTTTGATTGGGGAACCATCTCAACATGTTTTAGATTCCATCCTCACTACACCATTGTTAGTAGTAGTATTTGTAAAATCCCATCAGGACTTTCTAAGTGTTAAATTTTGTGCTTTGTGTTATAGAAAATAAATATGTTGAAGGCATGAATTATTAAATCACATGAATTTTATCACACAATCATTAACCATTCTTATTTTCATAATTATGTAGGGTTCAATCATTTAGGGTAGTCATAATTGATAACAAAATAAACACATGCACAAGGAAGTAACAAATAATTATAGGAAAGGTTACATACACAGGTCATGACTAACACATTTAAAAAAAAATAAAACCATCAATGATCTCTATTACAATATTAAAACTTAGGAATTAATGATAAATCCTCTTCGTTACAAAATAGATTATTTATAGAGATACAAGGAGGCTTTGACTATTCACCTTTGAGGCCTTTCATTTCCATATTTGAAGAGACTTCTCATATTTTACAAGTCTTTGACATTATATGTGAGGTTTTATTATACAAAATATATTATGTCACACACTTATCGCCTTTTTAAATTATAAACATATATTTGTAATTTATGCTTCATATATTACTACCAATAATGTGATAGAGATGGATGCATGTCATGGTTTGTTGGGGAGGCTATGGAAATATGACCATGAGATATTATATGATGGAAGATATTATATAGTGCGAGTGAGGAAAGCTAAATGAGTCCATATATTAAATACACTAAAAGATAATAATAGATAGGATTCATACCAAATTCATTTTGTTATGTGTAATAGCAAAGAACATATACGAGGGGTGGAGTGTATGGAGACACATAATAATGTCATGTAGAGGAAAGATAGTGGTGATGTGAAGTAATACCATGTAAGGTAAGGTGAATGAGAATGAAAACCATAAACACAAAATAATTTTAGTGGGTATTATCATATGAAAGGAGTGGAATAGTAGATTTCATAGTGGAGACAAAGTAAACCGAGTTAAATGGAAGGGAAACTAATGAAATAGTGAAGTGGAAGTATTCAGATGAGGAGGTCAATTTTTAATCCAGTTCATTAGCGAAGTTAACTATAAGGTGAGATTCATCTCTTAGGGTGAAAAGTCTTACCAAGACCTTTCGATGGGGTTAAAAGTGTGGGTTTCCCTCTCAACCTAAGTGTGTGAGCACCATTTTCACACATTTTCTTATCTGACGTGTATGATGAAGGAGCATTTGGGTTCATGTGTAATATTTCATCAAACTAAAAACATGTGTAGTTAATTTTGATAAAGTGTGGTGACATCTTAGTTGTTGGTGGTCTACAAATTGGTTTCTAGCATTAGGATTTTCTTCTTGGTCACTGCATGTTTTGTTTTATTTAAAATTTTTCTCTGATTTATCTATGTTTCATGGGTTCCTTGTGTAAACTAGTTTATTAATACAAATTATCTACTATAATCTATAGTGATTCATTGTTTAGTGTTAAATTCAATCGATTGTAAATTTTTTGATCACTTAATTCTTGACTTTGCCTCTATCTTTATATTTCACTTCATAGAGCTGAATGTTGGTCATTTGGATACCTTGCATTGATAAGTGCTAATATGTCTAGGATGAGACTTATGATGACATTGGGAATAAGTAAAGAGATCTGTGGTGTGTTTTAGTGTATCAATTATGTGATTTTTTAATCTAGGGATGTATTAGCATCAAGACTTGTGTATATTTATTGATTCTATTGCATCTTGATGTGTCACAAGACTTTAATATTTGTGGAATTAATGGGTTGTTTAAGGAAATGAATGTAAATGGGTATATTTTATGTATATAAAAACATATCCTAAAATTAATAAAGGCATTTGATTCCAAATTGGATAAAATAGTATAAGTGTAGTTGCAAAGAATACTGCAAGTAATTTTGAGCACATGTCAGAGAAGGACTTTTGGATTTGAGTCATTTAGAACCAAACTGTGGTGTTGGGTTGATGTTTGTAATCCTGTGAGTTATTTTTATGATTTTGTGTTTGATCATTGTAAGGTTATATTATTGGTGATCAGTTTAATGTTGTGTAATCTCTCTTTGAAGTAATACATTTTTGTTATTATTATGTGAGTTTTCATTGCACATTTATGGGTTGTGTAGAATACATCTCTTAACTTAGATATATTTATAATTTTATGGTGAGAGCATACAAAAATTAATCCCAAAGGTACACATAATAAGAATCCAATTAGGAAAATTAAATGTAAAGGGGCATAATCAAGAGGAATACAATGAGCAGGATTCCAAAAAACCTACCACTTGCATCAAAGTTGAATGAAAATTAGGAACCATGTTATCAATACATGTTATCATCATCATAATATATTCACAAGTGTTTGTAATGGGATAAACAATCGAAAGGAAAGTTCTAGTGTAACATAACAAGTAACATAAACTAAGTGTCTATAATAATGTCGATGTAAGAGAAGGCAGGTGTTATGTGTCCAATATATAATATATAAGAATGTAATAAAACTAAAGGAGAGAACACAAATAATTTATATATATAAATTATTCATGCTAAAATAATAATGTATTGATGAATCATTAGGTATATGAAAGCTTGAATAGTGTATATGCGTGCTTTAAGCATAATGTCATACTCATGAGTAATTAAATGTACCACATTAAGTGTCGAGAGTAACATGTAATAGGTGAGGATGAGAGCCCAAATAATCAAATGAGATAATAACCATGAAGGGTGGGATATATAAACATTGACACTTCTCATAAAGAAGTTAATGTCATAGTCTAAATATGTCATATGTAGTGAAAATCTGATTATGTGATAAATAACCTCATCACAAATAATCAGGTGTATAAATTTGTGATAACTATGGAAATAAAAAGTGTTGTAACATGAGACATGTAAGCATATGCCATAATATGAATTAAAAATAATAATAAAGGTGCCATAAAACTAAAATGTAATGTAGCATGTATGATGTCAAGTTATTGAAGTATGTATGCATTTAATCATTGACTCCAATGTGATGCTATGCATAGTAATAAACTAAATGTGAGGATTATAAATATATTATTGAATTAGATCATCATTATCATAATCAAAACCTTGAGTGTATTTGTATTTATCATTGTTATTATAAGTTAGTTTTGATACATATTTAAGAGGTTTTTTTTTTTGTAAATGATGTCCTCTCCTTGGGGTATCTGGAAGTGAAGTGTAATCTTGTCTTGATTGATGAGATATAAATATTTTTATGTAAATAAATACATCTATTTTTTGAATGCCCTATAATTTTATTGTATGTACAACATTACTTTTCATTGTAATATCTTGGTCTATGCTTTGGGTTGGTTTCATGAATACGTGGTATCTCAATCAATATTTTTTCTAATGATATCTATACTATGATGTATTGGCTTTTGAAAAATGGTGGTTGTTGTGGCATATGGTTTTTTGTATATGTGTCATTTCTTGAGTTCCACAAGTTTTAGATTTTATCATGGTAGGTACTATTATAGATCAAATTTGCACCCTTGAGAGGGTGTATTAAAGCCCTCTCACTTGAGATATATAATGGGATTAGTCTTAGGTTGTGGGTGACCTCTAAGTAGACTAAACCTCTATATTTTGGTCTAGTTCCCAAGTGGAACACGTATAATAAAAATTACACTATTGATTTGCATGGAAAAGGGATAGAGGGAAGGCTAAAACTAATAAGAAAACTTGGAAGTGATGCACAAAACATGATGTCCTCTACTTGCTAAGGTTTTCACTATGAAACAACAAGTTAAAATCTGATTATACTACTATAGGATAGTCCATATCACACTAGTGTTTCAATATGAAGGTTATGGAAATTACAAGGGCTTAAGATGATAATCAAGAGTTACTAATAGCACACACTAATGACATATCAGTTCTCAAACTCATCAAACCATTGTTGGAGGCTTGTCAATGATGTATCTAAGATGACCAAGGTGGTTGATTAAGTATCATGTGTGTTAGGATTACAATGACAAAGTGTGCTTCAATGTGCTTCAATGTTATTGCATTTTTCTTTAGTATTTGCTTGATATAGGAAATTGATGGTTTACAGAGATATACCAAATATGTAGGTCTATAAGGATAAATAAGAAGTTGTGAGGAATGCATAAATGTCTTGGTGAAGCTCTAGTGTGTCACTTGATCATTTAGAATAGGAAACATGCATCTTCTAGCTTAAAAGAAGCCAAACCAACACTGCACATCATACAAATATAAATGAACCAATAAGTTTGTGAATTTATTTTTGGTACTCAAGAAGTCAACCAAGGTCAAAGGATTTCATGGAAATGTTGTCCATAGTGCCAAGAAGGTCCCATAAAAATTTTTACTCTTGAAGTGTTTTCTAGCTCAAGTTATAAACCTTCAAAGTTGGTCTTACAACCTGTGTTGAACCAGAGACCATCAATTTTAACTTCGTTAAAGTTTGAGGTCAACTAGTTAGTAGATCTAATGGTGCATGTTAAATCATATATCTTGATCCAATGGTGCATGTAAAAATTAATATGCCAAAGAATTAATGTGTTAGTGGCATGTGTCACATTCACAAAGCTTGGATATAAGATCAATGATGAGCATATGATCATGTACTTAGAAGATCGACAGTGTAGGTCAAGTCAAAGAGTCAATGTACACAAAAGGCATGTAGAGCTGTCAAGTGGCACAATCATGGGAACTCAGATCTTAGATCAATGGTTAGCATTACAAGATAAAGACTAGGATGATCTGAGAAGATCAATGGTGTGTATTTGGTAAAAACTACTAGGGAGCACGAGATGAGGTCAAAATGTCTAAAGTTTAACCTTTATTTAGTAACCGTTGGAATTTAAATATTAGAATTTATGGGGGAAAATTAGTCTATAATTTTTGAGATATAAATTTTTATTTATGTATAATTTGATCATGGTGTAAAAGGAAAAGTTGTAGAGGACTTTTAGGCACATCCAAAAAACCTAGTTAGAAGATTTGAATGATCATACAATCAAAGTTATGGAGATCCAAAGTTGACTGTGTTTTATCATGTTTTGCAAGTGAGTCGAGAAGGATAATCAAGCTATTCTTGATAGTATTTTGATGTTTAAAAATGATCTAACTATTAGATATAATTGTATACTTAATAAAGACCATTTGTGTGGATTTTTGAGGTTTGACCAATCCATATTCAGTATGAACAAAGGATTAGAAGCTAATTGTATGTTTGTTTATGGTGTTACTATGAAAAGAATAATGTTTGAACAATTTGTGCTTTAACAGAAGAGTGTTTTGGTAGGAACAATTACCTAAAGATGTCTTATAGATCATATAAAGTAGACCCATGTATTTGAAAATGATCTTGTGTTCTTATTTTGTTTGATGAAGTTATAAAGGTGTGAATAGTCTCTATGAGATCTATAAGGGCTACTAAGGCCTGATTAAAAGGTGCCACTACTTAAGTGTGACCCCTAGATTCTATGTCTAACTTGTGAGAATGAATTTGAGCTATGTGTTAGCATGTTATATGTCTTAAGGGTTAAGGCATGTCTTATGGCTGACCAAGAAGTTGATATTCATGAAGACTCTATAAATAGTGGAGACCAAGGCAATAGTTTATAGACTTGAGAGAGAAGAGTAGAGAAGATGTGACATCGAGTGAAAGAAACTTTGAAGGAGAAGGTACAGGTCAATGAGTACCATCAGAGATAAAAGAGGATCAATCATGTTTATCTAGTAAAGTTGATGTAGGTGAACACATTGGTCATTAGACCTAATAAGCTTAGAAGAAGTAGATTGAGTGAGTAAGCCCTAGAGGTTGATTGAGTGAGTGTGCTTAGTGGATTGATTGAAGAGCTGATCAGGTTGAGAAGTGTGTGCATGAACTACATGTCATGTTATTGATGATATGATAGATTTGTTGTAAGTTTTCTAATTATGTATGTGTTTAGAAGTGAACAGTGATCCAAAAGGGTGTTTTGGATGCATTGCTTGTGTGTGCAAGTTTATGGGAGTGTAAATAGGAAAAATTTCAAGTAAGATAAGTCCATCATCAAGTGTAGAAGACATTAGATCAAAGGTGGAGATTAGATCAAGGTAGATGAGTGGGTGCTTGGTTACCTAGGGGGTTGATGCCTCCTTGTGGAATGGGTGTCTCACTCAACTAAGGGATGGGTGTTCTTTGGTTAGTGGGTGTCAGTCTAAATGTTGGATCTTATTTTATAGAACTATAGTCCATCTTGTAGAGTTTAGTGGTTTTTATCCCCCAAGAGGGTTTCTCACATATATGGTGTGTTCATGTGATGTATGCTTTTATGTATGATTTAGTTATATGTGTTTTAATGTTTATTTTTCTTAATCAATTTGATGTATGTTGAATGTTTAAGTGTTTGGAATTAAATTGGATTATCTTGCATCACTGATTCACCCCCCCTCTTAGTGTTTGTACCTCTAACAATTAGTATCAGATCTAGGACCTTCATTACAAGTTTAAACACTTGAAGATGATCCAAGGTAAAATATGGATAAGCAATTGAAGAAAGAGAATAAAAATTTGAAGGCTCAAATAGAGGTTACTTATGCATATCTAAAATTAAGTGAATAAAAATGCAATAAGCTCAAGGCACTTATTAAGAAGTACAGTGGTAAGATGAGAGAGTATGATCAAGAAGAGGCTCGGGAGAAGATCATGACCTCAAACTTAAAGGCTATTATAGATGAGTGCATCAAGATCAATAAGGAACTATAATCCTTAAAGGCAATATCAAGATAAAAATATGATAAATATGATAAAGTGAAGATAAACATTCTTGAGAATCAATTAAGAGTTACAAAGACTAATCTAAGTTCAAAAGAGGAATAATGCAGACATCTCAAGATTCAGTTAGAAGAGACTAATGCCAAGTTGAGTTCAAAGTAATGTGAGCATGATGAGTTAAAATCCAATCTTGATTCTATAAATATTATTTAAGATAAAACATGTAGATTAAAGGATGACATGGCTAAAGAATCCAAGATGGATAAGGAGACCATCCAAGATTTCAAAAATTTAGTTAGAGGTTGCAAGTTCAAGTTGAGAGATAAAAAGGATGAGAGAATTCAATTGAAAACCAAGATAGATTCATTGAAGGATGAGCATGAGAAATTTGTTGTCAAGGTAAACAAGATTGAGAAAGAGAAAGAGAGGTTAGTTCAAGACAAGAAGGATGTAAGCACCAAGATCAATAAGAAAATATCCATCAGGCAACCAAGTGCCATGAGGTATGAAAGATATTTTAATGGTCATTATTTTTCTTGTCATAGGTTTGGTCATAAGGCAAGAAACTATAGTAGGAAGAGTAACTAGTCAGCTAGAGGTATGGATAATGTAGTCTACTATAATTAACATGATGTGGGATATATTGCTAGATTTTGCCCTAGAATGCATGGGAAAAGATTAACCTAGGTATGGAGACCAAATATAATTAAGATTGAACATAATGAACTTAAGAAACAAGATGGTATGTTTGTTGAGATTCATAATATTCATCAAGTTAAAGGTATGAATGATGTTATTTGTTTTTGTTGTCATCAAGTTGGTCATATTGCAATAAATTATGTAAACAAGCTCTTAGGTCATAATAAGGTGAATGGACATCCTAGTGTTCTAAAGAAAGGTCAATCCTTGGTATGGAATCCTAAATAAGTGAATACCAAGAAAAATAACTTAGTTAAGATGAAAGATCAAGGTGGATTTATTACTAAAGCAAAAGAGGAATCAGATATGAAGAAGGTTAATGAATGGTAAGATAATTTGTCATCTGTCTAGGTAGAAAAGGAGAATCAAAAGTCAGTTCAAGTTAATCTCAAGGAGAAGACCAAGGTGCTAGTTGAGACTAGTTTAGAGGTGTGTATGCATATAAATAAACATCTTGCTATTGTTGATAAAGTTTCATGTAACAAACATCATTTGCTAATGACTAGTGATGAGGTTCTTTCTTTAGATGAAAAGGCATGTCATGAATATTTGTTGTCTCCATGTATTGTCAATTCTTTCTTAGAAAAAAAGGAGAATATTGTTGTGGATGAGCATGTTTATTCTCTTAAACCTAAGAAGAAAAACTATCAGTATCAGATGACCAAAAAAGAGAAGGAATATGAGGAGTTATGGGAAACTCTTGATTTCACATTGTTCTAGAACATTATGGGTTTGGGTGTCTTTATCTAGGCTTTAAGGAGACACCTGAAAACAAGAGGAAGCATGGTGGATTCCTATTAAGCTTTGATTGATGTTTCAAGACATGAAATATCATAAGAAGATGTGTTGGTTTACTATAGAAGGACATGATAAGATATTTTTAGAAATAGTGATCCTAAAGTCAAAGCTTTGAACAAAGTTGAAGGATGATATAGTTGGTCAAATGGTGAAGAATGAAATTGTTGGTTCTGAAGGTTTTCAAGTAAAGAATGGAAGTTTCCAAGTGTCTGATCAAGGATGGTGAAGCATATAGTTAATGGGAACTAACTCAGATAGTTTGAAAGGCTTGAAGAAGATGTGCACTATGTAAGTGGAAGCATATGTGAAGATGCAGTCTTGATAAAAGTGTGAATATGTATGATATAGTTGTGAATTCAATAATATTGACATGTTGACTTGATCAAACCAAGTCATATATTTTAACAAGGTATTGAATATTTATGCATGAATAAAGAGAGCTTATGAGTCCTGTAAATAGTCAAGTCTTAGTATCAAAAGATTATGTAGTAGAATATAATTGAAAAAAAAGATTTGAGATCAGTTGAAGTTTTGTTTTTCAAAGTGGATGAGGTGGATTGGTGATGTTATAATGTTATCATGATCAGTTTCTAGTGTTCTAGCATGTTGTATGTTGTATGTGTAAGGTTTGTAAGCTTGGTATGGATATTTCCAAGTGTCATTTGAAGAATTTCAAGTTTTAAAGGTGTATTAGTGGGATATAAAGGTGTGTTTACCTAATTCAAGTGTGTTCTAGGTGATTTACATTTATTAAGTTTTTTTATGTGCAATTGGAGAATTTTGTTTGCTCTCAGGTTTCCCAATTTGTGTTTAAGGGTATGTAGGTCAAAAACCATGGTATAGGAAGTCTGGGTTTCCAAAGGATTATGAGCTCAAAATTTGGTCCAAAAGTGTGTATTGATGACCTCCAGGGGTGAAAAATTTTTAGAGATGGGCATTGATTGGAAGGTGGTGTGTTGACCAAGTTTCTCTTATAAACCTACTATTTTTTCTCATGTTGGAAAAATGGTTTGACTAATGATTTGAGATATAATACTTATTAATTAGTTTAAATGGCCAAATGGGTTCTCAAAAAGTCTTTCAAAGTCATCTATAAGTTCATGGTTTTTTCCATGGAGGAGGCTTTATGTAAATGGAGGGTTAATTAACTAGCAGGTTTATGAAGGAAGTATGTTGCAGAGGAAGAGCTACATGTTTATTTTTTCCATGTATGAGGGGACATATGAAAATGATATAGATATGAAATTTCATTCAATGAAAGTTTTAACACAAAAATACAAGGCCTTCAAGCAAGACTAGTATGAAGAATTGGATTTTTTAGTCTTTTTGTCCAAAATATCAAGGTGATCAAAGGATGCCTAAGCTTAGATGACTTAGGGGGAGTCCCTCTTAATGTTTTCAAGGTAAGGTCATGCAATTTTTGATGTTCATGTATGATTTGTCTTCATAGAAGCTATGTATGATCAAAGAAGAGTGTAGTCGTGGAGCATGTTTGAAAAGGTCAAGGTAATAAGAGGTATGCACTATGTTAGGGAGATTTTGTATCATCTCTCAGAGGTGTTACTTTCTTATTATTTGTACTTGAAGTATTTTCAAGTCCACCTGATCAGGATTTGAGCCCACTTTGTCATTGTTTCAAAGGGGGAGAAAGTGCTTTGTATTAATGTTGACATCAATGATAAAGGGGGAGATTATTAGGGGTTTGTCAATGATGTATCCAAGATGACAAAGGTGGTTGATTAAGTATCATGTGTGTTATGATGATAATGACAAAGTGTGATTCAATGTTCTTCAATATTCTTACATTGTTCTTTAGTGTTTGCTTGATATAGGTAATTGATGGTTTGGAGAGATATAACACATATGCAAGTTTGCAAGGATAAAGAAGTTTTAAGGCATCCATATATGTCTTGGTGAAGATTTGGTGTGTCACTTGATCATTTTGAACAATAAACATGCATCTTATAGCTTAAAATAAGCCAATCCATCACTGCACATCATACAAATATGAATGAACCAACAAGTTTGAGCATTTATTTCTAGTACTCAAGAAGTCAACCAAGGTCAAAATATTTCACAAAAATGTTGTCTATAGTGCCAATAGGGTCCCCTAAATTTTTTTAACCTTGAAGTGTTTTCTAGCTCAAGTTATAATCCTTGAAATTTTCTCTTATAGACTGTGTTGAACTAGAGACCATCAAGTTTAACTTCATTAAAGTCTGAGGTCAACTAGTCAATAGATCTAATAGTGCATGTTAAATCATAAATATTGATCCAACAATGTGCATAAAAGTCAATATGTCAAATAATGAATGCACTAGTGACATGTGTCACATTAATAGAGCTTGGACAAAAGATAAATGATGAGCGTATGATTTTGCAGTTAGAAGATTGATGGTATGGGTTGAGTCAAAGAGTTAATGTGCACAAAAGGCATGTAGAGCTACCAAGTGGCATAATCATGAGAGATTGGATCTTAGATCAATAGTGAGCATTGAAAGATAAAGACCAGGCTGATCTAAGAAGATCAATGATGTGTACTTGGTCAAAACTACTAGGGAGCATGAGATGAGGTCAAACTGTCTGAAGTTTAACATTTGCTCAGTAACCATTGGAATTTAAATATTAAAATTTGTGAGGGAAAACTAGTCTATAGTTTTTGAGCTATATCTTTTGATTTATGTATAATTTGATCATGGTTTAATAGGAAAAGTTATAGAGGACTTTAAGTCACATCTAGAGAACCTAGTTAGATGATTTGAATGTTCCTATAATGAAAGTTATGGAGCTCCAAAGTTGACTATGTGTTTTATCATGTTTTGTAAGTGACCCAAGAAGGATAATTGAGTTATTATTGATAGTATTGTTGTCACTTGGATTTTCATCCTTTGAGGAAATGTCTCAATGATCCTCATCCAAGTGGTACTATGGAAACACCTCTAGACTTGTGGGTAGCTTAAGGATGAGGTGAATCTCTATATAAGGCTAGCTCCCTTGATATACCACTTTGGATCACTACTACACTCAAAATTTTGGGGGAGAAAAGGGATAGAGATAACTAAAATCAAACTAACTTAAGGGAGGTGATACGCCAAATAAGATGATGACTTCTAACTAGCTACATGTTACACATGAAATCAAGGGATAAACTAAACACACACTTCTCTAATTTGCATCTTCTCACATCAATGTTACATTATGAGGTTATGGATGAATGTGAAAGGTTAGGAGGACTAGAAAAGAGGCCTTGAATGTCATAGTGAATAAAATAACTCATTTAATCCATAAAATTTTCTATAACACTTCACATGCCCTACAAGAAGAAGCTTTCCAATTACAAATAGGATGAAATAATGAGATAACATGCTAAGGAATCCATAGTCTTCACTAAGGAAGATCCGAAATTCAAGTAGAAAAAACTATGAATAGTCATGAAGAGGTAAAAAATAAATATTATTATTGATCAAATGGTATGGAAATGATCAGGGCTTTAGCATACTCAGGTGGAGCATAAGTTACAATGGCCAAAATGGCTAGTTCTTATAGAATTTAAGAGAGAGAGAAGAGAGAAGTCTAAGGGTCACAAGGACACTTGTAAAGTTGAGAAAATCAATTAATTGTGCATGGGAAGAGGATGTGTGATGAACCATCCAAATTTAGGAAGCACAAGTGTCCATATAAGTCATAAAACTCATGAAAAGTGGCATGAAACTCCTCATTCTGGCTCAAAAAATTGCCTTCATGATTTTGACCTATTTGAACATCCCAAAACTAATTAGGGATAGTTCTGATGATTGAGATGAAGGTGAAATATTTTATACATTCTTGTCCATGCATTAGTCATAGGCCTGGTCATCTATAATCATCTAGGAATGAGCTGTCATCATCTATAGTCCAAAAAACTCTTCCCTCATGCACCCTACACACTTGGCCTCAAAAAAGGGATAAATTTTCCATGAAAATACATAAAAGGTAGTGGATGAAAATTTTCAAGACTCTCCATGGCCTTGGAAGCATTATACAATTTAAAATCACTCCAATTGAAGTTTTCCACCCTTCTCACTAGCTTGTCCACTATGCCAGTTTCAGCTGGCTGAGATGAGAGCTATTTTTTACACATTTAAAAGTTTTTTCAAGGAATTAAATATCCATATGGAGTTATTAAAATCCCTAATATTCCACCTAAACTTTATTTCATCTCTTGAAACCTCTTGTAGCCTGAAAAACACATAAATAGTCAAAAGTACCCTATTTTGTACCTTGTTCATACAATTTCATACAGTCCAAAAGTATGGGGATTATCTTGATGGAGTCTCCTATAAATTTAAATCATCTTAATGAGAAAAATATGCCATTATAATAAATTTTCAAATCCATTTCCATAAACTAGTCACTAGCAAGGGTTTTAGAGGGTTTAGGTCTATTTTAACCTCTTAAGGTTCATTCATAAAAACTTGACATTAAACTTGCAAAAGAATTCCAAAATAATTGTCTTTAGGACCTTATATAACATCTATATAATCCTATGGATTCCATGCAAGGACTCATGAAAGATGTGAGCAATCGAACCTCTCCTATCTTGGATCCACCACATCTGAGGTCTTGAAAATAACCTTACTATGCTCCAAAATTACCCATTCTTAAACCTTTACAATTATGAGGTACCACCTGTAGGTGGTCATCAACATACATAGGCAACAAGGTGGAATCTTGGGCATTATGCATTGCCTTAGATTTCATATTTCATAATCACAACTTCTAATTCATTATTAATATTTCAAAAGTCTTGAAACCATCACCAATCCCTTTAACCCATTATGACATCATTAGGAGATCCTGTAGGTGGCCATAGTGTTATTATACAAACAGGGCATGGAATGGAGCAATAATATGTTGGTGAATGACCTCAAAATAAATAAAACCCATTTACAACCTTAAAGTACATGATTTAAATGAAAAAAACCTTGAAACAAGTTCTAATACATCTCTTTTAGCATGAAAACCATTTGCATACATATGAAATAGAGTACACAGGGGTATCTCATGACTATTTGGTGTGATGAGTGAGCTTGTAACTAGTCTTACACTTCCCCAAACATCTAAATGCAATATTTTAAGTTATTAATGACTTGAACCAATTAATACACCATGATTAAAACTCCATGAATAATATGTACAAGCTCATATATATGACTACAAGTAAAATTGAGCAAAAGTTGTGTTAGGTTGTGGAGCTAAAAGCTTCAACTATGCAGACGAAGAAAAGGAGGTTGCTGAAGTTCTAGAAGAACCGGTGTCGACAATATGACCGATGTTAGTCATGATGAATGTAAAAGGCAACCGACATCGGTAGGGAGTCAGCTGACATTAGTCAGCACCAGGCAAACAGGGACCAACGTTGGTCGCCTGTGTGTTCCAGAACTATTCGTTGCATGAACAGTTAGTTAGTTGAACGGAGTGTTTGCATGTAAAGGCTATTTCAAGTCTTGAGCTACGTGGATAATTATAGTAAACTAAGAGTCTAAGTTATTTTTTAAGTCTAGGATCTATTTATAGACCCATTGGTATGTATTGTAAGGATGAGCTAGAAAGGAAGGCAAGGAAGATCTTTCCATTGTAAGATCATTGAGTTGCAGGTTGTTGCAAGCTCATAGGAGATCTACATGTGTAAGTATGGTCTATTGAATTGTAGGTTGTAGGTTCATGGGAGATCTACTTGAAGTACTTTAGAGTGCTTGGTGTACTGGTAGGGTTATTACTGACTGGTTGGAGAGGTGAACACCAATTCTATGTGTGAGTTGTGTGTTGGGACCATTTTTGGTAGGAGAGTGTTTTGAATAAGAATTACTGTACACTTGAGGTGTGGGAAGCCTCTGTAAGGTGGAAGAGTGTGGCGGCTCTTTATTGTATTCTTTTCTATACAAGTGTTAATACAAGATTGTATATTGTCTCTCATATTCTGTGTTATTTGTGAATTCTAGTTACTTATACTTCTAGATATTTCCACATGTTTAATTGCTTGTATTTGGTAATCATATTGTGCTCTTTCTGAGGAGCAAGATCCTAACAAGTGGAATCAGAACAGGTGTGTTTGTTCTTGGATTCCCCGATAATTGGTATCAGAGCTTTTGGTTGGGATATTAATAGATTGGATTAGATCTAGTTAGTGTGTGTTGATTACAGGTTACTCACAGGGGTTTTTGTTTGAGTGGGAGTAGAGCAATGGCAGAAGACAGTAAGCTACGAATGGAGAAGTTTAATGGCAGGAGGTCCAAGTCTAGGTATGGAAAAATAACCTGTTGGAAGTGTGGAAAGCAAGGGAAATTAAAGAGAGATTGTTGGTTGGGTGAAGATCAGCATGAAGGACATGAAGAAGAAGTAGATGTTGCAGAGTTCGTTGCACAAGATGCTTTGGTATGTTATTTGGATAAAGTAGAATCTTGGGTTTTAAATTCTGGTGCCTCTTTTCATGCATCCCCAAATAGGGAATTTTTTCATGAGTATGTTTAGGGAGACTTTGGAGAAATTTGTTTAGGGGATGGTAAGCCTTGTCAAATAATTGGCAAAGGGAAAGTGAAGCTGAAATTGTAGACATGTAACACACGGGTGTTGAAGGAGGTCATGCATGTCCCAGTTCTAGAGTGAAATTTGATTTTTATAAGAAGTTTGGGTGATGAGGGTTGCACAGTAACTCTCATAGTAGACTTTTGGAAGGTTACCAAGGGTGCACTTGTTGTAGCAAGAGGTAAGAAAGTACGTAGGCTTTATCTATCTACTTGTATTATTGATTCTCTTTCTAGGTTATCTACTTCAGTTGTAGATTTGAAGATGTGGCTTAATAGGCTTGGTCACATGAATAAGAAGGAGATGCATGTTCTTGAGTCAAAGGGTATGATTTTGGATTTGAAGAGCATAGATCGAGGTTTCTGTATGCAGAAGAAGAAAGTAACATTTCTTGAGGATTCTGATGTTAGTGACAAGAATAGGAAAGCCTTGGTTTTCAAGGAGAAGGTGATGGACAGAGTTCAGCACAAGGGGTAGAAGAATTTTGAGTAGAGCAAGGGTGATTTGGACAAGGGTTTGATCCAAAAGGAGCTCGCAAGTAGAAGTCAGTTCTCACAAGCAAAACACAGAGAATGATGTTAGCAAGAAAACCAGCATCGGTGTCTAGACAGGGACCAATGTCAGCTATGTGTAGCCCAACGTCAATGACTTAGGAAAGATAAACACTAGTGTCGGCAAGGGGGAACTGATGTCGGTGATGAGGCAGTCATAGGGAACTGACATCGGTCGGGTGCAGACTGAGATGTGACCAGCATTGATCACTGAGACAAATTTTGGGTGGACAACAAGCTGTCAAGGAGTCTCAAGTGCCCATATGGAGGAATTAAAGGGTAAGTAAGCCTCAAATTCATCATTTCCCTTCTTTACACTACTTGTTGCTCACTGATGGTAAAGAACCAAGGAGTTGTTAAAGAAGTAGAGCAGGTAGATCTAGGAAACAGTGGGAGCTTGGCATGGATGAAGGATGTGATTCCTTGGAGGAGAACCAAATGGGAGTTTTTGGGTGGAGTTATCAGCTAGAAGTAAGCACTGAGAGACGAATGGATGTTCAAGATGAAAAAGAGTGGGAATGGACATGTGAGATAGAAGATTAGGGTATATGGTCTTGTATAAGCTACAGGGCAATGGAGGTTTGATCATTGTGTTTCTCTTTACCAGGTTGGATAATACTAGCTACATTATCTTATTATTGTATGATGTGCTTGTTGTAGGGTTACATATACAGGGAGTTGCTGAACTAAAGGTAAAGCTAGTTTAGAAGTATGCCATGAGGAATCTGGGAGCAGCAAGATTCTTTGGCATGAGTGTGTTCTAGGGACATGGAAGGTCACAGGTTGACTTTGTTTCAGGATGATTGTGTGAGACCAGTTAGCACGTCGATGGTTGGACAGTTCACAAAACAGTGTCTTGATTCACATAATGAGGTTAAGTGCATGTTATGTATTAGACCTGAGTTTTCCCAAGCAGTGGGAGTTGTCACAAGTTTGGAGCCAATCCGAGAAAGAAGCATTGGAGGGTAGTTTAGTGGATTCTTAGAGGGACCAGTAGTAGGTGCACATGCTATGCAGGGTCAAGTTATTTTTCTACATGGGTTGTAGATGTGGATGTGGCAGGTAATTTGGATGATAGGTATAGCATCACAAGTTTTGTGGTGGTTGGTCTTCAAGAGTGATCTTGAAGAGGGATACAGAGCCAAGGGAATAAACTAGATGGTGTACAGGTACATGTATAGTTGTAGCTATTTATCTCCAAGTGAGAGATTGTTAGGTTGTGGAGCTAAAAGCTTCAACTATGCAGATGAAGAAAAGGAGGTTGTTGAAGTTCCAGAAGAACCAGTGTCGGCAGTATGACTGACATTGGTCATGATGAATGCAAAAGGCAACCGACGTCAGTAGGGAGTCGATCAACGTCGATCAGCACCAGGCAAACAGGGACTGGCATCGGTCGCCTGTGTGTTCTAAAACTGTTCGTTGCACGAACAATTAGTTAGTTAAGCGGAGTGTTTGCATGTAAAGGCTATTTTGAGTCTTGAGCTGCGTGGATAATTATAGTAAACTAAGAGTCTAAGTTATTGTTTAAGTCTGGGATCCATTTATAGACCCATTGGTATGTATTATAAGGATGAGCTAGAAAGGAAGGCAAGGAAGATCCTTCCATTGTAAGATCATTGAGTTGCAGGTTGTTGCAAGCTCATAGGAGATCTACATGTATAAGTATGGTCTGTTGAATTGTAGGTTGCAGGTTCATGGGAGATCTACTTGAAGTACTTTAGAGTGCTTGGTGTACTGGCAAGGTTATTACTGACTGGTTGGAGAAGTGAACACCAATTCTATGTGTGAGTTGTGTGTTGGGACCATTTTTGGTAGGAGAGTGTTTTGAAGAAGAATTACTGTACACTTGAGGTGTGGGAAGCCTCTGTAAGGTGGAAGAGTGTGGCAGCTCTTTATTGTATTCTTTTCTGTACAAGTGTTAATATAAGATTGTATATTGTCTCTCATATTCTGTGCTATTTGTGAATTCTAGTTACTTGTACTTCTGGATATTTTTGCATGTTTAATTGCTTGTATTTGGTAATCATATTGTGCTCTTTCTGAGGAGCAAGATCCTAACAAGTGGGATTAGAACAGGTGTGTTTGTTCTTGGATTCCCCGATAAGTTAACTATGAGGAAAGGTAAGGCTAAAAGTTGTTCTAAAGTGTGATATGGTGAAATAAAACATGGAAGGAGGTGAAATATAAGGCCCTAAGACATATGGAACATCATTTCCCAACTACGTGAGACCTCTATAGGAAACCAACATTCTGCAAACAAGAACTTTGATTAAGACTATATATGATGGCACCTTCCTTTCAACATGGAATAAATTGCTCATAAAAACACCATGAAACATGAAAATAAGTGTGCACACCATAAAAAAATGTAGATAAAATCCTCTGGAGTGAACATCATGCACTGGTTCATATAGATTTGACCAAAATGGAGTAAAACCTCTAGGGTGCATGAAACAACTAGCAAAAAATTATAGTCGACTTTATGAGGATGGTTCATAAATAAAAATTGATCGATCCTTACAATATTACTATGGAAATGAAGGTATATAATTTTAATATCACCTCCTAAAATCATTTTCTTTGAAACCTCTTCAGCTATCTCTACTAAGCACAAACTTAAAGGTCACTTCTGTATGGCTAAAAATGTAAAGCAGGATCAAAATAGTTTTGCCTTAGAAATGGAACTTATAGAGCATATAAATAATTTATATGATTGTGAGAAAAATTAAGATGTATTCCATGACCTTACCCCTTATGGCACACTTCCCCATGGGTCTTACAAGTACCAAATGATCCCTTTTTTAGTTGGATTCTTGAATTTTAGTTAAAAAACATATAATATTCTGATGTAATTGACATCCCTAATAGGTAAACTAACTCATTGATGTTTTAAAGGTAAATAGGATACCTAATCACCTTGGAAACTATGTCACTTGCATTAATGACCCCTAAAATACCACTAAATGACCCAAAATGACAAATTGACTAATATGACTAAGACCAAGGCTAGGATGACATAAAATAACATATAATACACCCCAAGATAACATATTAGACCCCCTAAAACATCTAAAACTCATGTTTTTTCCTATAGGGGTCCTAATTTGACCTAAAAGTCAAATTTGGTCAATAAGTATTTTGATGTTTCAAAATAATCTAACTATTGGAGATTATTGTATACTCAGTGAGGACCATTTGTGTGGATTTTAGAGGTTTGACCAATCCATAATTAGTATGAACAAAGGCTTAAGCTAACTATATGTTCATTCATGGTGTTACTATGACAAATATAATGTTTGAGCAATTTGTGCTTTACCAGAAGAGTGTTTTGGCAAGAATAATCAGTTGAATATGTCTTAGAGATCATATAGAGTTGAACCATGTATTTTAAAATGATTTTGTGTTCTTAATTTTTTTGATGAAGTGATAAAATGGGTGAATAGGTCTCTATGAGACCTATAAGGGCTACTAAGGGCTAATTGAAAGGTGTAACTACTTAAGTGTGACCCATAGATGCTATGGCTAACCTATGAGAATGAATTTAAGCTATGTGTTAGCATGTTAGATGTATTAAGTGTTAAGGCATGTATTATGTTTGAATGAGAATTTGATATTCATGAAGACTCTATAAATAGTGGATACCAAGGCAATGGTTTCTAGACTTGAGAGAGAAGATTAGAGCATATGTGACATTGAGCGAAGGAACCTTTGAAAGAGAAGGTATAGGTCAGTGAGGACCATTAGAAAGAAAATAAGCTTAAAAAAGGTAGATTGAATGAGTAAGCCCTAGAGGTTAATTGAGTGAGTGTGTTTGGTAGATGGATTGAAGAGCTTAGTAGGTTGAGAAATGTGTGCATGACCTATAGGTCATGTTGCTAATGTTGTGATAGAGTTGTTGCAAGTTTTTTGATTGTGTAAATGCTTAGAAGTAAAGAGTGATCCAAAAGGGTGTTTTGGATGCATTGTTTGTGTGTGCAAGTTTGTGAGATTGTAAATGGGAAAGAGTGCAAGTAATAGAAGTCCATCTTTAGCTATATAATATATCAAATCAAAGGTTGAGATTAGATCAACGTAGCTGAGTGGGTGCATGGTTTCCTAGGGGGTTTGTGCTTCTTTGTGGGTGGGTGTCTCACTAAACTAAGGGATAGGTATTCCTTGATCAGTGGGTGCTAGTCTAAATGATGGATCTTATTTTATAGGACTATAGTCCATCTTGAAGGGTTTAGTGGGTTTTATCCCCCAAGAGGGTTTTCCATATATATGGTGTGTTCATGTGATGTATGTTCTTATGTATGCTTTGCTTATATGTGCTTTCATGTTTATGTTTCTTAATAAATTTAATATATGTTGAATGTTTTAGAGTTGGGAATTGAATTGGATTATCTTGCATCATTGATTCACCCCCCCTCTAATTTATTGTACCTCTAAAAACCATGTGTCATACTTCATATGACCTATGAAAGGAAGATAAACTGACATAGACTTATGAAAGAGAAGGACAAATTCAAGGAAGCACACTCACAATTATAAATAATTCATCAAAAATTAATTATATATCACTATATGTAGGTTGAAGATATCAATATTAAGTTTGAATTGATTTCAATAGGCAAATACAAGTCTTAATTTTGGTAGGGCTTCACCATCACCAATTTTGATGATACCTTAAATGCCTCTCAATCCTAAATTTATAGAAGAAATTGGAAGAAGAGAGAATGAAAGGACAAGAAGTGAGTTAATGAATTGTCCTTCATGATCATATAAATTAAAAAATAGATAAATAATGACACCAAGCCTTGAAAGACTGTGTTGTCATCTTCCTCCTCCTCTTCTAGAACAAGTGTTGATGAAACTATTCACAAGAGTGGTGTAGGAAATCTCCTTGGAAGTTTTGAAGATTTATTGTTCATAACTCCTCAAAGAGTTACACATATACCTATTGAGAATGGTTACAAACCACATTCTTGACATTTGATAGGATTGGGAAAATTCTACATCCACCTTTGTCTATTATATGCCTCTTCATCAAGTGAAACCTGCACTTGAACCTCAAGCTTATCTTCATGTTTTATCTCACCATCATACCTTAGTTACTCAAACAATATATAATTATTAAATCATGGGAGTAATCATCTCAATTTTCCACTCTATAGAATTCTTGCATCAAACTAGATAGCTTGAATTCAATCATGGAAGTCACCTTGTAGCTAGCGTGTCACTTTTGTAATTCAAAGAGGACTGATCTCATATCCTTTTCTTGTTTCATGGATCCATATCTAGATTATATGATGCATTGAACCTTTCCAATATTGGTAACATGTTCAAGAGGATGTTTGGATCTATTCATGCTCTCATTGATCCTTTAATGGCCTACAACCAAGCCCTTTATATAAACTAATGTCACAGTCACCATTTTTGCTCCACATAGTCATTTTATAACCCATTTATCACCTTAGAAATAATATAAAATATAGTAAATAACATCATATGATATTTTTTTATAATCATTAGACCTCTCTACCTGATTTTAGGCTTGCACCAACCTTACTTTCTCTTCAAATGATCATGCAACCCTCTTTTTTAGCCATTTTCCATAAAATAAGGGCTCACACGTGAAAAATTTATACTCAACTAGGTAATTAGAGGATTCATGAAGGTCATTAATATAATTTTAGGTATCTATCAATCCATCTTGGTAAATTAGACAATCAAATTCTTCCATTAGGTCACTATGAAGGGTTTAGATAGGGTTTAAGACTCTCCCACTCTTAACAAATGTTCATAGCCTTAAGATCCCTAATGCCCAAAAAGATTCTAAGATTTTTTATTAGACAACCTTAGCTGCCTCTCCCAATTGAATTAGGATCCCATGCATCTTCTCATGGATGTTCACACATGATGAAAATGTCTCTCTGGTGACTAGGCCTGCAACTATGAGGTTGAAAAAGGAGAATTTGGGTGAAAGTAGGGTAGGAATGCTTAGTTTTGGATCTAAACACTTAAATGAGGTTTGAGGCACATTATCTACCTTGACCCCTATATGAGGGTTTGCACATAGTCATATTCATTTAGTCCTAGTAGACATTTTCCCATATTCTCTTATTTCAATGATTCCAAACTTCATGGAAATATTATGAAACTTTTCTCTTATCTCCCTTTCACTCCTAAACTGATAAAACACCCAAAATAAATAATCTTCTTCATGTTTCATATGTACAAGCGTGCACATGTTCATTTAGGCCTTATAGGTTTAATTAGTTCCACTTTTACACTCAAAGATAGATTTTTGAATTTTATAATTAAAATTAATATACCTATTTTTACTTATTTTCACTTCATTATCTCAAGGAATTGCCTACACATTTCCTTCATCTCTCAAAACCTGCCTATAGGTGTCCATTAAGTCTGCCTAGACTGTAACATGCATGTTAACCTTACAGATTGACACTTTTGATCTTTTGAATGATATTAAAATGATATAAATTTTATTATTTACCATTTTAAATCCTTATAAACCTTATATTTTTTCACATATGACTCATTTACTCATCTCCCTGCACATGCCTGTGTGTGTTATTTAAGCTTACCTAGCTATATATTTCATTATAATGGGTCTTTTTAGGCCAAATTTAGTCTTTTGATGATGCAAATGAGGGTGAAAATTATCCTTTCCATTACATTACCCTTTTTAACTTTTCAAATTCCCATTTAAACACTGCACAACTAATCACTTTTTCAATTAGACTTTGGATAGGTTTGTGTATGCTTATTTAGGGTCTATGTGACTATATTCTACCCAATTTGGTCTTTATAATCTAAATTTATATTACTAAATGAATTTTTATTTAAAAAAAAATTCAAAACATTATATCATGGCCTTCTTAAACTTTAAAACTTCTAACACCCATCACCAACATGACCTTTGACCTCACTACCTGTTAGGGCCTGTAGGTGGCCATTTGGGAAAAATATTGATTATCTACTACTTGGTTTCCATTAAGATAAAAAAATTAAAGTTGAATCATGTTTTAATATGTATGATTTATTGGAAGACACCAATTTTATTTCATTTTTCTTAGACCATATGAGAAACATTTACCATTCTTGTTATTTACCCATAAAGTACATTTAGTTACATAGCCTTCCTTGAATTACAATCCCTTTGAATGTAAGTTGGGTTGAGAAATGAGTTTTTTTAGACTAGGAAGAGTATTTAAACCACTTTTTCAAATATTAAATTTTTTAATACCAATAATATGGCATGAGTGTCATTTTCTTGTAGAGGCAAGGTATGACTGCAAATGATGGTGTTACTTAGAGACCTATCTATTCACCATAAACCTAAAGAGATTAAAGATCAAGATTATAGAGACTAATTAAAAATAAGGAGTATATTATCATATATTTTAAGGCTAATATTCAATCTCTATGAAATAAATATGCCTCCAAAAGTGACATATAGGTTTGTAGACCTGTAGGTTCATAGACCTCCTTTGGGTTAGGATTGAAAAAGGAGAACTCTTGAAACCAACATCTAAAGCCTAACACCCATGAATATGATATTAAATATATTTTTAGGATGACCTATTACATTAAATATTGTGTAAAATGAAAACAAAACCATGTTTAACAAGGTACCTCTCAGCCATGTCTGTAAACTCACACAATCTAATTGTGTATGCAAATAACTCTCTCTCTCTCTCTCTCTCTCTCAAGTATCATTAAATATAAGGTGTTTGAATATGATTTATATGTATTAAATAGGTTATGTAAACTATCTATAATTTAATTCTATTTATTGAATGCATTGAAGACAATTCATAGACCCTATGACCAGACTGTTTTGAACCAACCATCACAAGAATACTATTTGATAACACCTCAAACTTGAACATGAAGAAACATGAGAGAAAATGTTTTTTAGGGGTCAAGGAATGTCTAAGAGACCATTTAAAACCATTCTCACACATCTATCTGACATCAAAACTTTGCACTTGAGGAAAACCAATCCATGGTGGGATTTTGAGTCTCTTTTATGCTCCTTAACTTTTTAATGATTGTTCATAAAGTTAAGGAGCTTAACCAGCCAAAAAATTCCAAAAAGTGTAATGGAATTAGGGTCCCCTCCTATGGACAAGAGTTTAGATTCCAACTTTCTCTTTCCTTATAATGACAAGGGAAAACTTATTGATTATTTTGGTCTACCAATAAAGTTGATGGAGGAAAGGAGTAGGTTTTTGAATTTTTTGTCTTTTGGTATACCAATAAAGCTAATGGAGGAAAGGAGTAGGTTTTTGAATTTTTTGTCTCTTAAAATCCATTTCTTGTGTGTATTTGGACCTAATAAGGTCATGGGGACATATGGAAGAGCCTATACATTATATTTTAACAAAAACCTCCTATAAAGAGCTTCTAAATACTTATTTTATTCTAAAATTTGATTATTATAACTTGTAAAACTATTGGAGATGATGAACCAAGTGACTATTCAGCTTCTTCTGACATGTACGAATATGTGAGTGTGTCAAAATATTCCCACCTTATTTTTCCTACAATTATTACAATAACTCCTTCTTTGGCCATTGAAAATGATGAGTGGCAGTTATAAAAGGGACTTCCAATGTTATAAATTAGTTACAAAATATTTTGGAGAAGGTGTACAAACCATACAATCATGATGTCATTATTTAGATGTTAAATAGCTTAGAAAAGACCTTTATCTAAGAAATAAACCTTCATATTTTCAATTGGCTAGTAAGTGTCATCTCAACATTGAAGTGTCAAATAAGACTAAAATAATAACATACCTTAATCTTGTCAAACTTACCTTAAAATATCAAAAATACTTGAAAAACAATGTGATCCACTTACTAGCTTGCTTCCTTGACCAATTTGGTCATCTTTAGACCATTCTTGTTACTTGAGGGTTTACCACCTTGTCTCTTTAAGCATGATTCTTCATGGACTTGATTGCCATTTAACCTTAAATTTTCCAAACTTGACTTAAGTAATGATACACATAAAATTAAGGTTTAAAAGGAGTGGCTTTTGATGACTAAACTAAGTGACTTGAACCTACTACTCACTAGACCACCTTAAATGGCTTGAAATTTACCGAGGAAGACACTTTATCTATCATCATAGATCATTAATGACCATGAAAAGACATTGTTGATGGATATCAATAAATTTAAGATCACATACATCAAAGTTTTGAATGACTCCCATTCATTATGGACAAATTTTGGCTAGCAATTTTGGTGACCTCCTAGGATTGCATTCTTGATATGCATCTAAACCAGTGGCCTTTATAATACATTGGGTTATGGGGGTCATGGAATCATCTTGACTTGAGAACCAACCTAAAAATTTGACTTTAAAATATCCCTAAAATAAATTGAAATTTAACTCACTCAAACACACAACAAACACTTGTGTCATAATACACTTGGAAGAAATACAACAACCAAAAGCAAACAAGTAACATGTGCACTAAGCACTTAGAGAAAGCAAACCTAATATAATATATACAAAATCATGAATCTAATCTCAATATCATAGATTAAAATGTATCCCATTGACTAGGATACTCAACTCCTCTCCATCAAGCCTTATAAGTTGAAAAAAATTGGGTTATCTGCAACCAATGACAATATATGGCCCACTCCAAACTGCGTCAAACTTGGTATACATACCAAGTTTGGCCCTATCTTAATCTCATTTCAAAACAAGATCTCCCACCCGATATATTATTGAAACAACCCTCTTATCAAAATTCTTCTTTCCTTGGGATTATTTATGCTCTATGGTGTGAATAGCATGATTTCTTATCTCTTATAAGGTCATCAATTCAATCAATCTTATCTCCATAGGATCACTTTTGATCATCTCAAGTTGTTGAGCTAGTTAAAGGGGTGGTAGTTCAAGAGAGATAGGTAGCTTGGATTCTCTCCCATATACAAACATTTAGGGTGATTTTCCAATAACCTTCTTCGGGGTGATCACATAAGCCCATAGAGTTGTACTTAACTTAGTGTGCCAAGCTCTTTGATTGTCCTCTGTTCTTCTCTTAATAATTTTGATAAAGTTTTTATTAGTGTAATTAGCTAGCTCATTCCCTTTGGGGTAGTAATTATAATAAAAACTTAGATAAATACCATGCATAAGAGCCCATACCATTGTCCTTGCACCACCAAATGATAAATAATTATCAGAAACTATTGTTGAAGGCACCCCAAATTTGGTTACTAGGTCTTCATAGAAGTTAAGAAATACTTTTTTACTAGCCTCATTGAGGGTTATGGATTCCACCCACCTTGTGAAATAATCCCTAGATATAATCACCCATTTATGGCTAATACTTGAATGTGAATTTATCATGCCAATAAAATCTAGACCCCATTGCATGAATGGTTGGTCTACCTAAATAGGATTAAGAAGAAGGAAATAAGCCTTTGTTTACCTATAAAAAATGCACACTTTTGACACCTTATAACCTATGCATAATATTCCTTGCACAAACTAGGCCAATAGTACCCATCCCTCATTACTTTTATAGCTATTATTTTAGGTACAAAACGGCCTCTAGTTGGTCCATCATGGAACTGTTATAATAGTTTATCAATATGATCTATTTCAATTCATCTTAGTAATATATAATTAATATCTCTCCTAAAAAAACAAAATCCATAATAACGTAAAGTATAGATTATAATATAAAGTATCTTATCTTTGCTCTATCCAAACCTATAGGATATTCACCCTTTTGAAGGAACCTTACCATGTCTTGTGTCCAACTTAGAAAGAGTGAAGGTAAATCTATAATAGGATCATATTTTAGTGTCAAAATAACCTCTCTTTCCTATTTAAGGTTTTTTGACAAGTGTTCACACATCCCTCTCCCTCTTACCAATTTAGTGGCTTTAATATCCATATCATATTCCATGACTTTGGTTATCCATCTATCCCTCTTCTCATTCAAATAATTATTCAAAAGGAAGTATCTTATGCTTGGGTGGGTTACCATGACATGAATATTATTATTAGACACTTGTATAAACTTCTTTAGGCTCCTTATGATTGACACCACATAATTCTCAATGAAGGTGTATCTCTCTTCATACTCTTCTATCCTTTGACTAAAGAAGGCAATGGGATAAACAAGGACTTCATTATTCTACTGCATTAACATAGATGAGATGGTGTCAAGATTAGAAAAGGCATACAAGAAAAAATCCTTAAATAAATTAGGGTTAATTAATGTTGGTGTTTGTGCAATGGCTTGCTTGATGGCCTCAAAACTAGTTTTTACCTCTTTAATCTAAACAAAGGCTTAATTTTTCTTCAACATAGCTATAATAGGTTTCACAAGGTTATAAAAACTAGGTATAAACCTTCTTATAAATTTTCTTCCCAAGAAAACTTTTCAAACCTTTCTTATGTTTGGGTAAAGACAAAGCCAATATGTCACTTACCCTTTTAGTGTCTATAACAAGCCCATCCTTGGAGAAAATATGGCCTAATAACTTACCCTCATAAACTACAAAAACACATTTCTTAGGGTTTAAAGAGATTCTATATTGCCTACACCTTTCAAAAATAAATTTTAGATTAGCTACATGATCACTAACATTCTTAGAGAAAACCATGATATCATCAAGATAAATTAGCACCATTTGATTAATCAAACCTTGGAAAGCCATAGCCATGGCTCTTTGAAATGTATCCCATACATTATATAACCCAAATGGCATTCTCTTGTAGGTATATGTTCTCCATTTAGTATTAAAGGTTGTCTTAGAATGATCTTCTTCTTTGACCAAGATTTGGTTGTAACTTGAACAACCATCCAAGAGAGAAAAACATATAAAAACTATAATTACTTGAAGGATTTATTCCATAGAAGGTAAGGGATAGTGGTCACTATGAGAAAGAAGAGTGGTGAGATCAGATTGTGTGTGAATTTTAGGGACTTAAAAAACTATAATTACTTGAAGGATTTATTCCATAGAAGGTAAGGGATAGTGGTCCTTTAATGACACCCTATTCAAGTCCCTAAAATCCACACATAATCTGATCTCACCACTATTCTTTCTCACAGGAACTAAGTTTGAAACCCATAAAGATTTTTTGATAGGAAAAATGATTATTGACTCTCTCAAATTGATGAAATCCTTTCTCATTAGAATATCCACTTTAGGATTAATGGGCCTTTGTATTTTCATTACAAGTTTAACATTGGGATTAATTTATATAGTGTTTTGGGCTAATATGGGATCAAATCCCTTGAGTTCACTATATTCCTAAGCAAAGACATCAAAATATTCTCTACATAACTAAATAAATGCAACTCTCTTAGCTGAAGTGCATACCTTTCCAAGTTTTAAGAGTTTATTCCTTAATATGTCCACCTTATCATGATGTTCCTCTTTGGTATACATGCTTACCTTATCTCTTCTTATTTGATCACTTTCATTGAATATGTTCTCAAGAGTAACCAACCTTTTAGGAAGCTTATTAAACCTTAATTGTATAATTTGGTCTCCATATTGGTGCTCTAATTTGGCCTAGTTTTTACAAGAAAACTCAGTTGCTTGTTGGATAAAACATGCTATTTATTTTTCACTCTCAAACACTTTCCAATTGACATCATTATTTGGTATTGATGGCCTTACAACTACTAAGATGTGTGGCTGAGTTTTTGACATCATTATGGATGTAAAATTGTGCTGCAACTAATGCCAACCTATCCACATGTTGATTTTCTTCCCTTAAAATTATTTGGATGTTTAAGGCCTCAAAATATTCAATGAAGTTCCATAATATATGCTTTTAGGAATTTAACAATGTGTTTTTGGCAGAACTCTTACCTCTTACTTGTGGACAAGTAATTCACTATCTCCAAAAGCTTGTACTTGCTTCACTACTTTCTTTCTCACCCATTAAAGCCCATGTCTAAGAGATTCATATTTAGATGCATTACAAGTAAAACTAAACTAAAATATAATGGCAGATAGTACCTTCCATTTGATGGAGAAACAAGTATAATACCTGCCCTTACTCCATTCCATTTTCTTGAGCCATCAAAGAACAATTTACACAAACATCACTATCATCACTTGGCTTAGAAAGAGAAGGTATGGTTTTACCTTCTATTATCAATAAGAACACATAGAGGAGAGATTAGTATGAAATAAATCAAAAAATACACACTAATAAAATCTTACACCTCTAGCCTAGACACTCAAAGAGATAGTGAATTATACAAGTAACTAACAAATGAAAGTAAAATAAAAGACTTTTACCTTCCATGAGAGTAATTTTTGTATGTTGGCAATTAATTGATATGCTCAGTTATGTGATCAATAATTCTTTGGCAATGAAGCTCCTTGCACCACCTCTCCTTATCACCTTGGTAATGTTGAGTTTGACTTGGCTTGGCTTAGCAAATGGGAATGATAATACTATAAAAATGGAAGCTTTGCATGATGAATATACACCAAGATAAATTTGATGGAAATCCTACATAATAACATTAAACTACTAAAAGCTTCTTTATCAATGGACGAGGCTTTATATTTATAGCCTCAAAAACTAAATCTAACCCGAGTGTAGTTTGGTTGTTGAGTTATAACTAACCCTAGTTGAGTTAAGGAGTAAACATGTAATTAATATTTGGGATAGAGATCCCATTTATGAAGCATGGCTCTCTATTTTTGAATTCAAGGTATTTATGGAGATATTTTTAATTCCTTGACTTTAAGGATTATGACATCATCATGATATCATTTTTATTGAAACTTCCTTTTTGAAAAATTTAATTTCTCTAATTACACATGGAAATTACACTTAATAATTTAATTTAATTTTATTTGTTATTTCATTTTGCTTATTATTTTTGCACTTTAAGAATTGTTCAAGTTCCCCACTTAATGGGTCCAAAGGCCAAACTATCAAATTAATACATCACAAGTTGATTGGAGATGAATCCATGAGAGGTTAATGTTGCATTCAAGATAATACCCTAAATAGGGATACCTAAACATTATTTTGAGCACTAATGTCTAATGTGTGCATGAAATTAGAACATTTAATGATTTTTAAGCTTAATTTACATTGTTTAGTAGAAATTGATGTGAATTCCATTTGGAAGCCAATTATGGCCAAAATGGGGTGTCTATAGTTTTCCCCTATTTGAGAAGGCATTTTAACTTATAGGCATAATAACATCTTCTCAAAGAATGAAAAAGTTGTTAATGCCTAATGCTCCAGAAGGTAATGGATGAGCCCTGGATGCCCCTTCAAGGGAACATGTGACAAATACGGTTGGTAAACATTCACTTAAAAAGAAATAAAGGATGCGACCAAGAGGTAAAAAGGGGAAATAATAATTTTATCAAAGGTGGTTATAATCAATGGCATAGTGAGATGCCCTAGCAGGGCAAATAAAAAGGATGATTTTTGGAAGGTGGTTATAATCATTAGCATAATGAGGTGAAAATAATGATTTTAATAAATAAGGTTATAATCATTAGCATAATGAAAAATTATCCAGTAGGGTGGATAGAGATAATGATTTTTTCCAAAGGTAGTTATAATCATTAATATTTAGATAGATCAAAACACAATGATTTTCCCAAAGGTGGTTATAATCATTGGCACAGAGATGATTGGCATAATATGATGAATTAAAAAAGGGGGATTATATACTAAATCCATACTCATGCAATAATAGTAAGTTGACACAAAGGATAAACATGAATTTGGGCTACTTGCTAGGATGAAGATGCACGTCCTAATGAGCAGGGATTAAAATTCATTTATGATTTAATTACTCTATATTTGGTTAATATTTGGATAGGTCAAGAATTTATCATGTGGGAACAAGTATAGTTATTGTGGAACCATTTATTATATGATCCACCAAACTAATTTTTGGTGTATCATGTGATGGTATGCACCATGATATAAAATACCATGATGAACTAGTCATAATATGAATAAGGACTGACACTTGATCCAATAAATAAGTGAAAATAAAACACTAGTGATAAAAACCATGATGAAACTATTGATGTATGAATATGTATGGACTGAAGTATCATGCACAAGGAATCACCCAATAAACATATTCATACTAAGTCAAGGCACAACAATGAAAGCAAATAAATAGATAAACAAACAAATAAAACACCAATAAAATAAATAAATGAGAAAAAAAACAAATGTAAAGACATAATAAAACACCACTAAACATAAAGTGAATAAAACAATAAAAAAAATCAAACAAACATAAATAATGGTTAATCACAATGTTATTTGAAATATAAAACAAATTGTTCGTGCATGTGTAATAGATGTGTTACTCTTGGCAACAGGGTGGCCACTAAGTTATACAATAAAGACACATGTGTAATAACATAAGAACAAAATACTAACAATGTTTCTCCTAGGTGATAAGGAACAACACCACACAAATGAGATGATAAACATTGCCTTTAGACAATAAGAGACAATAAAATAAAATAAACAAAATGGGGGGAATAGAAGAAAGGGAAAGGGTAGCTGAGCTGACTCTAGATGTACTAGGTAAGTGGATGCTACCTACATAGTTCCATGGATGCAAGATCCAACATGAAATTTAGTCCAAATGAAGTTATCCCAAGATGTGGAATAGAATAAAATGATGAGCTAGAAAAACACGATTGACGTGTAGAAGAAAATGGGAATGGTCTTGCAAAATGATGAGTACATGAGAAAAAAGAGAGGGATAATGTTCAAAATCATAAAAGTGTCAAAATAAATAAATCATGTGAGCACAAGAGTATGGTTTAGGCTAAAACCACACTAAAGGGAAATAGACAAGCATTCATATATGAATAGGGTTCATAATGCTTACTATGTCTAAGGTGGAGAATGAGAATAAGCTCATAAAATGTTAAAATCATAGATAAATCCAAGTGGTCATGAATGCATCAAATATGATTACATAATGCTCACTATATAAATTCATAAAACAACAAGAGCATATGGATAAGGCTAATAAGGATGGGTAAACTAAAGGATAAGTGGTTACTTGTGAAATAGCTAGGAGTCCCAAAATTTGTAAGGCAAAGAAGTGGTCAAAAAAGAAAGAAAGGTATGGATAAGCTAAAAAAAGATACCCCATGTATCTAAGTGATACCTACATAGTCCATGCAGACCTCATGTATATGTAGTTCTCCCAAAAATGGGAGGAAAAAGACCAAGGTTGTTTAGAAATGAAATTAAATAGATAAAATTGCCCATCCTAGAAAATTTTGAAGGTTTTATATCTCACATGGAAATTCTAAGCCAATTTTCATGATTTTTAAGATTTTTTAGAAAAATTTTTACCAATGTTTTGGGGATTTTCTAGGCATCTCAACTCGATTAAGGATTATGAGAGACTAAACGGTCCAACTCACAAAATGGCAAGAGCATGGATTAAACACACTCAAAAAATGATGGGAGCATTCAAACTTAAATTGATCACAAAATGTAAGAGCATGGAAAAGAGTGATTGATCTAATCTCAATATAAATCAAACACTACCTACATAGTTTGTATGGACCTCAAGTCACTATAATTCCACCTTACAGTGGAGGAATCTGACTAGGTAGCAACAAGTTCATGAATTAGGCAAATGACATAGTAGAGAACATGGATGGCAAGGTGATGCAGTAATGCATGGTAAAGGTATTGCTCATAATTTTCTTAAAGATAGTTATAATTAAGAAGTAATGGCATAGGTCAATGATACTAATTCTCCCAAAGGTAGTTATAATTATTAACATCGAGAATGAAATATAATGTGGCAACAATGAAGAATGCAGTTTCCAAACAACTATCATACTACTCAAGATATTGTCTTCTTGTAGAATACTGAATCAACTACAAAAATTTTATCTAAATCTACTCACTAAAGGTGTCCTAAGAACAAATGGATTAGAACCAAGGTCAAAAGGTTGGGTTGGGAGGATAAAACAACTTAGGTCAATAGGGAAGGTATGGTAAGAATAATATATAGTATGATACAAGGAAGATGAGATTAAAATAAAATGTAAATGATCTTCATAGACAATACCTTAAGTATCTTAAGTGAAATAATTCTTGAGGTGTATTAAGTTCATGGGATCATCAAGTTCATCTCCATCTGGTGTAGTGAGCCTACAAGCTCTAGAGGCATAATTAGTAATAATGACATAAGGGCCTATCCAATTAGGCTTAAACTTGCCTTTATTATTTTTCTCAATTGTGGTGATCTTCTAATTTTTTTAGGACAAGATCACCAATCTCAAACACTTTATGTTTGAATAATTAGTTATACTAACCATGTAATCAGTTCTCATATGATAAAATTCTATTTACAATGGCCATGCACTTTTCATCTAGTAATTGTAGCTCTTGTAGACAAGCTAATCTATAATATTCATCATCTAGGATGTGTTTTAATGAGATATGTAGAGAAGGTAACATGACCTCAAAGGGAGGAATGGCCTTAATTTCACAGATAAGGGATTATGGTGTGGCTCTTGTTGGAGTAGGTAATTAGTATGATATGCCCAGAGGGAATGAAAGATATGTAGGTGCCAATCATGGCCAACATCATTGATAATCTTCTTAAGAAGATTGAAAATGGTATTATTAGATTCCTCTACTTGGCCATTACCTTGTGGGTGATATGCAGTGGAAAATGTTATGTAATGTGATACTTGGCATAGAGTAATTTGACATCCTTGTTTGTAAATGATCCATCA
This sequence comes from Torreya grandis, assembly GCA_037957365.1. NCBI lineage: Eukaryota > Viridiplantae > Streptophyta > Pinopsida > Cupressales > Taxaceae > Torreya > Torreya grandis. The sequence goes on along the minus strand of JARHVA010004373.1, from coordinate 54,936 downwards.
TTATTAAATTGTCACATGGGATACCATAATGGTAGATGAGATGGTTAAAGATGAATTTGGAAATCTATTTTATATTCACATAAGTGAGGGGTATAGCTTCAACCCACTTATTGAAATACTCGATCATGTTATGGATGTGTTCATGGAAATTATATGGGGTAGGGTTAATATTCCCAATAGGATCAAGTCCCTACATTGAAAACAACCATGGTGTGATCATCGATTTGAGTGTTATGGTTGGAGCATGAATCAAATTAGCATACCTTTGACATTTGTCACATCTTTTCAAATAATCATCTACATCTAATTCCATGGTTGGCCAATAGGAATATTTTTGGCAAAGATGGCCCTACTATTGTGGGCTCCACACACTCCTTTGTGAACTTCCCTTAATGCTAATGTGGCTTCTATCATATTTATATAATGAATAACAGTTGTATCAAAGTTTATATGGTAAAGGGTTGGGATAAGTAGGGTAGAAGGATTTGATCATGAAGGTAGTTATATAGGTCTAAATACCAAATAAAACTAGGACCAATAATGTCATATATCATTGCAATGGTTGAAGGTTCATGAGCAAGTGATAGAAGTTATTCAATGGGGAACTAATATTCTTTTACTTTATCTGTGTTATGGATCAAAGAACTAATGGTAGCCATGGCATCTGCTGTCTTGTTATTAGACCTAGGTATGTGTTCAAACTATATATGGACAATTTGCTGCTTAAGAATGTCTAACATGGCCTTGTATAGTACTAGCTTATCATCTTTGGTTTGAAAGTGGTCTGTAACCTGATAGATGATTAACTGAGAAACACCATGAACTATAATATATTTAATGTTCCATTATATTGCTTGATGAAGCCTTGAAATGATTGCTTTATATTCAACCATGTTATTAGAACAAAGAAAGTTGATACAAAATGATTTAGTAATAAGATATCCTTATGGTGTAATAAATAATAGGCCAACCCATAATCCATGAGATGTGAATGACCCATCAAAATATAGCTTCTAGTGTTTCTCCTCAGGAGGTGTTTCTATGATGGTCATGATGGACTCATCTGGGAATACAAAAGTGAGTGGTTCAATATCTGAAAGGGGAGCTTCAATAAGTTGATCTATAAGTAATTATCCCTTTATAGCCTTATGATTGACATACTAAATCTCAAAATCATGATCCATTTAGCCATACAACCCTATAAATCTATCTTTGATAATAAATACTTGAGTGGATTTACTTTGACAATGACTATGGTCTTATTGTTAAGCATATAATAATGCATCTTATAGGATGCAAAGACCATATATAAATAAGATTTTTCTACTAGTATATAGCTATGTTCATACACTACCAATGTATGTATTGGATAGTACATGACATGCTCTTTATCATTTTCATCATGCTAAGCTAAAAGTGCCCCCAGGGCTTTGTCAATGGTAGATAGGTAGAGTAGAAATGGCCTCCCTAAAATTGGTGGTAACAAAATAGGTGGATTGGCAAGATATTCCTTTAGGTGCTCAAATTATTTTGGACATTCTTCATCCCAAATAAATGTAACACCTTTCTTCAATAAATGAGTAAAGGGATGGTATTTATTAGCCAACTATAGAATGAAGTAATTAATAGACTAGATTTTGCCCTACAAACTACAGAGCTATTTCAAAATAGAAGGTGGTGACATCTTGGTAATGGATTGTACCTTGGTAGGATTAACTTAAATCCCTTGATGAAAGATAATGAAGCCTAATAATTTTCTTGAAGTGACACTGAAGATGCACTTCTTAGGATTGAGTCAAACCTTATACCCATGAAACCTTTCAAATATCAGTTGTAGTATGACTAGATGATCTACATGGGTCTTTGAGTTACCCAATATGTCATCAACATAGTCTTCAACAATATCATGCATCATATAATGAAATATAACATTCATAGCTATCTTATATATGGACCCAAAATTCTTGAGGTTGAACGACATAACTTGATAGAAAAACATTCCCCAAAGAGTGGTGAATGTAGTTTTGTGTTGGTCTTCTAGCGTGATCCTGATCTAGTTATATCCTGTTCAACTATCATGTTGATATTTTGTAAAGGAAATTTATCCTTCACGTAGGCCTTGTTGATGTCTCTAAAATTAGTGCAGATTCTGATCCCTTCTATCTTTTTACTAATAAGAACAATGTTTTAGATCTACTCTGAATAGTTGATCCATCTGATACATCTCACATCCAAAAGTTTTTACAACTCTCTTAAATAACACAAAAATATGAGGATACATATTATGTATTTTTTACATAATGGGTTTGACATCAAGATGTATAATGAGATGGTGTATAGCTAATGCAAGGTCCAAACCTAGCATGTCTAAATAGGCCCATGTAAATATGTCAACAAACTCCCTTAAAATATCTATAAAAACTTCACATTCAAGCCATCTTCCATAATAGTTAGCAAGGATGTGAATTGGTTTAAAATGGAAAATTCCTCTAGTCAAACTAGTTCTTCAAGCTCTCCCAAGCAAGATGAATTTGAATATCCTAATGGTAGAAATTGTTAGGATCTTAGAGTATAATTGATTACTTTTGTATAAGCAACTAAACATGGAATTGAAACCAAAAGTAATAAGTAACTAGAAATCAGAAATAGCAAATAATAGGAGATACAAGAAACAACCAATCTATGTTAAACTCTTCCAGAAGGCAATACAATGAAGAAATCTCTCTCTCCTCACACCTCACAGATATACAGTAATTCTCCCTCAAGAGTTCTCTCTCTCTCTCTCTCTATCAATTACAATCAACTCAATTACTGAATTGTACATGCTATGAGGATCTAACCCTACTATATAGTATACTACAACACTAGGGTTCATGAGCCATGCATTCGCCACCCTTAGATCCACCTCTTAAATCAAAGGCTCAAATTTGTTCTCCTAAAAATAGAATTTTAGAAACGCATAGAAGTCAGTGTCGGTTTGAAGATGACTGATGCTAGTCGACCCCTACCCGATGTCGATCAACCCCTAATTAATGTCAATTGGTTCTGACTGATGCTGGTTACTGTGTAAGCCCAACAACCTCCACATTAGCTCATTAGTGAAGCTTTTAGCTCCACAACTCAACAATCTCCCACTTGGAGATAAACAGCTGCACCTGTACCTGTATAACAACATCCTCTAAACATCTCTGGCTTATTTCTCCCTCTTCAAGTTTAATATTGAAGACCAACAAAATTTGAATGAAGATTCAACTTCTCCTTTGTTACTAGCTTTGTTAACATATCAGCAAGGTTCTTATCTGTATGGATCTTTTCCAGCTTCAACTATCCATCCTCCAATCCCTGTCTAATGAAGTGGTACCTAAGCTGTATATGTTTGGTTCTTGAATGAAAGGTTGAATTCTTTGCCAAATGAATTGCACTTTAACTATCACTGTACAATTTGCAACTCTCTTGCTCCTTTCCCAACTCTTCCATGAACCGAGTCATCCAAATCATTTCCTTGCTAGCCTCTATGACTGCAATGTATTTTTCCTCTATAGTAGACAAGGCAACAACCTTCTACAACTTTGAAATCCAACTAACCGTTGTTCCACCAACAGTGAACACATATCCTGTGGTGCTTCTCCTACCATCCAAGTCACCTGCCATATCCAAATCTACATACCCATGTAGAGAAGCGTTTGACCCTCCATAGCATAAATGCCTACTATTGGTCCCTCTTAGATATCTGAGAATCCACTGAACTGCTTTCCAGTGTTCCTTTCCTAGATTGGCCATAAACTTGCTGACAACTCCCACTGCTTGGGCAATATCTGGTCTAGTACATACCATTGCATACATCAAGCTCCCAACTGCTGAAGCATATGGAACTCTACTCATGTACTCAACCTCATCATGTGATTTAAGACACTGTTCTTTGCTCAACTTGAAGTGTCCAGCCATAGGTGTGCTTACCAGTTTTGCATCCTGCATATTGAAGCTCTATAACACCTTATTCACATAATCCTCTTGAGACAAAATCAAACTATGATTTTTCCTGTCTCTCTTAATACTCATGCCAAGGATTTTCTTTGCTACTCCTAAATCCTTCATGGCAAATGTGTGAGCTAATTTTACCTTAAGCTCAGTAATTTCTTGCATGTGTGAACCTGCAACAAGCATATCATCTACATACAACAGGATAATATAACTACCATTATCTAATCTATTAAAATAAACACAACGGTCAGATTAACATTTACTAAAGCCATGCTTTGTCATAAACCTATCAAACCTCAAATACCATTGTCTTGGAGCTTGCTTAAGACCATATAAGATTTTCTTCAACTTGCACACAAGTTTTTCCTTACCTTTGACCTCAAAACCTTCTAGCTGATCCATATATATCTCTTCATCCAAATCTCCATGAAGAAATGCTATCTTAACATCAAGCTGCTCAAGATGCAAATCCACAATAGCAACTAAAGACAATACAGTCTGAATAGAAGTCATCTTTACTATAGGAGAAAAAATTTCACCAAAATCAATACCTAGTTCTATGTAAATCTCTTTACTACCAACCTGGCCTTATGTCTCATTTGTCCATTCTCTCCTTCCTTTAACTTGTATACCCATTTTTTTTAGTGCTTTCTTTCCGGCTGGAAACTCAACCAAATCCCACGTATGGTTCTCTTCCAAGGAATTAATTTCCTCATTCATGCCATGCTCCCACTATTTCTTGGATTCTACCTACTTTGCCTCATCAAAAATTTCTGGTTCTCCACCATCAGTGAGCAACAAGTAGTATAAAGAAGGAAAATAATGAATTGGAGGTTTACTTACCATTTTAGACCTCCTTATGGGCATTTGAGACTCATTTATAGCTTGTTGTCTACCCAAAGTTTCTTCTGACAGTGACCGATCCTAGTCATCTCTGATCAATGCCAGTCTGCACTTGACTGATGTCGATTCCTCTTGATCGATGCTGATTTCCACCTGACTGACGTCGGTCTCTACATGACCAACATCGATTTCCATTTGATCAACATCGGTCTCTGTGTTTTTTTGTGAGTGATGATTTTTACCCACAAGCTCATTTTAGATCATAACCTCTTCCAAATCAAGATTGCCCTGCTCAAAATTATTTAGCCTCTTGAGCTGATCACTATAATACATCACCTTCTCATTGAAAACTACATCATGGATTCTAATAATTTTGTTAGTTTCTAAATTCCACAACTAGAATCCAAAATCTCCAAAACCATAACCAATGAAAGTGCACCGCATAGATTTAGCATCCAGCTTCTTTCTATTTTCTTTATCAATGTGCACAAAAGCTTTAGAACCAAAAACTCTAAGAAATGAAAGATCTACCTTTTTACTTGTCCAAGCCTCTTCTAGAATTCCACCATCTAGTGTAGTAGAAGGTCCTCTATTAATTAGATAAACCACAGTATCTACAGCTTCTACCCAAAACTGTAAGGGCAAACCAGCATGCAACCTCATACTCCGTGCATGCTCCATTATTGTTCTATTCATCCTTTTAGCAACTCCATTTTGCTAAGGTGTCCTTGAAACCATCTTTTCCCTGCATATTCCACTCATAGAATAGTAACTATTAAATTTATTGCTATAGTACTCACCACCATTATCAGATCTAAGGCACTTCAATCTCAAACATGTTTCATTCTCAACCAAAGCTTTCCATTTCTTAAATGTATCAAAAATATCAGATTTCCTCTTTATGCAATAAACCCATACCTTTCTTGTAGCATCATCAATGAAAGAAACATAATACTGTGATCCTCCAATAGAAGCTACCTGAGCTGGTCTCCACACATCTGTGTGAACAAGCTCCAACTTGTGCTTCTTCTTTGTTGACCCAGTTTTGAGAAATCTCACTTTCTTCTGTTTCCCAAAAATACAATGCTCACAGAAATCTATATCTATGCTTTTCAAATTTTAAAGCTTACCTTTTGACTTAAGAATATTCATTCCCTTCTCACTCATGTGACCAAGCCTACAGTGCCACAACTTTGCATCTACATCTGAAGTAGATAAAATAGAAGGAGAATAATCAGTAATACAAGTAGATAGATAAAGTGTACCTACTATCTTATCTTTTGCTAATACAAGTGCACCCTTGAAAACTTTCCAAGATTTAGCTATGAGAGTTACTATGCAACCCTCATCACTTAACTTTTCTATAGAAATCAGATTCCTCTTCAGGATGGGTACATGCATGACATCCTTCAACACCCATGTGTTGCCATTCTGCAATTTCAGCTACACTTTTCCTTTGCCAATAATTTTACAAGGCTCATCATCCCCTAAATAAACTTTTCCAAAATCTCCATGGACATAATCATTGAAAAATTCTCTATTTGGGGTTGCATGGAAAGAGGCACCAAAATCTAAAACCCATGATTCTACTTTATTATCCAAAGAAAATATAAGAGCATCCTGTGCAACAATACCTACAACTTTTGCTTCTTTATTACCTTCATGCTGATTTTCTTTGTTATCCTTCAACCAACAATCTTTCTTTACATGCCCTTTCCTTCCACAATTCTAGTAGGTTATTCTTCCATTTTTGGATTTGGATCTACTTCCCATCTTTGACCTTGATTTCCCTTGCTTTCCCTTCTCTCTTTGCCTTTCCCTACTTTCAACACTTAAAGCATTACTTGATGTTTCCCCAGTGCTTTTCCTACAAATTTCTTCATTCAAGATTACACTAACAACATCATCAAATTTTAAGATATTTGAAGTAGATGCAATATTACTAACTGCCATTACCAAACTATGCCAACTTTCAGGTAAAGAGCATAAGATTAAGAGAGCCTTAATTTCATCATCAAAAATTATTTTGACTGAATTTAACTAATTTACTATTGTATGTAAATCATTAAGATGACTAGATACAGATCCACCTTCCTGCATTTACAAATTAAATAATTGTTTCATAAGATATACCTTATTCGAAGCTGAGGGTTTTTCATATAAATTTTCCAAAGTATCCATTAACTCTATCATTGTCTTTGCCTGTGATAAGTTAGAAAACACAGAAGCTGCCAGGCTCAACCTTATAGATCCAAGAGCCTTTCTATCAAGAACATTCCATTCTTCATCTTCTATTTCTGTGGGCTTTCTTGAAACCCCACCCAATGGTAAATACAAATCTTTCTAATACAGATAATCTTCAATCTGCATCCTCCATAATTGATAATTATTGCCATTGAATTTCTCCATTCTTAGTTTACTTTCTTCTACCATTACTTTGCTCCCACTCAATCAGAAACCCCTGTGAGTGAATTATGTAATCAGCAAACACTAACACGCTCTGATACCAGTTGTTCGGATCTTAGAGTATAATTGATTACTTTTGTATAAGCAACTAAACATGGAATTGAAACCAAAAGTAATAAGTAACTAGAAATTAGAAACAACAAATAATAGGATATACAAGAAACAACCAATCTATGTTAAACTCTTCCAAAAGGAAATACAATAAAGAAATCTCTCTCTCCTCACACCTCATAGATGTACAATAATTCTCCCTCAAGAGTTATCTCTCTCTCTCTATCAATTACAATCAACTCAATTACTGAATTGTACATGCCATGAGGATCTAACCCTACTATATAGTATACTACAACACTAGGGTTCATGAGCCATGCATTCGCCACCCTTAGATCCACCTCTTAAATCAAAGGCTCAAATCTGTTCTCCTAAATATAGAATTATAGAAATGCACAGAAGTCGGTGTCAGTCTAAAGATGATCGATGCCGACTGACCCCTAACCGATGTCGGTTGACCCCTAATCGATGTCGGTTGGTTCTGATCGATGCCGATTACTGTGTAAGCCCAAAAACCTCCACATTAGCTCATTAGTGAAGCTTTAGGATCCACAACTCAATAGAAATGGCCATGTTACAAATGTTATAAGACATTCTTGGGAAATCTAATCAAAGGCATGTTATTCCTTGGTGATGAACTTAGACCTAAAATCAAGTTCACTATTGGTGGTCTCCTAAGCTTCATTCGAGGAAAGGTGAACACCCCCATCTAATGGAGCATGAAATATGTTTTCACCAAAAGACTGACCTTTCTTTTTACTTTTACCCTAGTCTAAAAGAGCCTCAAAGAGGTTTTCACTTTGGGACATTAATGTTTTATTATTATTTTTTGGATAAGGGTGTTCACCTACTCTCTAAAATAGGCTATAGGATCTAGTTTGATAGAGAACCCTTGTTTGTGGTCTCCAAATGGAACATTATCTCTTAGGCCTAAAAAATCACAAAAGGCCTCATCATTCTCAAACTCATAAATGGTACTATGGATCCTTATTGGTCCCAATCTATAATTTGAGGATGATAAAGAGAAGCATGGAATGTCAGATCACTAGTGTAATAGTATAAATGGTATATGGGTCAAATAGATTGGTAATGGTAAGGTCTTTGTAAATGTTATGATCTAACTTTGCTTCACTTTAAACATCATCATCACTAGTAATTGGTATTGAAACATGAATAATATACTTGGGGTCACCCCCAATCAATTTAAATTTGAGACCATATGTGCTTTTATATCTGGTCATAGAAATGGGCTCAAGAGTACCATGTTGATTTGGCCTCAGGCCTCCTCCTTCATAGGCTTGGTTATCCATGATCCTATTATGGATGGGATATTTTATAAGGTGGTAAAAATCAACCAATTTGTTAGTTTACAACCAAGAATCATTATTGGCAAGTGGGTCATCTTCTTGGCTAGTGGTCTATGTGAAAATAATAAGCATTGGACTATGAAGCTTTCCATTTCCCTTTCATCACCATTTCATGCAAGTTGTCTTAACTTTGGGCCTTCTATAGGTCTTGGTATCTTGTGGAAGCTTGGAAATATAGAATGTGTCATGGGTAAACTAATCTCTTGGACCATTTTTTGAAATGGTAAAAATGTTTGGACATTTAAATAGGAAGCGTAAGTGAAGATGAGGTAAAGCTATCAAGGTCTATATAATTGGCCTTTGGTAATGCAATAAGTATCTCTTTGTCTTTGTCCTTTTTGGGTATAGGGTCTAGGCCAAAATGGTAGTTGTAAATTTCATATTCATTTTCCAAATGTTTATAGTGTTCATATGGTTGTAAATCTCCATGGATAGTTACCTCCATCCCTAAGTGAGGAAAATTGATACATTGGTGTAATGTTGAAGGGATTGAATGAATTTCATGTATCCATGGTCTACCCAAAAACAAATTATATGATAGGTCTAAGTCTAGCACATGGTAGAGTGCATCATGCATTAAAGGCCTAATGATCACTAACAAACGTATGGGTCCTTGTGATTCTCACTCTTCATTATCATAGGCTTTGATAGTAATAGTCTCTAACTAAAGGTTGACTACTATATATCCTAGATGCTTTGTGAGCTTCAGAGACATAATATTCAAGATGGATCCATTGTCTATGAGGACATGTTTGACTTTGTGCCACATGATGACAACTTTAATGTATAATGGATTTTTATGGAGAGGGCCAAGGGATGACATATCACTTTGGTTGAAGGTCAACTATTGGCCTGGGGCTAGGTGTCCAACCAAAACTTGAAAATTATTTGGGTTTATGATGTTTGTAACTTGGGATTGGCCTCAGAGTTTTAAAAGAATATTCTTATGAATGGTAGATGTATGCAACAAATCCAGGATGGAAATTTGTGTGGGTGGCTTTTAGAATTATTCCAAATGTCATATGTATTTTATTTAATAGTGGTAATTGAATTGTTCCTAGATGGCATAGTAGGTTGGATAAGGTCATTAGTAGGAATTTTTGGTCCTGGGATGGTAATATTAGACCATTGAGTTGTAATTACATAATCTAGATTGGATACAGGACCATTGCTACTATAAAATGATGGAGAATACTATTATTGTTATGATGGTCTTTATTGTTACTATTTTTTATTGGAAATTTTATGTTATGGGAAAGGATTTTAGTAGATACCCAAGTTTTGATTAGAAATAGACGTTCTATTATCCAACTAAATTTCTCCATTTTCCAACATATTTTCAATAAAGTGATTCAAATACACACAACAACATATAAAAGTTCAAAGAACATGATGGTATTCATAGAACTCATGCTCTCTATACTAGTATGGATATGGTATGCCCTTAGGATAGTGTTTTAGAATTGGCCAACTAATCATATTGGCCATAACTAGTTTGTAAAAGACTAATTCAATAGGTTCACCAAGGTCACTGAATACTCTAGGAGTAAGTCTTCTTCTTTGAAGAGGGGTTTGTAAAGGTGGTGGATACAACATTTGAGGGGATAGTCTAGGTTGAGGTGTATCTTATACTTGATGGATAGGTTTTTGATGTGGAATAAGTTGTATTTGTAGCATAGGCTGAGTAGATGGTGTTTGCACCATTTGAACATGACATGACAAAGTTACTCCATTAACAATAATGTTTTTGTTACAATTTAATGGTTTGTATTTTTCATATTTGTTAGCTTGAGTTGATGTATATGCTTGTGCTTGGACTAGGTTAGGGTTATGACTTAGGTCTATATTTTGGTTTTGGCTCTAATTATGGTTTGAGGAGGTCAACTTGATAATAATTTTGTTGATAAGGGCCTTTCCAATCTATAAACCTTTCTCAATAATATCCTTAAATGTGTGCACACACTAAAGTTCCAAGTGATAAGATATTTTACTATGCAAATTTTTGGTAAACATAGTGGCTAATTGTTTATCTGGTAAGTTGTGGGTGGAGTGACTAGCAAGCATTATCCATATCTATAATTAGTTCATAAAGCTTTTGTTGGTTCCCAATTATACACCTCTATTGCTCAACCTTACACACTTGATGAGAGTGGTAAGCAAAGATGGAAAACCCACTTAGTATGTCATTGTAGCTAGGGAAGGGTTTAACATCATGACTGGATCAAATGTAGAAAATGACTGGGAGGCACCTACAAAGGGTATGGTTAGTTCCCTACTACTTTTGGTTCTGCTTGAACCAAGGTGAGAGGACCTAAGGGGTATATTTACTCACATGAAGGGATTATACAATTCAAGCTTCATGGGGATTATTGGCATAAGGGAATACAAGTCTGATTATAACATAACCAATCTTGCTCAATCCACCCAGCAAGGGTTGTCACACAGAGTGAGAAAATTTTCTAGACCAGATAGAAGCTACTAAAGATAGATATAGATATGATTGCAACTTCCATCCTAATTAATCTTCAATAACAAAGGGTTGAATAAGAGATTAAAATGTTTATCTTTAACATAAAAAATATAAACACATGGTAAGTGTATAATGTTTATGCATTTGTAGGTAGATAACACTTAAAATATGTAAAGGATGTGTTATATGTAGGGTAAAATAGAATAGGACAAAAACTACCAGTTAATAGAGATTAAAAGTGGAGGGTTAACATATGAGCACAAAGAAGTTCAAGTAAACTACTACATAACCTTTACTAGCAAAGGTACCATAGATCTAATGACAAATGAAATTGAAATCATGCACAAGTGATATCCTTCAAGAACTCCTTCTAGTTGAATCCATGAGCCCAGGACTACCCTTATAAAGTCTATCAACACCCTATTTCCAAATCTTAAAGTAGAAAGGATTTTATAATCTATATATACACTCTAAATGACCACCATAAAGATGAATACAATAGATCACCAATTAACTAAGCATATAAAGCATGGAATTAATATCTCAAAAATAGAAAGATAATGGAAACCATGGGCAAAATTCATTTATAAATTGAATTGAAAATGAGTACAACGTATATTGAATAATATAATAGATTGACACTATGCAAAAAAATACTATGACACGGGAGACATGTATAATGCTCTCAAATCTTACCAATGATTTTACATCAGAAATAAATTTGGCACCAGATGTATTACATAGTGATAAATCTTTAAGGCTATAGCTCTTGACTCACAAATTTAACCAACCATTGTAAAGGGACATACCCCCTTTACTTATACAATTGAGCTAAACCTAACATATTCCTAAAGATGCTCCAACTAGAAGATTCCTTCATGGGTCTGGAGTCTATTAGAACTTGTAATAAACATGATTCCTCAGATTATGCATGTGCTCTTGTGATGATGGAAAAATTGATCCTCCACCTCAGTAGAATATTTTTAGTTATCTATATGGAGGTAGATCCCACAAGGGACAAAACAAACCTTTGTCCTCTTGCATAAAAAACAAAAATGTCCCTTTCTTATGCACATGATTACACAAAAACTACCTTGAAAGCGATGTGCCAATAATGGGCAGAGTATAATGGTTTCCTAGTGGGAAACGAGATAAGATAAAGGGAAAAGAAGAGAAAAGCAAAGTGGTGCCAGATCAAAAGAAACTAAAATCTTCGATTTAGGTCCCAAAATTGATCTATATAATAGAATATTTCACAAACCTATTCTTATATTTGGCATATTCCTTAAACATGGGGGTAAGACTCACTTGGTCCAAGCTTGCTTGGTATTTGAATTTGACTCTATACTCTTCAAGTTAGGTGGTAGTCCTTTGAAGCATGGTTTTCTTTCATCTAATGAGTTCCTTGAGATGGTCACAAGATTTTTTAAGTGACACCAATTACTTTACCTTATGGATATCAAAGGAATCTTGTGGTGCATCAATGAGGTTCTTCAAAGCAGTACACACTACCTCCTCCCCTAGATCATTTTCACCATCAAGGCTCACCATTTTTATCAGCATGACATCTATCTCTTTGGTTGCAATCTTGAGACACTATTCTTATCCTTTTAAATCAAAGATGCCATCTTTGAGCATCATCAAATGATGTTTGATTTCCATTTGATACTCCATTTGAGCTTGGGCCTCAGGAATTGATGAGGCTATGGTGATATCTTTGTTACCTTTAAGAAACTCTTCACCAATCATGGCTTTATGACCTTTATTATGTGTTGGGTCATGGACCCTGATGTGAGGGAGAAGACTTTATGGTACTTAAATTGAAGCAACACTTCCTGAAGCACCCTCTTTAGCATCTTTATTAGAAAGATCCAATGCTTATTTATTTTTGTATGGGTGGGGGTACCCATTTGTAAGTTTAGTTCCCCATCTTACTTTGCACTCACCTTCTCCTCTGATGCTAAACTTGACACCTTTGGAGGTGAAGGGACATATTTTGATGCCTCTCGAGCCATATTTAAGCCTTCCTACTCAACCAACACCTCATAATCGATGGTGCCTTAAATGTTCTACTCTAACTCTTCATATTTATCATTAGATTTTTTTATCTCTTCAACTCCACCCTAATCACCTTGGCCTAGTGGTTGGGTGATGACATTATCAATGAATGTCTTTATATCTGATGATATGGTTTCCTTTTCTTGAGGGGCATGAACTTGTGTAGCCACCTCAACAGTGACCTATACAACATCATCAAAATACAAATGATCAATTGAGGTTAGGATGTCTTCCTCATTACCTTTGATTTATACTCTTAAGGGACCCTTTTCTATAGATAAACCCATCACCAGGGCCTTCACTAGGGTCTGAGGTCTCTCCCTTGGAGTTCTTTTCCTAGTCCTTACTTGTAGAGGAGTAAAAGCACATTGCTTCTTCATCACCTCAGTGATAGGCCTTCCCTCATCTGAATCCTCATCATCACTCATATCCCTCAAATTTTAGGCTTTTGAGGATTAGTCTTCTTTTCTCTTTATAGGGAGTTCCTTGGATGGCAGGTTTTTAAATGCAACCTCCTTCCTCTTTGTAGGAAATCCACTTGGAGGTTACAGATTCTTCTTAGCTCTTTTTTGTTTGGGATACTCCCTTTCCTCCTCATCTCCTCTCTTCTTTTAATATATTTTTGGGGGAGGTCACTAGAATGGCTGGCACTATTGGGGGTCCCTCTGCTAAAATGGATCTGTGGGTGGCACTAGCCAATGTGACCTCCCTAGTAATAATTTTGTCCCAATTTTTTCTAGGCTTGTTATTTTCAAGAAAGACAATCTAGCCTTAAACTATGTTACTATTATCAACTCCACATCAATTGTTTTCATGAAATCAACATCACTAAGTTTGCACTTCCCCTTACCTTTTACTGCTAGTGGTGGATGCATATGATCACCATTGTATTCTAGGAGAAAACATCTTAGCTCCCAAACCTATCTAAGCTCTTGGAGGGTAGGGGTGGCATATGCACCAAGATTAACCCCATTTTCCTTTAACCATCTTAAGGTTCTCCTCATAAATTCAAAGGCTCTCTAAGGGATGGATTCATTCTCTTTAACATTGAAGTCTACCTGTGAAATGGTCTGGGATTCAATATTGGTTTTAGTATACATTGAAGATAGTGTCATATTATCATCCACCATGTCCTTAGGGATGGGAATGATATTATAAGCAATAACCTCTTGTACCATCAAACTCATGTAATCTAATTTTTTGACATGTTCCTTGGTGGATCAGTCAGACCAAATATCTTCATAATGTGATTGATGTAGAATCACATTGGTTGCCATATTTACCAACCACCTGATATCATAATTTGGCTTGGGTGGCATCTTATCAATTGCATATTGGCCCATTTCTTGTTCTAATCCCTTTGCTTTAGCAATTGAAGGCCATGAATAATATCCAATTACAAATAAAAATTTGAAGGGATTATTTATCTTTTTGGCCACTTTCATTTTGTGTGGGGTACCATCTATCAACTCAACTCCATCACCACTAACTTGTCATCAAGGTATCTTGGTAATTTATGTGGGCACCCTGAGTAACTGCTTATCCTAATATATGTAAATGTCTTGAATTGATTGTAAGAGGTGCCATATTTCTTAATTATCTCATTGGTTTCCTTGGACATTCTATTGAGGCTTCTCAAAGGAAAGAATACACTCATCATAATTTTGAAGAAGCAATTATACACCCTATATAAATTCTTCTTGAAACCATCCATAATTATTTATGGGTATGTCTCATAAATTCTCATTCCATTGGGGTTTCTAGTGAGCCCCTAGAATGTCCTATTATGCACCAGATTGTACATTAAATAAGACATGTGTAATATACTTATGAACACCTCTTTTTAAAAAATTACATTCTAGAGCTACATCATTTACCTATGTAGATTTTCACTGAGGATGGTGGCCCAATCCAATTTCTTTTCCTTTTCCAACATGCATATTAGGATCAAGAACATCCATGGCTCAAATTTTTCTATGGTGGGCATCTCATAAATCCTATAAAATGTGTACTAGGGTAATTCATCAAATTCTACTAGCTTTATAATTTTAGACATCCTGAAGACCTTTTATCTTCTCTTGGCTAGCCAATAAGAGTTGACAATGTCTCAAATTACCTTATCATTCTTTTCCTCATATTATTGGCATTCCTCTAGGGAGAGGGTAATTATTTCAAGCTATATAGGAATCCCAAGCATGGTGTTGAGGGCCATAGGGGTAAAATAACAAAAAACTAAATGTCTACCATTGATAATGGTTTTGATGTCTGGTTGGTGCACTTGAGCACATGTAATAATAAATTTTGTGTATGGGGTAACCAAATTGAATGCTACCATAGGGGCAATGGAAATCATGCCCACATTAGTGACTACTAGAAAGGGGTCTAGCCATTTTAAAACATTTAATAAGGCCACAAAGTTTAACCCCTGGACATCTATGCCTTTAATCCCATCCAAGACTGAGACAATGTTTCCCTTTGCTGAGGTCAAAGAAGCCATCATTTTTCCATAGCTCTCTAATATACTACTTTAAATCTGAACAAACCATTCTCTCAATCAACCCTCAAAATACCTCTCAACTCCTCTTAATTAACACAACATAAAGATCTAATAGGACACTTACTATTGATTTGAAGGGTTGCACATAATGGAAGCTAAAAATCTGTGAAGAATTCATTGTAATCACTTTCTTGCACTGCACATAGCTAGGGCACACAAATATATTGAAGACACCAATGAAATCTCTGAATGCAAAGGGTAAATAAAAATTAAGGTAAATTTTTAGTTATAATCCCTTGTATTTTGAAATTAGGTTTACCATTAATGCTTTGAATCATAACAACTATTTGCCAACCACCCTCATTAATCACTTAAGCTTCATTCAAAAAAGAAAGGGAATGTGTAAATGTTTCTTTTATGCTGGGTGATCCTCCTTATAACATTTGGACCTATACAAGTGGAAAATAGATCATGGTACCTTTTTAGGCCCTTGGGGACTTTTATACTTTTTTTCACTCATTATTTCCTTTGGTGTAGTGGTGTAATATGCCCTAAACTCTTCATGGGATGCAAGAATGCCATGTGTCATTATATAACTTTAAAATCTAGGAATTTAGGTCTTTAGGGACCTTTTAAACCTTACCAACCAAAAGGTACGTGAGGCAAATTTCAAAAAGGGACTGAAATCTAAAAGACCTTGAGGATTTGCCATGTGGCATCACTTTCTTAGCACATTCAAACATTCAGGCCCTGGAGACTTTTTGCACCTTGTTGACCAAAAGGTAAGTGGGGAAATATTTAAAAGGGGCCTAAAACTCATAAATCCCTAATAACCTATCACGTATCTAATCTTAGACATAAGATTAGACTCTCAACTAGTTTTTACCATTGCACTAGCTTTCTTCATTCGAGGAAAGGTGTAAGATCCTCTTGACCCCCAAAAAGATTCATAAGAGTCCTCTAAGATACACACACATCCTTCATTTGATTCATAATGCAATTTCTCACCTTAATCATAAAAAAAAATTGAAGGTGCAACTTGGTAATTTCATCTGATGCCCCAAGATCTCTTCTTCAAACATAAGGTCAAAAATCCATGCATAGAAAGAGGCTTGGCTATAGTTATATCTTCTCACTATGAATCTCCTACCATGAAACCTTTGATCAAACCATGATATTCCTTTAGAACTATTGAAAATGTCCTTCATCTTCAAAAAGTGCCCTTCAAACCTTTTATAGACATTCTTCTAGAATTTTTCAAGGGCATAGTACCCAAAGGAAATAATCCTTCGAGCATTTTTTAGAGGAAAAAGAACCCTTTAAAGGTGCCTTTTGAGAATCTTACAAAGGCAAAATGTCCAAAGTAAAAGTTCCTTCAAAAAAAATTCAAGGTCAAGATGATCCTAAAAATCCTTCAAGATTTTTGTGTGGTCAAATCATCCAAAGGGCAAGTACCTTTCAAAAAAAATTCCATGGACAAAAAGCTCAAGATAAATGATTCAAAAACATTTAAGACCAAAAGACAAGGCATGGAATTCTTTCAAAACTTTTGAACCAGACAAAATGTTTGATGAAAATAAGTCTTTACGGTTTTTTTCAAGACAAGAGTCTCGAAGATGTATTTCTATTGGGCATTATGTTCATGCCAAAAATCTTAAAAAGTTGAAGGGATAAAATGTTTTCACTTGGAAAAAGTAATACAAAAGACTTGGAAAATTACAAACACGAATTTCAACCTTTCAAAGGAATATATAGAGATAGGACTAAGGCTAGTGACTAAAACATTGATACACACCTAGTTCGGACTTAGGCATTTTATTGACAAGGGCCCAATTACTCCAGTGCAATTTTGGGCACTAACATCTTTCACCAACCTTTTGCTTAGCCTAACTCAAATCTACTACTAAAATCTCATGCTTGATATTTTAGGATAAATGTTTTACAAATATATCTAAAAGATCATCAAAGTTAGATACTAATTTTTTGGGCAACCTAAGAAACCATTCCAAAGCCTGTCCATCTAAACTTTGAGGAAATAAAGGAGTAGGTAGATGTTGCTATAAAACACTAATTGGAAAGCGATAAAAAACTTTGTTAGATGCACCTTAGGGTCTCTTTTACCATTACACTTGTCAAAATTTGGTGGTTCATAGCCTGGAATAAATGGTATTTAAAGATACTCTATGTTAAATGGGTATGAACACATGTCATCTAATTTGAATTTTTTGGTCTAATTTCATGTTTGAATGGTTGTAATTGCATCCTGCATCTATTACACTTATTGGGAAAAGAAACTTGATGGTACATTTGGTTGTGATTGTGGTTGGGAATTCAAAGATGGATTACCTTGATCGGGGTATAATGGAGGAATAAAGTGCCATGGAATGTTGGTTTGATGGGTGAATTGACTAGGAATATGCATCTCTATATTAGGATTTAGTTATTGATATTACATATGTTGTTGGTAAGTATTCTGGTTCAGATTTGGAATATGGCCTTGGGTTTAAGGTAATTATGGTTGTGATGGAAGGATATGGATTTATGGAATATACTATGCTTATTAAGGTTGAGTAGGGACTTATTTCCAACTAGTTAAACTTGGATGAATAAAGGGGACTTATTTCTGACCAAGGCCCTATCTTTGAATCTATAGCACTTTTTGAGTAAAAATCAATAGTTGCCTAATAGGTACTATTGGACATTGACACATCTTTGTTAAAAAAACACATGTTATGAACTAGATAGTTGTTGGGTGTTTGGAATTTGTATTTGGCCAATAGAAATACATTATTGATTAGATAATGTCTATGATTGTAGAGGTATATTGGTCTATGATTATTGACATACATTTGTCACTATCTATTGAGATGGAACATTTTTTCCCCCCTATTGAGGTGGCATAATGTTTTACCTTTATTTTGGTGGTAAATTAGACTATGCATATTATCATGGAATATTACATATCACCTATTGACGTAGGATAAAATTCATCACTTGTTAAGTAAAACCATTAGTTGGCATCTAATTAATTGTCCCTTGTTATTATGTGCTTGAAGAAGCAACTGGTTGAGGAGTGGGAGTAACCTACTATGGTTAAGAAGTAGGCATTCCTTCCCATTGCTATTTCAAACCACTCATGATATTAACTAGAGGCACTTTTTATAGATTATTTTTTGGCACATTTAACTCACCTTGTCCTAGATTGAATACACTTGTGTGTCATCCATAGTATTGGGCACGTTGTCTTGAATGGAAGCCACTGTCACTTATTTAATGAATGGGGCATTAAACATATCACCTATAAAATTACTTTTGGAAAATGGGTCCACACCCAAATTATCTTGACCTATCTAATCAACTGACACTCCTATTGAAGGAGTTAGTTCGATAAGTGGAGCATTTGATATGGTCATAGCATTGAAATTGTATGATAGGTTTCGATAGGTTTGATATGATTATTGTGTTTGGAAAAATTGGTCCTCCATGGTGCACTTTACTTTTTCAAGCATATTCAAATCTTTATATGAAATAAACATTAGCACTTGAGGATAAATAGTATAGGCATGTTCAATAGTTTGGGTATAAGGTATGTTTCTCATCACTCTGACTAGATTAGGTAGGTTTTCATGGGAGAAATCTTCTAAAAACTAGGCCCCCACCTCCATGGCTCTGACTAAAACCTCATTTTTATTTTCAAGTAAGTGACAATCAACTAAGTATGGGTCATAAGTTGACGGCATGGTAAAATAGTACAATTTTTGTTGAACTTGTTCAATAACATATGACACATTCGTAAGTTATTAGGTTGTTTGTTCTTATTCTTAACTTAGATATGGAGGTGTATTAACTAGGTAATGTGATAATGGATCTTGACTTTAATCCACATATTAAGTAGTGTAAGGAGGATATGGATCCATCTCACAAACTACATCATCACCATATGGGTCTTGAATAAAATTATCATTCATGGTCATATTATCATAATACAGATTGTACATGGTTCCACTACATGTGTAGTGAGGCATATCCAAATCCATAACTAACGTCTCATAAAGAAAAGGACTAGATTTCTCAAAACTCTTAAAATGTGATCTAAATGGAAAATGGTCTAAACTTGGTATGTCTAGAAACTTGGTCAAAAAGACAAACTTAGTCTAAACTTGGCTTAGGAATGGAGCTATTCTCTAAAATCATCAATGATAAAAATGTTCTAAAATGTCCTCAAGGTATAATGTCTAATGTCTCACACAAATGGTCAATTAAATGGTAAGTTCTGAATCCTAATTTCTAGCAAAGTGTTTCAAACTACTATAATCTAAGTCTAAAAACATACAATAGATCTAGGTCTTTGGGAACAAGGCATAAATATAGGATCAAAACAACATGAATGAAACCTAAGATTTAAGGCAAATTCTAGGTCTTTTGGAACATGGCACAAAATTAGACTTGAAAATAATGAGGTCTGAAATGAAAGGCAAAAATGTTAGGTCTTTAGAAACATGACATAAAGATAGAAATAAAAACACACTTGGTCAAGAAATAAAGGGTAATTAATCTAACAATTTGAAACACTTAGACTCAAACTAGGTATATAAATTCAAACACAAACTTGGACTTGGTAAAAGACATTGGACCCTAGGCACATGCCTAAAAATAATTAGGAGATTCAATTCCAAGTAAGTAAAAATAAGCATGATGAGTAAAGCATTAAATCCCAAGTGATAAACAAGACTAAAATGTAAACTAACTATGTTTAAGGTTGTATTTGAAAAAAGAATTTTGAACTTAGTTTTAATCAACAAAATATATGTGAGGCACATGGAATAGAGACCATTTCCTAAATTTAGGTAAAAATATCTTCAAAGCAAGTAAGGAATTAGTCTAAGTTACACAATTCAAAATTAAGAGGTAAACACATAAGACAAAACTAAATGAGGCATATATATAAACCACTTAACGTTTGAATATGAACTTCATAAGATAAATTTCAAACTTGTTTTATAATACTTGGGTTCTTAAATAGACAACATTCTAGATCCAAATGGATGACATAATGATACCAATTGTAGAACAGAAGGCATACATGTTTTCTAACTTGGTTTGACACAAATCAAAGGTTTTGAAATAATACGAGTAGAATAATGATGCTATCATGTTCAAAAGGTATGACAATGGTTTTTGTTTCAAAATTCCAAGGAAAAAACTCAGGATAAAATGGGCAGTGTAATGATGCCCTTTCAAACAAGTGACACACACACATAATTTTTTTGAAAATGTCTAAGGTAAAGCATGGTATCAAATGGATGGAATAACACCTCTTAGGCTAAAGAGGTGTACAAGCATGTGATTGGTTCACGACTTATTTTTGATTTATTTTTGACAAATAAATTAGTTTTAAACTCAAAATGATGTAAGTAAAAGAAATATACACAAAAATAATTAAGGGTATCATCCTATCACTAAAAATTGACAAGGTTACTTCATATTATCAAGGTTACTTGAGAGTAAATAATTTGTTAATCCAATAAATTTAGATGTGCATGAAAAGTAGGGGTTTTTAGGCCCCCTCTTCTCTTAAAAATTCATGCGTTGACATGGAAATTTGGTCTACTTGATATGCATTGATAATATTTATATGGCAAGTGGGGTTTGTCTAAAAACTATAAGTTGCACACATTCTAGATGGTCCCATATGTGTGGTTAACACTAGGGTGAAACCCATCATTTGGATACAAGCTAATCAGCTTGTTGTAAAAATGTCTTTTCCTTTTTACAATATTTACATCTATCAGATTGCTTAGTGTAATGCAATGTCTAGATTAGGCCATTATTTCAAGGTAGTTATTGCTAACAGATTTAGTTTAACTAGTCAAACTAATGTCCTAATGAGTCACCCTCAATTTATATATTGCACTATGGAATGGGGTTGAAATGATGCTAGGATATGAAATCCTAAGTTAAAATTTCCCTAAATAACTTATGGGGAGGTGATGAAATCTTGCCCACAAGCTAAGTGCATAAAAGAAATAAATAAAACTAAAATGACTTTATAGGTCATTTTTTGATCATCTAAGTTATTCAAACTTGTGGAAAGCATAGATGATGTTTTTTATAGGCTTGTACTAAGTGATAAGGTATTGAATGAAGCACTTTTGGTCACCCAAGTTACCTAAAAGCAATGGGGGGAGAGCATACAGTCTAAGTTCAGTTTGCAAGAACACATAACAAATAAAAAATGATAAATAAGAAAGCTCTTAAGAGCACTATTCTAGGATTTGTGTTCATTTTAAAGCAAGTATATATGTGAATTCTTTGTTTGTATTTGTAAACTTTGAAAAATAAAAACAAAGTTTATTAGATGATTTTAAAGCACCAAATGTAAGTGTGAATGAAATTTTGAAGTGTTAAAAACCTCCTTTATTGGCCTTTGGTCCTAAAAAAATTGTTATAGGGTTTTATTGTTTCTTGGAAAAAGAGATATTCTTGTAAATCAGCTCAAAAAAACACTAAATCAACTCTCTAGAATGATTTCATAGTTATACAATAAACTACAAACTACAAAAAAATTCTATCATAAAAAAATATAGACAAACTTGAATTCAAAAACTTACAGTGGGTGATTTCATAGTTCCTAAATGATTTCACAACTTTTTTTGATGACTTCAAAACTCCGAAAAATGATTTTACTATTCAGGGAAATAATTTCATGATTTAGGCAATGATTTTGTAGTTCAAGCAATGATTTCATGGTTCAAGTAAAGATTTTGTAGTTTAGATACACGTACAAGAAAATATGGATATAGACAATAATGATTTAGAGGTTTTATGGTAATTTCATGGTTAGTAAATGATTTTGCTGCTAAAAAAAATGAATTCATAGTTAAGAAATACAATTTTACTACCTAAAAATGTGATTTCACTGCTAAAAATGATAATTTCACTACTAAAATAGACAAATTTGCTAAAGTAAGAGAATTTCATAGTTATCAGGAAAAGACTCATTTTTCTATATGATGAATTCATGGTTTGCTCGATAATTTTGTAGTTTCTCAGGGTTGAGGCTAAACCGAAGTGATTTCATAGTTTTCTAGGAGGATTTCACAAATTTGGTAGATGATTTCATAGTTTAAATTATTGAATTTGTAGTTATGTAGTCATTAATTCACGAATATGCAATCATAAGTAAAAAATGGAAAAGTTAGCAAGAAATCAAGAAATTAAGCTCTAGAATGAAATCTTCTTGGCTCCAAAAGGATCCCAAGATACACCATTTATGCTTGTGTGGTGCATGGTCCCATTGGGAATGCCATTATGTGATCAATATGAATATGTAGAGGGGGGATTAGTATTGTTTTAGTATAAAATAAATCAAACAAAACACACTAATAAAAGCTTACATCTCTAGCCTAGACACTCAAAGAGCTAGTGAACTATACAAGTAACTAACAAATGAAAGTGAAGCAGAATACTTTTACCTTTTATGAGAGAAAGTGTTTTATGTTGAAAATGAATTGATGTGCTTGGTTGTGTGATCAATAATTATTTTTTAGTGGATCTTCTTTCACCACCTCTCCTTGTCACCTTGGTAATGTTGATAACTTTAAACCAAGAGAGCTTTGATGGAAATCCTTTATAATAACATTACATTACCAAAAGTTTCTTTAACAATGGGTGAGGCCTTATATTTATAGCCTCTAAAACTAACTCTAACCTTGAGTGTAGTTATTTTATATTTAAACGTGGTTGATTTTGAACTAACCTTAGTTGATTAAGGAGGGAACATGTAATTGATATTTAGGATAGAGATCCCATTTATTAAGCATGGCTCTCTATTTCTGAATTTAAGGCATTTAGGGAGATATTTTTAATTCCTTAAATTTTAGGATGATGACATCATCATGACCTAATTTTTATTGAAATTTCTTTTTTTCAAAATTTAATTTCACTAATTTTACATGGAAATTCCACTTAATCATTTAATTTTATTTACTTTATTAATTCATTTTGCTTAGCATTTTCACACTTTAAGAATTGTTCAAGTGCCCCGCTTAATGGGTCCAAAGTCCAAACTATCACATTTATATGTCACAAGTTAACTAGATATGAATAATTTTGTGTAAAATATAATAATCTAAATATGGATATCTTAACATGATTCTGAGCACTAATGTCTGATGTGCAAATAAAATTGAGACATTAAGTGATTCCAAGGCTTAATTTACACTATTAGGTAGAAATCAATCTGATGTCCAATTGGAAGCTAGTTGTGGACATAATGGGGTGTCTAAACCTTCCTCATGTAGATAATAAACACCAATACCAATTTCTTAAACACCTCTATATGGTTCATACTCATGAGTTTCTTCCCCCCACTCGTCAAGGAAGAGATCTAAAATGTCTTCAAAGAGAACAATTGGTTCTTGATCACTAGGATCATCCTCATCAATGATGGTGCAATTAACATTAGAAATATTAGGATTGTATGATCCAAATGAAAATTAGATATAGCATTAGACTTGATGGTAACTTTGGTGCCATATCTAATTTTAAAAACCATGTAGGACCAATTAAATGATAAGTAGCCTCCAATCTTGGCAATGAAATTTCTTGACAAACAAAGAGCAAAGTATGGTGTAAAATACACTACAACCACATCTTGAGTAATAGATAAATTATGATAATCATGAAGATTAAGGTTCAAACCCATGATTACACTCATGGTATTAGTAGCTAAACCATCTAGTTACAACACACCTCTAGTATTAGGTTCATACTTCAAGCCTAGCTTATCAACTATTCATTTGGGCATCATTGAGCTTCTTACCCCACTATATATCATAAACTTATGAAATAGAAAATCTAAAATGATTACTAAAACATATAAATATGGTGGATTACTATATGCAATCAAAAATACATCATGTCCATAAATTAATCTTGGATCAGATGGGATAGAGAATGCTTACACTTTCAATTTGGGAAATACAATTATTAAGCAGGAACATGACCAATGTGAGGATCTGCTAGACTTGATTAGGGGATCACTTATCACAACACACCATGTGAAATAGGGTTCCAAAGCCTATAGTCTAACATAATCACATAACAACTATAAAAAAAGTCTTATGATTTAATATTTCACTAATCTAATAACAAGAAAATTAAATCTAATTTAGTGTGCAACAAAGCTTATGGAACAAAGTTGGGGTTAGTAAATTAAAGTAATAAAAACATGTGTATGGAACTTAAAATAAAGTAAGTATGAGTAACACCCTAATACATGGAATATAAAGAGTAATATTATTCGAGCCAACACTTATGCTACTTCTATCTATTAAAAGAGAGGAGAACAAAGTTAGAATATACTTACCTAAGTGTGAACAAATGTCGAGACTCAATCTCTCCCTTGGCCAAAGGGGATTCACAAGAGGTTTTTGTGGTTCATAAGGATCACTTTTTTAGGCCAAAGCATCCAAAACCTATCCATAAGACTAGATTCTCCAAAATAAGAAACTTAATCTAAGTATCCTTAAGTAGAATGGTGGAAGAGCAAATTATGAAGAAGTGCAAGTGAATAATAACTCTTGATTTCATATCTCAATAATGACTAAAATGACCTTGTATTTATAGGAGTATCTTACCCTAATTTTTTTTTAAAATATTAGATATGCTAGGTCAACCTGATTGACCTAGCACATTTTTGGGCTAACTCACTAGGTTTGTGTTATGTCAATCGGGAGGCTAACAAAAAGAGAGAGAAAATGTTAGTATGCTAAATAGGTCAAAATGGTACCAATCAAGGAAATGAAGGATAGAAAGAGAAAAATGACTAGAAGACTATTTAAGGGAGGAGAAACATCTCAGGGAAAGGTTTTAAGAACTAGTTGGATTGGTAATACTGTGGAAAAAAAGGGACAATAATCCTATGAAGCACCAAAATTCTATCCACCCCTTTCCTAATGCACCCCTTAGGGCATGCACTCAAAAATATTGAGTCTCGATGAGTTCTTGAAAGATGTAAAGTGTCAATAATTGATAAAAGTGTAAAAATATTATGTGTATACGTATGCCCCATTTAAAGCTCATCATGTGTCACTAAGGTGTAATAAGGGATGGTTCTTTGAAAAAGAAGATAAGGAAACACACAACATTGATGCTAAAAAAAGTTGTAGTATTTTAAAATCATAAAATAAATGAAAGTAAATGACTAAAAGGGAAACTAAGCTAAAAAGTAAATAATTAAAAAGTAAATGCAATACGTACCTTGACTTACCTTTATAATGGGATGGTTGTCTATTGTGTTGTTAGTTTTGATTGTGTAGGGTGCAGAGACTACTTTTGACAAACCCAAGAATGCAAAATTAAATAGCAAAAGCAAAAAAATGTAAGAAAATCCAAGATAGCTAGTGGTATGAGGATGGGATGTACTTGGGAAATTTGGTAAGCTGGGGTGACAAGTACTATGTTAGACCAAATGACCAAGTCAAAAAA
Organism: Torreya grandis; assembly: GCA_037957365.1. Taxonomy (NCBI): domain Eukaryota; kingdom Viridiplantae; phylum Streptophyta; class Pinopsida; order Cupressales; family Taxaceae; genus Torreya; species Torreya grandis. The sequence goes on along the minus strand of JARHVA010004373.1, from coordinate 28,712 downwards.
ATAAGAGTAAATTGAGTAATTGAAAAGCCAAGGCTACTAAAGACAAAAACTTAGACAAGCTATTCTAAATTAAGAAAGGCAAACTCACCAAATCGAACCAAGGATACATGTTAAACAAGATGGAAAAAGAAAATAAAAACAAATGGTAAAAGACAAACTAAAAATACAAAATGGGAAAACAACATTGATGAGTGAGCAGTAACAATCCACATCTCAATCATCAATGGAAAAAGGATACATAAAATTGAAAACAACATTGTTGAGTGAGGAATAAAAGACCACATCTCACTCAACAATAGAAAAGGGATATAAACTCAGATGTCCATAACAAAAAGATAACAAAATCATGATAAATGGAAAAAGAAAAGTAAATTAAGTCTAGAAAATGTAAAATGATGTAAATAAAATGATCCAAAGTTACTCAAATGTGTTGTTTTGCTCTAAGGATAGATAAAACTAAAACAAAGTAGTGCTAACATGTTTTTAAGAGATGAAGAATAAGGGAAAATAGATTTGGAATCACAATTTGTCTATCAAGGGGGGAAAATGAAATGGGTGGAGGGAAGAATGAAGGAAAAACCAAGGTAGAGAGAACTCTTTATTGAAGTCAAGACACTTAAATTAGGTTTTTCAAAACAAGAGGAAAGTTGAACTTAAGAACTATGAATAACTTCTCTTAGCGACACAAGTCTTGGGTAAAAAATGGAATATATAGATCATCCCATGAAGGATATATGCATGAAAAGTAAAATGGACCTACCTCCCCATGATATGTTCCCCATTCTTCAAGACCCCTTATAAATCCATCAATCTACTAGGAAGATTAGGTACTTGCATGAGAAAGTAGGTAGCACCATAGAGTTTTTTGAATTCCCCTATTCCAATCTATTGACCTGCCACACCCCAAAGGACTTTGGCTCTATGTGAAGATAACTATGGAGTTTGAGCTTTGATTGGTGATAGGAGACGTGCTTGTAAACACATCTTTAAGTGTGAATTTGACTTTTTAAATTTATATGTTGCCTTTTAAATATTATTTCCTTTTAATTTCAAATGCTTTGGCTTTTAACTTTCTCTTGATGATTTTTTCTATTCCTCCTCCATATGGATTTAGAAAACCAAACATGGGTGCTAAAGATGACTTTCATTTGAAAAATGGGGACAAGGTTGCTAAGAGAGAGAAGCTTCAAATAACATGGGGTCTAAGAGTCTCATAAATCAAGATAAAATAAAAGTGTTATCTTGACTTTGACCTTGTTTTATCCAATGAGGAGATGAAAGAAAGGGGAAATCAAGAGGAATGATACATGGAACAATTTTAATTGCTTCAAATTGAAAAAAAAATGTTATAAAGGGAAAAAAGAAGGTAAAAAGTAACATAAAAGTGTGATTCCTTATCATAAGAAAGAGGGAAGTGGAGGAAAATATGCTAACATAGATTGTTTGCAAATTCCATCTAGCAAAAGAAGCAGAAGATAAAGTCTAAGAACAAGGATTAAAAACATGAAAGAGAAGGAATGATTTAAATATGGTGGTTGTGTGATGGATGTTGGGTCCTATCCAAAGTATTACAAAGCAAGTCACAAAATAAAAACCTAAGGGGTGTGAAAAATAAGAGAAAATGCAAGAAGATAAGGAAGATTGGTAAATCAAGAAACCAAAAGACCAAAAGGGAGGACTAAAGGTTTGTGAAAGGAAGGAAACTGCTATAGAGGGAGAGACCCATGCTTAAGTAACCTATTTTTTTTTTAAATAGATATAGATATAAAATATGATAAGAAGGAAATGTTTAGGCAAAGTAATTTTTAAGGAATTGATCGTTGGTGGGCTTTTTGAAAACATGGCCTTCATTAGTTTGAAGGCGATAAGTGTTTGAACCAAGAATGTATTTAACTAAATATGGCCCCCACCATTTTTGGGCATATTTACCTTATTTATCATAGGTGTAATCTAATTTAAGGACAAGATCACCAACATTAAAAGTGGAGACTTTAACATGTTTGTTATGTTGTCTGGTGATGCGAGCCTTATATTGGCAGTTATGTTATAATGCAAAAAGATGACATTCATCAAGAAGATCAATGGCATGAAGGTGAGATTTATTTAATTCTTCATTAGGAATAATTTTGTGAAGAGATATATGTATAGAGATAATCTCAAATTCTAATGGAAGGACTGACTCAAAACCATAGACTTGCGAAAATGGAATTACTCTAGTGGCAATATGAATGCTAGTCTGATAGGCCCAAAGTGCAAGGTAGAGATGAATATGCTAATCTGTGTGGGTTTCACAAATTGTATTTTGGAGAATTTTGTTGATAATTTTATTGGTGGCCTCATCTTGACCATTTCATTATGGATGATAATGCATATAAAATTTGTGTTTGATCTTAAATTTAGTACAAAGTTCTTTAACATGTTTATTTTTGAAATTACCATGATGATTTGAAATAATGGTATGGGGAACACCAAAGTGGAAAATAATTTGGTTAAGAATTAAATTAGAAATGGTAGGATTGGTAACATTAATAAGGGGCATGGCTTCTACCCACTTGGTAAAGTACTCGGTAGCAGTGATGATAAAGACATGCCCATCTTAGGAACGAGGAAGTTTACCAATAAGATCAAATCCCCATATGGAAAATGGCCAAGGAGATTTTATAGTTTGAAGTTAAGTAGGAGGTGAATGGATAAGATCATTATGAAGCTGACAAGGATTTCACTTCTTAGCAAATTCAATTGCATAATTTTAAAGAGTAGGCCAAAAGTAACCTATATGTAGGCATTTTCATGTTGTAGCATGTCTACTACAGGGACCACCATAAATTCCCCCATATGCTTGCTTGTGAAGAGGAGGAACCTCATAATTCATAACACAACAGAGTAAGGTCCCTTTAGTGTTGTGATATTAAAGGATGTTATGTCAAAATACATACTTGAAAGCTTATTTATGAATGCATGTCTTTTCATGAGAATATAAATTAGGAGGATAAGTTTGATGTTCTAAATATTGAATGATATCTTGATACCAAAGGCTTTGTCTAATAATCATAGCCTCAATGTGACATATAAGTGAATCAAGTGGTTAGATGGATGATGGATATTTTTTTATTTGTATAATAAAGGAAGGATAAAAAAGAACTTGATGAGGATGAAATAGAAAAGTTGAAGAGGTAAGAAAATAAACAAGAGCATCTATTGAAGGTAATGGGAAGTTGTCCTTAGGAAAAGTAATATTGAGGTTACGTAAATCAATATAAGTGTGGATGACCATAGTGACCTTCTAAACAAGAACAATGTTAGAAACCCATTTAGAATAATCCACTAGTTTAATGAACTTAGCATCTAGTAATTTAATGATTTCTTTATGACATAGATTAGTAACTTCAGGTGGGAATTTGCAATGCTTTTGATGCACTAGCTTAATGTCAGGATAAGTGATGATGTTATGAACCATAATACTAGGGTTAATACCAGGCATGTCTTCGTAGGACCAAGCAAATGCCTCTTGATATTTATCAAAAAATAGGCTAAAGTTGTCATGTTCAGATGGTGAGAGTTCTTGAGAAATTGTGATTAGTCAAGGAGAAGATGGGGTACCCTATTCGATACAAGTTGTTTCTTTGATAAGCATAACATTGTAATCTTGAAAATGGTAAGGTATATTAGGCAAGGCTGAAATTGGATTTGTTTTAGGATCTATGCTAGTGATAAAGTTGTTAAATCAAGGAGTTTTATTCTTGAAATTTCCAAGTTTATGATGCTACTAAGGAAGTTGAGGTTCCTGAGCATGAAGTAACTGTAGAATAGTTTCATCACTAGGTAAGGTAGGAAGAGGACCATAATATTCAACATCTACTTCAAGATCTAGAATTTTATTACCATGTTAATCATATTTAGAATGAATCTGATGGACATCAATTGCTTTGGCATCTAGTGTAATTTTAGAAGTAGATAAAGAGGATGGATTTGAAGAGATGATCATGTTGGGAGAAAAATATAAAAAAATGATAGGATCCATAGGAGATAGATTAGATGTAGGAGTGTCTATAGGTCTATAAGGTGTAATTTGTTCTACCACCCAAGGAGTATCATTAAGAGGAGGATTGGTAGGAGGTACATGACCCTTAAGATCAAGTCATGATGTATAAATATGGTATGTACATCCTGATTGAAGGCATGAATTTGGGATAACATATTTTGATAGTGTTGGACTTCCAAGTCTCTAGAGTGAGATTGGGCCATGATATAGTTGTCATCATATGTTGGAGAAATCATACACACTTGAGAATCATGGGGAGTTTTATAAGGTTAAATCCCAATGTTAAATGTATGAGGGGCCATGGTGAGAGGATCTTGTAATAATTTACCCACTCCAAAATCATTATAAGTGAAGGCATATTCAGGTAAAGATGGATCTTGAGCATTACATGGAGGGGGGAAGTTGGTAATCTCATCCATGATAGGAATAGTATAATCTCAGGGTAAGAGAGAAGGAGGAAGATGATCCACAATATATGGGGGTAACTTCTTAGTATTACAAGTGTGATGCAACTCATTGGGCTCATCATCAATAGAATCCACAAGAGTAACTTGAAGATCAAGATTCATGTTCATGTACTAAGGCAAAGGAGCACTATTGATTTTAGAAATGGTAAGAATTCCATATTGAGGCTTAGGATTGGGAAGATGGGTGCTCCAAGGGTTGGGATTAGCTTCATGTTTGTAATGTTTTCCATTATGTAATAATTTAATACACTAACTACCAAAAGAGGTGATATCCCTCATCTAATGATTCCATAGATGACCAAGAAGAATTTTATCAGATAAAGGAAGATCAAGGACCATAAGCTTGGTTTTGACAGTCTTAGGTCCAATGGTCAATGGAAGCTAAATGCAGCCAAGTGGCTTTTGATTAGTCTTGTCAAATCCATAGTAAGTAGGATGGGTTTGTTTAAGATGATCTTTGTTATAACCAAGTTATTTATGATTCATAAAGATGTGACATTAATACCAGAACCTTTGTCAACTATAATTTTTCATATAATGGTGGTATTAATGGCTACTTTGATAAAGAGAGGTAGATCATTGACACGAAATATTTTTTGTCATTGATCATGTCCTATTCAAATAATTTAATGGAAGGCTTGGAAGTACACATAGTCTTAATGGTATTTATATTATTTGGTTGAAAATCAATAGAAGGTGGTTCTTCATCTATGGAAGATGGATCTTCAATTTCATGAAGTTGTTGCATAAGAAATTGATGATGATAAGGTGAAGTGTGAAATAACTCCATAAGAGGAATCTTACAAGGCATTGAGTTAAGTTATGAAAAAAAATTCTAATGTGATTTAGAAGAAACAACTTGAGTTTTAGAAGGCAAATTAGATTTAGGAGGTATATATGTGGTGAGGATCGAAAGGAGGATGTTGTTCCATAGGTGCTTTTGAATCATTATGAGTGGTGGTGGTATAATTAAGAAATTATTCTTCTACAGATGGTTTTTTAGTCTTGGTAATAAGATCTTTGTGAGCTGATTTATGATGATAATTAACCTTAGTGGTGTTTACATATTGAGAGTTGTTATAATATAGGTCATAATTAGCATCGATCTCACACACATCCTTAACATTTGATTGATTATTATTTGAAGAAGATTTTGGATTATTAGAGGTAGAGGCTTTAAAGTTTTGTCATTTTAAAGATGCATTAGCATACTCTTGATGATGAAGTTTGATCATAGAATCATGGTTGAATGAGTCACCAAGCATATAAGAAATGACAATTTTAGTGAGGCCCCTACAAGATTCATGAGAATGCCCAATGTCAACATGGAACCAACATAATAACCACTTAGGAGGAGAATTAGGATAAATTAAAGGCTTTGAGGGTGGTAAAAATTATTACATTTGTTAAACTAAAAGAGGTGTATGAGATGGTAAAGGAACATTAGATTTAGAAACACTAGGTTTGGTTTGGGAAGTATTTCTATGATAGCATTAGATGTTTGAAAAGAACCTTTAAGAAGTTTATGATTGGGTTCAAATTTCTTCATAAGAAAGTTTTGATTCTTATCTTGGTCAAGAGATTCATTAAGAGTTTGAGGAGAAAAGGTTTGAACCTTGTATTAAAGAGTGGGAGTAAGAGCGGTTATAAAGAATTTGAATAAATTATCATTAGTCATATTATGATCAAATTTATGAGCTAAAGATTTCCATCTTTTAATGAAGTCATGAGCTAACTAATTAGGATATTGTTTACCATTTATGAAGTGACTAAGATAATTTTTTGGAAGGTCATTATGTTGAAACTCTTTAACCAAAGGACTAACTAAATCTTCAAGTTAACAAATAGAATGTTGAGGAAGTTGATTATACCATTCTAATACATCACCAATGAAAGTTTTGAATAATAGATTAGTTGTGTAAAATGTATTAGTTTGGATCCAATCTTTGTAAAGGTTGCCAAAGGCTATAAGGAATGAAGCAGGGCCTTTAGTCTAATCATATTTTATAGCTAGAGTTATGTTACCAATATCAATTGATACAATGAAGGGATCTAAAGGATCATTTTGAATGGTTTGAAGCATCTTGTTATTCAATATGGGTTGAGGAATAACATTACCTAAGGCATCCCTAAGAGGTGGAGGAATATAATTAGGATTAGCTTGAGGATGAATAGTTTGAGGTTGATTATCCATGTTTATTAAGTGTTGTTGAAGTTGCATCATTTGATTGGTATCAGAGTTTTGTGTGATGTTCATTTGTTGAATGAATTGAGCTAAGATTTGGGTTATATTGAGAGGTGAATTAATGTTGTTTGTATCACTCCCCAAATTAGTGATAGGGGGAGGATTATTAGAAGGAGGGTTATTAGTGGGATTATTAAAGAGATTTGTATCAATCACTCCCACATTGGTTTGGAGATTTTGAGAAGTATCTTGATAAGTATGGAAAGGATTAGATCTGTCAACTTCATCTTGAGGTGTTTTTTGCACCATGTTATAGTTCATAGATGAAGGAGGATGAGTTGTGCCCCAAGAGTGGTTCTCATAGGAGGAAAAGAGAGGAAGGAATAAACATCCCATATAGTATCTAAATGGATTTAGGTTGTCCAAAAAGATTATGATAGGAGACCTCATTCTGAATGAAAAGAGATGAACAAGATGAAAAATAGAGAAATGGGAAATTAGATTGAAAAATAAGAAAAGTACGAAATAGAACTAAGTCAACCAGATCAACCTAGTATAATAAATAAGACTTGTAGACTATACTAGGTTGACTAGGTCGATCTAGTGCAGTGTACAAAAGCAAAAAAAGTACAAGGTCAACTAGGTTAACCTAGTACAGTGAATAAGGAATAGGAAAAGATTGATAACAAGTTTGGAAATGAAATAAGATAATATGTGGCTAATCTAAGAAAGTAAGTGTAGAAAGGAAACAGATAGTCAACTAAATTGATACTAGCCAATTTAATTGATGTACACAAAGCAAAATCTTGCACTAATTCTAGATAATGCAAGTTTTTCCACACACAATTGATCAAAGAGCAAGAAAATAACTCAAAACTATAACTAGATACTTGGTCAATCTAAAATGTTGATTAAATTATTAATAATGATTTTAAGTGTAAAGGGAGATTGGCTATAAGTAAGGTACTAGATAGAAATCTATGGATAATTTTAGGTAAGTTTAGGATGAAAGGGATTGTAGTGGAAATGATACAGGCTTGGTATTGGGGCCTACCCCCTCACTTCACACACCACAATGATAAGGGTGTTGATTGCTTATCCAAAATATACCATTAACCATGCTTTATACTTGACCAAAGCATTAAGTTGGCTTCCCCCTTGGTGATGAAATTCAAGTAGGCTAGCTTGGGTAGTCAAATGTTTAAATTCTTGTTGATGTTTATGTGATTTGGCCATGTGTGTAAAATAATAGAAGTAGTGAAACTAAATGATTAATTGAAAACTACCTAATTAGACTATGGGAGTTATTTTAGGCATGCAAATAACTAAAAAGAAATATGTGATTAACATATATGGTTAATTCCAACTTTGAAACAAGGTATAGATAAAAAACTATATAGATAATCATATAGAATAGGGTCGATAGGATCAAACGTATACTATGGAAACAAATTTTGAAAATGAACTAGGTTGGTTAGGTTGACCTAGTTATTTCAAGACACAGAATACATAACTAGATCTACAAGGTCAACCTGTTGACTGTGCAGGGGTAGTTTTAAAGATTACAAACTATGAAAGGAAAGTATAGAAATATAAATATATAGAGAAGTAGAAACTCACCTAAGTAGTTTAGAGATAAAGAGGAGAAGATTATTGATCTAAAACCTTGAATAAAAAATATCAAGAACCTACAAATTAGGTCGATTTAGTTGACCAAACAATACAAAAACTTGTTGAAAAAGTGCTAAAAATGCACTAGGTTGACTTGGTCAACCTAGTTAACTGATCAAGAAGTTTGAAAACTAGAAAAAAATACATTGCATTGAGTTGGTCAATCCAATTATCTGAACATAATTATAAAAGTTCTAAAACTTGTACTGGGTTAAGTTGGTTGAGCCAGTTACCTATTCCTATAAACCTACACATAGAGATAAATAAATTGGGTTGATAGGGTCGATCCAACACAATAAATATATGATAAAAATAATGATGAATAGAAATGAAATAAATCCTACAAGGGTTTGATTCACGTCAAGTTCACTAGAATTTATGTAATTTCAAATGCATCATGTCCATAAATCATTCTTGGATCAAATGGGATAGAGCAAACCTACACTTCTAATTGGGGGAATACAATTGTTAAGCAGGAGCATGACCAATGTGATGATCCACTAGACCCGATTAGGGGATCACTTTCATAACACATCATGTGAGATAATGTTCCAAAGCCTATAGTCTAACACAATCACATAACAACTCTAAAAGAGTCTTATGATTCAATATTTCACTAATCTAATAAAAATAAAAGTAAATCTAATCTAGTATGCACCAAAGATTCTGGCAAAAAGTGGGGGTTAGTAAAGTAAAGCAATCAAAACATGTCTAGGTAACTTCAAATAAAGTAAGTATGAGTAACACCATAATACATGGAATATGAAGAGTAATATTATTTGAGCTAACACTTATGCTACTTCTATCTACTAAAAGAGAGGAGAATAAAGTTAGAATATACTTACCTGAATGTGAACCCATCGAGACTCAATATCTCCCTTGGCCAAAGGGGCTTCACAAGAGGTTGTTATGGTTTATAAGGATCACTTCATTAGGCCAAATCATCTAAGACCTATCCACAAGACTAGATTCTCAAAAATAAGAAACCTAAGCTAAGTCTCCTCAAGTAGGATGGTGGAAGACTATATTGTGAAGAAGTGTGAGTGAATAATAACTCTTGATTGCATATCTCAATAATGACTAAAATGACCTTGTATTTATAGGATTATCTTACCCTAAATTTTTTTAGGAATGTTGGTTGTGTTAGGTCGACCCGGTTGACCTAGCACATTTTCTGGCTAACTCACTAGGTTTGTGCTAGGTCAATTGGGAGGCTAACAAATAAAAAGAGAGAAAAGGTCCACAAACTATACTAGGTCAACCAAGTGAACCTTATATTCTAAATAGGTCAAAAGGGTGCCAAGTAAGGAAATGAAGGATAGTAAGAGGAAAAATACTATAAGACTATGTAAGGGAGGAGAAACAGCTTAGGGAAAGGTTTTAAGAACTAGTTGGATTGGTAATAATGTGGCAAAGAGGGACAACAATCTTATGAAGCACCAAAGGTCTACCCACCCCTTTCCCAGTGCACCCCTTAGGTAAACACTTAGAGAGATTGAGTCTTGATGGGTTCCTAGAAGATGTAAAGTGTTAGTAATTGATATAAGTGTGAAAATATTATGTGTATACACTTACCACCTTTGCTTGTCTACCCACTACTAGGTGTAGGATTATTTGTAAAAAATACACCTTCTCTTCTAGATAATTTATTTATAAGGTTAAGCTTTGATAATGTCTCTTGAAGCATCTCTCTTTGACCAAGAAGAGCCAATGTATCCCACATAGGAATATTTACATTAATCTTCTTCATTTGATCTAAAATATTGATGCAAGAGATGCTAATTCTTGACTATCCTCTAAGAGTTATCATAGTATTTTGGGGATGCATAGTTGAGAAATGAAAGTACTCTTCACATTCTAATTTATCTAAGTTTCTTAATATTTTTGAGCTGCATTATTATCCTTTATTCCTTAAGGCATAAAAGGTGTGGTGTCTGCACTTTTACCCATCTCTTGAGCATCATCAATTATTCTTCTTTTATACCTTGTGTTGGTTGTAATAGAAGTATCATTAACTTTACTTACCCCTCCCAATTTATTTATTTCAAAATACTCTCCCTCTTGTCAATCAACTAATATAGCATTGGATTACACTTTTTCTCTACTTGTCATGACTTAATTTGAGACTTCAGCTTGTTTCATATATGGAATTGTTCTATTTTGTGGCATATAAGCTTGAGTAAACACTTTACTTTGAATAGAGGGTTGATTAGGGGACTGATCCCATTGAGAAGACTAGTCATGTTATTAAACCAAATTATTTTTATTAGGCACCAATGCTCTAAAAATGGAGGCAAAATTGGGGTTGTAACTATTATAATGTCTCATATTCTTAATTTTCCTTTGCCTTTGAGAATTGCCTTATAAGGGTGGCCTATTGGGTTGCCATGGGTGATTAGATTGGTATGGAGCTTCATAGGGTCTAAAGGGTTGGTTTTTATACCTTAAATCTAATGTTATAACCTTATTTGTAAGGGTCTTAAGTAATCCTTCAACATCACTTTATTTGCTTGGATGACTAGGGGAAGCCAACTTGTCACCGATAAATGTAAGAATGTGAGCAAGAGTGGGATTAAGAGGCTGTATATCAAGAAACAATGGAATGGGATGCCTTAGGGATATATTTCTAGCCTATATGAGATTATTTTTAGATTTGATGGCAAGGTCATAGGCTTCCAGTAAGGTCTCCTCTCCCATGGATTATATCATAATAGTTATACCACTATTCAAATCTTTGAGATAGTATAATAATGCATAATTTAGAGTGAGCCTCATAAGAATTGGGATCCTCACATGTCTTTTGGATCCTATAATTTAAGTCTTGCATGAATTCTTATGGGGCTATCTTGATAGTGGTCAATTGATCAACTAGTGACAAATGGTCACTCTTATCTTCAAACATCTTACTCAACTTATATCCTAATTCATCCTATGTGTTAATTGAATTAGGGAAAAAATTCCTATACCAATCCAATGCTTTTCCTTTTAATGATATTTCCAATAACCTAATTCATACATTCTCTTGGGTGACATTATGGATATTACAAAAGTTAGCCATATCTCTTATATGCTCAATGGGTGTAATAGTGATCTCTCCACTAAAATATGGACCACTCTTGAGGGATGCCATAGGGATATCATCATATTTGGAAAGGTTTATGGGAGACCTACCATTAAAAGGCACAAAAGGTAAATTTCTAGCCATATCTCTTACTTTGGGAGAGCTTGGAATATATGGGTAGTGAAGCTTTCTTCTAGGTGTCTTGGTATAAGGAAGGGTATGTAGAAATATCTATTTTTTTAATTGAAAATAAAAGTAATTAAACAAAATCAATAGGAATACCTATGGCCCTTGACATTTTTGTCACCTTTGGTGTGAAAAATATCTTGCTATTTTGCAACCAAGAGTTGAGAACTTGTTGGAGTCTCTAGATGTTGCATGAAGGAGGCTATTACAACTACAAATTTCATAAGACCACCATCAATATAATAATCCTTGTTTAAATATATACCACTAGGCATGATAGAATTATTATAGCTCAAATTTTCACCCTTGACAGGGTGTCTTCAATCCATCTCATTTGAGATATACAATGGGATTAGTCTTAAGTTACAAGTGACCACTAAGTAGACTAAACCTCTAGATTTTGGGCAGTTCCCAAGTACAACACCTATACTAACAACTACACTACTCAATTGCATGGAAAAAAGATATAAGGAAGGATAAAACTAATAATAAAACTTGGATGTGATGCATCAAACATGATGTCCTTTGCTTACTAAGGTTTTCATTATGAAACAAGATACAATCTGATTATACTACTCAAAGATAATCCCTATCACACTTTTGTTTTAATATGAAGGTTATGGTAATTACAACGGATTAATATGACAATAAAGAGGTAAAAATAGCATAAAATAATGACATATCAGTACTCAAACTTATAAAACCATGTCTCACACTTCATATGACTTGTGAAAGTAAGACAAACTCACATAGAGATATGAAAGAGAAGGACAAATGCAAGGAAGCACACTCACCATCACAAAGCATTCATCAAAAATTCATTTCAGATCACTGTATGCAAGATGAAGATAAAAATATTTAGTTTTAATTTATTTCAATAGGAAATTACAAGTCTTAATTTTGGCAAGGCTTCATCATCACCAATTTTGAGGATACCTTGAATGCCTCTCAAGCCTACATATATAAAAGAAATTAAAAGAAGAGAGAAGGAAAGGATAAGAAGATAGTTCATGAACTATCCTTCATTATCATATCAGTTACAAAATAAAGAAATAATGACACCAAGCCTTGAAATAATGTGTTGTCATATTCCTCCTCCTCTTCTAGAACAAGTGTTGATGCCTTCACAAGAGTGGCTTAAGAAAACTCCTTGATAGTTTTAATTATTGATTGCTCATAAATGCTCCTCAAATAGTTACACATATACCTCTTGAGAATAGTTACAAACCACCTTCTTGACATTTGGTAGGATTTGGAAGCTTCTATGCCCACCTTTGTTTATTCTACGCCTCTTCATCAAGTGAAACCTGCTTTTAAACTCAAACATCTCTTCATGTTTTCTCTTACCATCAGACCTTAGTTTCTCAAAAAATATATAGTGATTAAATCATGTGAGTTTTAAGCTCAATTTTCCACTGTATATACTTCTTGCATCAGACCAAAGAGCTTGAATTAAATCATTGAAGTCACCTTACAAGCAGGGTGTCACTTTTACAATTCAAAGAGAACTAATCTCATCTCCTTTTCTTGTTTCATGGATCTAGATATATATTATATGATGCTTTTAAGATTTATAATATTTGTAACATGTTCATGAGTATGTTTGGATCTATTCATGATCTCATTGATCCTTTAATAACATGCAACTAGGCCCTTTGTACAAACTAATGTCACAATCACCACTCTTGTTCTATATAGTGGTTTTATAACCCATTTATCACCTTATAATGTATTTAAAATAGATTAAAGAGAATAATATGATCTATATTCATACTCATAATACCTCCATACCTAATTTTAGGCCTTACCAACCTTACTTGCTCTCCAAATGAGCCTATAACCCTCTTTTTTGACCATTTTATATATAACAATGGCTCAAACGTGCCAAAATTATACTCAAATAGGTACTTATAGGAGTCATTAAGGTAATTAATATCATTTTATGGCTTTGTTATTCCATATTTTGAAATTAGACAATCAAATTCTTCCATTAGTTCATTATGGAGGGTTTAGGGAGGGTTTAAGACTCTCCCACTCTTAACGATTGTTCATAGCTATGAGAGCCCCAATGCCCAAAAAAATTCCAAGATATTTTAGTATAAAAACTTATAAACCTATACCAATCAACTTATTATCCCATGCATCTACTCATGGATGTTCACATGTGATGAAAATGTCTCTCGGGTGACTAGGTCCACAACTGTGAGTTTGAGAAAGGAGAATTTGAGTGAAAGGAGGGTAGGAATGATTGGGTTTGGATATAAACACTTAAATGAGGTTTTAGTAACATTATGAAATATTTTAAATTTGTCTCATGAAAATATTGGCTTTTCAAAGAAAAAAATCTACCTTGAGCCCTATGTGAGGGTTTGCACACAGTCATATTCATTTAACCCTACCATACCTTTTCTCATATTCTCCTTCTCTCTCAATGATTCCAACCTTCATGTAAATATTATAAAAAATTTATTTTCTCTACCTTTAACTCCTCAACTAAATGAAAACCCAAAACAAACAAGTTTCTTCATGTTTCATATGTACAAGCCTGTACATGTTCATTTAGGCCTTCTAAGTCTAATTAGTTCTTTTAGGCCTTTCACTACCTTTAACCAATTTTCCATTGAAATATAGATTTTTGAGATTTTAAAATTAATATTAGTAGACCTATTTTATCTTATTTTCACTTCATGATCTCAAGGAATACCGTACACATTTACTTCATCTCTCAAAACCTGCATATAGGTGTCTATCAGGTCTGTCTTGACTATAGCATGAGTGTGAACCTTACTCATTGACACTTTTGATGTTTTAAATGATATAAATTTTATTATTTACCTTTTTATGCCTTATAAACCTTAGATTTTGTCACATATGACTCATTTTCTTAGCTCCTTACACATGAGTGTGTGTGTTAATTAAGGTTGCATGACTGTAGGTTTCATTGTAACGAGTCTTTTTAAGACAAATATAGTATTTTCATGATGAAAATTAGGGTGAATATGATAATATACATTACATTAACCTTGTTAACTTCTCACATTCCCATTCAAACATTGCATAATTTATCACTTTTTTAATTAGGCTTTAGACAAGTCTATGTATGCTTATTTAGGGTCTATTTGACTATATTCTACCCAATTTGGTCTTCATAGGCCAAATTAAGATTTTTAAAAAAGTTAAAAACATTATATCATGTCATCCTTAAACTCTAAAACTTCTATCACCCATCACCAACATGACCTTTGACCTCACTACCTGTTAGGGCATGTAGGTGGCCATTTGATCAAAATATTGATTCTCCAATTCTTTGTTTCCCCTTGAGCTCAACCAATTGAAGTTGAAGCATGTTTTGATATGGATAATTTATTTTAAGACACCCATTACATTTCATTTGTCTTAGATCATATGAGAACATTTTCCATTCTTATTGGTTACCCATGAAGCACATTTACCTTGGGTTACACATCCTTCTTTGAATTACAATCCCTTTGAATGCAAGGTGGGTTGAGAAATGAGTTTTCATAGAATAGGAATATTATTTAAACCAATTTTATAGAGCTTAAAATTTTGAGTTTTAAGACCAACAACATGGAATGAGTGTCATTTTCTTGTAGAGGCAAGGTATGACTACAAATGATGGTGTTGCTTGGAGACCTATCTATTCACCATGAACCTAAAAAGATTTAAGATCAATATTATAGAGGCTAATTAAAAATAATGGGTATATTATCATATATTACAAGGATAATATTCACTCTCCATGAAAAAAATATTCCACCAAAAGTGACCGACAGGTTTGCAGACCTGTAGGTTCACAAACCTCCTTTGGGTTGCGCTTGAAGAAGGAAAACTCTTAAAACTAGCCTCTAAAGCTTTCCA
The DNA here is from genome assembly GCA_037957365.1 of Torreya grandis. NCBI lineage: Eukaryota > Viridiplantae > Streptophyta > Pinopsida > Cupressales > Taxaceae > Torreya > Torreya grandis. The sequence continues at coordinate 13,221 of JARHVA010004373.1, read as the reverse complement.
ACTATGAATATGATCTTCAATATTGTCTAAGTATTAAATAATCCATTCAATAATGTGGAAAGTGAAAATAGAACCATGCTTAACAAGACACCTCTCAACCATGTCTACAAACTCACATAGTCTAACTGTGTATGTAAAGATCTCTCTCTCTCTCTCTCTCTCTCTCTCTCTCTCTCTCTCTCTCTCTCTCTCTCTCTCTCTCTCTCTCATAATTTAATCCAAGATATTTGAATATGATTGATAGGTATTAAAGAGGTTATTTAAACTATTAAAAATTAAATTCCATTAATTGAATGCACTCAAGATAATTCAAAGACCCTGCAACCAGATTGTCTTAAACCAACCATCAAAACAATACTATTTAACAACACCTCAAACTTGAAAATGAATAAACATGAGATAAAATTTTATTTTAGGGGTAAATTAATTTTTAATAAACCATTTAAAACCATTCTCACATTTCCATCTGATCTCAAAACTCTACACTTGAAGAAAATTGACCCATGGTGGGATTTTGAGTCTCTTTTATGTTCCTTAACTTATTAATGATTGTTCATAAAGTTAAGGAGATTAACCAACCAAAAAATTTCACAAAGTGTAAGGTAATTAAGGTCCCATAATATGGCCAAGATATTAGACCCCAACTTTCTCTCTCCTTAGAATGCCAAGTAAAAATCTATTGACTATTTTGGTCTGCCAAGAAATCTGATGGAGAAAAGGAGTATGTTTTTGCATTTTTTAGATTTAAAACTACATTTATTATATGAATTTGGAACTGATAAGGTCATGGGGACATCTATAAGATCATGTATGTTGTCATCTAATAGAAAATTCCTGTAAAGAGTCTATAAATACTTTTTTTTTCTAGAATCTGACTATTCTACCCTTAGAAACTACTGGAGAAGATGAACCAATTGATTCTTCAGCTTCTTTTGACATGTAAATATATAATAGAGTGTGTCAAAATGTTTCCCACCTTATTTTTCCTACAATTATTATAATAACTCTTGCTTTGGCCATTGAAAATGATGAATGATAGTTACAAAAGGGACTTCTAATGTTAGAAAGTAATTACAATATACTTTTGAGAAGGTGTGCAGACCATACAAACATGATATCATCATTTAGATATTAAATGGATTAGAAAATACCTTTATCCAAGAAACAAACCTTCATATTTTCCATTGGCTAGTAAGTGTCATCTCAACATTGAAGTGTCAAATAAGACTAAAGTGATAACATAACTTAATATTTTAAAACTTACCTTAAAATCTCAAAAATACATGAAAAAAAATGTGATCCACTTACCAAATTTCCTCCTTTACCACTTTGGTCAGCTTTAGACCATTCTTGTTCCTTGAGGGTTTACTACCTTGTCTCCTTGAGTATGCTTCTTCATGGACTTTATTCCCTTTTAACCTTAACTTTGTCAAACTTACCTTAAATAATGCTAAACACAAAATTAAGGTTTACAAGGAGTGGATTTTGATGACTAGACCAAGTGACTTGAACCTACTACTCACTAGACCACCCTAAATGACTTGTAAGATGATACGGAAGACACCCTATCTATCATCCGAGGTCATTAATGACCATGATAAGACCTTGGTGATGGATATCAATAAAGTTAAAATCACATACATTAAATTTTTGAATGACTCTCATTCATGATGGCCACTTTTTTGCTAACAAGTGCATGGGAATTGAAAATGTTTGAACCCATAAGATGTAATATAGGGAGCTTAGTTTATATTTATATTTATTTTACAAGTTCAACAATAATAAAAAGAATAAAAGTGAATTATTTTCAAGTTATTCCAAGTAGCTTATCTTTGATATGGGCTATGAGACTAATTGTACATATATGTTGTATTTGAAGATTATATGGTTGATAGATCAAGAAAATCATATGAGAATAAAATCTAAATATGTAATCATTCATACTATCCTTGGGACCTTGCTTAATATATTAAAGAGTCTCATATGTGGCATGATTTTCATTACTAGTGATATATCAATATATTAAAGCTTATTCTAAGTATTTAAATGATTTCAAGGACCTACTGAGTAAAGCATAGAACCAAACTAATTCCATTCCAATCAAATTGAAAATAAAAACTTAAGTATAATAAATCTAAAATACTCATGATTTCCTATATAAATAAATATAACATGAATATGTGTTTGAGGGTTTCTTGGACCATTAAATAATTGGAAGTTTAGAATGATCAAGTCACGTGGAAGAGGCACATCAAACACATTATTTGGAATAGGATTGGTAGGTGTGATATTTTCCATAAGTATTTATATGAAGGGATACATTACACACATGTATTTGTAAGTTACATATGACATGCATCATAGACACTAGCTCAAGTGTAGGAATAGTGAACTATTAATATGTTCATTTAAAGTTTGAGTCTTAACATTGATAGTAGCCATATGAAATCAATTTATCATGGGAGTAAAATTCAAGCATTCATCAAAAATCATATCAAATAAAGGAACACAATCACAATCCCTATGAGGTTTTACATGAGAATATTTGCATTCTTTACTTCATTAGATATATTTATCATTTCATCAACAAAATTGAGATTTTCAATAAAAAATATTTTAATAAACTCTATAATACATTTATTAATCCTTCATTTGAAACATTCAAATTTTTTAATTTATCATCTAATAAATATGAACCACTCAAATCTATTTTGTTAATATAAACCATGATTACACTAACAATGGTCACACACAAAAATAAATATAAATCTAAAATATAATGAAATCTAGAGTTTAAATTAATGATATATATCAAAATTCATCTCAAAGTTAGAAAAATAGCAAGTAAAATCTAGAGGGGAACTCTATAAGGTATCAACATTTGAATAACGAAGGAGTTCACCAATTATTTTTATCTTTTTAGTGTTTTAGATTAATTTATTTAAGCATAATTGATTAAAAAAAAAAGATGCACAAGAGAGATCTACAATTTAAAAATTTAAAATAGTTTTCATATTTTTCATAAGAGTCATAGTAAATTTAAATTGATTTGAAAATCAATTGAAAATATGAGAAATAGAAGTGATGGAACCATCACACAATATGACCATGTTTGAATTATGGAGGTAGTTCTGGATTGTACAAACCTATATTTGCATGTCTGTGAAATATGGTGTTTTATATCGATAGGAATAAAAATGAAACTTGTTAGGTCTAGCTGATATTTTTTCTATGGCATAATTTACATTGTGCCTTTTTTACTTACAACTATGTCTCTATGTGTGGAATATGTATTTCACATCTTTCTGGATTCTAGATTTTATTGTGGCACTTCTTAGTAAGATTTATTATATGTTGCACCAACACTTTGTATAATTAGTAGGAAAAATAATCTGATTTTGTTATTCAAAATTATTGACCTAATTTACCACAATAAATAATTATCAAAAGAGAAATGAATAAGTATTTAGGTTAGGCAACCACAAGGGAATTACAACTACATATCCTACATGATAGAATCAAACCCCACATAGTTCTTGTATAATGTGAATGGATAAGTTGAGAGAGGGATTTTACTCATATTCCATAAGTGGGGATGCAAAATACATACACTTTTTCCTACCCCTATTTTTGGAACAATATGCAATGTAAACTTTGCTACAAGTCCTTGATCAATGATAAAATAATGTACATTTTACCTATACTTGTAAAAATTTATGACGAGTAAGTTACAAACCTTAGGAAACTTGTATGTAAAATCCTCTCTATTTAAATGTTCATAGATTATTTCTATATATAACATTCTCATGTTTAAATTAAATACCTATTGGCACACAAAAGTAGACTTAGAAAAGACAATAAATTGACATACGAATCTAAACATAAAAAATACATGATAATGGTAAGAAGGGACCACAAAACCAAAAAGTACATAATTGGTGAGCTAGTAAAATTCATGCATGGAATAATTGGTAGGATTGATGAATCTATCCCATAAGAAGAAATAAAGTCAAATAGAGAGTAAACATAGAAAACATCCATACAAACACAAAACAAATAAGACAACAATAGATAAAAAATAAAAGAGGACCATATGATCATATGAAAAATAAGGAGAGAGAAAAAACATAAAAATAAGCACCAATAATCCCCTAATCCAAATGATAATCCATATGCACAAAAATACAATAATAAACCTTGTACTAAAATTAGGTGTCTAAAATAACATGGTTTGTATACCATCAAGTGTATTCATTCTTTTTGCTCATTTTAAAAAATTTAAATTATTCATTTGGTACATTATAAACAATCTCTCAGAACATTGATCCACTTGTATGCATTCACATTCATTTATAGGTACTTCAATAGGTTGATATTGGAGCGGGCATAGATACTCAATGGTTGTCAAGATATTCATGTAGATTCGAAGAGATTGGATTTTTGTTTTATAGGTTGATAGAACATACTTTGATATAAGGTAATCTCTCCCCTCCTTTTTAATTTCAAGTCAATTTGATATCCAAAACTAACTTCAAGCATAAATTATAGGTAGAAAAGTGACTATAGTAAAAATAGTATCCACCCTTATTTGTTTTAATTTAATGTATATGTACACACAAACATTAAATTGGGGTATGATGTAGGAACCCAATTCAAGTTCAAATCATGTTGTTTTAGTGATATTATCATCCTTTTGTGTATATGTATTATTGACTTAAATTAACTCTTATTACAGAATTTTTAGTTACATTAAACCCATCATAGCCTTTCTTTTTCATCATTTACTCATGAACATGTCTAGATCTCTCATTTATTTACCTCAAGATACTCATGATTACTCTTGAAAAATCATTGATATCTATTTCCTAAGCTTGGTTCACCTTAACATAAATCAAAACATTTTGATATTTTTCTAACCAGTATCTTACATTTTGATTATGGTCATGTCGGTAGTGGGTCCTTTATTCCATCTTGCCTTGTTTCTTTGTGCCTTAATTATTAGCTTTTCTACTCTATATTTTTGGATTGCACATAATTGCTAATTAATTTGAATTGAAATAAGATTATATATACACATGTAACCTAATCCATCAATCATTGTAGATAAGCTATCATGATGATATAAAGTGCCCTCATACTCTACTCTTATTTTACTCTTTAACTAGTGAAGGCTTATTGATGCATACTTATACCAAAAGAAGGATATTTCATCAATAAATGAGCATATATTTATTTCCCTAGTTTCATATTAAATATCACATCATAAGCATAAGGGATGGGTACATCATATACACATGACAGATGTTTACATGTATGAGTGTTGGTTATTAATCTTGAAAGGACAACTTGATCTTTAAATCATATCAATATTTTGATGAACTTTATCACATAATCAAGAACTATGAGATCAATATTTTTGAGGCCAATATAGTTAAATAAGGGATTAGTATCCCTATCTCTAGTGTAACTAAATATTAAGGTTAAACAACATTAAAGTCTAAAACTAATAAAACTAGTAATTTTCAAGCTAAGAATGAGATAAAGAATGTAGTTCACATAATATCTCGACAACTAACAAGATTATCTTCCCACTCAAGAGAGAAAAAAATTTACATCGTTAGGTGAGATTCCTCACCAAGTGCTTAAATTATTTATTTAGTGCAATATGATATATTCACCTCTTCAACATGATTTTGACTCTCGATTTTGCCTAATAATTATTATGTTAATACATATTATTACTATCATAGAGCTTAATATAATACTACTAATATATGTTTCTCATTAAGACATAATATTGAATAGTTAATTGATATAAATTTCATTCAAGTGGAAGGACACAATAATACATTGAATGAATCAATGGTTCAACCAAATAAACATGTGAAAGTCCTTATTAATCTTCTTCCAAATCATGTTATTGAAAATACTAAAAATAAAGATGATTTTCACAATGTAGCTCCTAAACAATTTCTACCTATGTCAAATGCTAATATCATAAATGGTTTCGTAGGTTTGGTCATTATATCACAAGTAGACAATAATTTTAACATGTTTCATTGTAGGTTTTTCATGGGGCAAGTGAAATACTCAATGCCTACCTGAACATACCCACCATAGTTACACTCAAATATCTCCTATAATTTTAATTTAGCACTTCCATTAAATGAATATTTGGTATTAGACACTTGTTAATGTCAATTTTGACCTAGACTTAATATACATGACTTGTATATAGATTGGTGACTCTTATTTGCACTCTCTCTTAAACATTCTCTTATTTATGGGCCCAACCTACCCAAATTGATTTTATTATTATATGGAATTTCTAGTCTCTACCTAAAAAACTTATTGTGTTACTTAAACTCTTCCATGATCTTAGATCATTTTTTCTTTATTTATAGACACATCTGACCATAGTCAAATGGATCTGGTTACTAGAGTTATCTGCCTTGGCTAAACTCATATGTGTGTCCTTTAATGGTTATTTTCACAAATTCAAATCCTTTGTATAGGTTAGACCATATATTTTTCATATTATTTAGGATGGAAAAAGATTCAATTAAATAAGCGTATCAAGCCTAACCCTAGTCTTATAAAACATTGATTTATCATTTATTAATACCACATATATTATTCATCTGCACATTGAAAGGAATTGCCCTAAATATTCAATATATGAAACCCCTCAAATAATCATGTAATGATCATGGTTATTATTGCAAGGTCAAAATCATAGGTTCTCAAGTATGTTATTATAAAAATTGAAATTTTAAAAAATATTCAATTTTTGCATTATTTTGCCTAATTTTACAAATTAAGGCTTCTTATGTACACTTGTTAAAATAATAAAAAATTCTATAGACCTAATTAGATATTTTTTTGTTTCATTGTGTAGATGATATTTTATGATTATATAGCACCTCAAACTTGTGCACTTTGAAAACTCAAACCTTGTTTATTCCTCTTAGTTCTTTACCTCTCTTGCTTCCAAAAGTCTCGCATATGCTTTATCTTTATCCCCCTTGGCCTATATCTCTTAGTTTAAATAGTCTTATGTTGATGATCTAGGTCTTCTATCTTGCCCAGAATGCTTAAATGTACTTATCTTCCACATCTAAAAGTTCATATCATGTACCTAATTTCCTATTCCTTGGACACTAATGTCTAGGATAGACAATAAAAATGACATTACTATCTTCTCTTGATACAAGTAGCTAGTGCCCTAAAGTCATCCAATTTTCAAATGAAACATATCTTAATGGTTGGCTTAAGTGTTTTAATGCAATTTATTACTCCAAAGGGATTGATATAAATACAAGATCAACCCTCATTCATTATTCACCTACATAATGTATGGAACACCTAACAAAAGACTAAAGATAATTCAATTGAAAAAATATTTCCTATTTATTCTTATTTCCATACTAGTCATAGGAACTGCACATATATAGGTCTGAAGTACTAAAAGAGTAGCCTAAGAGCCTAATTTTCTAAGTTACAAGATAGTCACTATTGTACTTAATTTACACATATTGTATGATTCACACACAAGCCAACACATAGGAGAGAATTACATGAGTCTAAGGCCATCTTTAAAGTATTGGCTCTATAGGTAAAACCCATTGACAATAGGATCTTTAGGGTAGTTTGACACCATGTGCACACTAACCCATTTTTATCCAAGGTCACTATGAAGATGGAGAACTAGGGTTTTTTCATTTCATAATGAGTGATAGTCAATCACCTAGATATGAATACACCAGAGTGAAGGTGAAGAAAAACCTATAAGCATCTAGCTGGTCGTATCTTATTTTAGTAGATATTTTATACAAGACACTAATGTCAAACCTAGATAATAACATCGATGCAACCATCCCATGATGATGTTACTATCTAGAGAGAGAATAATAAGAGTCAAAATCTAAGGACTATTCTAGAATATACTTCCTACTTGCTTTTGACATGTTCTAGATATAGAACTACATTAGCATCAGAACAAGCTAAGTACATCACTTCTTTCTCATTTCTATATCTAGCATAGTTATACTTTCCTTATTTAGATTATCTCAGCATGATAAATTTATTGTATGCTTATGTTTGATTTTATCATTTAATTAGCTAGCTATAGATATAATTATCACTCTTGTATCATTTCATTTCTTATACCCCTTTAACTTCTAGATCACCCTAATCTAGAATTTTTAGGGTTGAAAACATTGAGTAAAATATCCCAATTTATAAATATCTCAATATTAGTTGGCCTATAGAGACTCTCAAAATATTTTATTCATTTCTATTTGGATTTTGAAATTCAGTAGAAACAAATAAATTTTAAGTGCTTATATGCCAATCAAACAACTTTCAAAGACTAGTTTACATTAATAGGTTTTTAACAAAACTTTTTAAAAAATGAGTTATTCATTAATAAATTTTTATTTAAAAAAAAAAAAAAAGCTATTCATAGTGGTAATCAGGTTTGGGGGCCAAATAAGTCTATGCAATTTTAAAATGTTTTCACTAAGTGGAAAATAACCCAAGCTAGGTTAGAAAGCCCTAAATGAGTTAGAATAATGGTGGTAATAAAATTTTGAAGTTGTGTTTGGCATTTCAAATCTTGTTTTACTATGATTTTTAAATTATTGGTAATTTTTTTTTGAGAACTCAAAATGATGAATCAAAATGCTTTTGACTAGATTTATGAACCAATCTGGAACACAAATAGGAGGCACATATCCTACTATACAACCATCACTATGACCACAAATGACCCTATGAACATTGCCATGGCCATCACAGACCCTATAGACATCACCATGGCCACAATGAGCCCCAAAAACATCTCTATTAGCCACAACTAACCTAACATGCCATCAAGATTTGAACCTATGTAATATTGTACATAGTCAATCCTCTTTAACCAATTCACCCACATCTCATTGGCCTCATTTTACTATGTTAAATCCTCTCCTAACATGTAGTTTGAGTTTTAATGACTCATTTTGAATGGTAAATTGTTTGTTGGGTTGATAACTTCTAAACACACAGTTCACAAAATTTAAAAATATTTCAAATCTTGGTTTTCACCCAAATAAATTTCAATGTCTCATAAAACAATGTTGAATCAATTTCAAAAGCTTGACAAAGTCAATAGTTTAAAAACCAATATTCAATAACACATTTTAAAAATTTAAAAGTGCCTTTCTAAATCACACATTTTGAAGGTGGACTTGAAGAACTTATTTTTCAAAGTTTGAAGTGGCCTTCAAATCCTTATCAATACCAACTAACTATGACTAGGTTTTTCAAGTCATATTAACAAAGTCAACTTTTCAAAGTGTATTTTCAAATGCAATATTGATTTTTAAATCCTATAGTTTAAATGGCTCAGGTTTTGATAACATAATTTATAATGTAAAATGGCTTAGGGAAGCCTAAGTAAGTTTTTAAAACTTCAAAAACATACTCAACATGTGTAAATTGATGAATGAAACCCTAAAATGTAACCTGGGTTCCTTTATAAGAAAAATATAGTGTTAAAATGACTTTCAAATCCTAGTTCTAGTTTTAATAGCTTATTTCACTTTGTTTTAACATTTGTCCAACCCTGAGTAAAGAATGAAAACCATGGTAAACTAAAAACATGATTTAAACTATAGAATTCAAAGTTCTATCACAATGCAAAGAAGCTTTCTAAATCTTAAATGTAAGAATTAAAGAGATCATCATGGTGATAAACATGATTCAATACTCTATTTGGTAAGAATGAGATAGATGAGAAACCATGGAAGACATATAGTGTTGAACAAAATTTGAGACCCTACCTGATAAAGAAGATAATAAAATACATAAAATTTGTGGTGTTTAGATTTTAGAGCTTGGATAAGCAGGCAACATTTTAACAAAAAAATTCTCAATGTAAAAGGCTTACCAAATCCTAACCAAGTGTTTGAAAATTTCAATAACTTGTTAAATAATGAAAAATGGATTTGTTATTACTAAATAGTTCTAAAATATCCAAAGCATTTCTATAGTTGAAAATGAGATTCAAACCTTGATTTGGTAAGAAGTGGCATAGTGAGAAGCCATGGAACTCAACACAATGGTATTTAGGTTTTAGATCCCAATAGGGCTTTCAATGGTTCATGGCATGATTCTAATACAAACATATATTGAAATTCAAATAGTGTAAAATGTTGATAAATGAAATATTCTCTATTTTAAAATAAGTTTTTTATTTTTGATTTAGTCATTTATGTTACCATGATGTTGGCCATTTTTGGCCCACATGCCAAGATTTTGTTTGGATGCAGTGTAGTGTCATGAAAATTTAAAAAATGGAGCAAGAGCTGAGTAAATTTTGGATGGAATGAAAGGAACTAAGGGATCATGCATCTTGAAAGACTTTTAAAACACTTCAAGTTCACTTGAAGTGTAATTTATCAATTTTTGAAGATCGGATTAGAGTTATAGAGACCTGTTTGGGTGTCAAAAGTTCTTGGAATGAGTATGGAAATGCATGAAATCCATTTAGTTCTTCATTACGTTCATAAAGACACTTGGGTCTAATGGCATAAATTCTAAGTAGGCACTTTAATAATGTTGTCATTTTCATGTGCAGATGAGTTAGGGAGAATTTATCATATGGGTTTGTTTATCTTGGTCCCTAGATACCATACACTAAATTTTAGGTCATCTACTAGAGCATAAAAGAAGTTATGTATGTTCAAAGTTGGCTCCTTAGTCATTTATGCATAAAAACTAGTATCACTTGTATTTTCACCCTTTGAGGAGATGTAAATCTCTCCTCATCCAAGTGGCATAATGGAATCACCTCTACACTTGTGGGCAGCATAAAGAATGAGATGAGTCTCTAGATAGGGCTAACTCCCTTGATATACCACTTAGGATTGCAAATACTACTGACTTTGGGGATGAAAAGGGAGAAGGATAACTTAAATCAAACTAATATAAGGGAGGTGATACACCAAATTGACTGATGACATCCAACCATATGCTTATTACACTTGAAATCAAAGGACAAACTAAACATACACTCTAATCTATGTCTTCTTACATAAATGTTACATTGTGGGGTTATGGATGAATGTACAAAGCTAGGAAGACTAGAAAAGAGGCCTTGAGTGTCACTAATGAAGATACTAACTCACTTTAACTTTGAAATTTAATGGAACACATCACATGCCCTACAAGAAGAAGGTGTAAATAGGTGAGATAATGTGATAACTTGCTAAGGAATCCATAGTCTTCACTAAGAAAATTCAACATTTAAGTAAATCACACTATGAATAGTCATGGAAGAGGTAAAACTTAGTAATTTTATTGATAAAAAGGTATAAAAATGAGTATGGCTTCACCATACTCAGGTGGAGCATCAAATAAAATGGCCAAAATGGCTAGTTCTTATAGAACTAGAGAGAGAGAGAGAGAGAGAGAGAGAGAGAGAGAGAGAGAGAGAGAGAGAGAGAGAGAGAGAGAGAGAGAGAGAGAGAGAGAGAGAGAGAGAGAGAGAGAGAATTCCAAGGGTCACAAGGACACTTTTCAAGCTCATAAAATTATTTATTTGTGCATATGATAAGGTTATGGGATGAACCATGTAAGGTCAAGAGCTACAAGTTTCAATCCAAGTCACCAACTTAATGAAAAGTGGCATAAAACTCTCCATTTTGCATAAAAAAAGTTTCCTTCATGATTAGGCCTGTGTGAAAATCTTGTAACTAATTAAGACAAAGTAATGATGATTTTAATGCACATTATAGACATCATAAATTACTCTCCATTCATTGGTTTCATTCATGGTCTTTTAGAAACCTAAGAAAGTGAGCCATCATCATCTGTTATCTAGAAAACTACCCTTCCATGCACCCTGCACACTTGGCTCCCAATTTGGCTCCAATTTTCCATGAAAATACATAAAAGGTAGTGTATGACATGTTTCAAGTCCCTCCATGGCCTTATAAGAATTAGGCACACCTTAAAATGAACTCACTTGATGTTTTCCATCTTCTTCACTAGCTTGTCCAATATGTCAGATTTGATTGGTTGAGTTAAAAAACCTAGTTGAGGTACTTAGAAGTTGATTCATGGTATGAAATGAATATTGAGAGTTATCTTATATCTTAAGTCTTAATATTTCACCCAAATTTTATTTCATATCTTGAATCCTTTTAGAACCTATAAAACATAAAAAAAAGGTCAAAAAGAGCCTATTTTTCACCCCATGCATATAATTCTATAAAACTAATCTTGGTGTGAAGTATCCTAAGGGAGTCCTCTACAACCTCCAATCATAATTCTAGACAAACTATTCTATTTTAATAGTTATCCAACTCCATTTCCCAAGACTAGTCCTTGGCAAGTGCTTTCAAGGGTTTTGGACCTATTTTTGGTCTTAAGGATTGTTCATAAATTTTGGACGTCCAAGTTGCCAAAAAATTCCTTGGACTCCCATGCAAAGCCTCAGAGGATATATGAACATTCAAAGTTGCTCATTTTAACCCTTTTTTCCATTTATTATAAGCTTAAGTTCATTTTTAGCTTAAAAAATCTCCCTTTGTACTTCCCCTAAATTATACACCTCATAAACATGTTTTAATATGGTATAAGTCTCACTTTATGATAAAATTGGATTTGACTTTCCATTTGGACCTTGGGCCTAAACTCTGCCCTTTATGCTTGACTAAAACCTAATCCTAAACTGTCCTTTGATGGATTTACCTACATATCAATAGCCTAATCACATCTTATTTTACTTCCAAAACATATCCCAATCCATATTGATGTTCATCTTATGTCACAAGTAGAGAGACCCTCCATTTGACCTCTAGGCCTAGTTATGTCTAGTAGGTCTATTTTAACTTTGAAGCTCAAAATGGCCTTTCATGGTTTTATTTGTCTTCTAATGGTTAAAACACATCTATATCCATCCTATACACATGATTATATTCATTATAAATATCACCTAGTTCTGGAATTGATGGTGGATTCTCATTTGGACGTTAGGCTTACACCTTGATTAACTACCTTGTCTGTAACTTTGTAGGTTTATGTATTTTATTTTGGTATTATTTCCTCCTTATTTTATTTATAATACTTTACTAGGTGGAATTCATCCTCCTAAATCTATTACAAGAATCCCTCATCCCCTTAAGATTCCCTTCCATCTCCATTTGCCTAAAACCTGCCAATTTTGCATAAGAG